>BQMB01001148.1:215000-815000 GCA_027943415.1 Closterium sp. NIES-67 | reverse complement strand
CCATCGAATGCTTCTCGCGCTTGTGGGTGCTTGCACTTGTCTGGATGAATCATCAGAGACACCTGGAGGATGGGCCAAGATGGGGAAGGGAGACACAGAAAAGTAGAGGTTTTTTTTTTTTTTTTTTTTTAGGGCGCTTGCAGAGAGTGTTTGCACTAGTCAGGATGAATTATCAGAGAAACCTGGAAGACGGTTCAAGGTGAGAAGACAAAGAAGAGTTGTGACTCTCAGCGAAGAAGAAAATTATGTCCAGGGGCTACAAGAGACGTTTTGCATTGAGATAAGCTGGGAAAAAAGAAGACATGTGCTCTATAGAATGGGAGCAGGTGTAAGGGAAGGGGAGGGGAAGAGGAGGAAGTGGAAGGAAATATGAGAAACATCAGAACTGTCCTGTCCAGTGTACCTTGTTCTGTTGAGGAGGGGAAGATGAGGAGGGGAGGTGTACCTTGCGGTATTGCTTCTTCACGTCTTCCACTTTGGCGTCAAAGGGCAGGTTTAGTTGCTCAAACGGATTCAGCTTGAAACAGGCCAGCACTCTGAGGGAGGAAAGGGGAAAGTAAGTCCTTGTGAGATTTCTGAGGAGTCTCGAAAATCTGTTTAAATGGATTTAGCTTGAAACAGGCCAGGAATCTGAGCATCGAGGGGAGGGGGAAAATAAGTGTTGCGTGAAATTTTAGGAAAATCTCGAAAATCTGTTCAAACGGATTCAGCTTGAAGCAGGCCAGGATTCTGAGGGTTGACGGGCGGGGGAGAAGATGGAACCGTTTGAGGAAATGAAGGGGGAAGAGGGGGGGAGAGGGGGGGGGGGGGGGGGGGAGGAACGAGGGGAGAGGGGGGTAAGAGGGGGTTGGGTGAGTGGGGAAGGAGGGTGGGAAAGGAGAGTTCATGCTCACGGCTAACATCAGCTGGCGTGTCCCGATTCTCTCTGATTGCACTCGTCACCGCTCTGCATCTTACCTGTTGACCTCGTTATCCCTCTCCACCGCTCCAACCTCCGCGAAGAACTCTCGCAGCAGTGCATCGTCAGACGCGCCACTGCTCTCCGCCATCTGCTTGCAACCCCACTGATTCCTCGTAAGTGAAACGCTTAACGAAATCAGCTAAACCCCTTGCAAGCGAAAGGCTTAGCGTCTAGTAGAGGAAACGCCTATCTGGCCTGATGAGAAAAACAGACTTCGTGCGTAGCTACTTGACACGCCTGTATTTAGAGGCCTGCGAATGTGATACACCGATCACATACCGATTAAGAGTTCCAGACAGGAGAGTAATGAAGTACGAACCTATTAATCGGTTATGATTCTAGTGAGAACGTAGCCCTAAGCTGCCATCTCACGCGGCACGTTAGGGCGCTACTACACCTCTGTTGAACTGGAGACTGCAGCAGAGGACCAGGATGTTCCCGAAATTTCGTTTCAAGATACCGCGATGTATTGAGAATGCAGAATTTAGAAAACTTCCAAGAAATATCTATAAGCCTCACTCTCTATCTTAACCTTTCCTACTCTATGGAAAGCCCTTCCTAGGAGTGGTACAATATGTAGAATGATCCTTACAAACGGAATAATTTGTTTTACGAGCGATTAAAGATGCTGCATTAGCCACGACGATACAGTTGTCAGTATGGGGATTACGGTAGTAGAGATCAAATGGCTTGGTAGAAAACGTTAGTAGAGCCGCCCACGACACTTCTTGGCTCCACAATGGCACGGGCAACCAGGGCCATCAACGAGGCTGTAATGGTAGTCATACGACAACTCCTCTCCTGCTGCTATCTGCAAACATATGGCAACCATTCGGTTAAAAGTAGCACTTCCAACATACGTCAGAAGCACAGTTACCGTAGTTACAGCACAGCCGCTATGCAGCACAGCCGCTACCCACATCTCGAGAAAGCATTTTAGCCCAATCTATGCCAGCTGGCAATCCAATCTCCAATCACAATCATATCGCACATGCTCATTACAATCACATGAGAGGACTCACGTCTCGAGCAGCAAACAGCCCAATGTGCGCCAGCCGGCAGTCCTTGCTCTCCACAAACAATACCATACATACACGACTAGCTATTACCACATCCAACACAGGCACACGCCCTCGTTATAATCACATCATAGCACTCACATCTCGAGCAGCAAACAGGCCAATGTGCGCCAGCTGGCAGTCCATGCTCTCCACAAGAACCGAGTAGGTCACGAGGTTGGGGTCGCAGCTGGGAGAACGGGGGGAAGGGGAGGAGGGGGGGAGGGGGAGGGGGGGAGGGAGAAGCGAGACAGGGCAGGCTGCAGATGTCGGGAGATTCTGGACCATGGGGCGCGCAGCAGGCCATGGCTCTCCCCACAAGCACTGAGTGGGTCACGAGGTTGGGATCCCAGCTGGGAGAAGGGAGGGGGGGGTAGGAAGAAACGGGAGAGGGAGACAGGGCAGGCTGCAGATGTTGACAGAGTCTGGACCATGGGGCGCGCAGCAGGCCCTGGCTCTCCCCACAAGCACCGAGCAGGTCACGAGGTTGGGATCCCAGCTGGGAGAAGGGTCACAGCTGGGAGACGGACGGGGGGGAAGAGGGGTGTGGGGAGGGGGTGGGACAGGGAAGAGAGTGACAGGGCGGCCTGCAGATGTTGGTAGAGTCTGTAAGTAGTGCATGCCGCAAACCAATGCATACTCTTCACAAGAACTAAGTATCTCACTAGGTTGGGCCCATGGCTGGGGAGGAGCGGAGGGAGCGGAGGGAGCGGAGGGAGGGGAGGGAGGAGAGGGAGGGGAGGGAGGGGAGGAGTGGGGAAAGTGGGCAAGCCGCAATCCCATTACCATCGCACACCACACAAGTGTCTGTTACTACCGCACGCACCTCTCCAGAACGATTCGCACCTGTCTGTACCGTTTGCAGTGCGCACCTGTGGTTGATGAATCTCGCAATGTTCCCTTGCCGAGTGGCATCAATCACAAAGTGCTGCTGCTGCAGCTGCTGCTGCTGCTGCTGCTGCCTATCCTCCAGGTTAACCTCAGCCCCTTCCTCCTCCTCCTCCCCCTCCTTCACCTCCTCTTCCCCCGCCCATTCCGGCTGCCCTCTTCTCCTCAGCCTAGCAGACCCACCAGTCAGCTCACCCTGCTGCTGTGCTTCCCTTATCCGTTCAGAGTTCCTTGACCCAAGCCTCCTCTCGCTTGATAGTCCCCCCCTCGAGCCACGCATAGTCATGCCACGCACAGTCACGCTACGAGCAGTCATGCCATGGGAGCTAGAAGCTCCATGCTGCCTTGCCACACCGCTACCTTCACTGAAACTTTGCCTTGTAGCGACAGAAGCGTCACCGAAACTTCGCCTGGTCACAGTGCCGGAACTGAGAGGCACAGCTGCACGGGGCGCATCCATGTGTGCGTCTATGTCATACAGATACGAGCCGATCTCAGGGTACTTCTCAGAGCGCCTGCTGGCCTCCCTGGAGTCCACCACCTCTCCTATGTACTCGCACACAAAGGCTCCCTGCTTTAACGGCTCTGATGCTCGCACTGCCCACCCCTGCATGTGATGACATGGGGGAATGCAGCAGTATGGGGAAATGCAGCAGTATGGGGGGGTATAGATGGAAGGGAGCACGACTCTCAAGGTACCTGCGCCTGCTGGCCTCTCTGGAGTCCACCACCTCTCTCTCCAATGTACTCGCGCACGACAAAGGCAGCCCGCTTTAATGGCTCTCATGCTCGCACCGCCCACCCCTGCATGTGGTGGCTGGCACCAAAGGGGATTGGTGGGGAGGTGTGTGTGTGTATGCGGCCGGGGAATCGGCAACCTTTAAGTGTAATAAAAAGGTATGAAGCCTCGCTGCTATCCACCACCTCTGCCATGTAAAGATATAGATAAAGATAAAGGTCGGTTGAGTCGACTCAAAAGACACAACGGCAACCCAACGCCTTGCTGCTATCCACCACCTCCACTGTGTAAAGATAAAGGTAAAGAGAGAATGCGACGGCATAAAGATATTGCAACCGAATGAAAAGAGTGCAATGGCATACAACATGCCCTAAAAAACTGTACACAAAAGCAAGAGTAAACATTGTAGCTCAAGTGAAGGGGTGAGCCTTGTGCCGGTAAAGGTAGAGCTCGAGTCTATATTTGAGGGACTCCTCTAAAGCTGACCTTGAGCGGGGTGAGATAGAGCTCGAGTCTTTACTTGAGGGACACCTCTAAGCTGACCTTGTGCGGGGTGAGGAAGAGCTCGAGGCGCTGCCGAACGCCCCGCTGCAACACACGGTTGGGACACTTGGCGGCGTCGCACACACAGTGAGAATTGCACTCGTACACCAGAAGCCCCCTCTGCATGAAACCAAACAGACCAGGGGTGAGAAAAAGAGCAGGCGCAATCACTACATTGGCACAATCACTTTTTTCCCCCCCCTCGCCTTTTCCTTTCCGTGAAAAACATTTGTCAGGTTAACTGTGGAATGCCATGACTGCTTGCTGACACTATGGTGCTTTGGAACACTGCAAATGAAGCTTCCGAGGGATTCACACCTGCCCATGTACTCGCATGCATTCATTCATTCATGCATTCATTCATTCATTCATTCATTCATTCATTCATTCATTCATTCATTCATTCATTCATTCATTCATTCATTCATTCATTCATTCATTCATTCATTCATTCATTCATTCATTCATTCATTCATTCATTCATTCATTCATTCATGCATTCATTCATTCATTCATTCATGCATTCATTCATTCATTCATTCATTCATTCATTCATTCATTCATTCATTCATTCATTCATTCATTCATTCATTCATTCATTCATTCATTCATTCATTCATTCATTCATTCATTCATGCATTCATTCATTCATTCATTCATTCATGCATTCATGCATTCATGGACTCCATACCTCCAGCACAATTCTGCCGCTGCTGTCGTAGGCAAAGCGGCCAGCCATGGATTCCCCATCCACGTCACAGCCATTTCCCTCCGTGTCTTGCGTGAAGTGGTGCACATGCTCGCATGTAGTGGGGTCGCAGGTGGACCCCTGGCAGTGACAGCCCAGCTGCCAGCTCTGGTGGTGGGGATAAGGGTTCGGGGTTGTATGGAGGCAAGTGGGAGAAAAAGGGGTCACTATGCATGTCACAGCCATTTTCCTCTGTGTCTTGCGTGAAGTGGTGCACATGCTCGCATGTAGTGGGGTCGCAGGTGGACCCCTGGCAGTGGCACCCAAGCTGCAAGCTCTGGTAAGGATTAGGGTTTGGGGTTATAGGATGGAGGCACGACGAGGAAGCAGAAGGGTCACCATTCACATCACAGCCATGTCCCTCTGTGTCGTGCTGCGTGCATCATGTGCTGCACCTGCTTTTGAGTCGACTAAAAAGCATTCACATCACAACCCTGGCCCTTTGTGTCCTGTCTCGCACCAAGCGCTGCACATGCTTTTGAGTCGACTCAAGAGCCTACACATCACAACCAGACCAGGGCAAGTTGGTTCTTTAAAATTCTCAAAAACCACCTTAAAAGCATTCCCATCACAACCATGGCCCTCTGCGTCTTGTCGTGCATCAAGTGCTGCACATGCTTGCATCCTCCAGTCACATCTGGAGGCTGCTGGAGCCATTGAAATGAAAGATCGGGGATAAGGACTGACAACAAACACAAGTTTGGGGTTGCTTTTGAGTGGAATCAAAACCACTGGGGACATTTCTGTTGGAATAGTGCACTTGTAGTTTCCTCAAAGTGCCTCAAGAAACACGAAAAAAGGGGGAAAAGGGGGGGGGGGGGGGGGGGGGGGGGGGGGGGGGGGGGGGGGAAACAGGGGGAAAAAAAGAGAGTAGCACATCAAACGTGGAACCCACCACATGGGTTGGCCCCCCCAATGGGTGCTACGCAAAGTGCTAATGAGGCGCGTCTAACCCAAACTTCCCCCCCCCCAAAGCAAGCACGCTCAATAACCAATTCGACTAGCCCCCCCCAAAGCAAGCACTCACAGTGAGATCGAGCCCGAGCTCAGGGTCAAAGCACCGCTGCGTGACGTACTCAAACTCCCTCCACCGCTCCCACTCCACCTCAGCCTCCCCTTCCCTCTCCATGTCATCCTTTCCCTTTTCCACGTCATCATCACGACCTCCCCTCCCTTTCTCCCTCACCCCATCACTTCCCTCCCCTACAACCCTCCTCTGCCCTCTCCGTAACTCATCCATCACTGCCCCATCCACCACGCATGGTATCGGCACGTGCTCTCTGCCCCCACTCAGATCGGCACACACCACCAGCGGCTCTCTCTGCCCGTGCTCCCTCTGAGTCAGCCGAAGCTTCTTTCTCTGGTACACGATAACATCAGCCTCGCCTGTAGCAGCCATAGCAGCAGTAGCAACTGCAGCAGCCGTAGCACCTCTATCACCCCTGGTTCTCGCACATCCAGTTATAACACCACTGGTCCTAGCAGCTGCAGCTCTAGACAGGGCTGCTGCTGCTGCTCCTGCTGCTCCAGCTGCTGCAGCTGCTGCTTGCGCTGTTGCAACCACTGCTGCTGACCCAACTGCTCTAGCACAATCTGTAATTCTTCTCCTTTTTCCCCTCCTTTCCCTCACACCGACGCCCTCAACCCCCCCTCCCTCACCCTCCCCTTCCTCATCCACCTCATCCTCCATTCCCCATACATCCGCCCTTCTCCTCTTCCCCCTTGTATGAGCCCTTTCAAGAGACTCTCGCCCAACGTTTCTCCGACCTTCTGAAACACGAATCCGTGTCCTCGAGGTGTCCGCATTCTCATCTTCCTGCCACTCATTCTCTTCCTCTTGCCACTCCTCACCATCACCACCATCAACATTATCATCATCATTATCATCATCATTATCATCATCATTATCATCATCATTATCATCATCATTATCATCACCATCATCACCATAACCATCATTATGGTTATACTCCTCCTCCTCCACACCTCCCTCCCTGCTCCCTTCCCTCAGCACCTTCTCCCTCCATCTCTCCCAGTCCTCTCTCCACCAATCCCCACCGTCCATTTTGCCTCGCTGGCGCTCCACCATTGGCTGAAGAGCGTCCAGCCGAGCAGACACAAGCTGCAGCAGCTTCAGTAGGCCCGGGTTCATCAGAGGGCTAGCAACAGCAGAAGCATTAGCAGCGGCAGAAGCAGCAGCAGTAGCTGAAGAAACAGCAGCGGCAATGCTCTGACTAGTGGCAATCAAAGGTTCAGCAGTATCAGACAGGATAGCTGAGGTCAAATGGCCAGCAGCAGTGGTTACATTAGCAGTAGTTAGATTAGCAGTGGTTAGATTAGCAGTGGTTAGATTGGCAGTGGTTAGAGGATTGGCAGCAAATGAAGGACTAGCACCAGCTGCTGCGTTGGAAGTACCACAACTTGTAGCAGCAGCACCAGCAGCACCAGCATCAGCACCAGCATTGGCAGCACCAGCAGCAGTGCCTGCAGCACCAGCTTGAGCCACCAGCCTATCTATCCTCTCAGACAGACACAAGAGAGCAGGTCTGTAGCCAGGTACAAAACCACCCTCCCTCGCATCCCCCTCCCCCACACCACCCTCCCCCGCTCCACTCGTTCGCAATCCGCCCTCCCTCATGATATCACCCAGTGCTGCCCCTCCGCCCGCCAGGGCCCCCCACACCCCCACGTCTCTCTCAACAAAAGCCTGAAAGAGCCGTCTGACCTGGCACTCCAACTCCGTAGCTTTGCCGTCAGTGCCATCACACACACCGTGGGCTATGTCACCATCACCATCACCATCACCATTGCCATCGATGAACTGATTCTCCGCATTGCCATTGCCATCAGGATTCTTCTCCTTGCGAGGCGCAGAGCCATCCTTGTGAAAACCATCCTCATCGTTCTCCTCACCGTTCTCCTCGTCATTGTAATACTCAGCATCCACATCCCCATAGTATATACCCTCTGCCGGTTTCCCTTGCTGCCACCGCTGCTGCTGCTGCTGCCTAGCGTCTCCTTGCTGCTGCTGCTGCTGCTGCTGCTGCCTAGCGTCTCCTTGCTGCTGCTGCTGCTGCCTGTGCACTTGGCGGCGCCTATGGAACTGACAGAGCGTATTGGGAGGCAGCACGGGCACCTGACACGGATCACCTCTCTTCGTCACCGCACCGCACAGCACTAGCTCTCCCTGCTGCTGCCACTTTTGCTGCAGGTGCTGCGGCTGCTTCTGCTGCAGGCGCTGCTGCTGCTGCTGCTGCTTGTGCTGTTGCTCTGGCTGCAGCACGCGTTCTCGTGCATGCTGGCGCTTGTGGAACTGACAGAGCGTATTGGGAGGCAGCACGGGCACTTGACACGGCCCGCCTCTCTTCGTCACGCCACAGCACAGCAAGATCTCCCTGCCTCTCCTCTGCTGAAAGTAGCTCCTCTTGTATTCAAAAGCTGCTCCTGCTCCTCCTACTGCTCCTCCTCCGGTCCTTTCCTTTCCTGCTCCTCCTCCTCCTCCCCCTCCTCCTCCTCCCCCTCCTCCTCCTCCTCCTCCTCCCCCTCCTCCTCCTGCTCGCTTGCTGGCCCACCTTCCCTCCCTGCTTCTCTTCTTGCATTCTCTGAAGCTCCACATTTCACCCTCCTCCCCTGCATCCCCATCCTGCGTTCCGCGGTGCCTCCGCATACCATGCCGTCCTGACTTTCCCTGACTTCCCTGACTTCCCTGCTCATCTCCCCCAATGCTCCACATGCTGTCTCCCTCCTCCTCCTCCTCGTCGTCCTCCTCACCATCATCCGCCTGCTGCTCTTTCACTGATTCCTCCTTCTCTTCCAATCTCTCCTCTTGTTTCACACTTTCATCCTCTGGTTCAACACTTTGCTCCACACCCTGTTCCCTCCTACTGGCACGCCTGCCACTACGAGCACCAGCCACTCTTAACAAGAGATCTTCAGAAACTTCCAACTCGCCCAAATCCACCTCTCCATCTCTCAAGACTACTGCCTCTCCTCCCTCCCCTCCATCTGCTCCTCCTGTCTCCCCTCCTTTCCCCACCCTTGCTGCCCCTTGCACTCCCTGCCCAACTTCTCCTCTTCCCACTTCTCCTTCTCCTTCCCCAGCGTGAGCACTGCAGAACCACTCCCCGGGCCTAGCTTTCCGCGGGCATTTCCTGCCGCTACTTAGCAAACCAAAACACTTAACCACCCCACTGCCAACTACCCCATCTGGCAAACCGGCTGATGGTAACCCGTCTGCTGCTTCTACTCTTGCTGCTACTCCTGCTGCCGCTCCTGCTGTTGCTCCTACTCCTGCTCCTCCCATATCAGCATGGCAAGTATTAGCAGCAGCAGCATCTATACCAGCAGGATCACCACCCTCAATCACAGGAGATGTGGCATCAGCAGCAGTGATACCAACATCACCACCACCACCAACCACAGCAAAAGGAAGGAACCCGAAAATGCCTCCATTTTTGAACCAGATTCTATCGCCGTGCCTGCCAGGCGTGCCCTTGACCACACACGCTGCCACGGCGGCGAGCAGTGGACGCTTGAAGGCCGCCCACGCTGCTGCCGGGTGGGGCGGCAGGGAGACCCTCCAGAGAACAGACACATGCTCCCAGAGTATGGCAGAGGAAAGCTCCTGGTGGGCGGGAGGGGGGGGTGGGGGTGGGGGGGGGAGGGAGAAGGGGAGAGGGAGCAGCGGGTGCTTGAAGGCCGCCTGCGCTGCTGCTGGGTGGGGGGGCAGGGAGACCCTCCAGAGCACAGACACATGCGACCAAAGGATAGCTGAGGAGAGCTCCTGGTGGGCAGGCAGGGAGGGGGGGTTAGAGGGAGCAATGCAGTGCTTGATTGCCAGCCGCACTGCTCTAAGGTGGGGCGGTCGGTAGCGACACCTAGTTTTGAGGCGCCTCAAAACTAGACTCTAAGGTGGGGCGGTCGGTCGCGACACCTGCGGACAGAGTATAGCTAAGGAGAGGAAGAGAGGAAGAGAGGAAGAGAGGAAGAGAGGAAGAGAGAGAGCGAGAGAGAGAGAGAGCCTAAGTCCCTTCCTCTCTATTTAAGGCCCTTCCCTGCCTCATTTCCCCTGTTTAGTTTTCAGTTATTCTTTCTCCTACCCTTGGTGGCGAGAGAGAGGAGAGAGAGAGCGAGAGAGAGAGAGAGAGCCTAAGTCCCTTCCTCTCTATTTAAGGCCCTTCCCTGCCTCATTTCCCCTGTTTAGTTTTCAGTTATTCTTTCTCCTACCCTTGGTGGCGGCTCGCGTCGGCGGCCGAAGGCCGCCGACGCTCGCAGCGCGGCCTTCGGCCGCGCGGGAGGGGGTGGCAAGTCCCACATTCCAATATACCGCAACAAGTACAACGCATGCTTGATGGAGCCCCCCCAACTCTAGACTAGGACCTGCAACGCGTATCCTACGTTGGCCAACAGGCTCACATGGAGCAACTGATACGCCGGGCAGGGGCGCTCCGACTGCAGGACTCACCGCCCGGCCGCACCTACTCCCGCCGCTCTGCTATTCCGCGACAGCCGCCAGCCCAGCCTCCTCCAGCAATACGGCCTGGTACGACAACAGGACCTGCAGCGTGGACACGGCGCCAGCTACAAGCCCTGCAGCTGACGCCGCGTCTATGCTCGCCGACACCTGGCGGAGAGCGGCGAGCAGGTGAGGGTCCGTGCCTGTTCCCCGGGCGGGCCCGGGCCACGCGCGTGCGGCCTCCACAGCGAGATCTATGGCTGCTTCCATGCAGCCCTGAAGGGGGAAGTACGGGGCCATTGACCGGCCCCCTGAGCTCCCCAACGCGGAGCTCGCCGCCGCCAGCATCGTCAACAGTATCTCAGTCCCCCTCCGAGCGTGCCCAAGGCGATGAAGTATGGCAGCTGGGACCAATATCTCCGCGGGAGCCACCGTCGGCGGCCCCCCTGTCGGCGGGCTCCTTCGTGTCGCCACCCCGGTCCGACGACCACGACGGGGAGACCGCTCCCCTGGTGACTCCGCGCCCCCCGTCTCCGCTGCTTCTGCCCCCGCCTCTACACCCCGTGGGGATGGCGCCCGTCGCCGAGGGGGAACAAACGGACCGACCACACCCCCTCCGCGGTAGAGCCCCACCTGGGGCTCAGACCACTCCGCCGCCCCGGCCCATGACGAGGGGTGATGCCACTCCGGGAGCGTATCGGCGGATGACGCGGGGCTGCCTAACTGGGGCGCTGGCAGGAACGGATGGCGCAAGTCATAGTACCCGAGGGGGGAGAGGACCGGCGCGTGCGAGGACGGCGGAGGCGCGACATGGTGAAGGACATTATACGGGCCCCCTGGCGGCACATGCTGTCGCGGAGGCGCCGGCGCAGATGGGAGCGGAACTGCCGGAGGTGGCGCCGGGAATTGTGCGCTCGACTGCTCCAACCCACGCGCCATTGCGGGACAGGGTTGCACGGGCCGCGACATCGGGGGAACCGCACCAACAAAAGCGGGCTGGACGGGGAGGGGCGGTGGAAGGACTCGAGGAGGAGATGGAGGCTGCGTGGGAAGGGGGAGCCGTCGGGGGGGCTCCTGCTGCGGGGGCGTTGGGAGCAGCCCAGCGCTGGCCCGCTCGAGTATCCCCTCCAGCGTTGCGGCGGTCCGCGCCAGCCGCCTCTCCAGCGCACTCCCCCTCCGCCCCCGACGCGTGCCAGCGCGCCCCAAGGGGCCATTTGGCGCATGCTGCTGTTGCGGGAGGGGCCGAGACGGCAGCTCAGGGGGGGGGCGTGGACCCGCCGCACGTGATACAGCAGGCGGCGACAACGCAGCACGAGGACACTGGCGTTCCTCTGCCACCGCAGCCCGCCCTTCCAACCGAGGTGGCGTCGCCGCACGCACCCGATCGGGGGACGCTGGCGCGCTCGTGGACGGCGCTGGGAGCCCGCGTGCCCACCGCCGGTCAGACAGGGGAGGGGAGCTCGACCGACCTCGGGGGAGGACGTTTTCCCCCGAACTCTCGCGATCGACGGAGCGCTCTCTTCGCGCGCGATCAGCCCGGTCGGCCATCCGACTCGCCGATGAGCCGAAGAGCGGGCACAGCGAGGCAGCGGGGCGATCGCCCGCCTACACCACGCTCCACACCACGGGGCAGCGCCACGCGGAGGGGACGCGGCGGAGGCAGGGATGGCGGAACCAGGGGCCGTGGTGGTGGCGGGCACGGGGGCGGGCGCGCACGGACAGGCGATCTGGCACGCGACGGTGGCCCGCTGAACGGCTTCCAGCAGGCTGCGGATCGGGCTTTAAGGGACATGGGACTGCGGGAGGCAACTGATGAGGAAGAAAGACGAGACGGTACATATATCCAGGAACCGCACATGGATTCTACCACCGACGATTCCAGTGGCACACTCGGGGAAAGGGCACCGAGGCGGGTAGGGAGTGAGATTCGGAACCCCTCTCCCAGATCCACGGGCCACGGACATATGGGATCACAATCTGCCCGCCCGCTGGACAGTCCCTCCCAGGCAGCCAGGCAACTATCCCCGGAAGAACTGGCCCACGATCCGTCACGATTTGCTCAACTGGCCAGTTGGGACATCGCAGTGCTGTGCGATAGTCGCCAGCCCCCTCTTTCAAGGCGACTGCCCCCCTCTATTCGCCAGCTGTTCGCGCTGGCCCTGCTGACGCCCCTCCTTTTCCTCACGAAAAATCCAACTTCAATCGGGGGGTGGCGTTTGTTACTTTTTCTCCCACGACTAACTCTTCGCATGTCATCGCCCAAACGCCCAGATTGGCCTGCGATGGAAACCCGTCTGCAGCAGTTCCTCGCCGGCCAGTGGGACACCCTCTACCAGTCAGCTGCGGCAGCTGTCACTCTGCCTGCGCCCCCTCGCCATGTTCGTGACGACCTCGAGAAAATCTCCCGAGCCGAGGGGCTGGTGCGACGAGGAAGCCTTCGCCGCGCCCTACTGGCGCTCCAGTCTACCCCAGTCAGCGAGTCAACCCCGGAGGTCCTTGACTCGCTGAAGTCAAAACACCCGAGACCGTTGACAGAGGACCTCACGTGGCCCTCCCTGGACGACATCACCCCGCCGGCGCTCGACTTCGCCGATTTCATTCGCCTACTTTCGCGAAGTGAAAATGGGGTCGGAGCCGGCCCTTCGGGGATGACATTTGAACACCTGCGCGACGCCTCGCTCACCAATCCGCACGTCGCAAAGCTCCTGCACGAAATTGTGCAGCTGCTCCTCGCCGGTAACCTGCCCCAGGAGGTCAGCGAGTTGTTAACTGCGTCCCGCCTGTTAGCCCTTCGCAAACCTGATGGCGGGACACGCCCCATCGCCATAGGGGAATGTCTCCACCGCCTTACTGCCAAATCCGCCCTCATGTCGTCAACCCAGCCCGCACAAGATTATTTTCTGCCACTTCAGTTCGGCGTTGCAATTCGGAGCGGCGGAGAGGCAATTATCCATGCCACCCGGGCTTTCACCTCCGTACGTCCCCGCTCCGTGATTGTCCAAGTGGACCTCACAAACGCGTTTAACAGCGTCGAGCGAGGGGCGATCATCACCGCCATTGACGGCTCGCCCCTTCGATCGCTGCTTCCATTTATCCGTTTTTCGTACGGCACCCCGTCGCTCCTGTACCTCGATGACGGGTTCGCCAGCCCACCACTCCTGAGTGCACGGGGCGTCCGACAAGGGGACCCCATGGGTCCCTTGCTCTTTGCTGCCGCCATCCACCCCGCGCTTCAATCAACAGCCACCGCCCACCCTGACGTCCTCTGTCTAGCCTACGCGGACGACGTAACGTTCGTGGGAGAACCGGCCGCCTGCACAGCGGCCTTCCACCACTTCACGGGCGCCGTGGGGGCCATTGGCCTTACACATAACCCCTCGAAGTGTGGGGCGTGGTCCCCCACTCCTCCCCCACCCGACGCCCTTCCCCCGGACGTCCCCTTCCACAACGAGGGACTACGGGTGCTGGGGAGTTTTGTCGGGACAGCGGAGGGCTCAGCTGCTTTTCTCCGTTCCCAGCTGGCCTCGCTGGCCGAGCCACTCCCCACCATCGCCACCATGGACCCCCAGTCAGCCTCTCTCCTCCTTACGCGCTGCATCTCGCGGCGGGTCAGCTACTTGACCCGCACCACGCCCCTGGACTTCCTCCCACACTCCGAGTGGTCGGAGTGGGGTCGGGGGCTCTTTCACACCCTCCTCGGCGCATGCAACCTCCAACTTCCTCGGGGGGAAGCCGAACGCGTGCGCACCTGGGCTCAGGCCTCGCTTCCACCCTCGCTTGGCGGGCTGGGCCTCTCCGACCCCGCCGTCGAAGGCCCGGCGGCCTTCCTAACCAGCGTCGCCCAGGCACAGCACCTCCTCGCCGCCTTACCATTCGCAGCCGAAGGGCCCCTGGCGTCCGCACTGCCCCCCCTCACCCCCCCCTTCTCCGGCCCCCATCACCTCCATACCTGGCTGGCAAGGTGTGAGGCGGCCATGCCGTCCCATGCACTGGAACTCCTGCGCTCCGAACGCCAGGAGCCCTCTGGCACCCCACTCCAGCACCGACTCTCCCTTGAGGTCCACGCCGCCCGATATGCAGACCAGGTGACGGCGTCCCGCGAGATGGAGCTGAACCCCAGTTCTGGCCACACACAGCGCCTGTTCTCTCTGGCGGGTTACGGGGCAGGGGATTGGCTCCACGCCATCCCCATCTTCCCTTCTCTCCGCCTCGGACCTCCGCACTTTGCCATCGCCCTCGCCTTCCGCCTCGGCCTCCCTTTCCCAGCCCCACGCAATTGCAACTGCGCCGACGAGACCGAGATACTTGACCCCCGGCTGCCCAACCACCTCTTCCGGTGCGGCACGGGCCATGGCCGGACAGACACGCACAACGCACTCCGCGACGAGTGCATCCGTATGGCGCGGGACGCGGGGCTCATTGTCACAAAAGAGACCACTATCTACAGTCCGGTGGACGGTCACAAGGCGGACCTAGCCATGCGCGACAGGGTCTCCGGCGCCGTGTGGATCTGTGACGTCACCGTCACGGATCCCATCAGCACCCGGGACCCGCACGCACGCAAGGGGCGGGGTTATATGGCCCGGGAACAAGCCGATAAAAAGATTGACCATTACCGTAACCGCGCACCTTATGTCGGTTTCTTCCCCTTGGCCGTGGAGACCTATGGCTGCCCCTGCGCCGAGGTCCCCAGCTTCCTGAAACTCCTCGCGGACATGGGAGCTAGACGGCTGTTCAACGCGGACCCAAGCTCCTACCAAGCGGCGAAGCTCCTGCATCAGTTCCGCCAGCGCTGGTCCGTCACACTCCAGCGGGCGCAGGCCCTGGCCTACCTCGGGAAAATCAACGAGGCTGCCCTGGCGGAGAATCCCCCCGTGGGTGCTCCCGGAGCCGAAATGGGCCTAGGGGACTGTTTTGCCATAGCTGAGCCCCTCGGGGAGCTCTAGTCTTCCAGCCACCCACCCCCTGCGTGCACGCACCTTTCATAGTCTCCGGAGTTGGCCCACATGCCTAGTATGTACAACGTCTTTAATCAATACAAGGACCGCTTAAGAGAGGAAGAGAGGAAGAGAGGAAGAGAGGACGAGTGGAAGAGAGGAAGAGAGGAAGAGAGGAAGAGAGGAAGAGAGGACAGGAAGAGGGGAAGAGGGGAAGAGAGGAAGAGAGGAAGACAGGAAGAGAGGAAGAGAGGAAGAGAGGAAGAGAGGAAGAGAGGAAGAGAGGAAGAGAGGAAGAGAGGAAGAGAGGAAGAGAGGACGAGTGGAAGAGAGGAAGAGAGGAAGAGAGGAAGAGAGGAGAGGAAGAGGGGAAGAGGGGAAGAGAGGAAGAGAGGAAGAGAGGAAGAGAGGAAGAGAGGAAGAGAGGAAGAGAGGAAGAGAGGAAGAGAGGAAGAGAGGACGAGAGGAAGAGAGGAAGAGAGGAAGAGAGGAAGAGAGGAAGAGAGGAAGAGAGGAAGAGAGGAGAGGAAGAGGGGAAGAGGGGAAGAGAGGAAGAGAGGAAGAGAGGAAGAGAGGAAGAGAGGAAGAGAGGAAGAGAGGAAGAGAGGAAGAGAGGAAGAGAGGAAGAGAGGAAGAGAGGAAGAGAGGAAGAGAGGAAGAGAGGAAGAGAGGAAGAGAGGAAGAGAGGAAGAGAGGAAGTGAGGAAGAGAGGAAGAGAGGTGCTGGTAGGGAGAGACGAGGAGAGGGGAGGAGCAGAAGGAAGGAAGAGCAGCGGGTGCTTGAATCCCTGCTCCTGCTGCTGCTGCTGCTGCTGCTGGGTGTGGGGATAGCGTAGATTTGAGACGTCTCAAAGACTACATTTCAATCACATGGGCGTGGGGACAGAGAAACCTGTCAGAGCACAGAGACACACGGACGGCCACAGGACAGCCAAGGAGAGCTCCTGGTGGGGAGTGAGGGGAGAAGAAGGTGGGATGGGTTTGCCTTGCAGAAGGGATCCTGGTGGGAAGTGAGGGGAGAGGTCATAACGTACCTGATTCTACTCTGGGGTTACCCGAGCGCGTGGGGTTACCTGAGCGCATGCATGCACTGCAGGTCTTTTGAGGCTGCTTTTGAGTCGACTCAAAAGGTCACCCGAGCGCGTGCATGCACTGCAGGTCTTTTGAGGCTGCTTTTGAGTCGACTCAAAAGGTTACCCGAGCGCGTGCATGCACTGCAGGTCTTTTGAGGCTGCTTTTGATTCGACTCAAAAGGTTACCCGAGCGCGTGCATGCACTGCAGGTCTTTTGAGGCTGCTTTTGAGTCGACTCAAAAGGTTACCCGAGCGCGTGCATGCACTGCAGGTCTTTTGAGGCTGCTTTTGAGTCGACTCAAAAGGTTACCCGAGCGCGTGCATGCACTGCAGGTCTTTTGAGGCTGCTTTTGAGTCGATTCAAAAGGTTACCCGAGCGCGTGCATGCACTGCAGGTGCTGAGCAGGGCCCCAGGCTAGAAGTATCTCGCCAGGAAGCTCCGTAAAAGGCACCGCGGAATTATTTGAGAGTCTACTCAGGGGTTACCTGGATGCGTGCATGCACTGCCGGTGCTGAGCTGGCAGTGATGCATTCGGTGGTCCAGCTGGCGTAGCGAGATGAGAGCCAATCAGGATGCAGCAGCTGTGGTAGGATGATCTGAAGGGCAGGAGGCAGGCAGGGAGGGAGGGGCGGAGGGAGGGAGGGAGGGAGGGAGGGAGGGAGGGAGGGAGGGAGGGAGGGAGGGAGGGAGGGAGGGAGGGAGGGAGGGAGGGAGGGAGGGAGGGAGGGAGGGAGGGAGGGAGGGAGGGAGGGGCGGAGGGAGGGAGGCAGGGAGGGAGGGAGGCAGGGAGGGAGGGAGGGAGGGAGGGGCGGAGGGAGGGAGTGTAGGGCAGGGAAGGGAAGGGTGGAAGAAGCAATGGTCAACAACACCAGGAGGAGCAGAGTGAAAAGACACGGCCTGAGAAGACAACGGTGTGATGCGGCGGTGCAAAGACATGCTTCCTTCGCATTTTCCAGAACCAAGTCACTTGCCTGGCAGAGGTCACTGAGCAGTGCACCCTGCTCCTCAAACTACACTGCACTGTACACTGTATAGTATGCGCTGACAAATCTCTAAAAGCACAAATCACCTGCCTGGCAGAGGTCACTGAGCAGCGCGCCCTGCTCCTCAAACGACTCGGCACTGGCACCCCTTTCAGCGAAGCGAGACCAGAAAACCACAGAGCGAGCCGGCAGCGCCACGGCCTAGAGAGGGAGAGGAAAAGGGGGGGGGGGGGGGGGGGGGGGGGAGGGGAGGGGGGGTAAAGGCGAGGATAGAGAGAAAAATGAGGGAAAAGAGGTTGAAGCACCTCAGGCAACAGTTATGAACAGACCAGAAGGACTCAGAGAGCGAGCAGGCAGGACAGACAGAGGGGGGGGCTTTTGGGTCAACTCAAAAGTCACCTTAGAGAGCGAGCAGGCAGTGCTGACACAGGGGTGAAGGGACTGGGGATGGGCGGTGAAAGACCAGCGAACCAAGTGTACCTCCAATAGGTGTCAACCTGACAAGACAAGATTATCTTTAACGGGACCTGGTTGCTCAACATGAGTATGACTTTTGAGTCGACTCAAAAGTCACCTGGTAGCTCAACATGAGTATGACTTTTGAGTCGACTGAAAAGTCACCTGGTAGCTCAACATGAGTATTTCCGTTGCCCCAGTCAGCAGCCCAACCCTCCTCCTGACACTCAGTTCCCTCCTCCCCCCCTCCCTCCTCCCTCCTCCACTCCCTCGCTACCTCTGCCCTGCTATCACAGCAGCGAGCTGTAGCCTGCTTTTGAGAATTCTAAAAAACAAATCACAGCAGCGAGCTGTAGCCTGTACCCTCCAATGGGGCCTGGCCACTGTCAGCAGCCCAACTTGCTCCATCAAACTCAGTATCCACGCCCTTCTTACCTCTGTCTTGCCATTACTGCTGTGAGCTGTATGTATGTACCTACCTCCAATGGGACCTGGTCGCTCAGATCGAGTGTTTCAGTCGCCACTGTGAGTAGCCCAACCCTCCTCATAAGACTTAGAATCTGCTCCCGTCCTGCTTCGCTCCTCCCCCCACTCCTCTTTGGTGATTCTTGAATCTCTTTTCCTTCTCTCTCGCCCTCACCCCTTCCTCCCTCTCCCCCCTCTCCTCCCTCTCCTCCCTCTCCTCCCTCTCCCCCCTCTCCCCCCTCTCCTCCCTCTCCTCCCTCTCGCCCCTCTCCTCCCTCTCCTCCCTCTCCTCCCTCTCGCCCCTCTCGCCCCTCTCGCCCCTCTCGCCCCTCTCGCCCCTCTCGCCCCTCTCGGCCCTCTCGCCCCTCTCGGCCCTCTCGGCCCTCTCGGCCCTCTCGCCCCTCGCCCCTGTCACGCTCAGTTTCACCAGCCCTTTGCCCACTTCGTTCCCCGCCTCCAGTGCCCCTTTCCTCCGCCGCTTGCCTGACCGGCTTCGCCCAATCAGGAAGCAGCTTCGCCTCCCTCCCACGCCCAGCTGACGTGGCAGCAGCAGCTGCAGCACAACCACCGCTACCACCACTACCAACCCCTTCCCCCTCCCCCCCACCCGTTCCCTCACATATGGAGACTAACTCCCTAAGAACGGGTCTTGCAGAGGGGCCTAGTGGGTCGGGCTTAACCCACACGGGGAGAAGGGAGTCTGGGGGGCACCAGACAAAGGTGGCGTCGCGGGGAAGGAATACACAGACATAAGCGGACGGGGGGAGATGTGGACGGGTGCCATATACTGGTGCTGTGTCATACGCTTGAGCCGATACTGGTGCTGTGTCATACGCTTGAGCCGATACTGGTGATGTGTCATACGCTTGAGCCGATACTGGTGCTGCGCCATGCGCTTGAGCGGATACTGGTGCTGTGGCAGCAGCAGGTTCAGGCGAAGGGGGGAGGGGAGTTGCAGCAGCAGCAGTAACGGAGCCAGGGGGCGGAACATTCGGAGAGAGGCCAGGCGGAAGCGGAGGAGTGGCATGAGGTGGGGGGGGAGGAGAAGGGGAAAGTGGGTGAGGATGGGTAGAAGGAGGGCTGATGCAGGAGGTGGTAGGAGGAGTAACAAGGGGCGCGCCAGGAGTGGTGGTGAGAGCATCAGGAGCGTTGCTCGGGGCACCAGGGGCGATGTTCAGAGCACCAGGAGCGTTATTCAGGGCACCAGGGGCGATGCTCAAAGCACCAGGAGCGTTGTTCGGGCCACCAGGAGCGATTTTCAGAGCACCAGGAGCATCAGGAGTGGGTGTGGAGCAGTTGAGAGGTGATGCAACGATCGCCGCATGCCATTGAGAGCGTTTCTGAAGGGGGGGGGGGGGGGGGAGGGGGAGGAAGGGGGGAGGGGGAGGAAGGGGGGAGGGGGAGGAAGGGGGGAGGGGGGGGGGGAAACGGGAAGAGCAAAAGGGAAGAAAGGGAAGCAAGCATACGAAGTGGGTCAGACAAGGCGAGTAGAAGGATTGAAGCGAGGCTAAAGGGTGTGGCGTCAAAATGGAGGCTAGGAGCGGCGAAGACCAAAATGGCATAATTGGACGGAAACAATGGGCTGTAACATTTTAGGATAGAGCTTGGAAGCTAGGAGAGCAGTTTCCAGGGAATTTTATCTCCTGGCTTCTTGGAAACAAGATAGGAGACAGTCATGTGAGGGGGGAGGTGAAGACGTATGAGAGACGCTTGATATTATGGTGTGTTTTAATCACCGAAACACTTGATATTATGGTATGTACTGGGAGAATCCGAAACAGCCGAAGTAGGAAGATGTACGAATGCACACGCAATTAGTGCTTGTAACTAAGTATGAGGTAAAGACAGCACCATTGGCTATCAGCACTATGACCAGGTCGCACCTTAGCCCAAACGATAGTGCCCTCTGGTTGTTCGGTTATATGGCGACTAGAATCACCCATCCACCATGGAACCGCTGATTTCGCCATCTAGTAAAATGCGCGTCCTAGGGTTAAAACAGGAGAATATACCATATAGGCTAATGGAGAAATTTCCAACCAAGATTGCGTTAGTCCTCCGGATTTATATTTACCAAGCACTTTGAAGATGCCTAAGCGTACGAACTGACGCGAGAATTGCGCGCAAGTAGGACGGATCGCTAGTGCCGACAGACTAAAGCTTAGCGATAGAATTACTAACTAATAGCTGTAGCTATGGGCATGCAGGAACCTTAGTGCTTGTTCGTTTGTTGTGAAACCGATGGGGATAGGCGGACTTGGAGCGCAGCAAATCATTGCCGAGTAAACGCAAATGAGTACCTACCCTAAGCCAGCATGCTTGCATACTTGCATTTCCACTTGGCAAAAAAGAGTCTAGAACATGCAAATGTGAAGGACATACTGCACTAGAAAATAGCCACCATTTTTCAATGGTGCAGTCGCTCAAATAAATAGGAACCGGCATGCTCCAAGATTGGTCATGCAACCTCAATGCAAACATTGTGGTTAAAGACGACATGCTTCGGTTACATCACTTGATCAAGGGGCACGTGAAGTGTAGGCTTGCATACTTCCCGTATTGCATTTACCGGTACAATTGGCAAAAATAAAAAGCCGCCCTCACACTACCACTGCTCACAAGTTGTCGAGATTATCCTGTGTTTGCCGATCACCAATCGTTCCCTCGACTAACCCTTCGCTAGATACAATTCCGAAGGGTGGCATGAAACCCGTGTCCAGCAGGTAGTGGCTAGGATCACTATGCACCCCGCTTGTTGCAGGAACATGGGCTGAGTCAGCTGTGACATTAGCTGACTCAGCCACAGCGGATGGTGAATCAGTCGGAGTATCGTGGGCTGAGTCAGTCACACAACGGGCGGAATCGGCTTGAGCTCTTGCTGAGTCAGGTGGTTCCTCAAAGATAGGAGCTGCATCAATCCCAGCCGCTGGATCAAGAGCAGCTGGCAGATCAACAGATCGAGATGCAGCAATAGCAGGTCGATCATTGGTTGCAGATTGATCAACTTCTTGTGCACCACACTCTTCAATGTCCGCTGCATTATTGTCATGTCTGCTGATGTGCCCTGATCTGTCATCAACTGCCCTGTCATCCGTTGTGACGTCATCAGTTAGGGAGGGATGCGATGACGTGGCATCTACGTCCAGGAGTGTGCTACAGCACGAGAAATTTGCTGTGCCAGCCGGAAAACGTTGTCGCTGCTGCTGAACCTGCTGTTTCTCCTGCTGGCCGTGGTGCTTCCGCTGCTGGCTCAAGGGAGAGATGCTGACGTGGCGAAAAGGGCCACCAACGAAGGCCTGCTCTGCTGAAAATACCTCTGTTGATCTTCCAGCCGTCGCTTTCACAGCGGACCTGGAGCCACTGCGACCAGCACTCAAATTGAGCAAGAAGCTGTTGCCTCCATGTACTCGAGCCGCAGGCTCTTCAGTTTCCATGTCAGAGCCGCCGCACATGGCATGTGCAGGAATGCGCTTCTGAGTCGACTCAAAAGCACGAATTGCAGACTCTTGGATGTTAAGATCTGAGGCGCCCAGCATGGCATGTGCAGGAGGAGAGGGCACAGTGGGCATGGGCTGCGCTGTATGGCACGCCTCGCCAGCCGTGGCTGCTGCTGTTGCAGAATGAGTGTCGGCCGACGGTTGGAGAAGGGGCAGCCATTGATGCGTGGCAGGGTGCACGGGCGAGTGCACCGCATGCATGTGCTGTACGGTGTGATATGCCTCGCCAGGTGCTGTTGCTGCTGCTGCTGCTGCACGATGGCCGTCCGTGGATGGGCGGCCGGGGTGGTGCATGGGCGGCTGGGGTGCTGCATGCACGCGAGAGCGCACAGGAGAGTGCACCACGTGCATGTGCTGTATCGTGTGATACGCCTCGCCAGCTGTCACCGCAGAGTGGTGCGTGGAGCCTTCTGGCACGGGGATGTCGAGAACAACTGGCCGCCACCAGTACAGGGGGTACCTGGTAATTGGGGGGGGGGGGAGAGAAAGGGGGAAGGAGTGGGAAAGTGAGAAGGTATGTGAGTGAGCATGGGGAGTGGAGCCCTCTGCCACGGTTATGTCGAGAAAAACAGGCCACCACCAGCACAGAAGGTACCTGCGGTGGGAAAGGGTGTGACCTGCTGGGAGTCCTGCTGGGAGTCCCGATCAAGACTCCCAGCAGCACCTGGGTGAGCACAAAGAGGTCGTGGCCGCATAAGGATGGGATATTTTGAGACCCCTTAACAAATCCACTTACTGCCGGGCAATATTGTTGATGAAGAGAGCGACTGTGAGCATGATGAGCACTCCAAGCAGCACCGGAGTGAGCACAAAGAACCTGTGGCATTGCAGGGACGGTGTACCCCAGCGAACACCTGAACACCTGAACCTCATCACTTACTGTCTGGCAATATTGTTGATGAAGAGAGCGACTGTGAGCATGATGAGCACCCCAAGGAGCACCGGAGTGAGCACAAAGAGACCATGGCAGCGCAGGGAAGGCGGCGACATCACGGCAATGAGTGCCGAGGCACCTCCTGGTGGATGCACAATGCGCAGCAGCTGCATGGCTGGGAGGAGACGGGAGGGAGCGGAGGGGGGAAGGGGGGGATCGGGGAGAGCAGGAGCAGCACTGGAGTGAGCACAAAGAGGCCGTGGCAGCGCAGGGACGGGGGCGACATGACAGCAATGAGGGCTGAGGCAACTCCCGGGGGGATGGACGATAGGGAGTAATTGCATGGCTGGGAGGGGGAGGGGGGGGGAGGGAGGGGGGAGAAATTGTGGGGTGAGGGGGTTTGGGTAGGTAGGTGGAGTAACGGAAGTGGAGGTTGCAGCGAGAAAGCTACAGAGAAAACACGTGAATGAACCTGGGCCGACATGTCTCAGACAGCTCGATGCGAATAGGACAAACCAACATACCCACTATGGATAACGAAACTGCAAGCCCGCATTGTAGCCAGAGCCAGGACGTGTTGGGGAATGCGAGTCCGCCTATAGAGAAGATCTCCGCTATAAACACTCCAATAATAGCAGAAACTCCACTCCCTAAGATGACGTTGCGGGGTTGCGAGAGAGGCGAGTCTATTGTCCCAAAAATGAGCACCGCTGTGGCGCCAAACGAGCCTATCATAAACGAGGCTACGGCTTCCTGCTGCTGCGGCTGTCCGTTTTCACTGCTGCCACTGCTGCTGCTGGTGCTGCTGGTGCTGCTGGTGCTACCACTGCCGTTCGTTTGGGGGCTCAGAGTCTGCTGCATGCTGGTGTTGAACGCGAGAAACGCACACAGAGATATACCTGCGGTGATTGTGAGTAAGGGACGGGGGGTATAAAGGGGAAGAAGGGTGCGGTGCGGTGCGAGGGTAAGAGAGGTGGGGGACGGAACCATGACAACAGGCACCACGTCTGTCTCCAGAATTCGAATGGAAGTAGTAACTTCATAAGCAGCTATCCAAATAAGCGTATCTTCAAACAGTCATACGGGGCGGAAACACCAGAGAGAGATTTTGGGAAAAAAACAGTGATGAAGGGAAGGGATGCACGCACCCGTGAACGAGGCGACGAAGGACCAGAAGACGACAATAAAGCTGGGGTACGCGGGGAAGAGACCCTCCCCAATCCCGCGGAACTTGCGCAAATACCCCCGCAGCCACCTTGGCGGAAGCAGAAACGGGGCCGCCTGCCATCTCCGCGGGAGCAGCAGGCGCACCCCCTTTCCGCTACCTTTTCCGCCCGAGCCTCCGCGCTTATTGGCATCACTCTGCAGAGAGCCTTTTCGGGGAAGCTCGCCGCCTTGACGAAACGGCGATTGGCCAGGCGAAGCTGGTAACCCAATTCCGGATACCCGACCACCATCTAGCTCGCAAGGAGACGACTCGGCAGGGTCGACGGGGAGCCTTATGTCGAGGACAGCGGCCCCGGCCCCCGGGCCGTCATGATGATCCGACGTGGAAACATGATTCACTGTTATTGCGTAAGCAGTATCTACAGTAGAGGTGCTTAACGGGTGACTCGTTAACGGGGACGGATTCGACCCCATGGCAGAGGCAAGGGGTTGCTTGGAGTGGGGAATTTCTCTGACAGAGGAATGAGCGGAGTTGGAAGAACCACCGGGAGAGAGCTTGGTCAACGAAGAGGCGGGAGACGAGGAGGATTGGTCTAGACACGTCAGGCCTGGGAAGGAAAGAGGGGGAGGAGGAGAGCGACGAGCCGTGCCGCGGGGGGACAATGCCGTTGAGGTTGAACCAGGGTGGTGCACGGCGTCAGATGGGTCGACGGCTACTAGATGAGGTTTCGCGCAGACGCTGACGGAAGCCAAGGACGCGTTATAAGACATGCCGTTGTGAGCACATAACTAGCGCATTCGGCCGGAGGTTGCGTACTTGTTCAGGAGCACGAGCTAGAGTCCACAGTGCATGAATCCCTAGCAAGCTCCACACGCTAGCACTGTGGACTCTAGCTCAAGCACTGTGGACTCGAGCTGGAGCTAAGGAGTTCAAATCCCTAGCAAGCTCCCCACGCTAGCTTGAGCTTACACTTGCCAGGAGCTTGTTAGGCTAACAATTGAGAACTCGAACTGTCTCGTTGGTAACGAATTTCTCGAAAGCTTGGAAGTACAGTAGCAGGAAAGGCACGCCAAGCTGAACGAGTCAGACATTCAACAGGGACGTAAACAGGTGGCTCGTGCGGACGCGAAAGGCCGGCGTTCGATCAGGGGTGATTGCGATGGGTGACAGTGTGACGGCAGGAATGATGCAGGAGCAATAAGACGCGGAAAATAAGACGCTGCCTTTAGAAGTTTCTGCGCGAACCGGCGCTGTAAGCTCAGGCTATCCGACGTTCTCCGCCAGACGTAAGGACAACGACGGGCTTGTAGAAACTGACCTTTCGGAAGGCAGACACTACTAAGTAGTGACACTTGCGGGGGAAATACTTTTGTGGTGTGCAAGGCAAGAGGCGAAGCGGAGCCAGCGAGGAACCTATCAACTGTCGCGGACACGGGGGAGCTTGAGATAAGCAGGAGCAGCAGCAGCAACGCGGCTGCGAGTGCGATACGGCAACATCGAGAGGCGGCCATGGAGGGCTGAATGATGACAACGATGCCAGCAGGAGGGTGAAACAGAAGATACCCAAGTGAAGGAAGGAGGAAGAGAAACGAGATCCCCATTTTGTTGCGAATTGTTGGGCTGTGTCCAAATCCATAAACTATGTCCGGAAAATGCGATTTGCTTGTATAGCCGCATGTTTGTGCCCATGTAAAGCCTTATCCGGGCAGCAGATGAAAGTATTGGGCAGGGAATGAAGTTGGTGTTTTGGCTGGTTTCCATATTGCCGAAGGGGCAACAACCGCCGCATGCAGTAGAGTGGCTCTCCCGCCATATGGGGGGGCATATGAAAATATCGGAGCCATGTGGTGAAAAAGCACGACTCTTCATTAACGGGCTGAGCCAAGCCACTCAGCTTTTGGCTCTTCCCAACTGAAACAGACACAATTCAACGACTCACGTGAAACAATCGAGGCTGTACCCTAGATAACTCTGTCAATAATTTTAAAGTTACGTTTTCCATATCGTTCGCTTCGACAACCCAATAGAGATTCGGAGCACACCGAAACGAGTTACCAAAACCTACGTGGCAACTGTCTAACAGCCAATCAAGAACCAGCTAACCACGTAGCGGATGAGGAACGCAAGTCAATGCTGACCACAAAGCCCCAACTCTGATGAGCATGTGTGATTCAATCGAGCGTTCAGGTTCTGCGGGACTCACAAGCCATATGTATATAGGCACCCACCTAATGTCACGGCAAGTTTGACAAGCGGCTCTAGGAACCAGCCTATTCGTAGCCTAGCCTAGTGCCAGGCTTGGAAGTCTCAATAGTGTGACTACTGCCAGCCACTCCTCTCCACCGCTTTATCTTGAGCGCGAGATTCGCGTAGTCAACTCGTCGGCGCAGAGTTGTTTTGGTTGTCGCGAGAGACACATAAATCAGGATTTGCCACGTCAGCGCGTCAGCTCAGGGATTGCCGCCTCCCCGAATTCATAGCCATGGCTCTCTCTTCTGTGGCCACTGTCTCTCTCCCTGGGTCGTTGAACCAATCCCTGGCAACAAATGGCCGGCTTTCATCGGCAAAAAGCGTAGTGTCGCAGCCCCTCGGTACACGTTATCCTTGCTCAACTGACGATTCGGTGACCCGGCGTTCAGTAGCGGTGAAGGCTCTCTTTGGCTGGGGCAAGCCCAAGGTTCGTGAATCTGGAAATATTATTCATGTTGGGGAATCAGTAATGTGGACTCCTTTTGCCTGTGGGGAACGGTTCTTCATCCCGCATTTCCTTTTCCGTCATTTTCCTTCAGCATTGTGTTTACGTTCGTTCCGGTTTCCGTCAGTCCCCCTCGACATTTTGTTCAACGCGTCTCACACTCCGTCAACTTCCCGTCGGCATTGTGTCGCGCATTGTCTGTTGTCCCCCGCTCCCTGCCTTTCCTTTCCAGGCCGATCCGCCCTCCAAGTCCCCCCCGACATTCTGTTGAACGCATCTCACACTCCGTCAACTTCCCCGTCGGCGATCGGCGTTGTGTTGCGCATTGTCTGTTGTCCCCCGCTCCCTGCCTCTCCTTTCCAGGCCGATCCGCCCTCCAAGTCCCCCCCGAAGAAGTCACCTCCGGCTAAGGGAAAGGTGTCCAGGGCATCTTGCAGCACGTGCAGGGGCACAGGAGGCGTGGACTGCCCCATCTGCAAGGTAAGGAAGTCAGGAATTTACAATCTCGCAAGATACCGGCTCGACCTAGTGCAGTGCAGACGGCTAAGGGAGAGAGAGGTAGCATTGACGCCATGCAGCACGTGCAGAGGCACAGGAGGCGTGCACTGCTCCATCTGCAAAGTACTGTGTTTTTGTAGCGTTTGAATAACCTAAGGAGATATAGGTACACGAAAAGTTGTATTTGAATGCGACAGCCTCTCCTTCCCCCTTTGCTCAAGTTGATTCTGATCAGACTCCTCTGAGAAGCGCCTCTGGTTTCATGAAATGCGAAGCTAAATTCCGTTTGGTGGCTGTACTGGCAGGGGACGGGGAAGAGCAAAACCAAGGGCAACATGCTCGAGAGATGGAAGTAAGCCTGCCTGCATTTACCTTGTGATGATGATTGCCCAACAACCACGCCTTTCTCCCGTTTCTCCTCTCTGCTTTCCGTGTGTAATGAGTCTATTGTTGAGTCGACTCAAAAATAGACTCACTACACACGGATTGCCCAACCACCACGCCTTTCTGCCGTTTCTCCCCTCCCCTTTCCCCCCTCCCTCCCTGTCACCCTCTCCCCACAACGCCCCATCCGCACCCCCCTCTTTCTTCTGCCCCCTCCTCTGCCCCCCTCTCGCCCCCTCCACCTCGCCCGCCTTTCCTCTCTCCCCCTCCACCTCGCCCGCCTTTCCTCTCTCCCCCTCCACCTCGCCCGCCTTTCCTCTCTCCCCCTCCACCTCGCCCGCCTTTCCTCTCTCCCCCTCCACCTCGCCCGCCTTTCCTCTCTCCCCCTCCACCTCGCCCGCCTTTCCTCTCTCCCCCTCCACCTCCCCTGCCTTTCCTCCCCCCCCCGGCCTCGCCCGCATTTCCTCTCCCCCACTTCATCTCGCCCGCCTTTCCTCTCCCCCCCACCACCTCACCCGCGTTTCCTCTCTCCCCCTCCACCTCGCCCGCCTTTCCTCTCTTCCCCTCCACCTCGCCCGCCTTTCCTCTCCCCCCCTCTACCTCGCCCGCCTTTCCTCTCCCCCCCTCCACCTCGCCCGCCTTTCCTCTCTCTCCCTCCACCTCGCCCGCCTTTCCTCTCTCTCCCTCCACCTCGCCCGACTTTCCTCTCTCCCCCTCCGCCTCTCCCCCCTGCCTCGACCCCCACCTGCTTTCTTCTCCCTCCTGCCACGTTCCCTCCTCCACCTGCGGACTTCCACCAACTTTCTGGGGGGAGACTTGAGATGCTGCATTCAGCCTCCTCTACCCTCTTCCCATCCATCCTTCAGGAGGAGTCTGTAGTCTTGAAATGATTTCATCGCCTGCCCGACATTATGGTGTTGGGGGTGGGCCCATCGTTATCAGCGTTATTAGCAGCATTACGCCTCTCTATGGGAGTTTAGATACTGGGTTTTATGCATCCTCTGTGTCTGTTAGCAGCAGGAGGTGAGCCAGCCCGACATGACATACCTTTACCCTTTCGACCAACCCCTTCCACCACCCCCCTCCACTCCTGCTTCTACTCTTCCCTCCCTGTGTGGCATTGCCTGTGTATACATGCACATGGTGAGCAGGTGCTACAAGTGCCAGGGTTTTGGGCTGGTCAGCTGCCCCAACTGTGGGTCAGGAGGGCTGACCCCTGAGCAACGGGGCGAGCGATGATCGTAGGAGCTATATGGTACACGAGTTGAAACTTTTATTGCTACAAATGTCAGGGTTTCGCTTTTCGGCCTGGTCGGCTGCCTGAACTGTGGGTCTGGTCTGGAGGGTTCACCCACGAGCAACGGGGCGAGCGATGATTGTACCGTAGGACCTATATGCCCATGTTTTGGCCTGATGCCCCTGTCATGGGGTAGAATGACGCAGCAAGGCATGCTGCCGGACCAGCCAATGCTGCTTCAGCAAGGAATGGTGATGCAAAATCAAGGCATGCTGCCAAGCATGCCACCCCCACTCCCTCAAGGGCTGTTGCTGCTGCTGACACTGCTGCTGCTGCCGACGCCAGTGCTGCATCTCACCTCATGAGTCATGGCCTCCTTTCTCCCCTCGTGGTGGCGGGAGAGTCATGAAGTCACAACCAGTCCTAACCATTGGGACAAGGGATGTCACCAAGAGGGTTAGGCTCCATATATCCACCTTCCCCGGGGAAAGCCTCCCCAGTACCCTCCCCAGAGGTAGAGAGAGGATCGATAGGGTTATCCCAGTGTCACGACAGGGAGCGTCTGCCAAAGGCAGTGTCAAGGGGGCCAAAGGGGGGAGATGGTCGGCAGATGGGGGAGCACGGGCAGCAGGGGCAGAAGCCGCTGTGCTGCCAGGCAACGAGAGGGCGAGTTTTGGCACAAGGGGGGCGTTGTCGTGTTGAGCAAGGCACGACGGGCTTCTGGCATGCATGAGCGGGAGCAAGGCAGAAGGGAAAGGCGGAAACGAGGGGGTGATGGGCAGTAAGGGGATGGGCAGCTAGAAGATGGGTAGAGAGAGGATTGGACGGGAAGTTTTCTCTCCCCCCCCCCCCTCCTCTGTCAAACATATTTATATATGTAATAATAGGCTAGATAGGTGCATGCTCTTAGAGGGTACAACCACTTTTACAAAATCAACATGTATGCCTCATTCTATTCAACTTTTCTACTCTGAGATGGTATCACCCGCTAGGTTAGGTCCTCCCCGCCCACCCGCGCTTCCGCTCTCGTCCTAGGCCTAGCCGCCCGCTCCTAGCCGCCCCTTAGCGCCCCGTCGGCCCCGTACGCCCCCCCCCCCCCCCCCCCCCCCCCCCCCTTTGGCCCATTAACGCCCCGTTAGCGCCCCGTTAGCGCCCCGTCGGCCCCCTCTGGCCCTTTAGCGCCCGTCGGCCCCGTTCGCGCCCCGCCGGCCCGTAAGCGCCCTACCGGCCCCGCTAGCGCCCCGTAGGCCCCGTGCGCCCCTCTGGCCCTGCTCGCTTCGCCGACCCGTTCGCGCCCCGCCGGCCCGTTAGCCCCTTGACGGCCCCGTTCGCGCCCCGTCGGCCCCGTGCGCCCCTCTGGCCCCGCTTGCCCCACCGGCCAGTTAGCGCCCCGCCGGGCCGTTAGCGCCTTGCCGGCCCCGTCCTCGCCCCGTCGGCCCCGTGCGCCCCTCTGGCCCCGCTCGCCCCACCGGCCCGTTAGCGCCCCGTCAGCCCGCTCGCGCCCTACCGGCCCCGTTAGCGCCCCGTCGGTCCCGTGCGCCCCTCTGGCCCTGCTCGCCCCACCAGCCGGTTAGTGCCCCAACAGCCCCGTTAGCGCCCTACCGGCCCCGCCTGCGCCCCGTCGACCCCGTGCGCCCCGTCGGCCCTTGCCAGCCGGTCGGCCAGCCGGCTCCCAACCAGCCAGCTCCAGCGCCGACCCACTGGCTCTGGCTCCCTTCAGCGCCGGCTTCCCTGTCGGCTGTCTCCCCCGCTCTCCACCGCTCTCCACCGCACTCCACCGCACTACACCGCCCTTCACCGCACTCCACCGCCCTCCACCGCACTCCACTGCACTATACCGCACTCCACCGCACTCCATCGCACTACACCGCACTCCACCGCACTCCATCGCACTCCATCGCACTTCACCGCACTCCACCGCTCTTCACCGCATCCTCCACCTGTCCTCCTCACTCAATCAGCGGCCGTCAGCAGCTGCAGCAGTGACGATGGCGGAGTCACAGCTCCGTTTGGATGCTGAGGGTCGGGCGCTCGACTTTGAGGCCTGGCTCGTCGACCTTCGGTGTCACCTTACAGGTCAGTGCCAGGACGGTCACTCCCTGGCTGTTCATGTCGATGGCTTGCTTCCCCGCCCCCCTGCCCCTGCTGCCCTCCCTGCTGGCCCCACCTCTGCTGAGCGTGAGGCTATTTCCGCTGCTGCGCTTGATCATGCCGTCTGGGACTCGCGCGACGCTGTCGCCCAACTTGCTATCAGCCGTGCGCTCCAGCCGTACCCTCTTGTAGAAGTGCTCCTAGCATTTTGAAACGTTTGTCATATTACTGTGATACAATCAGAATTTGATAAGGCATCCAAGAACCACCAAATGAGATGGCATAGATAAGAACATTACAACAGATGATAGTCTTACACTAGAAAGATTGACTAGAATGTGCGATACAGGGTAGTTTTGACGAAGGTGTTGTACTCTCTATAAGACTGCACCTATCTAGCCTATAACATATACAAAATATATGTTGACACACCCCCTAGGACAGACAAGGGCAACGACCAGCACGAGACACGCAGCTCAGGGTGGCACTACTAGTCCAACCTCTGAAGCAAGGGTTTGAAGACCAGTCGAACAAGAGTAGACAGGAAAAAAGAGCAACCCAGGGTGGCACTACTAGTCCAGCCACTAGAAAAGGGGCCACAAGGCCAGTCAAGATAGTATAAGATATAGTACACAATCAAGGTCCTAGCAAGTGAGAAGCTACAAGAACGAGACCAAGCTGTATATTGTGTCGCTCATGATCTTTAGGAGCAAGCGCCTTCGTAAAGATATCAGCTGTGTTGGCACCGGAGGCCAAGTGTACTACGCGGGCCAAGTGACGCTGCTGTAGCTCGCGTAGGAGGAAGTACCGCAGCTGGATGTGCTTTGCTCTACCCTCATGTCGTGGCTCCTAACACATGAGGATCATGGCCTTGTTGTGAACGTAAAGAACCAGGGCAGAGCTAGGCCGCTCACCTAAGTCGGCGAGCAAGAAGGTCATCCAGCGGAGCTCCTGTGCCGCCATGGCACCAGCGTAGATCTCAGCCTCACTGCTAGACTGGGCAACAGACAAGGAGCGAGTGGACCTCCACGAGATGGAACCCGAACCAAGGCTAAAGCAGTAACCTTGGGAGGACCTGGCGGTCTCAGCGTCGTCTGCCCAAGAAGCGCGCCTGTGTGCCCAGTAAAGACCACTGGCCTGCATCCTCCTAGCACTAGCCCCATGCCTGATGTACTCGCTAGATAACGCAAAACCCTCTTAGCAGCCAACCTGTGCTGTGGTTGGTGTCTGCCGGTGGCCACAAAGTGAGCCAGGATGCTGAGAGGGTATGTGAGATCGAGACGAGTGCAAGTCATCAGCTACATGAGGCAACCCACCAGCTCTGCATAGGAACCACTAGGCTCTACAGCCTCCTCAAGGAGGCATAGAGTCTGTGGTCTACTGACAGAGGGGTGGGCTGTGCGGAAGAGAATAGAAGGCCGAACCTCTGAAGGACCTGGCGCACCAAGTGTGACTGTGCACGCTGCTTTGTCACTGGAGATCTGCAGGCCAAGGTAGCGGCGCAGCTCTTGTAGGTCAGTGCAGGTGTGTCTCCTCAGCAGCTCGGCCTTCACAAAGGCCAGCGCGTCTCTGTCTGTAGTAGCAAAGACTAGGTCGTCTACATAAACAAGGATGTAGAACGGAGTCTGGCCAGAACGAACGAAGAGCGAAGGGTCTGCAGAGGCCGAAAAGAACAGCAGATCAGCTAGCGTAGCACGCAGCGTGTCGTGCCACTCACGGGGCGCCTGTCGCAGGCTTTAGACTGGGCGTCGGAGGAGCTACTGGGTTCCAGGAGGGAAGGTACCGGTGAAGCCCTGCGGTCGGCGCAGGTAGACCTGCTCGTGTAGGCTGCCCTGAAGAAAAGCAGTGGAGAAGTCGAAGGAGTGGAGCTCGTAGTCACGCTGTGCTGCTACGTGTAGCAGCGCCAGAAGAGTAGTCATCTTCAGGGTCGGGGCGAAGGTCTGAAAGAAGTCCACCCCTTCTCGCTGACTGAAGCTTCTAGCTACGTAGCGTGTCTTGAACCCAGGCGGCTCTTCAAAGGGACGCTTCACCTTGAAGAGCCAGCGGCCATCGACTACGTTCACCCCAGGTGGGGGAACTGCATCGACATAGGTGCCGGTGGATCTCCAAGATGCCATCTCCTGCTCCATGGCAGCTATCCACTGAGAGGTCCAGGGTCCTGAGGTCGCCTCCGCATAAGTGCGAGGAGTCGGGATGTCAAAGGCGTCTGGGTCACCCTCAAGGACAAGCAGCATGGAGCAGAGATGGGCAGCAGCCTCGGACAGGAAAACAACCTCGTACTGCATGTCCTCTAGGGCGTCACTGCCAAGGGAAGGAGCACTTCCGAAGGATGAAGGACGGACAAGGTCTGAGACCAGAGCGGTGGCGTAGTCAAGGCGGTGGGTGGAGGCGAAGTCAGCGACAACAGCGACAAGAGCGTCAAGACTGGAGATAGGAACAGACGGGTCGGTAACAAGGGAGGCAATGACTCGAGGAACAAGAGGACGAGCGGCACGAAGGTAGTCAAACAGAGGGGGAGGCGCGACAGCGAGCGACGGTGGAGGAGGTGAGGGGAGGATGGGAGGACAAGATACGTGGGAACAAAGCAACATAGGGTGAGAACGCTGACCAGGAGAGACAGGACGAGCATGAGAGGGACGGTGAGACCAGACGTGAGACAGAGGTGTCGGGTCAGGAGACAAAGGAGGAGTAACATGAGGGGAACGAGGTGGAAAATGGGCTGGGGATGAGTCCGGCAGAGGAAACACAGGACCGTGGATAGGAAGGGGAGGAGGCGACGGGGGAGGCGTAGGCGAGCGATAAGGGATGGGAAGGCCGAGAAGGCGAAGGGCGGACACCGGCGGCGACTGCAGCTGATGCGGCTGCTCGACGCCGACACCTAGACCGCCGACTGCACCGTGGCCAGCCCCGGAACAATCCTCTCTAGCACCCCTAGAACGAAAACCCCAAGAGCGAGATCCCTCTCCAGCACCGGTGCCAACCCCGAGCCCGCCGGGACAAGCCATGACAGGAACCCCAGGACTACCACCCTCCTCAATGCTAGCACCTCCAGAGTCCACGAATGGCTGCTGCTGCTGCGACCGCAGCGGCGACGACGCTGGCGGAGGAGGAGACACCGGGGGATAAACATGTAGCGAGAATTGTGCCGCGGGGCCACCCGAGTCCGCCGACTCCTCGACGGGGTCTAGCAACGGGAGGGGAGTGACGTAAGACACACCAGATGGAGCAGGACCGAGAGGGAGGTGAGCAGGGGCTACAGGGGGAATGGGAACCAGAAACAGGGGAGGGGAAACTCGGAGACCTTGGTACGGAAAGCGGTGGTTAAAAGGAGACAGACTCTTTGAAAGTGGCGTCACGGGAGTGAAAGAAGCGGTGAGACGGCGGGTGGTAAAAGTGCCAGTCAGACGAGTCAAGAGGGAAACGGAGGAAGAGACAGGGGACCGTGTGGGCATAAGCTTGTTCGTGCCAGAGGCACCAACGTGAGTTAGGCAACCCCAGATGTGGAACGCAGACGCGTCACGAGGGAACCCATTCCAAAGAAAGGTCGGCGAGACTTGCGGCCGCTGGAAGCGCGGCCACAGGTTAAGCTGGTGAGCGGCATAGCGAACGGCGAACGGCCAAAGCAAATGGGGTGCACCAGCATGAATCCTTCAGGTACGAGCCACCTCCATGACCAAACCGATGCATTGCTCAGCGACCCCATTCTGCTGCGGGGAGTCTGGTAGGGTGTACGACTGGGTGATGCCCTCCGCACGACAGAAATGTCCAAGCCGACCAGAGGCGAACTCGCCGCCACGGTCGGAGTGGAGACACAACACAGGGAGGCCGCAGTGGAGGCGCGCAGCTACGACCCACGGGATAAGAACGATAGGCACGTCAGCCTTCCGCTCCAAGGAAAACACCGTGGTGTAGCACGTGTAGTTGTCCATGAGCACTAGAAAGTAGCGCTCGCGACGCGGTCAAGGGACAGGGGCTGGGCCCCAGACGTCCAAGTGCAAGGTCTGGAGGGGTGCGGTGGCGAGACGAAGCGAGGAGGAGTGAGGAGCACGGCGCAGCCGGCCCTCGACGCAGGGCGTGCATGGCAGCGCAGGCAAGGGAGGGAGGGCAGGAAGCGACGCAGGGAGACCTAGGACGAGACCGTGCTGGGACACGTATTGCAGACGCGGGAGTGCGGGGTGACCTAGGCGGTGGTGCCACAGAAGCGACGGGTGAGTGAGCGACCGACACAAGCACACAGCGGCGACCTGGTTAGATGCAGGACCCGGGGGGGACGGTCCACCCGGGGGGAAGCAGTGTCCAACGTAAAGAGGCCAGACACCGTGTCCTGGGGGAATGTCGCAAGGGGGGAACTTGATGCAACCTCGGTACAGACGGCGTATCGCTCGTGACCCGGGAACGTAGTGGTGACTCCGAGGTCCTGAAGACAGCAGACACCAACTAAGTTCCAGGAGAACGAGGGGATGTGCAGGCCTATAAGGGAACACGAGGAAACCGTTGGACAGGGAAGGGTAGTGTAGCTGCTAGCAACTAAAGGACCGAAGGAGGGGTCAGCAAGTGCGACAGCAGCAGGTGTGGCAAGCGGCGTAAGCGCCGCGTGGTTGCGGAAGAAGCAGGCAGATGCACCGGAGTCAATTGTGAAGGACAGCGCAGCGGTAGCGGCGGACAAAGGAGGAGCAAGTGTAGAGGCTAGACAAAGCAAACGGTCCTATGCTGATGCAGCAGGGGTGTCGGTACTACACACAGATGCTACGCCTAAGCTAGAGAACACAGGGTAAGAAGTTCCAGACACACTACAGTGACAGAAACAATTGTCCGGATGTTTTGCATTAATTCGGGTTTTTTAGCTTTCCGAGCAGTGTACATAAAGTCTTAATATTTAATGGTGGTACGCTTTGGGAGGGGCACATAGTGGATGTGTCTATAGTGCTAAATTCCATAATAGTACACTGAATCTAACTTAGCGCCAAAAGATATTCAAAGAGTACATCCGGACAATTATTTCCTAGGATAAAGAGCAAACTTCCGAGCAGCATTTCTAGTACATAGTCAACCAACACTTGGCCTTGATAACCACCTGCACCCTCCTAGGCATGTTATCTACGAGGTCAGTGCAAACCTTTACAGGGATCTTCTCGCACTCTTCCTGGACCCACTCTTTTGCATAAGGGGGTGAGCACTAGGAAAATCGCGAATTATTTGAACGTATGCAAGAGTACTGTGCACGATTTCAGGTTGAATGTTATCTCTGAGACTAGCCATGCTGAGGTGTGGCCAAAGATGTCATAAGTCGATTAGTCCCATCTTATAATGAATTGTCTTCGTTGTACCGTTGTAGGGTGAAATTACGAGCAGAGTGGCGAAAACTAGCGTGTCCGCCGCAAAACTTAGGGTAACATAGCACAGTCGACTGTGCACCCATTCACTAATAGAATCACGTTAAAATCTACGGGTCTCGTCATGGTGCAACAGTCGAAGAAGCCCCGACTGGTGGGGAAAAATATCCGGGTTTAGGTCTGGTGAAGAAGAAGGTCACTCCAGTGCTACAAACTCATGCTCTCCAAGCCATTCCAAGCCTAGGCAGGACACATGGCTTAGAATGGCTTGGAGAACATGAGTATGCTACGCTGGAATGACCTTTTTCCTCACCAGATCTCAACCAGGATATTCTTTCTGAACAGTTGCGACTTCTTCGACTGCTGTACCGTGACGAGACCTACGGATCCCAGCGCGATTCTAATAGTGCAAGGATGCACAGTCAACCATGCTAATGTATGTTACCCTAAGTTTCGTGACAGATACGCTAGTTTTCGCCACTCTGCTCGTAATTTTACCCTGCAACGATACGACGAAGACGATCCAGGATAAGACGGGACCAATCGACTCATGGCATCTTTGGCCACACCTCAGCGTGGCTAGTCTTAGAGATAACATTCAATATGAAATCCTGCACAATAATCTTGCATATGCTCAAATCCTTCGCGATTTTCCTAGTGCTCACCCCCTTATGCAAAAGCGTGGGTCTAGGAAGAGTGAGAGAAGATCGCTGTAAAGGTTTGCATTAACCTCGTAGATAACATACCTAGGAGGGTGCAGGTGGTGATCAAGGCCAAGTGTCGGTTGACTAGGTACTAGAAACGCTGCTTGGAAGTTTGCTCTTTGTCCTGGGAAACAATTGTCTGGATGCACTCTTTGCATATCTTTTGGCACTAAGTTAGATTCAGTATACTATCATGGATTTTAGTGCTGTGAACACATCCACTATGTGCCCCTCCCAAAGCGTACCACCATTAAACATTGAGACTTTATGTACAGTGGTCGGAAAGCCCAAAAACCCTAATTAATGCAAAACATCCTGACAATTATTTCCGTCACTGTAGATGCGTCAACATACAGAGAATGCAGGGCAGATCTAATCTGATCTATGTCTAAGTCAAAAACTTGCACACCGTGGCGCAGCAGACTAGGCCATTCAGGGAGGTCCGGGGCCGGGCCGAAGCGGCGACGGAAGAGGTCGTCGAGGCGGTGGAAGCAGCGGGCGGTCGGGTGCGGGCGGCGGCACAGAATGCCACGGAGGGGCCCGGTCTGGAGCTGGTATTGGCAGCCCATAGCACCGAAGCCGTCGGTAGACACCGAGCCGCGATGACTGCCACCTTGGCCACCACCTCCATGGGCTCCTGGCCACCCCGGCGGGAGGCGGACCCACGGCTGCTGCTATTGCTGCTGCTGCTGCAACTACTGCAGTTGCGTCTACTACGGATGTGTTTGCTACGGCTGCTGCTGCTCTTGGAGACCTGCCCCAGCCCCCTCGTCAGAACAACTGTCGCCACCACCACCACCACTACCAGCACCACGCCTTCCCTTGGGGCCGCGACGGCCCCGACGCTGTCGCTGTTGCTGCGGTCTCAGGGGCAGGAGCAGCTGTAGCGACGTCGGCGGAAACGTCAGCGTATGTGCACTAGGAGGGAGCACAGACCTGAAAGATAGGGACTACCGCAATACCGCTCGACTGAGCGATAGTGCGCTGGCGAGTCTCTATCTCAGAAAGAGCAGCGACAAAGGCGGTCAGGGTGAGGTCACCAGGGTGCTGGCTAAGGAAGTGGTCGTGGGCAGTGGCTAAGCGGACACGCAGGCGCATGGCAATAAGGTACATGATAGCACAGAATGGCGGGGGAAGGCAGTGAGCTGGGAAGTAGTGCTAGCAGCGCGGTAGCTAGTCTCCAGTGCACGGAGGTGAGTGGCGAGATCAGCGACAGTGGGGAAAGCAGAGAGATCGGGGAAGAGCATGGGGAGGATCAAGCGTCCAGCTCAGGCGGAGGCAAGCGTGTAGTAGCGTGCAACTACTGCATCTATGAAGTCTTTGGCGTTTGCTACAGCAGTGAAGCGGTGACACTGAGATAGGGGAAGCGCATGACTAATGGCAAGCTGCGCTACAGCATCGGGAGAATCCCAAATAGTGCGAGCGAGCGCAGCAGCAGCAAAGGCCTCACTCTCGGCAGTGGTGGGGTCAGCAGGTAGGGGATCAGGCGCGGGGCGGCGGGGAAGCAAGCCATCAACATGCATAGCCAGGGAGTGCCCATCCTGGCGCTGACCTGTGGGGTGCCGGTGAAGATTGACAAGCCAGGCGGCGAAGTCGAACGCGTGCCCCTCCGCGTCCAGACGTAGCATGGCGTCTGCCATCGCGCAACCTCAGTGGCACTGGGACACAGTGGCACAGCAGCACATGGACACAGCCGCACAGGGACACAGGTACTCAGCTGCACGGAAATACATCGACGTGGCGGCAGGACTCTCCGGAACGGAGACCAGGCCGAAGGCCGAGGAGGGCGCAAGTGGGCCGCGGGGGCGCGTGAGGAGCCAGCGGACGCGCAAAGGGCCGAGGCGCGCGAGGGGCCAGTCGGGCGTGCGAGAGGCCGGGCAGGTGCGGGAAGGGCCGGCGCGTAGAGAGGAGGCGGCAAGGCGCGTGGGGCTGGCAGTGCTCAGGAGGGGCCGGCTAGGCTGTAGGGGCCAGCTAGGCGCGAGGGGCCGGCGACGGCGCAAGAAGGGCCGGCTAAGAGCAAGGGGTCAGCTAGGTGCGAGGGGCCGGTGACGGTGCGAGAGGGGCCGACTGGGCGCGAAGGGGCCGGCTAGGGGCGAGATGGGGGGCGGCTAGGGCGCGAAGGGCTGGCTACGGCTCGAGGGGCCGGCTACGGCGGGAGAGGGGCTGGCTGGGCACGAAGGGGCCGGCTAGGCACGAGGGGCCGGCTATGGCGCGAGAGGGGCCGGCTCGGAGCGAAGGGGCCGGCCAAGCGAGAGGGGCCGACTAGGCGCTAGAGGGACCGCCTTGGGGCAAAGGGGGCAGCTAGGCACGAGGGGCCGGCTACGGCGCGAGAGGGGCCGGCTGGGCGCGAAGGGGCCGGCTAGGCGGGAGGGGCCGGCTTCGGCGCGAGGGGCCAGCTACGGCGCGTGGGGCCGGTTACGGCGGGAGAGGGGCCGGCTGGGAGCGAGAGGGGCCGGCTGGGCGCGAAGGGGCCGGCTAGGCACGAGGGGCCGAGTAGGCGCTAGAGGGGCTGGCTGGTCGTGAAGGGGCCGGCGAGGCGCGAGGGGCCGACTAGGCACGAGAGGAGCAGGCTGGGAGCGTGATGTCGGTGGACGCTCTAGGGGCCGGCGAGGCGCCGTAGGCTAGGGCGCGGGGCAGAAGTGGGTGGGTGGACCTAACCTTTTCATGATACCATGTTAGAATACTAGAATGAGTTGAAGAAAGAGAGAACAAGGGAGATAAAGGGTTTGGGTTGTACTCTCTAAGAAAACACACCTATTCTAGCCTATAACTTCTACATGCAAATGTATGTATAAGTTGACACGGCCCACTTCGCCATATTTATGAAATAGCCGTCATGACTGGCGCCGTCAAGAGGCTTAAAATCGGATTTCTCCAGCGACCACACGTCTATACGTGCTGGGACGCAGAAGATGATTGCCGCAGCTGCGGCGAGGGCGACGAAAAAGGGCAAATTGCAGCGCGCCATTCGTTCAGAACGGATTGGAAAACTTCGCTGGCGCTTCTTTTTTGCCAAGGGTCGATTTGGCGAATCGCGAGGGAGCGGGTTGAAAAGTAATCGACGAGGCAGAAATGAAAAGTCGCAGGAAAAATGCAACGACAAAGAAACTGGAAGAGGAAAGGTGTGCTAGTGTAGGTGTGGAGGAGAGGAAGGTGATAGCCTTAAAGGAACTGGGGAGGGGTGCAGAATTAGAAGTTGAGTGGAGAATGCCTGTTCTTCTCCCCCTAAAATAGACCCATTTTTGCACTTCTCTGATGTGAGGTGAGGAGGACTGCTCACACCGCAAATTGGGTCAAACTTCGAATGAATTCTTTCCAGGGCCAACTGTAAAGGGAGGAGAGTTTCACACAATTCGCATTATTGGATGATTGTTCTCGTCACCCAATCATGAGGAGTTTTTCTAGCTCTGCGGCTTGTGCGAGGGTTGCGATGCCTTTTGCTTGCCAGAATTCATTCAGGCAAAACACCCTTCGTTCTCCTCGATCAAAGCCTGTATCTATATAATTTTGAGGCTCGCAACTGTAAGAGGCGTTTCGCTCAATAGGGGGGCAGCTAGTGATCTCAAATATAAATAATGCCACAACTTGCAGAATTGCACTTTCCAAAAATAACATCCATTTGCCATTGCAACAATATGGCTTCCAATTGTTAAATTATATATTTGATATATATATATATATATATATATAATGGCAGGCTTGGTAGGTATTACTGGATTCTACTATAGAGGGTTCAACCCTTCTTCTTGTATCCCTCTCTCTTCTATTCCAAGCCCCTTCTCTCTTGACATTTTCCTAGCACCTAAAACCTCTCGCCATTCATGGCGTCTCTTCCTAACTAGCTAGCTTTGACATGGTATCAGAGCGGGAGGTCCGCCCTGCTGGCCCACCTCCTCACGCTTCCGCACATTCCGCTCCTCGCTCTTGTCCTTTCCGCGCCGCCGCCATGGCCATGTCGAGCTGCCGTGATGGCGCCAACGTGCTGCCGTGGCGGCGTCTACGCGCCAGTGCGCGGACGGCGCGGACGGCAGCGGCCAGCGCCTAGTCTTAGCGCTGGCTAGCACGCCCGCATGCAACCTGCGTGCCACACGGGGCGGTACGCTCCCGTGCTCCACTGCTGAAGCCCTGCCCCCCTTCCCCTGTGTCCCCTCTACCTCGCCGCAGCCGACGGCTGACTCGCGCCGGCCGTCCCACTGTCGCGGAGCCCGGCCATGCCGCCGAGTGCTGCGAGCTCCGCCGCCGCCGGCAGCTGTCGTCGAAGCCGCCGCCGCCGTAGCTGGTGCCGCTGGCCACGCCGCCGCTGTCGACGCTGCAGCCGTCGCTGCCGTTGCAGCCGCTACCCTCGCTGTCATCGTCGCCCCGCCTCACGCGCCGTGGGGTTGACCATGCTGGAGTAGCCGTCACTGCTGCTGAGTATGGGGGTGCTAGGGGGTGTGTGGCTTAGTGTGCTGTGTGTGTGGTGGGCTTTCAGCTACCAAGCCTAGGGGGTGTGTTAAATTATATATTTGATATATATAATGGTAGGCTTGGTAGGTGTTACTGGATTCTACTGTAGAGGGTACAACCCCCCTTCTAGTATCCCTCTCTCCTCTATTCCAAGCCCCTTCTCTCTCGACATTTTCCTAGCACCTAAAACCTCTCGCCATTCATGGCGTCTCTTCCTACCTACCTAGCTTTGACACCAATTTCCATGTGCCATGTTATTGTTACTTGCCAAATATGATATTTATTATAAGCACATGACAATCCTAGCGAGAGGGGATGTGTATTGAAAACATGTTATCGGTTTAGGCTCATAATTTGACCATCCTATTTTCTGTAAACTTATATATATATATATATATATATTGTTACATAGAAAGTATAGGCTAGATAGGGTATGTTCTTAGTGGGTACAACCCAAATGCTATATCTTCCCTGTTCTCCCTTCTTCTATTCATTCTTTCTAGTCTTAACATGGTATCACGAGTAGGTAGGTCCACCCACCCGCTTCCACCCCTCTGCCGGTAGACCACAGGCTCTCAGCTCCAGTTCCCGAGGAGTCAGCAGAGCCCAGTGGTCCTGACGCAGAGCTGGTGGGTTGCCTCATGTACCTGATGACTTGCACTCGTCCAGATCTCGCATACCCTCTCAGCATCCTGGCCTGCATTGTGGCCACAGGCAGACATCGACCACAGCACTGGTCGGCCGCTAAGAGGGTTTTGCGTTATCTTGCAAGTACATCGGGCATCGGGCTAGTGCCGGGAGGACGCAGGCCAGTGGTCCTCACTGGGCACACAGACGCTTCTTGGGCAGACGACGCTGAGACTCTCAGGTCCTCCCAGGGCTACTGCTTCAGCCTTGGGTCAGGTGCCATCTCGTGGAGGTCCACTCGCTCCTCGTCTGTTGCTCAGTCTAGCTACGAGGCTGAGAACTACGCCAGTGCCATGGCGGCACAGGAGCTCCGCTGGCTGACCTTCTTGCTCGCCAACTTAGGTGAGCGGCCTAGCTCTGCCTCGGTTCTGTACGCTGACAACAAGGCCATGATCCTCCTATGTCAGGAGCCTCGACTTGAGGGCTGAGCGAAGCACATCCAGCTGCGGTACTTCCTCCTGCGCGAGCTGCAGCAGCGTCGCCAGGCCCGCGTAGTACACTTGGCCTCGGGTGCCAACACAGCTGATATCTTTACTAAGGTGCTTGCGCCTAGAGATCATCAGCGGCACTGCTTGCAGTTAGGTCTACTCCCTGTTGACTCTCACTTGCTAGGCCCTTGAGAGTGTACTCCTTTCTATTTATGCCTTCCTGACTGGCCTTGTGACTTTTCTTCTTGTGGTTGGACTAGTAGTGCCGCCCTGGTTTGCTCTTGTCTTGCTTGTACTCTTGCTGACTGGTCTTCGGGCCCCTGCCTCAGAGGTTGGACTAGTAGTGCCACCCTGAGCTGCATGTTTCTTACTCAGCACTACCCCTTATCTAGCCTAGGGGGTGTGTCAACTTATACATATATTGTTATGTAGAAGTTATAGGCTAGATAGGGTATGTTAGTGGGTACAACCCAAACGCTATATCTCCCCTGTTCTCCCTTCTATTCATTGTTTCTAGTCTTAACACTTTCCACCTTGGTGGGTGGGTGGGAGTTTCCCAGCGTTTCTTTGATGACCAGCAGCTAAAGATAACAATGGCTGCGCGCGGTGCAACTCAATGGTGACTTGAGTAATTAGCATAATACATGGCTATGTAGACTTCAAAAGCAAGCAAGGTCCAAGTAAGTACCGAGCAAACAAGCATTACAATCACGCATTTGATTGTAGCTGATTATACATTCTGGAGCAATCAATACCAGTTCCCATCAGGCTTCTTCGGCAACCAACCTCGTTCGTAACTGTTCACAAACTGCCAGTGGTGCGTCCCTGCGGCATCAAGAAATACGGGCAACATGCAGCAGAAGAAAGAACGGGTTACTTTCTGAGCAGTGCAAAGATGCGATTTTCTGCAATAGACAGTGTGCTAGAGAGCACTGACAGCCCTATGGCGGTGAGTTTCCAACAAGGAGAGAGGGAATCGAGCACTGACTGGTGGCGTTGATTTTCCAGGACCAGAAGAAAGGAGATCGGAAGCACTGACTGACCTCCAGGACCAGAAAACAGGAGGGAATGGAAGCCTTACTGGTGGTGTTGGGTTTCACGGACCGAATGAACCAGCCTGCCTTGTGTGAGGAGTCTATTTTTGAGGCGCCTCAAAAATAGACTCCTTACTGGTGGTGTTGGGTTTCGAGGACCGAATGAACCAGCCTGCCTTGTGTAATGAGTTGATTTTTTAGTTGACTCACCGTAAGGCTCAAAACCCAACACCACCAGTAAGGAGCCCGACACGGTCGACTCATTACACACGGGCCTAATGAACCAGCCTGCCTTGGGTGGGATTGAAGGGGAGGAACAGCCTTCACCGTGGTGTTGAGTTTCCAGGCCCAGAAACAGAGAAAGAAGAGGATAGGGCACTGACCGGTGGTGTTGAGTTTCCAGGACCAGAAGAACCAGCCAGCCTTGGCGTAGCTGAAGGCCTTCATCTGTGCGAGGGAGAAGTTGGCCTGCTGCTCTGCTGTGGCGCTGTTGCCCATGGCGTTGCAGAACTCGCCCACCAGCAGCTGCCGCCCCACTTGCTGCCAGTCAATCACAGCCGGACACGTGGCATGTGGTGGGTGAACAACCAAGTGAGATGTCAAAGCTTGTGGCCCAGGATGTTCAAAAACTTTGTTTTCTGTGGAGTTGGAATATTGACCGTCAGATTCAAGCCTTGATGATCTGATGGTTTAAGGGGTTGGATTGCTACGGGCTCGAAATCTATGGTTGGATAACTTTCATGAAATCGTTGGAATAAGAGCCGTCAGATCTAGACGCCTTATTTCAAATCTCAGGTTGCCAAGGCCTTTGGAGCACATGGTTCATCTCCCCACCCCACCTGTTGGAAGTTGACGATGTTTTTTTTCCAGGTGGTTATGAGTAGAGGGTAAGTCTATGGTGCAGGGGTCAAGGGTTGGGATTGCGTGCCCCACCTGTTGGAAGTTGATGATGTTGGTTTTCCTGGTGGTGTAGGCGTAGTCGATCTCCCAGTCGACGCCCTTGGAGCTGAAGAAGTTGCCAAACACCTCGTAAATATGCTGCTCCAGAATCACGTTGTTGTGCCACACGTCGCTCATGTGCCACATCACGTCTCCAAAGTTGCTGCCCACACGGCCCTCCATGGCCACGAAGCAGCACACGCAGCGGGCGCGGATGGCGTTGAAGGCGTCCGAGTAGTACCCTCGCATGTCCTCCAGCTCCACCCCTGCGTACCCATTGGCACCCCCCACCACCGGCTCGTTCAGCAGCCCCATGCCCAGCCACATCGGATCGGCGCCGTACCTGTGTGGATCGGCATGAGAGAACCTCTAAGTAGGGAAGACAGTAGAGAAACTCAAAAGAGGTTGTTCCAGCAGCCCCATGCCCAGCCACATCGGGTCCGCGCCGTACCTATGGGGAGGGAAGTCATAAGTGCATGCACGAAACCAAAACAACTCAAAACGACGTTGTTTGAAGGCTTGGGAAGTCGCATATGGGTCCCGGGATGTGCAAGCAGACTGATGCTCTTATCAAGGTATCAGAGCAGTCTGGGGTTCAATTCCTGATGTGAGCCAATTTGTGCCGTTCCTCTTTGCCGTCTCCCAGAGAAGGTGTCACATACAGATCACGAAGTTGGTGCATCGGTGTTGATCTCAGAGACATCTGGAAGGGCTACAGGCTCCGTCCAGGAGACGGCGAATTCAGCACGGCCTTTTCTTCCAGACGGTTGGTAGATCAGTGTTCCAGACATGTGAAACCATAGGAAATTCAACTATAAAAGATCGGTGTTTTTTAGAATTATCAAAAACACCCTCCAAACAGGTGGAACCATTAGAAATTCAACTATAAAAAACCGGCCCTTTATGTACCGGCCTTTTTCCTCATGCATTGATGCTTTCAACAACCCAGGCAACTAGCGCACCTGTTAGCGAGCCACGTGACAAAGTCGAGCGTGCGTTTGATATTGGCCCCTCGCCAGCGGATGAGCCCGTCTCTTGCGTTGCCCTTGCCAGCCTGTGAGCCGGGCGCCACGTGCACACTGAACCAGATGCGCACGCCATACTTGCTCCCCATGGCAAACGCCCAGTCCAGGTAGGCCGATGCACCGGGCACAAAGGGGAACTCGGGGGCCGCGTCGAGGCCGATCCAGTAGGCCAGGGGGATGCGCACGGTGTTGACTCCTAGGGATTGCATCTTCTGCCAATCCGCCTCGGTGATGAAGTTTTGCCGAATGTTCTCGTAGATTGCTGGGGCTGCGCTGCCTGCTGTGTAGGCCGCCTGCCAATCCGCCTCCACCCGCCACAGCTGGGGGGGGGGGGGGGGAGGGGAGAGCAGGGGAAAGGGGAGGGGCGAATGGGGGGGAAAGGGGTGAGGGGAACTTGGGGGGTCCATCGAGGCCGATCCAGTAGGCCAGGGGGATGCGCACCGTGTTCACCCCCTAGCGACTGCATCTTCTGCCAGTCCGCCTCCGCTCTGTGCCGAAACGTACGGTTGGCATTAGACATAGACTCGGGCTCTGAGTTTACGTCTGGGACGTGTCATAGACCCGGAACTTAACCTTATTTTCGTTAATCGCCATAAAATCGGTACTTACCTTACCTTGTATTTGGTACATACCATTGGCCCTTTTTTTTTGTACTAAAGTAGACTCAGAACTTCATTTGAAATTTGTACTTACCATTGGCTAAGTGCTGGATCTTAGCCTGGTACACGCCCTAAACTTGGTACCTTGGTACTTACCATTGACTCGATACCTCGTTTAAGGGTTGACCCTTTCTATGGACCGTAGAACTGTGGTGGTACTTTACCGTTGGTTTGGTGAACACCACAGACTCAGTGAAAATCCTTATATTCTGCACTTAGCATTGACTCGAAACTTCACTAACCACATTGGGGTGAAATGAGAGAGGACGGGAGGGAAGGAGAAACCACTAACCACTGTGAGGTCGAAGGCAGCAGTGCTGCTCCATATGGCGTCGTTATCGAGAGGGTCGGTGAGATCAGCAGTGAGGGGTGAAGAACAGGCTAAACTGGGGAGCACATACCGCAGTGAAGGAGGGAGGCAGGGAGGGAGGGAGTGGAGCGGGTGGCATACCACTGTGAGGTCGAAGGCAGCAGTGCTGCTCCATATGGCATCGTTATCGAGAGAGTCGGTGAGATCAGCGGTGAGGGAGCCGTCCGGATTTGCCTGAAGAAAAAAGCCGTTGGGAGCGCGCAGCACCACCCGCACACTGCCCTCCCTCTGCTCCGTGGTGCTGTTCAGTGGCGTGTTATAGATGAAGAGCTCAAAGTTACTGGCATTTCCCTGGGGACGGAGGGAGAGGAGTGAAGGAAATGGGGAGCAGAGCAAGCCATTTGGAGTGCGCAACAGTGCAACACCGCACGCACACCGTCTTCCCCCCTGTTCTTCGGAGCTGTTGACTGAGGTATTGCAGGTGAAGAGCTCAAAGTTGCTGGCTGCGCCCTGAGAGGTAGTAGTGAAGGCAAGGCAGAAGGAAAGGGATCAAGGACTGCCCAAGTTGCTAGCTGCTTATGCTTCCGAAGGAGGGTCAGGTAACAAAGCCAACGAATTGGATGAAACTCTTACTGAAGTTTGGCTTTTGCATTCAGTTTAAGCAAAGCGCAAGATACCGGGTCATTGGATACACTAGCAGGCTAAGTGGGGTTGTTTTCGGTTCAAACACACGTACTGTACGCGTGTTTGAACTGTAGGTCAGCTACAACTATGGGTGCACTGCGCAGTGTGTCAACTGAAAGTCCACGACTCTGACAATACACCTTACCTTTCGGCACATCCTTACCTTTCGGCATATCCTTACCTTTCGGCATATCCTTACCACATCACATACAATATACCCTTGTTTACCGTTGCATACCTCTGGCTTGGTGGACTGGACCCAAACGAATTGCGACTTTGTTGCGGACAGCCCAGTACTGAAGCCACTGAAGCCAGCGAAGCGAAGGCATCTAAGGCAAGGAGCTCACAACTCTATCATCTAGCACGCACGCACCTCCGGCTTGGTGGACTGAACCCAAACGAATCGCGACTTGTTGCGGACAGCCCAGTACTGAAGCCACTGCACTGATATCTGATGGCCAAGGCGAGCACAAGCGGGTATATTAAATACATGTGACATATTAAAGGCACGCCGAAGGTCACAGACATCCTCATACTGAAGCCACCGCACTGATATCTGAGGAGACAAGGCAAGCACAACAAGGTACAGGTGATACGGCACTCGAAGGTCACGAACATCCTATTATTGAAGCCACTGCACAGGTATCTGATCAGCCAAGCAGTGCACAACAAGGTCCAGGTGACATGTTATAAGGCACCTCAAAGCTCACGGACATCCCAATACTGAAGCCACTGCACAGATATACCACAACTCAAGAAGAGCACAACACGATACAGTCAACCAAAACTTCTGCTGTAGGTGATACAGCCAATAGGAGAGTGAATGCACGACGACATGAGTATTTGGAAGCGTCGGCAATAGAAGGAACAGGAGTTCGAAACTGAGCAAGGCCTTACTCTGCGAGTGTTATCGGTAGCATTCTCAACCGTGGTGAGGTGGAGGTAGGTGTCCTTGGTGAGCACGTCGTTGCACTTCATCTGCCAGCCAGCAGTGTGGGAGGGAGGGAGGGAGGAGAATGTGCAAGTAAACAAGACAGGGGTTGGGAAAGCGGGCCGAGAGAGGTAGGTGTCCTTGAATCCTTGGTGAGCATGGCGTTGCGCTTCATCTGCCAACCAACAGGGTGGGAGAGAGGGAGGGAGGGAGGAAAATGTGCAAGTAACATCTCCCCCTCGGGGGCAGGGGTTGGGAAAGGGGGCCAACAGAGGTGGGTGTCCTTGATAAGGGCGTCGTTGCCCTTCATCTGCCAGCCAACAGGGTGGGAGGGAGGGAGGGAGGGAGGGAGGGAGGAGAATGAGCAAGTAAACTCTCCCTCTCGGGGAAAGGGGTTGGGAAAGGGGACGAGAGAGGTAGGCGTCCTTGGTAAGGGCGTCGTTACCCTTCATCTGCCAACCCTGAGAGGGAGGGTGGGGAATGGAGGGCCGGGGGAAGGGGATTGGGGAAAGAGAAATTGTGTGTGTGTGTGTGGGGAATGTGCACGAAGTGAAGAGATGAGTGAATATTTGAGTGCACTTACAATTGTGCCGCCGCCACGGGGTGCATTGACGTATTTCCCCGAAATCACTGAGCGCAGGGTGAACTGCGAAAAAAACAAAAAACAAAAAACACAATTAACAGAACGCCCTCCCTTGCAGACAAAAAAAGCCATGCACAATGCAACATGCTTCACAGCATAGCCAAAAGACTGACATAGCGCAGACATGTTGAACTAATTTTGAACGTGAAGAAGAAGAAGAAGAAGAAAAAAGGAACACAAAGCCAAAAAAACCACTACATGTCTCCCCGTCTCCGCTATGGTCAAATATCAAAGCATGGCTGAAAATGAACAGTAAGTCACATAATGAAGTACAGGGTGTGATGAATACAAAACCAATGGGTAAGTCCACACTGAACCATAACTCATCGTTCAGTATCTCCGTTCTCCTTCCCACACCACCCTTTCCTCCCTTTCCCCCCTCCCCATGTCCACTCACCCGGGTGCCGTCGCTGTACCCCGCAAACTTGAACGCCTCTCGGTTCATCCAGGGCTCCGTCATGAGCCACGAGCCCAGGTTCGCCCCGCGGATGGCCGGCACCTCCATCACCTCGCGCACGTCGTGCCGCTCCCAGTCGCCCGCCTTGCGGGACTTGAACTGTGGGCTGGTTTTGCCATCCCCACGGATGTACCATCCGTCGGCAGAGCGGAAGACGACATACACGGTGCGCGGAATGTATTCCACCTTGAAAGACAGTGCGGAAGTCGGGAGGAAGACGATAGGTTGCTTATGCTTGAGTGGGTCCAACGCATTGCTTTTGAGTCGAATAAAGCACTGGGAGGAAGACAATGTACACCGTGCGGGGAATGTACTCCACCTTGAAACACAGTGCGGATGATGGGGGGAAGACGGGGGGAAGACGGGGGCAAGACGGGGGGAAGACGGGGGGAAGATGGGGGGAAGACAGGAGGAAGACGGGAGGAAGATGGGAGGAAGACGGGAGAAAGACGGAAGGAAGACGGGAGGAGACTTTTGAGTTGACTCAAAAGTCACCTCATTACTTTGTCACACGACACTTTCGCTTCAAGGAGAGCTATTATCGCGTGGAGACTGCCGACGAGAATCGGAAGCTTTTTAGTTTCTGCTCATAAGTGCTAATCTACAGTAGAGTTTTACTGTTTGTGCTTATTTCGTTTTTTGCGTCCCCATTTTCCCCGCGACGGTTTTCCCGCGCGAGGCGAATCTTGGGCGACATCTTTTCGGCGTATAAGTAGTGCTTGTTTATTCTTTAGGACTCTGTGGTCTGAAGAAGGCTTCAAGCCGAAACCGGTTACCACCTATTTTTAATTCCAAGAGTTTGTTTTTACAAGCACTCTACATTTTACACAGGTGTCATCACACAAGTTGCTGCCACGTATTGACACAATGGCACCTATCTGGTGTTCAATTGGACGGGACGACATACACGGTGAGCAGGTCCGACACGTGGCTTTTGAGTCGACTAAAGAACGGAGTGGAAGGCGACGTGCATGGCCAGGGAATGTTTTCCACCTTGAAACACAATGCGGACGACGACACGCTGCTTTTGAGAGAGTGGCCCGACGCGTTGCTTTCGTGTCAACTCAAAAGCGGGGTGGAAGGCAACGTACACTGTGCGGGAAACGTACTTTACCTTGAATACTGTGAGTGGATCCGACGTGTTGCGGGTTGTTATGAGGTAGCCTGCTGCGCCCTTTGTCAGGTACGTGTTGCTGGGGGTGAGAAACTTGATCTGGGGGAAGGAGATGGGAAGCCGGGGGGAAGAGGGGGTGGGGACACAATCCCGTGCTTACCTATTGAAAGAACACGCATGTGTAACAAAGCTGCAAAAGAGCCAATCTTGACTCTCCCACCGTGTCTAAGAGTCTGACGACAGTGAGCGCCTGTGAGCATGTCCCAGTTCGCCCTGTGTGCTTTCGCCCATGTGCGTTCGCCCTCAGTGCCTGCGCCCTCAGTGCCTGCGCCCTCAGTGCCTGCGCCCTCAGTGCCTGCGCCCTCAGTGCCTGCGCCCTCAGTGCCTGCGCCCTCAGTGCCTGCGCCCTCAGTGCCTGCGCCCTCAGTGCCTGCGCCCTCAGTGCCTGCGCCCTCAGTGCCTGCGCCCTCAGTGCCTGCGCCCTCAGTGCCTGCGCCCTCAGTGCCTGCGCCCTCAGTGCCTGCGCCCTCAGTGCCTGCGCCCTCAGTGCCTGCGCCCTCAGTGCCTGCGCCCTCAGTGCCTGCGCCCTCAGTGCCTGCGCCCTCAGTGCCTGCGCCCTCAGTGCCTGCGCCCTCAGTGCCTGCGCCCTCAGTGCCTGCCCCGCCCCTCAGTGCCTGCGCCCTCAGTGCCTGCGCCCTCAGTGCCTGCGCCCTCAGTGCCTGCGCCCTCAGTGCCTGCGCCCTCAGTGCCTGCGCCCTCAGTGCCTGCGCCCTCAGTGCCTGCGCCCTCAGTGCCTGCGCCCTCAGTGCCTGCGCCCTCAGTGCCTGCGCCCTCAGTGCCTGCGCCCTCAGTGCCTGCGCCCTCAGTGCCTGCGCCCTCAGTGCCTGCGCCCTCAGTGCCTGCGCCCTCAGTGCCTGCGCCCTCAGTGCCTGCGCCCTCAGTGCCTGCGCCCTCAGTGCCTGCGCCCTCAGTGCCTGCGCCCTCAGTGCCTGCGCCCTCAGTGCCTGCGCCCTCAGTGCCTGCGCCCTCAGTGCCTGCGCCCTCAGTGCCTGCGCCCTCAGTGCCTGCGCCCTCAGTGCCTGCGCCCTCAGTGCCTGCGCCCTCAGTGCCTGCGCCCTCAGTGCCTGCGCCCTCAGTGCCTGCGCCCTCAGTGCCTGCGCCCTGTGTGCGTGCATTGTGGCACCTCAGAACCTGACCCTACCTGTGTGTTCGAGACCCGAACGATGGTGAGCGCCTGTGAGGCACTTGGCATGGTGGTGACCCCGCCAGCAACGCGCCCCTCCCATTTCGCCCCATTTGCTGCTGTCCACCACGTGCCCCACGTCTTGGACCGCACCACCACCTGGCGGAAGGGAAAGGGAGGGGAAGGAGGATGAGGCGGCGGAGGTAAGTAGTTGCGTGCCCTTAAGACCATGGTCCTGACGGAAGGGGGTGGGGGTCATCTTGCGCACGTGGACATTTTGAGGTGAATATAGAGGTGACTCATAGTTCACAAGGGAAGAAGCATGGTGCTTAGACATGTGCTTCTTCCCTTGTGAAGCATCGTGCACAAGGTGATGCCTAAGGAACACAAGGGAAGAAGCATAGTGCACGTTCAAAATCCTTCTTAGCCACCACCTTGAGCACGTGGACAGCGTCTTGGGGGGTCACTCCCATATCCACGCCTATACCAACACTGTTGCCCATACCCCCCAGGGCCCAGGGCTTTAACCACACACTCACCCTAGCCCCGTGTGCCAGCTGGCTGCTGAGCCACGTGGACGTCATCTTGGGAGCTCCAGAGCGGATCGCTGGAGCAGCATTGGAGCAGCACTGCCCCTCGCACTTGGGACCAGGAGGAGCAGGAGTCTCAGACGGCGATTTCGTCTGCAGCAACTCCAAACCCCTCCTTCGAATCCCCCGACCTCGCCTCCCAGCCAATCCCCGCAATCCTTGTGTCCAATTGCCATGCCGAGCCTCGTCCGAAGCATCTCCCCGAGCCTTTCCCCGGGCCTGTGGGGGCCGTCGGGGGTGGTGCACCCTACCAATCGCCATATGCTTGGCGGCATGGGCGGCCCAGATAGCCTCTATCTCTGACTGGGGCTCATCATTTACCGGCTCCACCCAAGTCACTGACTCTCTCCCTTCCAACCCAGGGTGCAGATTGCTCCTAGTCCGTGCACGGATACTCCCAGCTCGAGAGCGTGTCCCTTCCCCCCTGTGACCCCAATCGCAGTTCTTATTATGAGTTCCCAGACACAGGCTCTCCAGCCATGGGTCTGTCTCCGCGTCTTCCGGTCCCTGTTGGGATTGGCTCAGATGGTGGGGGAGGTCCGAATGGAGAGCTCTTCTGCCGTTAGAGCTGCTGCTAAGGAGAACATCAGATACAGCTTGAGTCGGAAATTCCTGAGAATTCTCAAAAATAGACCTGCTGCTAAGGAGACTTCTTCTGCCGTTAGATACAGCTTGAGTCGGAAATTCCTTGGAAGGATCGAGTGCTAGTCCGGACGATTTATGGACAGCCGTTGTTTGACTCAGGTTGAACGGCTCTTGATGGAGGCCTTCACCGAGCCTACTGCCGAGTCTATTGCCGAGCCTATTGTCGAGGCTATTGCCTAGTCTATTGCCGAGGTGTAGATTGGTGTCTCGTGAGGAAGTCAAAGGGAACCAGATCAAGGCGGTGCTAATAAACATGGCTGTGATTGTAACAGGCAGCCTGGAATGAAGGGAAGGGAGGGGTACGGAGAAACAGGAGTCTTAGTCCGGTTCACGAGGGGGGACTGTAATGGAAGTGACTGAAGCATGCGGGGGTCGTGAAAGGGTGAGCGGAGAGAGAGAGCGACAACCTGATAGCCGAGAGCGAAAGATCCGCTGAAGGGAGGGGAAATTCAACAGTTGCAGTGAGGCATTGGGGGAAATTTCCCACGACGTAACTATTCAGGTAAGAAGATACTATCTTGTAAAATGCCATACCATCTTGTGGCGTGTCTGAGAGGCGACATTTCCCTGGCGACGTGCGCGTGAGATCATCTGAAGCCTTGGGTAGTGAATCTGGTCAAACTAACTGGCTCGACTAGCTGGAGTCATCTCAAAATTGTCGAGGGAGTTGTACATGCTGATTAGAAACCAGGTTCAAATCCGGGCCGAGTCCCAATTCCGGGAGGTTTTTTAGTCAGCTGACCCAAAGAAAACCTGGTTTGACTAGCTGGAGACAATCCTGACTCAATTTAGTCTTGAGTCTCCGAAGTTTCAATAAATGAAGGCTTTTTCCTCGCTCATAACCTGTACAAAGTACTAGCGGAGAGACTACTCGGCACGAAATGCATGTATGCAACGTTCAATCAGGGTGAAGATAATGGCGTTCACGCGTGTTGCGTGTACCAACGGTTGTTGCTGTTCGTGGACGTGAGAGAACGTGTTGTGGAGGTGAGGTGGCCATTCTGCTTTCTGGCTCCAGCTTTTGGTTGTTGGTTGCTTGTTTCTGTTCCCTGTGTGTGTCTGCTGCTTGGTTCCCAGAGGTCCTGATCGAGGGCTCCAGTGACCAAACAGTCAGGGTGCGTTTTCTTGGGCAAAACCCCTCAAATTCACGAGTATACAGAATGGTGGGTTGATTGAAGTGGATAGATTCAAATCAAAACCTCTTGCCCTTTTGTGGCATCAAATGCTCGTAATTTCACATGTGCAAATGCTACAGTTGAGTCTTCCCAGAGCAAAAACGTGAGCCCGGGAATTGTGCCCTATGGTAGAGATCCCTAAATAATGAACAGATTCTCCACAATGTGGTGGGAACTTGTTGGGGCGATACGGGTTGAGAAAACATATTTTTCCCACCCTGAGAACTGGGCCTCTTCAACAACTACCACTTCGCCTGATTATAGCCATAGCCGGGGCACTCCTCATGGTACCTCCCCCTGCCCCAATTGCTGTACAGTACGCTGGGGAGGTCCTTCCGTCCGGTGGGACCTCGGGAAGCTCGTAAGTGCGACCGACTGGAAACGCAAATTCGGTCTGCGAAACGGTGGACGGTGTTACGGCGACGAAAACGACGGTGACAAACCTCGCCTGTGCCAAATCTGCTTTCGTTTCGCATAAAGTTACTTCTACTCTTCGCAATGCAACATCATACAAATCCCCACCATCCTCGCCCCCGGCAGATTGCCTCGTTGCAGGTGCAGATGGCAGATGTGAAGCTGGAATGCGATGGAATTGCTCTTCGCAAGAAGCTGATAACCATGAAGCTGGTGAGGAGCGCATTGTGCCCACTTTTCAACAAGCAAGAGAGGTGCATGAACAGTCATTGACAGGATTTGACAGGAATACAATACAAACCATAGAACACTGCAGAGCGATTTATTAGGCAACTATAATACCAAATCCTACTTGGCCGGCCACACACGGTACCAGCCCGTCCATGCTGAGAGCAATCCGCTCAAGCCCAAGGTAAGTGGGTGGCAGCACACCGGATTCGGCTCCACTTGAGAGACGGAAATCAAGAGATCTCCAAACTGCCCTGCAATGCTCAGCACACGCATGAGCCTCTCCATTCGGATGGAACTCAGCGCAATCTTTATCTTCATGGCTTCACCTTCCAGCTTTCTCAATTCTTCAATGCAGGCCTCTTTGCATGTACACAGCAGCGGCAAGTTGTGGCTTCCAAGCCCTCCACCTGCAACTGCAGCAGCAGGAGCAGTCTTCCCCTCTGGTGCAGCTGCAGCGAGCCAGCCATTCTCGCCTTCACTTCCCTGGCTGCTGTTGCTCTTCCCGCAGTCATGACTCTCGAAGCTGCTTCGCCGGGACGCATCGTTGCTGAACGCACATGTGCTGCTGTCGGTGCCGTCGTCACCGCTGCTCTTCCCATGGCGGGGACTGTTCTTTGCTGTTAACGCAAGGGTCTCTGCTCGCTGGTGCAGCTCCTGGAGCTTCGCCTGGAGCTGCTTCTCCTGCTCCATGCCCCTCTTGATCATGATGATGTCCAGGGAGATGAAACACAGGTACAGAACGGACTCGCCATAGGCTGAGATATACGCGGTCTTGGCTGGAGGGGGGGGGGGGGGAGGAACGAAGGGACGCCACGTCAATCATGGGGCAGGCAAGGTTGAAGAATTTTCGGCCACCAAAATAACTGTCAGATTTGGACACGTCACGAAGGAACAATAGGGCATAGATGTTAACCGGGTAATTTACCTGCTAATTTTGGATCGAGCAGGCCAACTTTCGACATCCACGTGAGGTGATCAAAAAAGAAATACACCATTTCACCAGCGCTTCCGACCACAGAGAGAGTTGTCACCTGAACGGGGGACATGATAAGGATGGAGAGAAAACGAAAACATAGGAAAATGCTTCTGAGGCACGGTCAGGGCACAGGCAAACAAATGTAGAGGGTAAAAAAAAAAAGCATAGGCACCGGCCATCTCATTGATGCACAAAGGAAACAATGAATCAACAAATGGTCCTGGACAGTCCGATAGGACAGTTCGCATGTTCTCCAATGACAGGGCACTCACCTTCCAGTCCGAGAATTCGGTCGTCCGGAGGTTGTTGAAACCAGTTAAAAAACGACCCAGTCGAAAAGCCTTGCGGCTTAGCCCACAGCCAATCTCAAACTTCTGAGCACGGTCGGCCAAATCTGCGAGAAACCAAGCAGGATTGGAAATAAAAAACGGTTAACGGGATTGTGGAGACACCCTGGTAGGCCATGGGCCTGACAATGTTCAGCGAAAGAAAGAAAGGAAAAACGAACGTCACGGCAAATGCCGGGTGCTGCTCCCCTGAAGCAACGTCAATGCGTACCTTTGTTCGTTCGGCTGAGTTGCCAGTGCGCGAGCTTGAAGACATACTGAAACGTCTTCACCAGCTTGTCGATGCCGTCGCGCTTCGCGAGGAACACCACGAGCTTGTCCAGCTGATCGTTCTCCCTGACAGAAGCCATGGCAATTTGAGGAATTTCAACAGAAATTCTGCAACTGCCGATTCCTCCAGCCAAATTCCAGCTGATGGTCGCTTCAGGACTTGACGCCGACTCGACTTTACCGACGACACCCTAGGTAGCTATTAGCTAGAAATTGATTCCCTCCTGTGCGCTCGTGTGGCACGGAGTCGAAGGGGCTGAGTGGGAAACCAATGAGTATCAGTCTGTGATCGTCAGTCGGCGCCTGGGAGCAACTGCTAAGCTGCGGTCATCTTTTATACACAAGCGCACGTGCGGAATATCCACAACCACCCTATGTTTCCGACATACATGACTCAGCAAAGACGAGGTTGGGAATGACGTGTACTGTAACAGGGCGGTCTGGCTCTAATCTAATGGCATGAGGCACATCCCGCCATGGCTGGCTGCAAGAATTACCAGCGGCGAGTACTTGAGGACGGTGGTTTTTGCGAGAGGCTTGAAATGTGAAATATTCAAGAAAGGGCAAGGAATGATGCCGAGCCTCCGATCTGGTGCTGCCGAGCCTCCACGCTGGCGAAAGGTGATTTCGTTTGGTCAGTTGTGACAGTTTCGCGCGTTGAACTTCGATTCGCTTGGCCTCCCCCTCGAGAGTCTCCCAACCAAACCAGAGTTCAAGCCGAAGGAGCTGGCAGAAAATGAAGGCTCTTGGAAGACTGATGCCATACACGTCATCGCTGCTGGCCCCCCTGCCAAGTCAGAACCACGTCCTTGTTCGTCCGCCCCTCGTATCGAAGCCCTGCCCAGGGATTTGTGGGGCCTAGTGATAGTGGAAGTGAAGATTTCGATCCTGGGTATATGGTACACCACCTACTATAAGGTAGTTATAGTCTATATTGAAAATGCAAATCTTGCTCGTGTCACCACGTGTGGATGCGCATATGATTGGATATAAATTCATCAAAATGCTCAAAATAAGTCAAATAAAAACGTTATTAGCGTTTTCCTGCAGAAATGTGGCATTTGTTATTGTATAGGGCTTTTGTTGTAGAGATGCTCTTCCTCATAGTTTCCTCTCATTAAAATTCGAATCAATTATTAAAATAAAAATATTTTCAACCTGATCTTCAAGTACGTGCATTGAAAAAGAAATTGCACATGCAGATTGTATCACATGTTACTACGTTTACAGATGTACCTAACAGTTGGCTAGAAACAATTCTAGTTAAGTAATATTGAGTACGTCTCCCGCCAGGTTGTTGCTGTTGCTGCTCCCAGATGTCAGATTCCTACTGACACCCTCCACCATCCGTATCAGGTGCCACGAGCTCTCTTCTATTAGTCGGGCTCCTTAGACCAGGTCACCGTTTCGGTCTAGCAATGTCCTAAATCTCTCTTGGCCTCTCCATTCTCTAGCGACCGAAGCATTTCTTTCGTCGCACGGTGCAGCAGGCTTCACAGCCTGATTAGCAGCAGCCATGGTGGACGCATCAGCTCCAGCTTCGGAAGTTCCAGCGGCTTCCGAGCCTGTCCACAAAGAGTCAGGCTCGGAAGCCGAAGCGAATGCCGAAGCTCTTCCGGTGATCGACATGGTGCCGATCCTGGAGCTTGCCGAGGCTAGAGTGTGCTCCTGTTCGGTGAAGGACCGTGTCGGTGTGTTCGACGCCTCTATCTCGTCAGCGCTGGACAGCAAAGGTCCGTTATTATAACATTCATTTCCTAATCACGCTAAAACGTGCTAAAGAGATGTTACGGATGCAGGAATGGTGTTCATGGTGGATGGATCCGGCACAAGGTTGATGGTGCCTGATGGCAGATTTCAGGGTTTCTGGCAATGAGATCCGAGATTCAACGAATCAGACGGACGTTTACGCATTTCTTTTACGCATTTTGTGTAATTGCGACATTGACTAACTAGGGATGAGCGAATCTGACTGAGCGAGGGGTTTTGGAGGGTTCTACACTGGATCGACTGAATTTCATGGTAAGGCTGCGATGCCAGTGGTAAACAAATTCCGGCCTTCATCGCCGTTGCCTGGTAACAGTAGCGTGCAAGTTCCATGGTGACAGCCGTTGTCCAGAATGAGAACTTCTTATCCTCCCTGACTGTTTCTGAGATATAGCATTTCCACGATTTTCCCAGTCCCTCTCCTTCCCCCCCGCCATAATCTGCCGTCAACCCCCCCACCATTTCCCCCCCGCATCTTCCCGTTTCTCAGCCGTGGATGTAGCATCAGCAGCCCCTCGTCTCACCTCCTTCATCCTCCAGACCCTTCCCATCGACTCCGACCGTCGCTCATAAGCCTTTAACAAACGAGCCATAACCAAAGCCCTTCCCCATCCCTTCCCCATCCCTTTCCCATCCCTTTCCCACACCCCTATTCCCTCCCTTTCTCAGCCGTGGGTGTGGCTTCTGCTGAACCTCGTCTCGCCTCCCTCATCTTCCACACTCTCCCCATCTACGTCGACCGTCGCTCCCAAGCATCAGTTGAGCGAGCGAGCCATAACCAGAACCTCTATTCCTTCCCTTCCCATTCCCCGATCCCTCCCCTGTCTCAGCCGTGGATGTGGCCTCTGCCGCCCCTCGCCTCGCCTCCCTCATCTTCCAGACTCTCCCCATCTACGTCGACCGTCGCTCCCAAGCATCAGTTGAGCGAGCGAGCCATAACCAAACCCTCTTTTCCTTCCCTTCCCATTCCACCATCCCTCCCCTGTCCCAGCCGTGGATGTGGCCTCTGCCGCCCCTCGCCTCGCCTCCCTCATCTTCCAGACTCTCCCCATCTACGTCGACCGTCGCTCTCAAGCCTCAGTCGAGCGAGTCATAGTGAAAGCCCTCAAGCGCGAAACTGCCTTTGTCAAGGCGTTCGCCGGAGCTCTTGTCCAAGCCTGCGCCAAGCCAGGCTCGGTGTCAGCCTCGGTGGCCGGCTTGGTGCGGTACAAGCTGCTCAAGTGGTCGTGCCTGCTGCTGCGGGAGAGGGGGGATGCGATCGTGGGGGTGCGGGCGGCGTTCTCTCGTCTCGTAGTGGCGCAGGGGACGCTGCTGACGGTGGCATTGGGAGATGAGCCGAGGATGAAGCGGGCTTCACTGCATGCAGTCAATGAGATGCTTGGGACAGTGAGTGCAACCCTACCTTTAAAAGGTTACTTTTGAGACGTCTCAAGAGAAAACTGCTTCACTGCATGCCGTCAATGAGATGCTTGGTGGGACAGTGAGTGCAACCCTAACCTAAAAAAATAATGCCGTTTGGGCTTCGGTTCAAGAGTTCCCGCTGTACACAAACCCTGACATGACCCCTGACGTCAGATCCTGAATAAGAATCGCATGTGCATCCCTTTCCAAAGGAGGTGCAGATTCAACCCTGATGTGATGTCAACATCTTCCCCCCCCCACCCCCTCTTCCCACTAAGTGTCTCGCTCTCCCAGGTGCCCTCCCTCCCGTGCACCAGCATACCTGGCAGAAGTGAAGTCCACGCCTGTCACCCTTACCACCACAGCCGGCATCACCAGCTCTAGCGTGACTTCAATTTTTCCTCTTCCCCCCCCCCACTCTTCTCCCTGCTCTCCCTACCTCTTCCTACCGCCCTTGCTCTCCCAGGTGCCCTCCCTCGCATTAGCTTACCTGGCAGAAGTGAAGTCCACGCCTGTCACTCCTGCCACCGTCGGCATCACCATTTTTAACATGACTTCAAAATTTCCTTCCCCCGCGCCCCCCCTTCCCTTTTCTCCCTACCTCTTCCTACCGCCCTTGCTCTACCAGGTGCCCTCCCTTGCACCGCCATACCTGGCAGAAGTGAAGTCCACGCCTGTCACCCTTACCACAGTCGGCATCGCCCACCCTCTTCTCACCTACTTTCTCGAGACCAAGGCAGGCGAAGCAGGAGGTGCCACAGGGGCAGAGGGTGTAGCCAATGGAACGGCAGGAGATGGAGCAGCAGCAGCACTTGATATCGCTTCAGAGGCCAAGGTAGGTGGGATGATCACTGGGATGGTTGGGTACTTGTCAATCAAATTTGGAGTTTTTCCAAAACCTGGAGCTCTTTTGACTCATGAGAGAACGTTTTAAAGTAATCTAGGTCTCACGGCATGCTCTCTGCCTTCGCTCCCTCCTACCTCCAACTTCCCTTCCTCCTTCCCCCAACCCCCCCCCCACTACTCGCGTGTCTCTCCCTCCTCCCCCCCCCCCCCCAGGCATTCTTTCTAGAAACCTATTCCAAGCTGGTGTTGACCAGCAGGGAGCGTCCCCCCCACATGGAGTCAGAGTCAGAGGCGTTCGCCCCTCCGCTGCAGGCCTTTGGACGCTCATGCCCCCTCTCCCTACTTTCTTTCCCGGTATTCCGCTTCCTCAGACATTCTTCCTGGAAACGTACTCCAAGCTGGTGCTGACCAGCAGGGAGCGTCCCCCCCACGTGGCGTCAGAGGCGTTCGCCCCTCTGCTGCAGGCAGTGCGGCATGACGATTTCAAGGGGGCGTTGTTCCCCACAGCTGCCAAGATGCTCAAGCGGAATCCCGAGCTCATCATGGATGCTGTTGGTGAGTGGGGGGGAGAGGGAGTGAGAGCGTGTGTGTGGTGTCAGAGGCGTTCTCCCCTCTGCTGCACGCGGTGCGACACGCCGATTTCAAGGGGGCGCTCTTCCCCACGGCTGCCAAAATTCTCATGAGGAACCCCGAGCTCATCATGGACGCTGTTGGTAAGTGGGTGAGAGAGAGTGTGTGTGTGTGAGTGAGTGAGTGAGTGAGCTTATCATGCACGCTGTTGGTGGGAGAGGGAGTGAGAGAGAGGGAGTGAGGGAATGAGAGAGAGGGAGTGAGAGAGAGGGAGTGAGGGAGTGAGAGAGTGAAGAGGGAAAGGGGAAGGACAGATGCTGTGGTAGTGATCAATGGTCTACTTGTACCCTCCCTGACTTCCCCCTTCACAGGCTACCTGCTCTCAACTGTGACGCTAGGCCTTAGTGCCTACGCACCGGAACTCCCTGCTATTGGCTGGCCTGCAGGCGAGGCAGCACGAGAATGCAGCCACAAGGGAGGAAGCAATTGCAGTGGCTGGCGGTGCTGAAATGCCCAACCTCTCTGTCCACCCCCCGTCCCTTCCCCTCCCCCCTCACAGGCTACCTGCTATCAACCGTGAAGCTCGACCTCAGTGCCTATGCTCCGGAGTTGCTCCCGACTCTAGCCCTGCAGGCTGCAGACATGGCATCAGAATGCAGGGACAATAGAGGAGGCGATTGCACTGGTGCCGCTGACATGCCTTGCGTCTCCGCTTCTCTTCCCCCCCCCCCCCCCCCCCCCCCCACCAACAGGCTACCTGCTCTCAACCGTGACGCTAGACCTCAGTGCCTATGCTCCGGAGCTGCTGCCCACTCTGGCCCTGCAGGCGCGGCACCAGAATGCAGCCACACGCGAAGAAGCTATCGCAGTGGTGGCAGCAGCAGCCAAGCAGTGCAGCGACTCTGACAGCATCCGGACCATGTTTGCTTACCTCAAGGGGGTGCTGGCAGGTGAGCTTCTACGTGGGAGGGAGGGAGGGTGTCTATGGTGCCTTTGAGGACTCTCTTCATGCACCAGCCAAGCAGTGCAGTGCAGCGACTCTGACAGCATCCGGAACATGTTTGCTTACCTCTAGGGGGTTCTGGCAGGCGAGCTTCTAGGTGGGAGCCAAGCAGCCAACTGTGTGTTGGGGGAACTCTCTTCTTGCAGCAGCCAAGCAGTGCAGCGATGCTGACAGCATCAGGATTATGTTCGCTTGCCTCTAGGGGGTTCTGGCAGGCGAGCTTCTAGGTGGGAGGTTTTTATTGTGTCTTGGACAAACTCTCTTCATGCAGCAGCCCAGCAGTGTGGTGCAGCGACTCTGACAGTATCCGAACCAGGTTTCCGTGCCTCAAGGGGATGCTGGCGGGTGACCCCTCAACGTATTTCTGATAGATTACGAATATGCCTCAAGTTATTGAGAGCCCACTCAGTGCAGCGACCCCAACAGCATTCGCTCGCGCCGTGTTGAAGTTTCTTTCAGGAAGTTCTCTGAGGTGAGCTCTTGGACGGAAGGGAATAACCTCAGGTGAAAGATCAGGTGGATTTGAAAACGAGGGACCTGTCCTGTCCGTCCCTCACCCCACGTTCCTGTTCCCTCAACCTCTCTCCCCTCGTTCCCCTCCTCCTCCCCTCCCTCGTGCACGCAAGGAGGGCAAGCTGATGCTGATGAGTCTATTTTTGAGGCGCCTCAAAAATAGACTCCCTCGTGCACGCAAGGAGGGCAAGCTGATGCTGATGAGTCTATTTTTGAGGCGCCTCAAAAATAGACTCCCTCGTGCACGCAAGGAGGGCAAGCTGATGCTGATGAGTCTATTTTTGAGGCGCCTCAAAAATAGACTCCCTCGTGCACGCAAGGAGGGCAAGCTGATGCTGATGAGTCTATTTTTGAGGCGCCTCAAAAATAGACTCCCTCGTGCACGCAAGGAGGGCAAGCTGATGCTGATGAGTCTATTTTTGAGGCGCCTCAAAAATAGACTGCCTCGTGCACGCAAGGAGGGCAAGCTGATGCTGATGTGATCCTATCAGACAAGAATTGCACTGCAGGTCCTCTCCTCCTCCTTTCCACACCCCTCACCCCCAGCACCCCCCCTCTCCCCCCCTTACTCCCCCTCCGCCCCTTTCCTTCTCTCCCCCCCCCCCCCCCCCCCTCTCTCCAAAATCCTGAATGCTTCAGGCAAGGAGGGCAAGCTGACGTCAGCCTACCAGAAGGTGGGCGTCTACCAGGCACTGCGGGCCCTCTCCTCGTTCTCCGCGCCGGGGCCCAATGCCATGGCGCCAGCTGTCGCTGCTGACGTGGCAGAGTTCCTGATGGGGGCCTATGCTGGCGACAGTAAGTGCCCTGTATGATGTATTGTATTCTCTCTTCCAACATTCTTGCACCACTACTTACCTAGTTTTGAGGCGCCTCAGAACTAATCTCTCTTCCAACATTCTTGCACCACTGCTTACCTTGCCACCCAGCCAACAGCATTTGCAATGACTCCTCCCGACTGTCTCCTCCCACCCGCCCCTCCGCCCTTCCTCCCCGTCCTCTCTTCTTTCCCCATGAATTCTAATCCGTTGCACTCCTCATTCCCCTCCCTTCCAATTTCAGCCAATGAGGAGGTTCTTGCCTCCATCCTCTCAGCACTAGGCGAGTGGCTCGCCCGGACAGCAAGGCAGGCGCCGGCGGCCACGTCAGCATTCGTCACTGCCAGGCTGGCGAAGGAGAAGGAGACGCTCAGGCGGTGCACGCTGAGGTGCCTGCGGCTGGCGTTCCGGAACCCGCACGTGCGAGAGAAGGTGAGAAGAAATCAGAGGAAGGGGGAGGAACGTGAGGAAGAGGGGGGGGTGATAGTGAGGGAGAGGTTGGGAGCACCTGCAGGTTCCGACGGCTGGCGTTTCGGTACCTGCATGTGCGAGAGAAGGTGAGATGGAGAGGAAGGGATGGAGAGAAAGGGAGGGAGTGGAAGAGAGGGAGAGGGAGAGGGAGGACTGAGAGGAAGTTTGCGTCCCGCAGCCCTCACGTTTGTTTCACGCTTTCTTTCAATGCAGAGAGTTGAGAGACGAAGGCAAGACACTGATCTTGTGATCGTTTTGTACCCAACCCCCACCCTCCCCCTATCCCCTATCATCCCTGTCTCCCGCTTCTAGTCCCCTCTTCCCTTCTATCCCCCCTCAGCTCGTCCCTTGCGTGAATGCCCTCACGACGCGGGTGAGAAATGGAGTGGCTTATAACTCTTGTCCCTCCTTCATCTTCCCGTCTCCTCTCTCGTCCCCCTCAGCTCGTCCCATGTGTGGACGCCCTTGTGACGCTGGTGAAGAGTGGAGTGTCAAAGCCCACCATGCGGCTCGATGGGGTGTATGCGCTGCTGCTGGCTGCATCCGTTGCTGCTCTCGACCTGGGATCAGGTGCGGCATCTGGTGTACTCCCTCTGGTGTCCTGTTTGGTATCGTACATGCAATCACATCACCCTGCGAGCCCTCACAGCCCACCATGCGGCTCAATGGGGTGTACGCGCTGCTGCTGGCTGCATCTGTTGCCGCGCTCGACCTCGGTACAGGTATTGTGCCAGCCAGGCAGCCAGTTGACAATTTCAGTCGACTCTAAAACTCGAGAGTATTTTCCTTGTGATTCAGGTGTGGTGATTCTTGGTGCTGTCTGCTTCCCTCCCGTGCTTCTCCGTCCATCCACTTGTGCCTGTCCTGTCTGCTTGCCGCGTCTGCCTGCCCTCAATCACCTGTTGCCTTGTGCTGTATGTGTATGTGTGTGTGTGTGTGTGTGTGTGTGTGTGTGTGTGTGTGTGTGTGTGTGTGTGTGTGTGTGTGTTTGTGTATGTGTGTGTGTGTATGTGTATGTGTATGTGTGTGTGTGTGCGCGCGCTTGCGCGCGCGTGCTTGCATGTGCTTGTTTATCTGTGTGTGCGCGTGCGCGTGCATGGATGCTTGTACGCGCATGTGCATATGTGTGTCCATGCGTGCGTACGTGCACATGAGTGATATCAGAGGAGAAGCTAGGCAAGGAGAAGGTGTGGCAGCTGGTGCTGCAAGTTAATCCACCCTTCCTCTCCACCTCCATGCATCGTACTCTCTTCCTTCACCCACCTCACTCTCCCCCTCTCATTCACTGTTGTGTGCATGTGCATGTGTACGTGCATGTGTGACATCAGAGGAGAAGCTAGGCAAGGAGAAGGTGTGGCAGCTGGTGCTGCAGGGCGACCCACCCTTCCTCTCCACCTCCATTGTACGCTACCCTTCCTTCACTCACCTCCTCCGCTTATCGTCCCATCCCATGCATCCTTTTCTCTTAAGAATGCATGGATGGAGCACCTTTAGTCCCTAAAAACGTCTTCTGTTCCTTCCTCCTCGTCCCCCTCTCCACTTATCTCCTGTAGTTTCTCGACGCTCCGCCTCTCGTCTCTCCAGTATCCCCTCCTTTCCTCTCCCCTCTTCCAGTTTGTCAACAACCCTCACCCTGCCCCCTAGGCCCTGTTGTATCAATCAACGCGCTAACTAGAACCGCTCGTCACACGTCTTGACTCTTGTGATCACAGGTGCCCAAGGTGACTGCAGAGGAGGATCTCCTAGCGCTGCTGGAGCTGGTGGAAGTGGTGCTGCTGCACCATTCGGCCAGGTATGGATATGGGCCACCTGGTGCGGGTTTCATTCAGTAGAGGCTTCACCTGGTGGTGCCGGCTTAATCTGGTGCAGGCTGGTGGAAGTGGTGCTTCTGCACCTTTCAGCCAGGTATTATCTCTCACTCACTGACTCTAAAACCTTACCCGAGACCCTCAACGCTAAACCCTCTCCTCCTCCATGCCATTCTTCCCTCTGCCTCCTCACTCTATCCCGGTGTCTCCAGTGACTTGCATTTTGACTGGAGATCCCTTGAACGGCCACTTTCCCTTCTGTCCTCCTTGCATCTCTTCCCACGCTCTCCCCCCTCCTACACACTCTCTCCTCCTCCCTCCCACACTCTCTGCCCCCTCCCACACACTATACCCCTCCCACACACTCTCCCCTCCCACACACTATCCCCCTTCCCTCACACTCTCCCCTCCCCACACACTCTCCCCTTCCACACACTCCCCTTCCACACGCTCTCCCTCTCCCCATTGCCAGTGTCAGCAGTGGCCATGCAGCAGCGGTCAGCACCAACGAGCTCTGCCGGGTAAGCTCTGCACCTAATGTGCTCTGCACTGCTCTGCATTCTCGTGAGCACTAGCACCAGAGCAATGTACTGCGCCTCTTACTTTCTTGGCGCTCTTTCCATGCACTCGATGTGCTGCGCTTTGCTCTGCATTCACGTGAGTGCGTGCACCCCTTTCCCCCTGACTTCTTCCTCGACCCCCCTTCCTCCCTGATCCCCTCTCTTCCCCCACAGCCCCTTTCAGTTGGCGATGCACCTGCTGTGACACCCGCTCTGCTCTCTTCAGTGCGCAAGGCAGCACACACCATGGTGGCTCGCTTTCACGCCATCTCGGCCCTCCCTTCATCTGCATCCCTGTATGCACCCTTATGCGCCCCCATACACTCCCATACACCCCTGACCCTTGCAGTTGGCCGTGCACCTGCTGTGGCATCCGTTATCTTCAGTGCGCAAGGCAGCACACACCATGGTGGCTCGTTTCCATGCCATCTCGCCGCTCCTCTCTGACTCCCTGCTGGACGCGCTCTCCCTCTCCCTGCCGCCTCTCGAGGACCTTGCTGCTGCTGCTGCCATCAGTACTGGGTAAGTTGATTACCGTGCCTTGAGGCACCATCCCCCCTATCTGACTCCCTGCTGGACGCGCTCTCCCTCTCCCTACCGCCTCTCGAGGACCTTACTGCTGCTGCAGCTGTCAGCACAGGGTGAGTACCTTGTTTCGAGGCACCTGTTTCTAAATGCCTTCCTGCTAGACGCTCTGTCTCTCTCCCTGCCGCCTCTTGAAGACATGGCAGCAGCTGCTGCCATGAGCTCACGGTGAGAAAGTCTCTCCCTCTCACACCCTCCTGACCTGTTTGGCTTCCACGCCGTCTCGCCACACCATCCCCCCTATCTGACTTCCCTGCTGGACACTCTTTTGCTGACCTGTTTGGCTTCATCCGCCGTCTCGCCGTCTCGCCATCCCCCTATCTGACTTCCCTGCTAGACACTCTTTTGCTCTCCCTGCCGCCTCTCCAAGACATGGCAGCAGCTGCTGCCATCCGCTCAGGGCGAGCGTTGCGCTCTTCGTGAGCGTTGCAATCTCATTCCCCTTTCTAATTCCTCCATTCCCCTTCAAAAACCATTCGTTCTTTTCTTGTTCTTCTTTCCTCAACTTCCGCCTTCCCTTGTCCCAGTGTTAGCCCCTCCCAGGGACGCTCCTGAGGCAGCAGCGACCCCCGAATGTGCTGTGGACCGCCTGCCTCCCCCGCAGCTGCTGGGGCAGGCGCTGCTGGTGGTGGCGGGCACAGGGGCCGTGGCAGTGCTGGCAGGCGTGGCTGGGTTGTACTAAGGCTCCAACTCACACTCCGCTTTACCCCCCTTCCTGACTCCTCGCTTCCTCCCTCCAACTGCCTCTCCCCCCCCCCCCCCCCCCTTCCCTCCTCACACACCTCCAGAGACGCCCCTGAGGCAGCAGCGTCGCCAGAGGCTGCTGTGGACCGCCTGCCTCCCCCGCAGCTGCTGGGGCAGGCGCTGCTGGTGGTGGCAGGCACGGGGGCCGTGGCAGAGAGGGTGGGCGTGGCGGCACGGGTGATGCTGCTGGCGCACCACAAGCTTGTTGCAGGGGGGAGGAGGAGAGACGTGGTGTGGCAGGTGAGCAATTCCGTGCAATTGGGTGTGGTTCAGTGGGATTGGATGTGGTTTTGCACGATTAACTGGTGGTGGAAGGCACAGGGGCTGTGGCAGAGAGGGTGGGCGTGGCGGCACAGGTGATGCTGCTGGCACACCATAGGCTCGTTGCAGGGGGCTAGGAGGAGAGACGTGGTGTGACAGGTGAGCAAAACAGTGTGGTTAAGTGCAATTCAGTGCGGTCAGGTTTGGTTCCCCACAGCATTAGCTGGTGGTGGCAGGCAGGCACAGCCGCACAGGGCTAGCTGGCCAGGGCCAGAGAGGGTGGGTGTGGCGGCACGGGTGATGCTGTTGGCGCACCACAGGCTCGTTGCAGGGGGGAGAAGGGGAGACGTGGTGTGGCAGGTGAGAGGGGGAGGGGAGTCAGTGCGATTGAGCATGATAACATGTGAGGTGAGGTTTAGGATTTTCCACTCGGTGGTCTAGGGCTGCCGATCTAGGGTTGAGGATTTACAGTACGAAGTCAAGGGTTTTGAGGTGACTCATGAGTCGACTCAAAAGAGGGCTTTATTTATTTCAGGGTCACAGTTTCCTCATGCCCGGAAGTTTGGGAAGCGCTTAGACCAGTTTCCTCATGCCCGTTCTTCCGGTCCGGATCCCCCATATGTATTGTGGGATATGTCTTCCCCTGCCTGCACTCATGCAGATCGTCGGACATAGTTCCAGTGAGTGCAGTACAGGAGACAGTTTAGGCAAGTAGGAAAAAAACAGCTGTAATAGCTAGAACTCGCGTAACCATGTGTACGGTGGGATGTGTCTTGCACTGCCGGCTCTAATGCACACTCTGATTCCGCCCTTATGAGTTCATAGGCCCATGAGATGATTTTGAATCCGCGCTGCCCTTTTCCCTGTACTGGCTGGCAGGAGCTCATAAGGGCGTGGCAGCGCCGGGCGTATGAGGTAGCTGCCACACTCGCCGCGGAGCCGGTCGTTGTGGCTAAGGTATGGTAGCAGCAGCGGCTAGGAAACTCGATTTCAATTGAGGCACGTGGAGCTTTTGACGAAATGCTTTGACAAGCAGCAGCGGCTAGGTAATGTGCTTTGCTGGATCCTTAAAATCACATGGGGGGAGCTATTTTTTAGGTGCCTCAAAAACACGAGGGGAGACTGGAGAGTCCATTGTGACCTCTGCCTCTCCTCCCCTCTCCTCTGCTCTCTTTTGCTTGTGTCGCCACACCTGAAATTTATCTCCAGATTCTGACTGGACCAGTGGGGCTCGCGTCCAGCCGTCCAGATCAGGCAGATGCTGCAATCGCGGCCATCCAATCCGCCATGCGTCTCATTCCCTCAGAGTTTTTCCAGCCTCTAGTAACGGTATGTGTGCTTTTCCAACCTCTCTTAACGGTGCGTGTGCTTTTCCAACCTCTCTTAACGGTGCGTGTGCTTTTCCAACCTCTCTTAACGGTATGTGTGCTTTTCCAACCTCTCTTAACGGTATGTGTGCTTTTCCAACCTCTCTTAACGGTATGTTGCTTTTCCAACCTCTCTTAACGGTGCGTGTGCTTTTCCAACCTCTCTTAACGGTATGTGTGCTTTTCCAACCTCTCTTAACGGTGCGTGTGCTTTTCCAACCTCTCTTAACGGTGCGTGTGCTTTTCCAACCTCTCTTAACGGTGCGTGTGCTTTTCCAACCTCTCTTAACGGTATGTGTGCTTTTCCAACCTCTCTTAACGGTATGTGTGCTTTTCCAACCTCTCTTAACGGTGCGTGTGCTTTTCCAACCTCTCTTAACGGTGCGTGTGCTTTTCCAACCTCTCTTAACGGTATGTGTGCTTTTCCAACCTCTCTTAACGGTATGTGTGCTTTTCCAACCTCTCTTAACGGTATGTGTGCTTTTCCAACCTCTCTTAACGGTGCGTGTGCTTTTCCAACCTCTCTTAACGGTATGTGTGCTTTTCCAACCTCTCTTAACGGTATGTGTGCTTTTCCAACCTCTCTTAACGGTGCGTGTGCTTTTCCAACCTCTCTTAACGGTGCGTGTGCTTTTCCAACCTCTCTTAACGGTATGTGTGCTTTTCCAACCTCTCTTAACGGTATGTGTGCTTTTCCAACCTCTCTTAACGGTATGTGTGCTTTTCCAACCTCTCTTAACGGTATGTGTGCTTTTCCAACCTCTCTTAACGGTGCGTGTGCTTTTCCAACCTCTCTTAACGGTGCGTGTGCTTTTCCAACCTCTCTTAACGGTATGTGTGCTTTTCCAACCTCTCTTAACGGTATGTGTGCTTTTCCAACCTCTCTTAACGGTGCGTGTGCTTTTCCAACCTCTCTTAACGGTATGTGTGCTTTTCCAACCTCTCTTAACGGTATGTGTGCTTTTCCAACCTCTCTTAACGGTGCGTGTGCTTTTCCAACCTCTCTTAACGGTGCGTGTGCTTTTCCAACCTCTCTTAACGGTATGTGTGCTTTTCCAACCTCTCTTAACGGTATGTGTGCTTTTCCAACCTCTCTTAACGGTATGTGTGCTTTTCCAACCTCTCTTAACGGTATGTGTGCTTTTCCAACCTCTCTTAACGGTGCGTGTGCTTTTCCAACCTCTCTTAACGGTATGTGTGCTTTTCCAACCTCTCTTAACGGTGCGTGTGCTTTTCCAACCTCTCTTAACGGTGCGTGTGCTTTTCCAACCTCTCTTAACGGTATGTGTGCTTTTCCAACCTCTCTTAACGGTATGTGTGCTTTTCCAACCTCTCTTAACGGTGCGTGTGCTTTTCCAACCTCTCTTAACGGTGCGTGTGCTTTTCCAACCTCTCTTAACGGTATGTGTGCTTTTCCAACCTCTCTTAACGGTATGTGTGCTTTTCCAACCTCTCTTAACGGTGCGTGTGCTTTTCCAACCTCTCTTAACGGTATGTGTGCTTTTCCAACCTCTCTTAACGGTATGTGTGCTTTTCCAACCTCTCTTAACGGTGCGTGTGCTTTTCCAACCTCTCTTAACGGTATGTGTGCTTTTCCAACCTCTCTTAACGGTATGTGTGCTTTTCCAACCTCTCTTAACGGTGCGTGTGCTTTTCCAACCTCTCTTAACGGTGCGTGTGCTTTTCCAACCTCTCTTAACGGTATGTGTGCTTTTCCAACCTCTCTTAACGGTATGTGTGCTTTTCCAACCTCTCTTAACGGTGCGTGTGCTTTTCCAACCTCTCTTAACGGTGCGTGTGCTTTTCCAACCTCTCTTAACGGTATGTGTGCTTTTCCAACCTCTCTTAACGGTATGTGTGCTTTTCCAACCTCTCTTAACGGTATGTGTGCTTTTCCAACCTCTCTTAACGGTATGTGTGCTTTTCCAACCTCTCTTAACGGTGCGTGTGCTTTTCCAACCTCTCTTAACGGTGCGTGTGCTTTTCCAACCTCTCTTAACGGTATGTGTGCTTTTCCAACCTCTCTTAACGGTATGTGTGCTTTTCCAACCTCTCTTAACGGTGCGTGTGCTTTTCCAACCTCTCTTAACGGTATGTGTGCTTTTCCAACCTCTCTTAACGGTATGTGTGCTTTTCCAACCTCTCTTAACGGTGCGTGTGCTTTTCCAACCTCTCTTAACGGTGCGTGTGCTTTTCCAACCTCTCTTAACGGTATGTGTGCTTTTCCAACCTCTCTTAACGGTATGTGTGCTTTTCCAACCTCTCTTAACGGTATTGTGCTTTTCCAACCTCTCTTAACGGTATGTGTGCTTTTCCAACCTCTCTTAACGGTGCGTGTGCTTTTCCAACCTCTCTTAACGGTATGTGTGCTTTTCCAACCTCTCTTAACGGTGCGTGTGCTTTTCCAACCTCTCTTAACGGTGCGTGTGCTTTTCCAACCTCTCTTAACGGTATGTGTGCTTTTCCAACCTCTCTTAACGGTATGTGTGCTTTTCCAACCTCTCTTAACGGTGCGTGTGCTTTTCCAACCTCTCTTAACGGTGCGTGTGCTTTTCCAACCTCTCTTAACGGTATGTGTGCTTTTCCAACCTCTCTTAACGGTATGTGTGCTTTTCCAACCTCTCTTAACGGTGCGTGTGCTTTTCCAACCTCTCTTAACGGTATGTGTGCTTTTCCAACCTCTCTTAACGGTATGTGTGCTTTTCCAACCTCTCTTAACGGTGCGTGTGCTTTTCCAACCTCTCTTAACGGTATGTGTGCTTTTCCAACCTCTCTTAACGGTATGTGTGCTTTTCCAACCTCTCTTAACGGTGCGTGTGCTTTTCCAACCTCTCTTAACGGTGCGTGTGCTTTTTCCAACCTCTCTTAACGGTATGTGTGCTTTTCCAACCTCTCTTAACGGTATGTGTGCTTTTCCAACCTCTCTTAACGGTGCGTGTGCTTTTCCAACCTCTCTTAACGGTGCGTGTGCTTTTCCAACCTCTCTTAACGGTATGTGTGCTTTTCCAACCTCTCTTAACGGTATGTGTGCTTTTCCAACCTCTCTTAACGGTGCGTGTGCTTTTCCAACCTCTCTTAACGGTATGTGTGCTTTTCCAACCTCTCTTAACGGTATGTGTGCTTTTCCAACCTCTCTTAACGGTATGTGTGCTTTTCCAACCTCTCTTAACGGTATGTGTGCTTTTCCAACCTCTCTTAACGGTGCGTGTGCTTTTCCAACCTCTCTTAACGGTGCGTGTGCTTTTCCAACCTCTCTTAACGGTATGTGTGCTTTTCCAACCTCTCTTAACGGTATGTGTGCTTTTCCAACCTCTCTTAACGGTATGTGTGCTTTTCCAACCTCTCTTAACGGTGCGTGTGCTTTTCCAACCTCTCTTAACGGTATGTGTGCTTTTCCAACCTCTCTTAACGGTATGTGTGCTTTTCCAACCTCTCTTAACGGTGCGTGTGCTTTTCCAACCTCTCTTAACGGTGCGTGTGCTTTTCCAACCTCTCTTAACGGTATGTGTGCTTTTCCAACCTCTCTTAACGGTATGTGTGCTTTTCCAACCTCTCTTAACGGTATGTGTGCTTTTCCAACCTCTCTTAACGGTGCGTGTGCTTTTCCAACCTCTCTTAACGGTGCGTGTGCTTTTCCAACCTCTCTTAACGGTATGTGTGCTTTTCCAACCTCTCTTAACGGTATGTGTGCTTTTCCAACCTCTCTTAACGGTATGTGTGCTTTTCCAACCTCTCTTAACGGTGCGTGTGCTTTTCCAACCTCTCTTAACGGTATGTGTGCTTTTCCAACCTCTCTTAACGGTATGTGTGCTTTTCCAACCTCTCTTAACGGTGCGTGTGCTTTTCCAACCTCTCTTAACGGTGCGTGTGCTTTTCCAACCTCTCTTAACGGTATGTGTGCTTTTCCAACCTCTCTTAACGGTATGTGTGCTTTTCCAACCTCTCTTAACGGTATGTGTGCTTTTCCAACCTCTCTTAACGGTATGTGTGCTTTTCCAACCTCTCTTAACGGTGCGTGTGCTTTTCCAACCTCTCTTAACGGTATGTGTGCTTTTCCAACCTCTCTTAACGGTGCGTGTGCTTTTCCAACCTCTCTTAACGGTATGTGTGCTTTTCCAACCTCTCTTAACGGTATGTGTGCTTTTCCAACCTCTCTTAACGGTGCGTGTGCTTTTTCCAACCTCTCTTAACGGTGCGTGTGCTTTTCCAACCTCTCTTAACGGTATGTGTGCTTTTCCAACCTCTCTTAACGGTATGTGTGCTTTTCCAACCTCTCTTAACGGTGCGTGTGCTTTTCCAACCTCTCTTAACGGTGCGTGTGCTTTTCCAACCTCTCTTAACGGTATGTGTGCTTTTCCAACCTCTCTTAACGGTATGTGTGCTTTTCCAACCTCTCTTAACGGTGCGTGTGCTTTTCCAACCTCTCTTAACGGTATGTGTGCTTTTCCAACCTCTCTTAACGGTGCGTGTGCTTTTCCAACCTCTCTTAACGGTATGTGTGCTTTTCCAACCTCTCTTAACGGTATGTGTGCTTTTCCAACCTCTCTTAACGGTGCGTGTGCTTTTCCAACCTCTCTTAACGGTGCGTGTGCTTTTCCAACCTCTCTTAACGGTATGTGTGCTTTTCCAACCTCTCTTAACGGTATGTGTGCTTTTCCAACCTCTCTTAACGGTATGTGTGCTTTTCCAACCTCTCTTAACGGTGCGTGTGCTTTTCCAACCTCTCTTAACGGTGCGTGTGCTTTTCCAACCTCTCTTAACGGTATGTGTGCTTTTCCAACCTCTCTTAACGGTATGTGTGCTTTTCCAACCTCTCTTAATGGTATGTGTGCTTTTCCAACCTCTCTTAACGGTGCGTGTGCTTTTCCAACCTCTCTTAACGGTATGTGTGCTTTTCCAACCTCTCTTAACGGTATGTGTGCTTTTCCAACCTCTCTTAACGGTGCGTGTGCTTTTCAACCTCTCTTAACGGTGCGTGTGCTTTTCCAACCTCTCTTAACGGTATGTGTGCTTTTCCAACCTCTCTTAACGGTATGTGTGCTTTTCCAACCTCTCTTAACGGTATGTGTGCTTTTCCAACCTCTCTTAACGGTATGTGTGCTTTTCCAACCTCTCTTAACGGTGCGTGTGCTTTCCAACCTCTCTTAACGGTATGTGTGCTTTTCCAACCTCTCTTAACGGTGCGTGTGCTTTTCCAACCTCTCTTAACGGTGCGTGTGCTTTTCCAACCTCTCTTAACGGTGCGTGTGCTTTTCCAACCTCTCTTAACGGTATGTGTGCTTTTCCAACCTCTCTTAACGGTGCGTGTGCTTTTCCAACCTCTCTTAACGGTGCGTGTGCTTTTCCAACCTCTCTTAACGGTATGTGTGCTTTTCCAACCTCTCTTAACGGTATGTGTGCTTTTCCAACCTCTCTTAACGGTGCGTGTGCTTTTCCAACCTCTCTTAACGGTATGTGTGCTTTTCCAACCTCTCTTAACGGTATGTGTGCTTTTCCAACCTCTCTTAACGGTGCGTGTGCTTTTCCAACCTCTCTTAACGGTATGTGTGCTTTTCCAACCTCTCTTAACGGTATGTGTGCTTTTCCAACCTCTCTTAACGGTGCGTGTGCTTTTCCAACCTCTCTTAACGGTGCGTGTGCTTTTCCAACCTCTCTTAACGGTATGTGTGCTTTTCCAACCTCTCTTAACGGTATGTGTGCTTTTCCAACCTCTCTTAACGGTGCGTGTGCTTTTCCAACCTCTCTTAACGGTGCGTGTGCTTTTCCAACCTCTCTTAACGGTATGTGTGCTTTTCCAACCTCTCTTAACGGTATGTGTGCTTTTCCAACCTCTCTTAACGGTGCGGTGTGCTTTTCCAACCTCTCTTAACGGTATGTGTGCTTTTCCAACCTCTCTTAACGGTATGTCTGCTTTTCCAACCTCTCTTAACGGTATGTGTGCTTTTCCAACCTCTCTTAACGGTATGTGTGCTTTTCCAACCTCTCTTAACGGTGCGTGTGCTTTTCCAACCTCTCTTAACGGTGCGTGTGCTTTTCCAACCTCTCTTAACGGTATGTGTGCTTTTCCAACCTCTTAACGGTATGTGTGCTTTTCCAACCTCTCTTAACGGTATGTGTGCTTTTCCAACCTCTCTTAACGGTGCGTGTGCTTTTCCAACCTCTCTTAACGGTATGTGTGCTTTTCCAACCTCTCTTAACGGTATGTGTGCTTTTCCAACCTCTCTTAACGGTGCGTGTGCTTTTCCAACCTCTCTTAACGGTGCGTGTGCTTTTCCAACCTCTCTTAACGGTATGTGTGCTTTTCCAACCTCTCTTAACGGTATGTGTGCTTTTCCAACCTCTCTTAACGGTATGTGTGCTTTTCCAACCTCTCTTAACGGTGCGTGTGCTTTTCCAACCTCTCTTAACGGTGCGTGTGCTTTTCCCAACCTCTCTTAACGGTATGTGTGCTTTTCCAACCTCTCTTAACGGTATGTGTGCTTTTCCAACCTCTCTTAACGGTCGTGTGCTTTTCCAACCTCTCTTAAGGTATGTTGCTTTTCCAACCTCTCTTAAGGTATGTGTGCTTTTCCAACCTCTTTAACGGTGGTGTGCTTTTCCAACCTCTCTTAACGGTGCGTGTGCTTTTCCAACCTCTCTTAACGGTATGTGTGCTTTTCCAACCTCTCTTAACGGTATGTGTGCTTTTCCAACCTCTCTTAACGGTGCGTGTGCTTTTCCAACCTCTCTTAACGGTATGTGTGCTTTTTCCAACCTCTCTTAACGGTATGTGTGCTTTTCCAACCTCTCTTAACGGTGCGTGTGCTTTTCCAACCTCTCTTAACGGTATGTGTGCTTTTCCAACCTCTCTTAACGGTGCGTGTGCTTTTCCAACCTCTCTTAACGGTGCGTGTGCTTTTCCAACCTCTCTTAACGGTATGTGTGCTTTTCCAACCTCTCTTAACGGTATGTGTGCTTTTCCAACCTCTCTTAACGGTGCGTGTGCTTTTCCAACCTCTCTTAACGGTGCGTGTGCTTTTCCACCTCTTTAACGGTATGTGTTTTTCCAACCTCTCTTAACGGTATGTGTGCTTTTCCAACCTCTCTTAACGGTGCGTGTGCTTTTCCAACCTCTCTTAACGGTATGTGTGCTTTTCCAACCTCTCTTAACGGTATGTGTGCTTTTCCAACCTCTCTTAACGGTATGTGTGCTTTTCCAACCTCTCTTAAGGTATGTGTGCTTTTCCAACCTCTCTTAACGGTGCGTGTGCTTTTCCAACCTCTCTTAACGGTGCGTGTGCTTTTCCAACCTCTCTTAACGGTATGTGTGCTTTTCCAACCTCTCTTAACGGTATGTGTGCTTTTCCAACCTCTCTTAACGGTATGTGTGCTTTTCCAACCTCTCTTAACGGTGCGTGTGCTTTTCCAACCTCTCTTAACGGTATGTGTGCTTTTTCCAACCTCTCTTAACGGTATGTGTGCTTTTCCAACCTCTCTTAACGGTGCGTGTGCTTTTCCAACCTCTCTTAACGGTGCGTGTGCTTTTCCAACCTCTCTTAACGGTATGTGTGCTTTTCACCTCTTTAACGTTGTGTGCTTTTCCAACCTCTCTTAACGGTATGTGTGCTTTTCCAACCTCTCTTAACGGTATGTGTGCTTTTCCAACCTCTCTTAACGGTGCGTGTGCTTTTCCAACCTCTCTTAACGGTAGTGTGCTTTTCCAACCTCTCTTAACGGTATGTGTGCTTTTCCAACCTCTCTTAACGGTGCTGTGCTTTTCCAACCTCTCTTAACGGTGCGTGTGCTTTTCCAACCTCTCTTAACGGTATGTGTGCTTTTCCAACCTCTCTTAACGGTATGTGTGCTTTTCCAACCTCTCTTAACGTGGTGCCCAACCTCTTAACGGTGCGTGTGCTTTTCCAACCTCTCTTAACGGTGCGTGTGCTTTTCCAACCTCTCTTAACGGTATGTGTGCTTTTCCAACCTCTCTTAACGGTATGTGTGCTTTTCCAACCTCTCTTAACGGTGCGTGTGCTTTTCCAACCTCTCTTAACGTATGTGTGTGCTTTTCCAACCTCTCTTAACGGTATGTGTGCTTTTCCAACCTCTCTTAACGGTATGTGTGCTTTTCCAACCTCTCTTAACGGTATGTGTGCTTTTCCAACCTCTCTTTAACCGGTATGTGTGCTTTTCCAACCTCTCTTAACGGTATGGTGTGCTTTTCCAACCTCTCTTAACGGTATGTGTGCTTTTCCAACCTCTCTTAACGGTGCGTGTGCTTTTCCAACCTCTCTTAACGGTGTGTGCTTTTCCAACCTCTCTTAACGGTATGTGTGCTTTTCCAACCTCTCTTAACGGTGCGTGTGCTTTTCCAACCTCTCTTAACGGTGCGTGTGCTTTTCCAACCTCTCTTAACGGTATGTGTGCTTTTCCAACCTCTCTTAACGGTATGTGTGCTTTTCCAACCTCTCTTAACGGTATGTGTGCTTTTCCAAACCTCTCTTAACGGTATGTGTGCTTTTCCCAACCTCTCTTAACGGTATGTGTGCCTTTCCAACCTCTCTAACGGTATGTGTGCTTTTTCCAACCTCTCTTAACGGTATGGTGTGCTTTTCCAACCTCTCTTAACGGTATGTGTGCTTTTCCAACCTCTCTTAACGGTGCGTGTGCTTTTCCAACCTCTCTTAACGGTGCGTGTGCTTTTCCAACCTCTCTTAACGTATGTGTGCTTTTCCAACCTCTCTTAACGGTATGTGTGCTTTTCCAACCTCTCTTAACGGTATGTGTGCTTTTCCAACCTCTCTTAACGGTATGTGTGCTTTTCCAACCTCTCTTAACGGTGCGTGTGCTTTTCCAACCTCTCTTAACGGTATGTGTGCTTTTCCACCTCTCTTAACGGTGCGTGTGCTTTTCCAACCTCTCTTAACGGTATGTGTGCTTTTCCAACCTCTCTTAACGGTATGTGTGCTTTTCCAACCTCTCTTAACGGTGCGTGTGCTTTTCCAACCTCTCTTAACGGTGCGTGTGCTTTTCCAACCTCTCTTAACGGTATGTGTGCTTTTCCAACCTCTCTTAACGGTATGTGTGCCTTTAGGTTGCTTTTCCAACCTCTCTTAACGGTGCGTGTGCTTTTCCAACCTCTCTTAACGGTATGTGTGCTTTTCCAACCTTCTTAACGGTATGTGTGCTTTTCCAACCTCTCTTAACGGTGCGTGTGCTTTTCCAACCTCTCTTAACGGTATGTGTGCTTTTCCAACCTCTCTTAACGGTATGTGTGCTTTTCCAACCTCTCTTAACGGTATGTGTGCTTTTCCAACCTCTCTTAACGGTATGTGTGCTTTTCCAACCTCTCTTAACGGTATGTGTGCTTTTCCAACCTCTCTTAACGGTATGTGTGCTTTTCCAACCTCTCTTAACGGTATGTGTGCCTTTCCAACCTCTCTTAACGGTATGTGTGCTTTTCCAACCTCTCTTAACGGTATGTGTGCTTTTCCAACCTCTCTTAACGTATGTGTGCTTTTCCAACCTCTCTTAACGGTATGTGTGCCTTTTGTTAGGATTAAGGACGGAGTCTAGGTGAACTTAGGAGCTAGAATTACTCAAAATATAAATCCGAATTCTGGACAGAAAAGTCGTCTTTACAAGAAACGACGTCGACGAAAAACTAGCCGTTGGAATGTCGCGAAACTTGGATATGTTGTAGCTCTTAATCTCAGCTACCGTTCCCAATTTGAATCACGTTGATTGATGAAGTATTCGCGACGCTATGGCTTTCGACGCATTAGGGGGTAAGCTGTAGGAGGAGAACTTAACTCAATCTCAAAGGTTCAATCAAAGTTCAAGAATCTCACAAGGAATTAGAGGAGCAAGAGAAAGGTTGGGATAGAAGAGAGGGATGAGAGGGAAGGTCCCAAGAGAGTCCCCAACCAAGGAAACCCCATAAGCACAAAGATTCCCTCCCTATAGGAACCCCAACTTTGACATTTGTCCCTTCCCAACCAATCCATCCAAGTTGGCCACCCTTGCCAACCTAGCTTGGTTGTTCCCAACCAATTTGCAGCTGTTACAGTAGAGTGACGAATTTCCCCAACCCCAAAGGTCCCAACTCCATATAAAGTCACCCCACAACTTCACTTTGTAACCGCCGCAATTGTAACGCAAGCTCATGAACTTTGAATCTTCATAGCTTTCGCGTTCTTGCTCCGATTGACGCGATTCTTGTTGCGTCGGAAAGATCTTCTCAAGATCTATCATCACAAATACCTGCTCAGACAGAATAACACAAAACACATTCCCAAACTCCAGAACACACCACACACAAATTCTTTCACACACAGTCAAACCATACGTGCGAATTGAAAAAACATGGGATGGGAGGCAGACAGAATGTGATAGCATATGATGACATCACACAACAATCTCCCCCTCTGGCTGCCAACCATCATCGACCATACCACATCTCAAGCATGCATACTCAATGCACACTCATCCCAGCAAGCTTCATGCCCTTCCAATGATCCGCCTCCGCCAGACGCTTAGTGAAAATATCTGCTGCCTGCTGATGGGTCTTCACTATCTCCAGCCGCACCTCCTTATCAAGGAGTCTCCTCACCCAATGCCACTTAGGCCTTATGTGTTTTGTCAGCCCATGCAGACAAGCATTCTTGGCGAGCTTCACAGCGGACTCATTGTCACAAAACACAACTGTCGGCTTCTCCTGACCAACTCCCAACTCCTCCAACAAACGCCTCAGCCATACCACTTCCTTGGCCCCATGGTGTAAGGCCATGTACTCAGTCTCACATGAAGACAATCCCACCTCATTTTGCTTCTTGCTGCGCCAGCTCACAGCACCACCTCCTAGCAAGCACACATAACCCCCAATGCTGGTGCCATCCGCTTTCACTGAGTTGAAGCTAGCGTCAGTATAGCAACTCAAGAGCATCTCTCCACTCTTCACATCTGCAGCACCTCTCTGCAACCGCTGCCTCACTCCACTGTACTCCAATCCCACTGATGCCGTAGCACTCACATAGCGGACCAACCTCTTGGCCGCTTCCAGCTGCTCATGACTAGGGCGTGAGACCACACTAGCCAACCGTGATGTAGAAAATGCAATGTCAGGCCGTGTATGATTTGCAGCATAATTCAGCGACCCAACCATCGAATGAAACAGCTTCCTGTCACTCTCACCCACTACCTCCTCATCAGCACATGGCTCCACAGTAAACCCTGAAGGTAGTGGTGTTGCTGGCTTTCCCCCATCTTGCAGCCCATACTTCTCAGCCAGCCCCTCACAGTACTTCCTCTGGTGCAACCTCAGCACACCCTTTTCCACATCTCTCTCCACGTGCATCCCCAAGTAGTACTTCACCTCACCCATCTTGGAGCACTTGAACTGCATCTCCAGCATCTGCTCTGCGCTGTCCAGCAAAGCAGTGGATGCAGAAAAGAGAAGGATATCATCCACATACACCAAGAGCATGAGGATTTCATCCTTCTCCTGCAGCAGGAACAGGCTGGGGTCACACTCACTCTTCTTGAAACCCCCAGCCAACAGCGCCTCCTCCAACTTGTGATACCATGCACGAGGCGCCTGCTTAAGGCCATAGATGGCCTTCTTCAGCCTGCAGACCCTGCCGCTCCCGTCATCCAGCCCCTCTGGCTGTTTCATGTACACCTCCTCCAGAATGATCCCATTCAGAAAGGCAGTCACAATGTCCATCTGCCGTATCTTCCATCCCAGGAGTGCAGCTATCGCCAACAGCACCCTCAGTGTTGTTCCTTTCCCCACAGGAGCAAACACCTCATCATAGTCCTTCCCCTTTGTCTGCTGAAACCCCCGTGCCACAAGCCTAGACTTGTAGCGGGTCAGCTCCCCTTCAGGTCCATACTTGTGCCTGTAGATCATCTTGGAAGTGATTGCCTTCTTTCCAGGAGGCAAGTCACACAGGTCCCATGTCTCGTTCTCAATTAGGGACCCGAACTCCTCATCCTCACTCGCCTTCCACTTCTCCCCATTTGGTCCATTCAAGGCCTCCTCTCGAGTCTTGGGCTCAGGGATTGGTGCCCAGTAGCAGTGAGCGATCTCATCTTCCTCAATCTGCTCAACCACACTCCCAGCCTGCACCACATTTGGCTTGCCTCTTCCCCCATAGGTCAGCCTCACAGGAGGGCGCACATCCCTCCTAGGTCGCTCAGGCGGGTGTGGAACTCGAGGTGGAGACTCATGTTGCTGTTGCTGCTCCACTTCAGCTGCTCCCCCTTCTTCAGTCACCCCAGATATCTCCTCCTCAGACACTGCAACCTCCACCTGCCTTGAAGGCTGCTGCAACTCATCTGCCTCCACAATGAGTGGTGTAGATGGAAGCTTCTGTTGCTGCTGCTTCCATTCCTTATAGTACAGGGACTCAAGAAACTTCACATCCCTTGACACTGTCAGCTTCTGGATGGTCAAGTCCCATAGAAGCCATCCCTTGTGATCCTTTGCAATCCCCAAGTGCACACCCCATCTTCCAGAAGCCTCCAACTTCCCTCTTTTCTCCTTAGGCACATGAAACACTACCATGCACCCAAATGCCCTCAGCATATTCACAGCTGGAGCACTCCCATACCACTTGGTATATGGGATCCACTCCTTATCCCCAACTGTAGCCAGCACTCTATTCTTCACAAGGGCGACCTGCCTCAGTGCAGACACCCAAAACGGATCAGGTAGCCCTGCACGCCCAAGGAGAGTGCGTGCCCCCTCCTGCAGGGTCCTGTTGAACCTCTCAGCCACGCCATTCTGCTGCGGGTTGTAGGGCACTGTCAGTTGATGCTGGATCCCCTTCCTCTTCAACTCCCCCTCAAAATCAGCTCCAATGAACTCCCCACCATTGTCACTGCGGATCACCTTCACCTTGTGTCCACATTCCCTCTGAGCTCTCGGCATCCACTCCTTAAGGACAGCCGCTGCCACCTCCCCCTTGCTCTTCAAAGGGTAAACCCACACTGCCCGAGTGTGGTCATCCACAATTGTCAAGAAATAGCGGCTGCCTGAGAGGGAAGGGGCTCTTGTGGGCCCCACCACATCCATGTGCACAAGTGCAAGTGGGGTCTTGGCTGGTCCTGTAGTGCTGTTGAAGGGGAACTTGGAGAACTTGGTCTCCAAGCATGTAGGGCAGCTCCCAATCTCCTTCAATCCCCCCTTTACCTCCAATCCTTTCAGGCTCCCATCCTTCACCAACTTCTGCAGCATAGGGAAGTTCACATGACGCAGCCTCTCATGCCATGTCTCCCAATCGGCCTCTCCACTCCTTGATGAAGCCTTAGCCCATGCCGCACTCGCATCCACACCAGCAAGCACCTCACCATGTGTCTGCTGCTGCTGCACTTTCTTGACTGCTTCCAGGACCCCATCAGTTGGTGCAGTTGCATCTCCTCCTGCTGTTGCCTTTGCCGCTGCTGTCGTTGCTGCTGTTGGAGTCTTCCCATTCCATGGGATGATGGGCAGCTGCCACAGGTCCTTGATGCAGCTGGTCTCCTCTTCCAGACTCCACAGCACCTTCTTCCCAAGCTTAGCACGGCAGCTGGTTGGTCCAAAGGTCACTTCGGCCTTGCTCTTCTGCAGTCGTCGCACAGAGAGAAGGTTAGCAGACAAGCCTTCAACCAGCAGAACATTCCCAAGCCCCACAAGCTCCCCATTAGCTCCCTTAACCTTGGCATTCCCAACACCAATCACGGGGAGCAAAGCACCTGACGCTGCTGCCACATACTTAATCTTCCCAGGGGGTTTTACCTCATCAAGCAAATCTGCCCGTGGAGTCATGTGACTGGTGCAACCCGAATCAATCACCCAGTGCGTGAGAGGGTGCATCACAACCTTTCCGACAGATCCCACATCACCCTCATGCCCATGCACATCCTCAACCATGAGATACATCCCAGGATAGGCGTTACCTTGTGCACCTTCACCTTGTGCACCTGAGCCTTGCACAGCGCCACCTTGTGCGCGTTCACCACTTGGCGGCTTCATGCCTGGAGGTGACCATCCCTCCGGCCTGCTGAAGCACTTGAACCAAGGATGCCCGACCTTCTTGCAGTACCAGCAGGTGCCCTCCATTCTGGTACTCCCCCTGCCACTGGAGCTCCCATGCCCCTCATTATAGTCACCTCGGCCTCTACCTCTGCCAAAGCTTCTCCCACGGCCTCGGCCTCTCCAACCCCCTCTTCCTCTGCTGCGCCCTGCAGCTCCATACCCCTCAGCAGTCTTAGTGGCAGCACCGCCTCCCACATGGCGTCTGCGGAAGTCCTCCTGCAGAATCTGCTGCCTTAGCCACTCAGGTGTCCATTGATCTTGCTGAGAGTTGAGGGTGGGGATGAGGTTGTCCCAAGAGTTGTCCAACACCGAGATGATCTTGGTGCACTGCTGCAGCTGAGATACACTGCTGCCCGCTGCTGCCATCCTTGCATAGGTGTCCTTGATCTTGTCAAGGACCGGCTTCACATCGTCCCCTGGTCGCATGGAGATGGCAGCAAGTTCCTTCTCGAGCACGATCACCATCAGGAGAGTGTTGGGCTGAATCACATCGCGTAGTAGTTTCCACGCCCTTGGACCCGAATCATCCGCTTCCACAAGATCCTTGATGTGCTCGAACATCTCCTTGTTGACCGATTGAAGGATGAGGTCGAAAAGCACCGTGCTTTTCTCAATCCACCGTTCACGTGCTTCGCCTTCTTCCGGCATCTTCTCTTCCCCAACAGCAATCTTCAGTAGCTTGTAGCGTTTGAAGGCACTCCTCATCCGTCCGCTCCATTCCTCATAGTTGGAGCCATCCAAAGCTTCAACTTTTGATGGCGGCGGCTCACTTGTCTTCTCAGCTACAGCTCCTCTTCCATTAGCATCTCCTCCTCTCTCATTCATCTTCTCCTTGAGAAATGACGAATTTCAGCCCCCCTTTGCTGTCCACACTCAGCTCCCTCGATATTTTCACAAGTGTCGGCGTCCACGAAATTTCGGCAGAGTTTCCCTTAGCGGAAGACACATCCAACCTTTAGAACACCACTTAGGCACACCCACAGGCCATGGTGGGTCTAGAAGGGTCTTCACACTTCTGTAGACTCCTCTCAACGTCCTTAATACAGCTCTGATACCACTTGTTAGGATTAAGGACGGAGTCTAGGTGAACTTAGGAGCTAGAATTACTCAAAATATAAATCCGAAATTCTGGACAGAAAAGTCGTCTTTACAAGAAACGACGTCGACGAAAAACTAGCCGTTGGAATGTCGCGAAACTTGGATATGTTGTAGCTCTTAATCTCAGCTACCGTTCCCAATTTGAATCACGTTGATTGATGAAGTATTCGCGACGCTATGGCTTTCGACGCATTAGGGGGTAAGCTGTAGGAGGAGAACTTAACTCAATCTCAAAGGTTCAATCAAAGTTCAAGAATCTCACAAGGAATTAGAGGAGCAAGAGAAAGGTTGGGATAGAAGAGAGGGATGAGAGGGAAGGTCCCAAGAGAGTCCCCAACCAAGGAAACCCCATAAGCACAAAGATTCCCTCCCTATAGGAACCCCAACTTTGACATTTGTCCCTTCCCAACCAATCCATCCAAGTTGGCCACCCTTGCCAACCTAGCTTGGTTGTTCCCAACCAATTTGCAGCTGTTACAGTAGAGTGACGAATTTCCCCAACCCCAAAGGTCCCAACTCCATATAAAGTCACCCCACAACTTCACTTTGTAACCGCCGCAATTGTAACGCAAGCTCATGAACTTTGAATCTTCATAGCTTTCGCGTTCTTGCTCCGATTGACGCGATTCTTGTTGCGTCGGAAAGATCTTCTCAAGATCTATCATCACAAATACCTGCTCAGACAGAATAACACAAAACACATTCCCAAACTCCAGAACACACCACACACAAATTCTTTCACACACAGTCAAACCATACGTGCGAATTGAAAAAACATGGGATGGGAGGCAGACAGAATGTGATAGCATATGATGACATCACACAACACCTTTCCAACCTCTCTTAACGGTATGTGTGCTTTTCCAACCTCTCTTAACGGTATGTGTGCTTTTCCAACCTCTCTTAACGGTGCGTGTGCTTTTCCAACCTCTCTTAACGGTATGTGTGCTTTTCCAACCTCTTGTCGCTCTAGGCTCTGACATACATGGAATGGAAGGAAACAGTACGTGGCATGCAGAGATTAGTTTTCATCATTTGCATAAGAACGACACCTGCCATGTGTGGTGTGGATGAGGCTGCTCTCACTTGTACTTGCACAATTTTCCTTCTGCCAATTTGACCGGCTTTGTTTATCTGTTCCCTCTGTGAGCAACGCAACAACAGCTCATGCCTGATCTGCTCTGCCACCAACTGTGTTTTTTCTCCCTGCTATTGATCAACCATGCGTCTCCCTACGCTATCAAATGGCAGGAGCTGGAAGCCGTGGGACAGAGGAAGGAGCACGATGCTCTGACTGAGTCTGAGATTAAGGTGGGCATGCCATGGCACGGCATGGCATGGGGTATGATAAAAACAAGAGTATCGAATGGCTAACAGTGGCATGTGGGAAGTGGCACGGGGGCAGTGTGGCATGGGGGGAAGTGGCATGGGCATGGGGGACGTGGCATGGGGGCAGCGTGGGTGTAGTGGGCGTTGGATGGCATTAGGTGACATGCATGCATCCATGCATGTGGGCTTAAGTGCGTACATGGTGCATGCATGAGAACATCGTTTTTGAGGACACAGGGTGCGTGTGGCCACCACACAGTGGTGAGGGATATAAAGACGTGAGGCAGGCAAGTGGCAAGCTCAAGCTCTATGTTGCTATTTTTTTCCCCTCTCCCTTCTCCTCCCCTCTGCCTTTTCCCAGATATTCAACACGCCTGAGGGCATGCTGTCAGCAGAGGACGGGGTGTATGTGGCAGCGGTGGTGAGGGATAAGAACGTGAGGCAGTCCAGAGGCAAGCTCAAGCTGTATGGGGCTGAGTTGGATGATGACGACGATGAGGAGCCGCCAAGCAAGCCCGCCCCTGCCGCTGCTGCGCCTGCGAAGAAAGCCATTGGTGTGAGTGCTGTGTGGTAGCGGTAATAATTATCATTGGCAAGGAATTGGGAAGTCTGCTCATTGCATAGCGAGTCTCACGGACTGCATGCCGCTCCACCGAGTGCCTCCTTCCCTTGACGTATGCCCCGTTTACCAGCGTGAACTGAGACTGATTTTGAGGCGCCTCGAAAGGTGTCCCATGACATAACATTACCACTCCGTCCATCATATCAAGGTCCCATGATGCCACTGCGCCGTTACCATCGCCACATGATAGCATCACCACATGATGATGCCATCACCACATGAGGCTAACCCCCACATCACCATGTTCGCCTCGCCGCCATCCCCCACATTCAGGCAACACCAGCAGCACGCACTGCAGCAGGGGCCAAGGCCGGGGCAGGGAGGGGAGCAGGCAAGAAAGACGCGGCCAAGCCAGGCGCAAAGAAGCCAGCAGCAGCGGAGGGGGGCAAGACGGCAAAGGAGGAGGCGAGGGAGGCGCTGCTGCTGGAGGAGGAGGGGGTGAGGGAGAGAGTGAGGGGGATTCAGAGGCACACCGGGGTGCTGGTTAGGGCGCTGGGCGCTGCTGCTGCTGCCAACCCGGCGTTCTCTCACGACCAGCTACCTCAGCTTGTAAGCCTTTCTCAGTGACCTCTTTTGTCAAAACTGCAGCTTCTTCTCGGAAGACGCGTCAAAGCTGCAGCTCAAGAGCCCCCTGTCACCATTTATCCTCTCTCCATGCTGGAGGGGATCCTCTCTCCATGCTGGAGGGGATCCTCTCTCCAGGGGGATCCTCTCTCCAGGGGGATCCTCTCTCCAGGGGGATCCTCTCTCCAGGGGGATCCTCTCTCCAGGGGGATCCTCTCTCCAGGGGGATCCTCTCTCCAGGGGGATCCTCTCTACAGTTTGTTTCTGAGTATCCTTAGGCCTTCATGCCTCTCTTCTCTCATATGTTTCCACCCCGTTTTCTCTCTCTCGCCCTCTTTCTTCCACGCACTCCCTCTCCGCAGCTCTCTGCAGGTGGCGTCCATCCTCCCCTTGCGCGCTCACCCCTCATCCCCTCGCAAGCCTTTGACGCCCTGGCGCTGGTCATGCGCTGCCTCAAGTGCCCCATTATATTTTGAGTCGACTCAAAATACAACTCCTCAAGTGCCCCATTATCTTTTGAGTCGACTCAAAATACAACTCCTCAAGTGCCCCATTATATTTTGAGTCGACTCAAAATACAACTCCTCAAGTGCCCCATTATCTCCCCTTCACTCCTTTCTCCTTCCCCCCCCACCCCCCCTCCAGGTATCCTCTATCCTCCCCTTCCTGTGTTCGCCCCTCATCCCCTCGCAAGCCTTTGACGCCCTGGCGCTGGTCACGCGCTGCCTGTCGCCCGCGCTGCAGCCCTTCTGCTGGGCGGTGATCTTCTGTCTCTCTCTCCCAACTCTCCCCCTCTCTCCCCTCTCTTTGTCCCCCCTCCCCCCCTTCAGGTGGCCTCCATCCTCCCATTTCTCCGTTCGCCCCTCATCCCCTCGCAAGCCTTTGACGCCCTGGCGCTGGTCATGCGCTGCCTGTCGCCCGCGCTGCAGCCCTTCTCCTGGGAGGTCGCCTCCGCCCTCTGCTCCGTCTCCCTCGCAGGGGAGAGACTGGCAGAGCAGCTCAAGGAGGAGAGTGTGGAGGGGGGAGAGGAGGAGGGAGGGGAGGGGAAGAGGAGGAGGAGGAAGGAGGAGAGTGTGGTGGATAGGGTGGTGCGGGCAGTGTGGAGTGCGTGCAAGGAGGGCGGGTCCCTGCCTGCTGCGACCTTTGGTGCAGTTTTTCCCGTGAGTGAAAATTTGAGGCGTCTTGAAAATAGTGTGGTGAGCAATGGGGAGTGCGTGCAAGGAGGGAGGATCCCTGCCTGCTGCGACCTTTGGTGCTGTTTTCCCCGTGAGTGGAATGCTTGGGCGCCTTAAAGTAGGGCGGTGAAGGCAGTGTGGGGTGCTTCCAGGGAGGGAGGGTCCCTGGCTGCTGCGATGCGACCTGTGTTGCTGTTTTCACCGTGAGTGGGTTTCTGTCTGTTTGTAGGTTGCTGTTTGTTTGTGGCTGTCTGACTTCTGTGGTGGGTTGCTGTCTGTTTGTTTGCCTGCGACATCCTGTCCCAAAAATCTATCCTGTCCCGTCTATCCTGGAGCTGCATACCATACCTCGCTCTTCATCTGGCCCTTTATCTCGTGCTATCACTCACTTCCTCAACATCCCCCCTCTCTTTCCCCCTTTCCCCCCCCTCTCGTCAGATCTCTGAATGAGTGCAGTGAGCCTGAGGGAGCACCATTTGGTCACCATGACTTAGTAGTGTGGCAGCGACTGTTCAAAATGCTTCTTGTAAAATCGAGGCTAGAGATGCTTTCAAAAGGTGGCCACCACCCCCCCCCATCCCCTGCTCCTCTCATCAGATCTTTGAGTGGGTGTTGAGGGCGAACAAGAAGACCCACCTGCACGACTCTGTTCTCTCCATCCTCTAGCTGCACACGTCGCCCTTCATCTCCTGCTCTCAGGCGCCTTGTAACACCGTCCCCTTCTGCCTTCCCCATGCAGATCTTTGAGAGGGTCCTCCGAGCCAATAAGAAGACCCGCCTGCACGACTCCATCCTCTCCATCCTCGAGCTGCACACGTCACCCTTCATCTCTCTGCCTCGACTCGCCATGATCTCCGTGCTCTACCACGTGCTGGGGCGCGTGCGCATCTACCATGCGAGGGTCCAGCCTATATTGCGCGAGCTGTGCCGAGGACTCAAGGCAGACGAAATTGGAGGGGTGAGTGCACGGCACGGCATAGCTGGGAGTTTGCGTCCTGCAGTGCGGTTATAGTGGGTCGGATCTGATGTCGCCATGATCTTGGTGCTCTACCATGTGCTGGGGCGCGAGCGCATCTACCATGCTAGGGTGCAGCCCATACTAAGGGAGCTGTGCCGCGGGCTTAAAGCCCATGAGATTGGAGGGGTGATTTGGGTTGGGGTGAAGTGGGGTGGGGTGTGGTTCTTTTTATGGGCAACAAGAAGCACAGGATGGATGGAGCGCACGTGGTGCACCCGCCATCCTGTGCTGTGCTCTGTGCTCTACCACGTGTTGTTGGGCCGGGTGCGCAACTACCGCCTGAGGGTGCAGCCCGCTCTGCTGTAGGCAACGACTGAGGCCGAGGGTGCAGCCCAGTCTCAAGGAGCTCTGCAGCTCTGCAGCTCTGCTGAGGCCTGAGATCACATGAGGCTGGAGGGGTGACTGAGCTGCTCACAGCTAAGGGGGAAGCGGGGGGTGGGGGGACGAAAAAGGGAGATGGTGGAGGTTCAGTTTGCTTGCGTTAGTCGAGTCTGTCTGGTGCGTGCTGTGCTGCCTCCGTCAACTGTTCGTCGAGTTCACTTTTCTTCTCACACATCCGGCCCCCTTCGGGCACTTGAGGGTCTAATCACAGAGCAAGAACACGGGAGGGAGCAGTGTTCGGAAGGAGTCAACTACACTCCGCCCCGCCCCGCCCCGCAATGAGAATCCACTCTTGCTTTCATCTGCCACGTATCTGCCCCTGCAGACACTGAACTGGAGGGTCTACTCGCGGAGCAAGCACAGCACATGTGAGGGAGGCAGACATCCGGATCCCCTGCTGATCTCATTCCCTCTTTTGTCTCTTGCACCGCACCTGTCTCTCCGGCACGCCTTTCCTGCAGGCACTGGAGGGTCTATTCGCGGAGCAGGCACATGTGAGGGAGGCGTGTTTGGAAGCAGTCAAGTACATCCCAACCCTAGCAGCTGGCAAGGCCCCCCAGGACCCCTACGTAGCCTGCGCTCTTTGGATGGCCCAGTACGATCCCGAGCCTACCAACGCCGAGGCTGCCGAGATGGTCTGGGACATGTACGGGCACCAGCTAGGCTCGGAGTACGCGCCGAACCTTATCATCAGCCTCGGGAACCAGAGCCAGGAGGTTCGGCTGGCGGCTGCCGAGGCTATGGCGGCAGCTATGGATGAGTACCGAGGCACGATCCAGAGCAGTTTGTCGAGCCTGTTCTCGCTGTACGTGCGCGATGCGCCACCTCAGACTGCCATGTGGCGGCCTCAGGATGATGCCACGTGGCACAGCAGGGAGGGTGTGGCGCTGGCGATGCGGGCTGCTGCTGACGTGTTGACCACTAAGGAGCTGCCACTTGTCGCCACGTTCCTCATCTCCAAGGCTCTGGTAATTCTTCCCATGCTCTTGTTTTGAGGTTTCCCTTTTCAAAACCTTCCATCTCCAACTCTTTGGGGGTGAAAAATAAATTGCTTCAGGGACTAAGTTAAGATCTCTGTCTGGTCTCACCCAGTCCGTATCCCTCCGTTCCTCGATGCTCCTTCTTTGCGTGTCTGGTTTGGGCAGGGCGACCCTAACGAGGAGGTTCGGCGGCGCATGGTGGAGGCAGGTTCGGCGATAATCAACCGGCATGGCAAGGAGAACGTGGGGCTGCTGCTGCCTATCTTCGAGAACTACCTCGACAGGAAGGTAGGAGGATAGGATGCCTACAACGTGTAGCATCAGGGAAATGCGAGTTTGGGTGGGTGAGAGCATACAACAAGTCAGTCAGTCAGTCAGTCAGTCAGTCAGTCAGTCAGTCAGTCAGTCAGTCAGTCAGTCCAGTCAGTCAGTCAGTCAGTCAGGTGACTAATCTGGATTCTGGATGGTAGACTTGATGATGGCCATTGTGTTTCCGCTCCGCTCCATCCCTCCACTTGCTCCAGCTGTCATGTCCGCCGTGCCTTGTGTATTATCGGATAAGAAAGATAAGGAATGAACATAAGTTTGATTGCAAGCACCACTCTCCCTTCCCCTCCTCCCCCCCCCTCCCCTTCCCCGCATCATCATCCACAGGCGGACAACGAGCAGAGCTATGATCTCGTGCGTGGGGGTGTGGACCGTGTGGTGGTCTTCTCCTTACCAACCTACTACCTCTCTTCCCCCCCCTTCCCCCCCCCCCCACACACCCCACCCGCCCATCTTTACGTGCAGGCGGACAACGAGCAGAGCTATGATCTCGTGCATGAGGGGATGGTCTTCTCCTTACCAACCTACTTTCTCCCTTCCCCCCCACCCCCCCATCCCCCCCCCATCCTTGTGCACAGGCGGACAATGAGCACAGCTACGACCTTGTGCGTGAAGGCGTGGTGGTCTTCCTCGGTGCTCTTGCCAAGCATCTCGCCCCGGTATGGTTGAAAGCTGCCTTAGCATCTTGCCTCGGTATGGTAGAAGGCTTTTTCTGGAAACCTCGTGCTTTTGAGGCGCTTCAAAAGCACCTCGTGCTTTGTTCTTGTTTGTTCTGCGAAGACTTGTTATTGGTCTGAGAGGCTCCTGTGTATTCGGTGCTCTTGGCAAGCGACGAAGTTGCCGCACATTGGCTTGTTCTAGTGCCTCAAGGCGTAGCATCTTGATTCTTGGCCCAGTGTTCACGTGTGGCACTCTGATGCTCTTCGACTCGATGACCTGCCTGCCATTCGAAAGGCTGGAATGTAAAAGCAAAATCGGCACACAGTGTCAATCCCTGAGAATTCTCACTGGGGGAACAACCTGGGGACCACTGCTTGCTTGCAGTTCTGCATCTGACTTGGTGTTATAGAAATGTAGTTTAGAGACGTCTCAACTCAAAACTACATCTATCACCACCAGGGGATGCAGTTGGGAACCACCACTTGCAATTCCGCATTTGACTTCTCGCCTCATCCGCTCAATCCCTGACCATCTTCTTCCCCATTGCAGGACGATCCCAAGGTGTCTCTGATTCTCTCCCGCCAGCTTGAGGTGCTCACGCCCTCAGAGGCCGTGCAGAGAGCTGTCTCCAACTGCCTCTCGTGCTCGCCCCTCTCATGCCTGTAGTCTCCCTTGCCACCACTTTCCCTGGCCATGATTGCCCCTGGCAAACATGCAGGACGACCCCAAGGTGTCGCTCATCCTCTCCCGCCTGCTGGAGGTGCTCAACACGCCCTCAGAGGCCGTGCAGAGGGCCGTGTCCGACTGCCTGCCGCCCCTCATGCCCGCCATCTCGCTCAAGGTGCGCCCCTTTACCGAGCCCAAGGTGGGTTTCGCTGTAGAGCGCATTGTGGGTCGGTCTCTTATAGGGCTTGTAGAAAAGTAGACTTGATGTGCATAGCTGTAAGATGCACAAAGTTGGAGATGGTAAAGATAGGTTCCAAGAGGAGCCCTAGAAAGTGTAAGACAAAAAAGTAAATAAAGATGACAAAGACGTTAGGCTAAGTAGGCCCAGATTGTGAAGAAGAGAGAGATGGAGAAGTGCTGGGCGACTTGGGCTGGTCCAGGTGAGGAGAATGGCACCCAAGAGGCTTGGGGTGCCCAATTGGGTGCTCAAGTCGCCCATAGTCAAGGTGGGGACGTGAGGAACCCTCAAAGTGGGCCTGGAAGCGCCCCCACTAGTGGAACCGCGATTCCACAAGTTGGATTCGTGGTTCCACAAGCTGGAACCGCGTTTTCATGGTTGAGAAACGTGGGTCCAGGTTGGAGTCGCGTCCCAAATGTTGGGATGCGTGGTGAGGTACCCCAATTCGGATTTTGGGGTGCCTAGCCTCTGATAAAATCACTTGGGGGGGCACCCTATTCCTAATATGATCCAACCACTAATGTCTACACCTAATATAATGTAACACATTACACATAACAGAGAAATGTACTAAGTTGACTACATCCCAGATAAAAGCCTAAAACAGATCCTCAACAACAGGGCTTAACTTGTGCTGTCTGGTATGCTCTAGATTGCAGTGTCCGACTGCCTGCGGCCTCTCATGCCCGCCATCTCGCTCAAGGTGTGTCCCTCTATAGAGCTCAAGGTGCGCCCCTCTATAGAGCTCAAGGTGCGCCCCCCTATAGAGCTCAAGGTGCGCCCCTCTATAGAGCTCAAGGTGCGCCCCTCTATAGAGCTCAAGGTGCGCCCCCCTATAGAGCTCAAGGTGCGCCCCCCTATAGAGCTCAAGGTGCGCCCCTCTCTGTAGAGATCAAGGTGCGCCCCTCTATAGAGCTCAAGCTGCGCCCCTCTATAGAGCTCAAGGTGCGTCTCCTTGTGGCCTCAGAGTCTCTTTCAAGGCTTGGCCGGTTGTCCATTGCACTGAGAGTATTCCATCAAGTATCGCACTGAATATCATGCTGTTTGTGTATCGCACTGGGTGTCGCGCGGTGTCGCACTGGGTGTCGTGTGGTGTCGCACTGGGTGTCGCACGGTGTATCACACTGTGTATCGCACGCTTTTTGCAGAGGGGAGGTGCACGGTTTGGCTGAAATTGGCTTCTTCTTCCATCCCCTTTCTCCCCTCCCTTTCCCTTCACTCTCTCCTACACTCCAGGAAGGATGCGCCAAGCCGTCATATCCCAGCAGCCCAAGCCATTGTTGACCAGACACCTCTTTGCAGAGAGAAGGGGCGCTGCATTTGGGCTGAAATGAGACCTATGCTTCCCTTCTCATTCCCGTTTCGTCTACTCGCCCCCACTCTCCAAAAGGGAGGCGCCCAAGCACTCATATTCCAGCAGCTCAAGGCGCTGCTGACGAGCTACCACTTTGCAACTCTACACCCCTTTTTCGTTTCTCTCCCTGCTCTGTATTCTGCCAGGAGGGAGGCGCCCAAGCGCTCATCTCCCAGCAGCTCAAGGCGCTGCTGACAAGCGACCGCTTTGCAGAGAGGAGGGGCGCGGCGTTTGGGCTGGCGGGGGTGGTGAAGGGGCTGGGGCTCAGGAGCATCCGCGACCACGGCGTGCTGCAGGCACTGGTCAAGGGCGTGGAGGACAAGTGAGTGGGAGAGCAAGGGGTTTACAAGTTCTGAGGGTGAAGTGAGGGGGGAAAGAGGGGAAGAGTTGTGGTGAAGGGGCTGGGGCTGAGGAGCATCCGCGACCATGGCGTGCTGCAGGCGCTGGTGAAGGGCGTGGAGGACAAGTGAGTGGGGGGGGGAGGTTGTAGAGTGGGTTGAGAGGGGGTCGAGGGGGAGGAGGGGGGAGGAGGGGGGAGATGGGGGGGAGAGGGAGAGGGAGGAGCAGATGTGGTGAAGTTATTGGGAGCAGCAGTGAGAATCTTAGTATGCTGCAGGCTCTGGTTGTTACCAGGTTGGTCGCACACCTGGTAAGTCTGTGAATTAGTTACCACTCACTGACCGTGCACATACCCGTTGTCAACTGCCACCTGTGCACATACCCATTCGTGCCCCAACCAGGTCATCCCCCAAGGCGAGAGAAGGAGCACTCTTTGGCTTTGAGTGTCTCTCTGAGAAGCTTGGCCGCCTCTTTGAACCGTGAGTCACTCCTTTAAACTGTAACTTACCACCTTGAACTGCGAGATACCCCTTTGAATTATCTGTGGCCACTTTGACCCCTCTCAACTAGACATGATCAAAACGCGATTGCGATTTAAATCGCATCGCATGCAGGTGCGATGTTTAAAAAAGCGATGCGATTTTAAATCGCATCGCGGGATTTATTTTTGCAAAAAAAAAAAAAAAAAAAATCGCACATCGCATTTTACCCGCGATGTATTAAAAAATCGCATGCGATGTTTAATTAAATCGCGCAATGCGATTTTAAATCGCATCGCGTTTTAAAACATAATTAAAAAACACCCCAAAAAAACAGGAAAAAACCATGGCTGCGGGGAAATTGACTCACGGGCAGTCGTACGCTAGAGTGCAAATAACCAGTGTGGTTTCGTAGTGGGTTTCAGAGTGGGTTTCAGTGCAATATCGCGCGCGATTTTTTAAAAATCGCATATCGCACTCAAATCGCGTATTTTAAGCGCGATTAAAATGCGATTTAAATTAAATCGCGCGATATTAATTCATCGCATCGCGCGATGATAAAAAAAAAAAAAAAAAAAAACATCGCCATCGCAAAAATGCGATTAAATGCGATGCGATGCGATTTTTTTTGCCCATGTCTACTCTCAACCTTCCTCCAAAACCACCCACCCCCCTCCCCCCACCCCCCCTCCGTGGTGGAAGCCACAGTCTTGGACACTTCTTCCAGCGCTTGTATCTGCTACCTAATCTCCTAATCTTATTCATATCTTCTCGAAATTGCTCTCACATTATCAGCCACTTGTCTACGGGCTCGCTCGTTTCAAGATGCAACTGGCCAAGCCAAGGCTGCTTCCACTCCCTCACCTCACTTAGACTTTTTCTTCTCCCCTTACCTTCTCCAGCTATGTCATCCACACCATTCCCAACCTGCTGGTGTGCTACTTAGACCAGGCCATTCTAGTGCCATTCTACTTCCCCTCCCCTCTTTCCTCTCGCTTCAGACTCCAGCTACGTGATCCTCATCCTGCCATACCTGCTGGTGTGCTACTCAGACCAAGCCATTCTGGTGTAAGAGGCTTGCTTCTGAGTCGACTTAAAGTTCTCCTCTTCCCCCTCCCCCCCCCCCCTCCAGCTATGTCATTCACATCCTGCCATACCTGCTGGTGTGCTACTCAGACCAGGCCACGCCCGTGCGGGAGGCCACTGTGCATGCATCTCGGTGCATCATGGGGCAGCTCAGCGCGCCGGGCGTCAAGCTCATTCTGCCCGCTCTGCTCAAGGTACCGCTTTCGTCTGCAAGATGTTAGAGCTTGGTACACGATTGGTACACGCTTGGCCCACAGCATGCTGCTCTGCTGTGTGTGTATCGTGGCACGCGGCGTGCCAGATTTGTGATATCAATCTAGGTTTGAGACGTCTCAAAAGTATATAATTGTCACACAGCGTGCTAGATGTTTGAGCCACCCCTGTGCGCGTGGGAGGCCACAGTGCACACATCTCGCTGCATCATGGGGCAGCTCAGTGCGCCAGGTGTCAAGGTCATCCTACCCGCACTGCTCAAGGTAGAAAGGAGCGAAGCTGAGTTTTGGCTGCTCCGTGCAACCTCCCAGCCCAGCTGGGCAGCAGGGTTCAGGGTTTATTCATACTCTCGTTGCGCATACACCCTCCTATTTCCTCCAAGCAGGGTGGTACACTGTTTGTCAGTTTCTTGGAGCAATGGCCTTCAAGCCTTTCTCCCACCTTCCCCTCCCCCCTCCCATCCGCTTTCCCTCCCTCCTTTTTAACAGGGCTTGGAGAAGGCGCGGTGCAGCAAGCAGGGCGGAGTGCAACAGCTGGGAGCCAACCCTTCTCCCTTTCTCCACCCTTCCTTCCCCCACCCCCTTCTTCCGCCACTCCCCCCCCCCCCCGCCCTCTTTCCCCCTCTTACCCTCCGCCTCCGTTCCTCCTCTAACAGGGCTTGGAGGAGAAGGCGTGGCGCAGCAAGCAGGGCAGCGTGCAGCTGCTGGGAGCCATGGCCTTCTGTGCGCCCCGCCAGCTCTCTCATTGTCTGCCGCTTGTGGTGCCCAAGCTCAGTGAGGTGAGTTTCAGAAAGGTTTCGGGAGGTTGGGGGAGGGGGGAGGGTATTTTTGAGGCGCCTCAAAAATAGACTCCCCAAGCTCAGTGAGGTGAGTTTAAGAAAGGTTTCGGTGGGGGAGGGGGAGGGTATTTTTTAGGCGCCTCAAAAATATAGACTCCCCAAGCTCAGTGAGGTGAGTTTAAGAAAGGTTTCGGGAGGTTGGGGGAGGGGGGAGGGGGGGGGGGATGTGTGGGGAAACAAGCATGCAGCTGCTAGGAGGCATGGCCTTCTCTGCGCCCCCCCAGGTACAGGTTGGAGCGGTAAAAAACGCCGGTGTGCCTGCGGGGCTCCCGCTCATTCACCCACTGCATTCCCATCTGATTCCCCTTATGCGCTCCCCCTCATTCCCCTTATGCGCTCCCCCTCATTCCCCTTATGCGCTCCCCCTCATTCCCCTTATGCGCTCTCCCTCATTCCCCTTATGCGCTCGCCCTCATTCCCCTTATGCGCTCCCCTCATTCCCCTTATGCGCTCCCCCTCATTCCCCTTATGCGCTCCCCTCATTCCCCTTATGCGCTCCCCCTCATTCCCCTTATGCGCTCCCCCTCATTCCCCTTATGCGCTCCCCTCATTCCCCTTATGCGCTCCCCCTCATTCCCCTTATGCGCTCCCCCTCATTCCCCTTATGCGCTCCCCTCATTCCCCTTATGCGCTCCCCCTCATTCCCCTTATGCGCTCCCCCTCATTCCCCTTATGCGCTCCCCCTCATTCCCCTTATGCGCTCCCCCTCATTCCCCTTATGCGCTCCCCCTCATTCCCCTTATGCGCTCCCCCTCATTCCCCTTATGCGCTCCCCCTCATTCCCCTTATGCGCTCCCCCTCATTCCCCTTATGCGCTCCCCCTCATTCCCCTTATGCGCTCCCCCTCATTCCCCTTATGCGCTCCCCCTCATTCCCCTTATGCGCTCCCCCTCATTCCCCTTATGCGCTCCCCCTCATTCCCCTTATGCGCTCCCCCTCATTCCCTATCAGGTGTTGACAGACACGCACCCCAGAGTGCAAGCGGCCGCGCACACGTCCCTGCAGCAGCTCGGCAGTGCGATCCACATGTCAGAAACACCTGCCTTTGTGCTCGCAATGTGTGTTCCGTCCGCTTCAGGTGCAGGCGGCAGCGCACACGTCCCTGCAGCAGACCTGCTCACGCATTGCACTCCCATTCCACCCCACCCCCCCTCCAGGTGTTGACTGACACACACCCTAAGGTGCTGGCAGCGGTGCACACGTCCCTGCAGCAGGTCGGCAGTGTGATTCATAACCCTGAGATCGCCGCCCTCGTGCCCTATGTGTCCCTTCCTTGCGTTCCCTACCCTTCCAGGTCCTCACAGACACGCACCCCAAGGTGCAGGCAGCGGCGCACACGTCCCTCCAGCAGGTCGGCAGTGTGATTCGTAACCCTGAGATCGCCGCCCTCGTGCCGGCGCTGCTGGACGGCATTGCCAACCCCAACAAGCACGCCAAGGCCTGCCTCGACCTGCTGCTGCAGGTAATGCCTTCCCTGCTGCTCTGCACCCTGCAGGCAGGTACTGCCTCAACCGCTACAGCTGCAGGTGAGGATGTCTCCTCCCTCTACAGCTGCAGGTCACATGCACGACTCTTGATTCCACAGAGACCAGCATTCACCCAGACTTTCTGTCACCTCCATTGATGCCGCGGCGCTCGCGCTGATCATTCTACTTGCTAAACTGACTACTGACGCCACGCTCACTGGAAGGGGACATCCTTACCTCATCTACTGTCCAAGGATCCGCTCGCGCTCATGATCCCCATGATCATCCACCGCGCCCGTTCAAGTGCCTTGTCGACTCACAGTCCACTCCACTCAAAAGTCACCCTCCCCTCTCTTCTCAAATCATGAGTCACCCACCCACCTCGCTTCCCCCCCCCCAATCAAACTACCTTTGTGAACTGGATTGATGCGGCATCCCTCACACTCGTCGTCCCCATCATCATCCACCGCGCCCTGCGCGAGCCAGTCCCTTTGCCCTCCCATACCCTCCCCGTACCTCCCTCTCTTTCCATACCCCCCCCCCCCCCCAACCAGACCACCTTTGTGAACTCCATCGACGCCGCATCCCTTGCTCTCATCATCCCCATCATCCACCGCGCCCTGCGCGAGCGGTCGTCCGACATAAAAAAGCGGGCGGCGCAGATCGTGGGAAACACAGTGTCGCTCGTCACCGACCACTCCTCGCTGCTGCCCTACCTGCACCTGCTGCTGCCGGGGCTGAAGAAGGTGCTGCTGGACCCGCACCCCGACGTGCGCACGGTGGCAGCCAAGGCGTTTGGGTCGCTGGTGCGCGGCATTGGGGAGCACGAGTTCTCGGACCTCGTGCCGTGGATGCTGCAGACCATCGGGTAGGGCACACTTGGATGGCTACTTCTCTTCGCGTGCTCACCCCCCCAGGCACATAAGCCATTGGGGGGAGCACGAGTTCGCTCGCAGACCTTGTTCCATGGGTGCTGCAGACCACCGGGTAGGGCGCTTCTCCCAGCCAGGTATCCTGCTTGGGAACTAGCAGGCATGGCACTCCTGAGTAATCTCTCCCTCCCTCCACCCCCCTGCAGCACACCACACCATCCCCACCCTCCCCCTGCTGCACTGCTGGTTCGGAAAAGCCCTTCAAGTATCTTGCTGCAGGGCGTTTTTGAGAATTCTCACACACCCTAATTAAAAAACAACACCCTGCATCCTCAGAAGCACCCCCGCCCCACACTGTCCCCCCACTCCTCCTCCTCCTGCTGCTGCTGCTCTGCTCGTTGTGACTTTTGAGTCGACTCAAAAGTCACCTCGCCCCACACTGTCCCCCCACTCCTGCTCCTCCTGCTGCTCTGCTCGTTGGAATGAAGACCTTTCAAGCATCCCCTCCTCACGCTGTCTCATTTCCCCCCGACGCCTGCTCTGTTCTTCTCTTGCTGCATTGCAGCACGGGGTCGGGAGCAGCGCAGAGACGAAGCGAGGTGTTGGGGTTGCTGGGGGTGGCACCGCTTTGAGCTGCTGCTGCCGGCCTGCTGGCAGGCTGCTTGCTTCTGTGGCCCCTTCTAGTTTCCTTACTATCTCCGCATTCTGCCCCCTTCTCCTCTCTTCCCAGGTCCGATGCATCGAGTGTGGAGAGGTCGGGAGCAGCACAGGGTTTGAGCGAGGTGCTGGGGTCGCTGGGGCGGCACCGCTTCGAGCTGCTGCTGCCAGACCTGCTGGCGGGCTGCTCGCACAAGGTGGCAACCGTCAGAGACGGGCACCTGACACTGTTCAAGGTGAGTCAACGCTAGTCAACGCCGGTCAACGCTGGTCAATGCTGGTCTTTGAGTTGTGAGACTCCTAACACCACAACCTGCTGACGGGCTGCTCGCACAAGGGCATTTGACACTGATCAAGGTGAGTCAACGCTGGTCAGGTCAAGGCGAGTCAACACTGCACAGCACAGAGGCTAATCTTCATCGATGGTCAGGTAACTCTCATGCGTTACGATCTTCAGTATACCATGCTGCAACTGATTTTTATCCCATTGCCTTGCTCTTCTTACATCTCGAGCCTTCCTCGCATACCTCCTCCTCTCCTGGTCCGCCTCCTTCCCGATCCCCTCTTTTGGCCACTCCTCCTTTGCCTTGCAGTATCTACCACTGTCCTTCGGCGCACCCTTCCAGAACTACCTTCCCCAAGTGCTGCCTGCCATTCTCGATGGTAAGTATCTCATATGAATCCTCACACAGACAGCTCCTCTCCTCTTGTCGCTTCCCGTGTTCTTTCCATACCCATTTTGCCTCTCTCTCATTCGCCTCGTCGCTTGGCCCCTCATCACTTTCCTGCCTATCCTCACGACCCCAGGCCTGGCGGATGGGAATGAGGGAGTGCGTGCAAGTATGAGAGCCTTTCGTGTCTGCTTCCCTCTCGTCCCCATCTTATCTTCTTCCCACGCCCCCAGGTCTCGCGGATGGCAATGAGAGACACTGACTTGTTTCCCCGTCTCCCCTTGCCTCCCTTGCCTCCCCCCAGGTCTGGCGGATGAGAATGAGAGTGTGCGCGATGCAGCACTAGCAGCAGGCCATGTCTTGGTGCAGGAATACGCCATCAGGTGTGTGGTTGGTGGGTGCCATCATGTGCCAAGACACACACACCTGATGCCATGCTGTCTGGTTGCCATCATGGGCCATGCTGTCTGGGTGCCATCATGTGCCATGCTGTCTGGGTGCCATCATGTGCCATGCTGTCTGGGTGCATCATGTGCCATGCTGTCTGGGTGCCATCATGTGCCATGCTGTCTGGGTGCATCATGTGCCATGCTGTCTGGGTGCATCATGTGCCATGCTGTCTGGGTGCCATCATGTGCCATGCTGTCTGGGTGCCATCATGTGCCATGTTGTCTGGGTGCCATCATGTGCCATGCTGTCTGGGTGCATCATGTGCCATGCTGTCTGGGTGCATCATGTGCCATGCTGTCTGGGTGCCATCATGTGCCATGCTGTCTGGGTGCCATCATGTGCCATGTTGTCTGGGTGCATCATGTGCCATGCTGTCTGGGTGCCATCATGTGCCATGCTGTCTGGGTGCCATCATGTGCCATGTTGTCTGGGTGCATCATGTGCCATGCTGTCTGGGTGCCATCATGTGCCATGCTGTCTGGGTGCCATCATGTGCCATGCTGTCTGGGTGCCATCATGTGCCATGCTGTCTGGGTGCCATCATGTGCCATGCTGTCTGGGTGCATCATGTGCCATGCTGTCTGGGTGCCATCATGTGCCATGCTGTCTGGGTGCCATCATGTGCCATGCTGTCTGGGTGCCATCATGTGCCATGCTGTCTGGGTGCCATCATTTGCCATGCTGTCTGGGTGCCATCATCAGGAACGCTTGTAACCATGACATAGGTGCCATGGTGCAGGAATATGCCATCAGGTGTGTGCAAAGCCCTCTCTGCCCTCTCTGCTCTTCCTGCCCTCTCTGTCCTCTCTGCATGTTTTGCCATCAGGTATCTGTTGTGTGTGACATGCTGTCTCTGTGTGTTACCATGTCGTATGTGCCATGTCTTGCTGCAGCAACACGCCATCAGGTGTGCTTCTGCAAAAGCGACCTTCTCCGCCTTTCCCCGTCCTCCCACTCACCAGTCTGCCACCCCTGCTCCTCCCAGTGGTGGATGACGGTTACTTCAGCGACACTCGTCACTTCAAACCAAACCCCCCCCTGCCCTCCTCTCCCCTTCCTTCCCATTCCCCAGCTCGCTGCCCCTGATCCTCCCAGCAGTGCAAGAGGGTCTGTTCCCAACAGCTTAAGTCTTGCACGTTTTTCCTCTCCCCTTTTCCCCCGCCCTCCCCTTAACAGCTCGCTGCCCCTGCTGCTGCCGGCGGTGGAGGAGGGTCTGCCCAGCGACAGCTCAATCTTTTGCCCCTTCACCCTCTTTCCCTCCACTCCTATCACCTCCTCTCCACCTTCACCAGCTCGCTGCCCCTGCTGCTGCTCGCTGCCGCTGCTGCTGCCGGAGGAGGGTCTGTTCAGCGACAACACTCACTTCTTTCCCCCCCCCCTCTCCCCCCATTTTTCTCCCTTCCCTTGACAGCTCTCTGCCGCTGCTGCTGCCGGCGGTGGAGGAGGGGATGTTCAGCGACAGCTCAATCTTTTGCACCTTCACCCTCTTTCCCTCCCCTCCTACACTCCTCTCCCCTCTCTCCCCCCCCCCCCCCCTTCCCCCATTTTCCTCCCTTTCCCTAACAAGCTCGCTGCACCTGCTGCTGCCGGCGGTGGAGGAAGGTCTGTTACAGCGACAATCACATCTCTGCACCCTACATTCTCCCCCCCTCCTCCCTTCTTCCCCCCCCCCATTTCCCCCCCACCAGCTCGCTGCCCCTGCTGCTGCCGGCAGTGGAGGAGGGTCTGTTCAGCGACAGCTGGCGGATCAGGCAGAGCTCCATGGAGCTGCTGGGCGACCTGCTCTTCAAGGTGACTATAAGGGGGGGTATCTCTGATGACAAGAGCAGGCCCTAATTGGGCACTAGTGCGAAGGTGACTGTAACAGCGGCCGTGACTTCAATAGCAGAGCTCCATGGAGCTGCTGGGCGACCTGCTCTTCAAGGTGACTATAAAGGGGGGGAAGGGGGAGGGGGGGGGGGGTTGCGACTTAGGCGACCATAATGGGGGGGGGGAGGGTTGTTGTGACTGAGGTGACTATAACAGGGGGGCTATTTTAGTTGACTATAATATCGTCATTTCTCCTTTTTCATTCTTCCCTCCTCGTCATCTCTTCGTTCATTGTTTCAGGGGGCAGGCACGTTGGTTCATTGTTTCAGGGGGCAGGCACGTTGGTTCATTGTTTCAGGGGGCAGGCACGTTGGTTCATTGTTTCAGGGGGCAGGCACGTTGGTTCATTGTTTCAGGGGGCAGGCACGTTGGTTCATTGTTTCAGGGGGCAGGCACGTTGGTTCATTGTTTCAGGGGGCAGGCACGTTGGTTCATTGTTTCAGGGGGCAGGCACGTTGGTTCATTGTTTCAGGGGGCAGGCACGTTGGTTCATTGTTTCAGGGGGCAGGCACGTTGGTTCATTGTTTCAGGTGGCAGGCACGTTGGTTCATTGTTTCAGGTGGCAGGCACGTTGGTTCATTGTTTCAGGGGGCAGGCACGTTGGTTCATTGTTTCAGGGGGCAGGCACGTTGGTTCATTGTTTCAGGGGGCAGGCACGTTGGTTCATTGTTTCAGGGGGCAGGCACGTTGGTTCATTGTTTCAGGGGGCAGGCACGTTGGTTCATTGTTTCAGGGGGCAGGCACGTTGGTTCATTGTTTCAGGGGGCAGGCACGTTGGTTCATTGTTTCAGGGGGCAGGCACGTTGGTTCATTGTTTCAGGGGGCAGGCACGTTGGTTCATTGTTTCAGGGGGCGAGACGATGCACCGCGGGCACGCAGGCACGTTGGGCAAGGTGGTGCTGGAGGGTGGCAGTGATGACAAGGGTTAACTCTCCCTGCACTCACCTCTTCCTCTCCTTCCCCCAACCCTCCCCCCCCTTCCCCCTTCTCCCCCCCCCCCCCCCATTTCCCCTCCTCTCAATTCCCGGGGGTGGCAGACACTTCAGGCAAGGTCGTGCTGGAGGGCGGCAGTGACGAGGAGGGTTGACTCTCCCTGTAATCATCGCTTTCTCTTCCTTTCCCCCCCACCCCCCCCCACCCCCCATTTCCCCTCCTCTCAATTCCCCGGTGGCAGGCACGTCAGGCAAGGTCGTGCTGGAGCCTGGAGGGCGGCAGTGATGACAAGGGCGCGAGCACAGAGGTGCAGGGCTGTGCGACTCCGGATACAGCTCTTCATACTACCGTTCTGGGTTCTCCTTCTCCCCTTCGCCTCCTCCTCTTCCCTATTTGCAGGTGGCAGGCACCTCAGGCAAGGTGGTGCTGGAGGGACTTTTGAGTCGACTCAAAATTCTTCTCCCCTCCGCCTCCTCCCCTTCCCCCATCGCAGGTGGCAGGCACGTCAGGCAAGGTGGTGCTGGAGGGTGGCAGTGACGACGAGGGCGCCAGCACAGAGGCGCAGGGCCGGGCGATTCTGGACGTGCTGGGGCTGGAGAGGCGCAACGAGGTGCTGGCTGCCGTGTACATCGTGCGATCGGACGTGTCGCTGACTGTCAGACAGGTGTGTGTTGCAGCCTGCAGGGGTTGACGGTGCAGACGGGTTTTGAGAGTCTTGACAAAGGGGTTGTAGTCTAGTGATTCTGGACGTGCTGGGGCTGGAGAGGTGGAACGAAGTGCTGGCTGCTTTTTTAGTCGACTCAAAAATCACCTATGGAACGAGGTGCTGGCTGCTGTGTACATCGTGCGATCGGACGTGTCGCTGACCGTCAGACAGGTGTGTGTTGAGTGCGGGCCATAATGGTGCAGACGGGGTTTTGACAAAGGGGTTGTAGCCGAGTGGTTCTGTGGGCGTGCTGGGGCTGGAGAGGCGCAACAAGGTGCTGGCTGCCGTGAACAAAGGGGTTGTAGCCGAGTGGTTTTGGCCGTGACCATCGTGCAATCAGATGTGTCGCTGACCGCCAGACAGGTGCGCATACAAGGGGTTGCCAGTGCAAGGGGTTTTTGACAAAGGAAGATGCAGCCGAGTGGTTTTGAATGTGCTGGGGCTGGAAAGGCGGGTCGGGGAGCTTGCTGCCGTATACATCTTACGAGCGGATGTGTCGCTGACTGTGAGACAGGTGCGGAATCAGAGGGGGGAGACAGGGGGTGATTGGACATGGGGGGGTGGGTGAGTGAGTGGGGTGAGGGTGTGCAGGAGGGGAATGTTCTTGAGGGGGTTTGAAGAATAGGGAGGAGGGGACCTATGGGGGGTTGACATTTACCTTTCGTTTTCCACTTGCATGCATTCCTCTTGCAATTCTCTTCTTGTGTCGTCTTGTCCTCTCCTTCCCACTCCTCCCCCCTGCAGTCCGCGGTGCACGCGTAGAAGACCATCGTGGCCAGCACCCCACGCACGCTCAAGGAGATCATACCCACCCTCATGCGCACCCTCATACCCACCCTCATGCGCACCCTCATACCCACCCTCATGTGCACCCTCATACCCACCCTCATGCGCTCTCTCATACCCACCCTCATGGGCCTCTACATGCCACTCTCATATGCTCTTTCTCTCACTGCCCCACCGCTCTCTTGGGTTGTATCCCCCCTCCCTCTCCTCCCCATTCCAGTCCGCGGTGCACGTGTGGAAGACCATCGTGGCCAACACGCCGCGCACGCTCAAGGAGATCATGCCCACCCTCATGCGCCTCCTCATCGAGTCCCTTGGCTCGGCCTCCTCCGAGCGCCGCCAGGTGAGACTTGAGCGCCAGGTAGTAATAGTATCCCCCCTGGTCTTCTGGGTGCATGCATGCAGGTGGGGTAAGCAGGTGTGCGCTGAGGCGCCTCAAAAAGCTCCTCCTCAGGTGGGGTAAGCAGGTGCGCGCTGAGGCGCCTCAAAAAGCTCCTCATCAACTCCCTCGGCTTTTGAGGCGCCTCAAAAAGCTCCTCATCAACTCCCTCGGCTTTTGAGGCGCCTCAAAAAGCTCCTCATCAACTCCCTCGGCTCACCGGCTCGCCCTCCTTCGAGCGCTGCCAGGTGAGAGATAGAACGACTCTCTTGCCACTTGCTCATTTGAGGCTTGAGCGCCACCAGGTGAGATCTGTGGGCCGGGTAGGGTTGGGTACCAAGTAGGCATGAGCAAAACCGGGTATTTACCCGACCCGACCCGGTTTTGCTATACCCGACTTCGGGTCGGGTATTTTCGGGTCGGGTACGGGTCGGGTAACATGCCCAGGACCAATACCCGGACCCGGGATTTGGGGGCGGGTAATTTAATACCCGCCTGGCGGGTCCGGGTATACCCGACCCGGTTTCCTTGAAAAGCGGGTAGTATTACCCGCGTTTTTCTACCCTGTTGGGCTACTAAGCCTACGACCTAGATGGTGCTTCAAAAAACGTGAGCTGCGGGAGGGAGTATGAGGTGCGCCAAATCTTTAACAGTTCTGGTGTGGTGAGTGGGTCGTGAGTGGGGCCTGAGTGGGGAGTTGGTTGGGTTTTCTAGTTGGAATGGGGTTGTGTGCGGTTTCTGGGGGTTTGATTCTTTGACCCCCAGAGTCAATTGGTTGGAACTCCAACCAATGTGGTGCTGTGCGGTTGGCTGGATTCAGGTTAGGTTGCAAATTCGATTGGGGAAATTCGATTGGTTTGACTTCCAACCAATTCCCCCCAATTCAACCACTTTGAATGCATCTGTATCTACGAAACCCAACCCCTGCCAATCTACAATGCTCTAAGTGACCTAGCAGCTCACGTAACCTAGAAATTTGATGAAATTTCTCTACCAGCGCGACTAATGTCTCGCTGGTTCCGTCGGGTAGACCGCTACCCGATTTCGGGTCGGGTACCCGCTACCCGACGCGTCGGGTAGCATTTCGGGTAGCGGGTATTGATACCCGCCCCGGGTAACCCGGACCCGACCCGCCGGGTAATTTTCAGGATTTCCGATACCCGACCCGCCCTAAAAGCGGGTCCGGGTACCGGGTACCCGACCCGGGCGGGTAGTTTGCTCAACCCTAGTACCAAGGATGCAATATCATAGGGTATGATATCATGGGCGCAATTCCATACTGTAGGATACGATACGTGCCATACCATAGGGTAGGGTACCATGGGTGCAGTACTACTATAGGGTTTGGTGCCAAGGGTGCAAGCAACACCAGAGGGTGAGTGAGGTACTACCATGGGTGCAACAACGCCGTACCTTCCAGCATAACCATGCGTGAGGCGCCTCAAAAATAGATTCCAGCATAACCATGCGTGAGGCGCCTCAAAAATAGATTCCAGCATAACCATGCGTGAGGCGCCTCAAAAATAGATTCCAGCATAACCATGCGTGAGGCGCCTCAAAAATAGATTCCAGCATAACCATGCGCGAGGCGCCTCAAAAATAGATTCCAGCATAACCATGCGTGAGGCGCCTCAAAAATAGATTCCAGCATAACCATGCGTGAGGCGCCTCAAAAATAGATTCCAGCATAACCATGCGTGAGGCGCCTCAAAAATAGATTCCAGCATAACCATGCGTGAGGCGCCTCAAAAATAGATTCCAGCATAACCATGCGTGAGGCGCCTCAAAAATAGATTCCAGCATAACCATGCGTGAGGCGCCTCAAAAATAGATTCCAGCATAACCATGCGTGAGGCGCCTCAAAAATAGATTCCAGCATAACCATGCGCGAGGCGCCTCAAAAATAGATTCCAGCATAACCATGCGTGAGGCGCCTCAAAAATAGATTCCAGCATAACCATGCGTGAGGCGCCTCAAAAATAGATTCCAGCATAACCATGCGTGAGGCGCCTCAAAAATAGATTCCAGCATAACCATGCGTGAGGCGCCTCAAAAATAGATTCCAGCATAACCATGCGTGAGGCGCCTCAAAAATAGATTCCAGCATAACCAATCTGGAGTTGGCCTACGCACGTACTTCGTCGCCTACACAGCATGGGTGTTACATCGTCGCGCGCAGCTACGCCGCAAGGGGTGTTTGATCGCCCTCTGCCCTCGGATTGAACATCAATCAACATTTCTTGACCCTGTTCTGTTCGCCTTTTCCTCTGTCCCTTCCCCCTTCTGCCTCCCTTCTCCCCCTTCTCCCCCCCTCTCTCCCCCCCCCTCATAGATGCCCAGTCGCGCCATGGGCGAGTTGGTGCGCAAGCTGGGGGGGCGAGTGCTGCTGGCAACCATTCCTACCTACCCCCTGCTGGCAACATCCCTCGACCCTGTTGCTCCTGTTCCTCTGCCCCTTCCTCCTTCTGCCCCTCCCCCAGATGGCCAGTCGCGCCATAGGCGAGTTGGTGCGCAAGCTGGGGGAGCGAGTGCTGCTGATATGGTAACTCGTCCTTGTCTGTTTGGCTTGTATCTCCTCTGCACCCCTTTCTCGCCCCCCCACCAGATGGCCAGTCGCACCATAGGCGAGCTGGTGCGCAAGCTGGGGGGGAGGCTACTGCCTTCAACCAACATCCCTTGACCCTGTTGGCCCTTTTCCTCTGTCCCTTCCCCCTTCTGCCTCCCTCTCCCCCTCCCTCCCCCTCCCCCATAGATGGCCAGTCGCGCCATAGGCGAGCTGGTGCGCAAGCTGGGAGAGCGAGTGCTGCCCTCCGTGGTGCCCATTCTCTCTGCGGGACTCAAGGACCCCAACCCGGCCACCAGACAGGTGCGTCATTAGGCACTTTAAATCAAGGCAGGTGCGTGGGTGAATGGGTATAATGCTCTTTGTGCTTCCCTTTGTGCTAGACTTGCTGCCCTCTCTCTGCTGCTTTCTCTCTGCTGCTTTCTCTCTGCTGCCTTCTCTCTCTGCTGCTTTCTCTCTCTGCTGCTTTCTCCCTCTGCTGCTTTCTCTCTCTGCTGCTTTCTCCCTCTGCTGCTTTCTCTCTCTGCTGCTTTCTCTCTGCTGCTTTCTCTCTCTGCTGCTTTCTCTCTCTGCTGCTTTCTCTCTCTGCTGCTTTCTCTCTCTGCTGCTTTCTCTCTCTGCTGCTTTCTCTCTCTGCTGCTTTCTCCCTCTGCTGCTTTCTCTCTCTGCTGCTTTCTCTCTCTGCTGCTTTCTCTCTCTGCTGCTTTCTCTCTCTGCTGCTTTCTCTCTCTGCTGCTTTCTCTCTCTGCTGCTTTCTCCCTCTGCTGCTTTCTCTCTGTGCTGCCCTCCGTGGTGCCTATCCTATCTGCCGGGCTCAAGGACCCCAACCCGGCCACCAGACAGCTGCGTGTATGAGCGGATGGGTATGTTGCCCTGTGGGATGGCCCCTAACTGTTGCACTTGATGCTGCCCTCTGTGCTTCCCTCTGTGCTGCCCTCTGTGCTGCCCTCTGTGCTGCCCCCTGTGCTGCCCTTTCTTCTGCCCTCTGTGCTCCCCTCTGTGCTGCCCTCTGTGCTGCCCTCTGTGCTGCCCTCTATGCTGCCCTCTGTGCTGCCCTCTGTGCGTGGAAATAATCCCTTCCCATACCGCATGCCTCCAGGGAGTGTGCTGCGGTCTGTTCGAGGTTACGAATGCAGCGGGCCGGCAGAACCTCATTTCACATCGAGAGGGCATTGATGCAGGTTTTTTGTGCAATCTTGTGCTTGGAAACAATCCCTTCCCATACCACATCCTTCCCATACCACTTCCCATGCTGCATGCCTCCAGGGAGTGTGCTGCGGCCTGGGCGAGGTGATGAACGCAGCGGGCCGGCAGAACCTCACTTCCCATTTGGACGACCTCATAGGCACCATTCGTACTGCGCTGTGTGACGAGTGAGTGATCCGTTTGTAAGGGGACGCTGCTGGGTGTAGCTAGTGGGTTAGTGGTGAGGCAGAACCTCACTTCCCATTTGGACGACCTCATAGGCATCATTCGTACTCCCGCTCTCTCATCCTGCGCTCTGTTCCGTTTCTCATCCTCCCTGTGACTCTCTTTTTTATCTTGCTGATCAGGGATGCTGAGGTCCGAGAGGCAGCAGCGCAGGCATTCAGCACCCTCTACAAGGTCGGTGCATCTGTTGTGCTTGCCTCGCCTTGAGAACCGTGTGTATTGCCTTGAGACGTCCAAAAACCGTGTGTAATGCCTTGAGACATCCAAAAACCGTGTGTAATGCCTTGAGACGTCCAAAAACCGTCTGTAATGCCTTGAGGCGTCCAAAAACCGTGTGTAATGCCTTGAGACGTCCAAAAACCGTGTGTAATGCCTTGAGGCGTCCAGAAACCGTCTGTAATGCCTTGAGTCGTCCAAAAACCGTGTATAATGCCTTGAGACATCCAAAAACCGTGTGTTATGCCTTGAGACGTCCAAAAACCGTGTGTAATGCCTTGAGACGTCCAAAAACCGTGTGTAATGCCTTGAGACGTCCAAAAACCGTCTGTAATGCCTTGAGGCGTCCAAAAACCGTGTGTAATGCCTTGAGACGTCCAAAAACCGTGTGTAATGCCTTGAGGCGTCCAGAAACCGTCTGTAATGCCTTGAGTCGTCCAAAAACCGTGTATAATGCCTTGAGACATCCAAAAACCGTGTGTTATGCCTTGAGACGTCCAAAAACCGTGTGTAATGCCTTGAGACGTGCAAAAACCGTGTGTAATGCCTTGAGACGTCCAAAAACCGTCTGTAATGCCTTGAGGCGTCCAAAAACCGTGTGTAATGCCTTGAGACGTCCAAAAATCGTGTGTAATGCCTTGAGACGTCCAGAAACCGTCTGTAATGCCTTGAGTCGTCCAAAAACCGTGTATAATGCCTTGAGACATCCAAAAACCGTGTGTTATGCCTTGAGACGTCCAAAAACCGTGTGTAATGCCTTGAGACGTCCAATAACCGTGTGTAATGCCTTTAGACGTCCAAAAACCGTGTGTAATGCCTTGAGACGTCCAAAAACCGTGTGTAATGAGTCTGTTTTTGAGTCGACTCAAAAACTGACTCATTGCAACGCAGGCGTTCAGCAATCTCTACAAGGTGGGTGCATCTGTTGTGCTTGCCTCGTTTTGAGACATCAAAAAACTTCTGAGATCGTGCTGGCCTTGTTGCACTCTTTGGGATTGACCAACAGGACAACTCTTTCCCCCACCTCTCAACCCCTCCCCTCCTGTTTTTCCCCCCCTTACAATCTCCCCCAACAGAGTGCGGGGATGCAAGCCATCGATGAGATCGTGCCGACCTTGCTGCACTTCCTTGTTGCGTCCACTGAAGCCCCCCCTCTTCCTGTCCTCCCTCCCCCTCCCCCTCCATCTACCCCCCAACAGAGTGCGGGGATGCAGGCCATCGATGAGATCGTGCCGGCCTTGCTGCACTCCTTGGAGGATCCTCACACTTCTGCCACCGCTCTCGATGGGCTCAAGCAGATCCTCAGGTAGGATGGGCTCAGGTGATCTCCCAGTTGGGATGGGCGCAGGTAATTTTCTCAGGTGGGATGGGCTCAGCTCAGGTGAATTCTTATGTGGAATGGGGCTCAGTCGTTTGGAAACTCCTGGTGCTGTTCTGTTCTGCGCTCCACTGTCATTTTCTTCCGTGCCCTTTTCCCCTTCCCTTTCACTCCGTGCCCTTTTCCCCTTCCCTTTCACTCTGTTCTTCCCGCCCGCCTTGCTGTCCCTGATGATGTGCAGTGTGCGCACCACGGTCGTTCTGCCCCACATCCTACCCAAGCTCGTCAAACCGCCTCTCACGTGCGTATATCCAGGATTTTGTTCTCTGTTTTCTGTTCATTTCATGCATCATTACCGTATCCCATGCACTGGATAAACCTCAGTCAGGCACACCCCCCTCCTCCCAATCCCCCTCCTTCCCTTCCCTTCCCGTCACCGCACCACCCCCTCTCCGTTCTCTCCTCTCAAGTCGGAGCACATGCTTTGGGTCTGGGAATTTAGCCGTATTCCCTTTGTCAACCCTCCCCTCTCCCCCCCTTTGCAACGAGGTCACCTCGAACCGTATTTGCAGCGAGGGCACCTCGAACCGTATTTGCAGCTAGGGCACCTCGAACCGTATTTGCAGCGAGGGCACCTCGAACCGTATTTGCAGCGAGGGCACCTCGAACCGTATTTGCAGCGAGGGCACCTCGAACCGTATTTGCAGCGAGGGCACCTCGAACCGTATTTGCAGCGAGGGCACCTCGAACCGTATTTGCAGCGAGGGCACCTCGAACCGTATTTGCAGCGAGGGCTCCTCGAACCGTATTTGCAGCGAGGGCACCTCGAACCGTATTTGCAGCGAGGGCACCTCGAACCGTATTTGCAGCGAGGGCACCTCGAACCGTATTTGCAGCGAGGGCACCTCGAACCGTATTTGCAGCTAGGGCACCTCGAACCGTATTTGCAGCTAGGGCACCTCGAACCGTATTTGCAGCGAGGGCACCTCGAACCGTATTTGCAGCGAGGGCACCTCGAACCGTATTTGCAGCTAGGGCACCTCGAACCGTATTTGCAGCGAGGGCACCTCGATTTCAGCCGTATTCCCTTTATCAACCCTCCCCTCTCCCCCCCTTTGCAGGGAGTTCAAGGCGCATGCGCTGGGGGCGCTGGCAGAGGTGGCTGGGGCGGGCATGTGCATGCATCTGGCACCACGGTGCTGCTGCCTTACTTGAGCACTCCCTTACACTTACACCCCCCCCCCCCCCCCCCCCCCCGCCTCCCTCCTCCTCCCCTCTCTCGCCCTTCCAGGGAGTTCAAGGCACATGCGCTGGGAGCGCTGGCAGAGGTGGCTGGGCCGGGCATGTGCGTGCATCTGGCGACGGTGCTGCTGCCTTACCTCAGCACTCCCTTACACTTACACCCCCCCCCCCCCCGCCTCCCTCCTCCCCTCCCCCCCCTTTCCAGGGAGTTCAAGGCGCATGCACTGGGGGCGCTGGCAGAGGTGGCTGGGGCGGGCATGTGCGTGCATGTGTCACCACGGTGCTGCTGCCTTACTTGAGCACTCCCTTATACCCACACCCCCCCCCTCCCCCCGCCTCCCTCCTCCTCCCCTCTCCCCCCCTTTGCAGGGAGTTCAAGGCGCATGTGCTGGGGGCGCTGGCAGAGGTGGCTGCGGCGGGCATGTGCGTGCATGTGTCACCACGGTGCTGCTGCCTTACTTGAGCACTCCCTTACACCCACACCCCCCCCCTCCCCCCGCCTCCCTCCTCCTCCCCTCTCTCGCCCTTCCAGAGAGTTCAAGGCACATGCGCTGGGAGCGCTGGCAGAGGTGGCTGGGGCGGGCATGTGCGTGCATCTGGCCACCGTGCTGCCACCACTGCTCAATGAGATGGGGCAGATGGAGGAGGTGAGGAGTGGTAGAGTGAGGGGAGAGGGGCTAGGGTGAGGTGAGAGGGGCTAGAGTGAGGTGAGAGGGGCTAGAGTGAGGGGAGAGGGGCTAGAGTGAGGGGAGAGGGGCTAGAGTGAGGGGAGAGGGGCTAGAGTGAGGTGAGAGGGGCTAGAGTGAGGTGAGAACGGCTAGGGGGAGGTGGCAATTTTGATGCGTGTCAAAGCATGTGCGGGCATGTGTGTGCATCTGGTGGTGGTGCTTGATAGAGATACCACCTCTGCTGAATGAGATGGGGCAGATGGAGGAGGTGAGAGGAGGTAGAGGGGGGTGCGAGGGTGTTGTGCTTGAGGTGACGTCTCGAGACGTCTCGAAGCATTTGTGTGCTTTTGTAGTGTTTTGAGGCGTCAAACATTCCTCTGCCCGCTTTCCTCTGCACCATGGTTTTGGCATGAGCAGAGTTTGGAATGCGCCTTACAACGTTCTCTAGTTTGTACCTCCTCCTCCTCCCTCATCCGCCCACCCCAACTCCCCTTCTCCCCCCGCTCCTCTCTTTTTCGAAACCTCCCCTCCCCCAGTCCGCCCTGCGCACCATGGCGGGGGCATCAGCAGAGGCGGTGGTGAGGGGGGTGGATGAGGAGGGCTTGGACTCCCTCATAGGGGAGCTCACGCACGCACTCTCGGATAACTCGGTACGTGTGTGGGGGTGGGGTGGGGTAGGGTGGGAGAATGGAAAAGGCTGTGGTGAGGGGGGGTGGATGTAGGGGAGGGCCTTGACTCCCTCATAGGCGAACTCACCCACAATGTCTCTCAGATAACTCAGTACATGTGTGTGGGGGGGGGGGGAGGGGGGGGAGGGAGGGAGGGGGTGGGGGGGGGGGGGAGGGGGGGAGAGGGAGGGTGGGGGAAGAGGATGAGGAGGGGTTAGATTTCCCCCACATGCGATCTCTCTGATAACTATGAGCTCACATGCACGCACTCTCCGATAACTCGGTCGGTACGTTACTTGTTCCACTAGTTTCAACATCGTGGTTATTGCCTGTTATGGTTACGACGCATCTCGGAAGCTCCTCCAACTTCCTCGCTTCTATAACCTCACTGCCGTCGTCCCTCTCCTCTCCTCCCCTCCCCTCCCCTCCCCTCCCCTCTCCTCTCCTCCCCTCCCCTCCCCTCCCCTCTCCTCTCCTCCCCTCTCCTCTCCTCTCCTCCCCTCCCCTCCCCTCCCCTCTCCTCTCCTCCCCTCTCCTCTCCTCTCCTCCCCTCCCCTCTCCTCTCCTCTCCTCCCCTCCCCTCTCCTCTCCTCCCCTTTCCTCCCCTCTCCTCTCCTCGCCTCCCCTCCCATCCCCTCCCCTCGCCTCCCCTCCCCTCCCCTCCCCTCCCCTCCCCTCCCATCCCCTCCCCTCCCCTCCCCTCCCCTCCCCTCCCCTCCCCTCCCCTCCCCTCGCCTCCCCTCTGCCTTTTCAGCCCGTCATGAGGCGTGGAGCAGCGAAGCTTCTCGGAACGTTCTGCAAGATCACCCGTGTGGATCTGGAGGAGGAGCTGCCGTCGCTGATGACGGTCCTCATTGTGATGCTGGCGGACACGGACGAGGCATGTGTGAAGGTAAGCAGTACACATCGACACAGTCTATTTTTGAGGCGCCTCAAAAATAGACTCCTCATGCTGGCGGACACAGACGAGGCATGTGTGAAGGTAAGCAGTACACATCGACACAGTACTATGCTGTGATGCGTCTATGAAGGCATGTGTCTCAGCATGTGCATCTGGAGGAGGAGCTGCCGTGTCATCACGCTGCTGGCGGACACTGACGAGGCGTGTGTGAAGGTAAGTTTCCTTGGCTTGCATACAAAGGGGTGAAGGGAGGTTCTATGATGCAGAGTGTGTGTGTGTGTGAAGGTATGTGATTCAGTGTGTGGTTCTGGAGGAGGAGCTATTGCCCCTGAGGTGAGGACTATCCTGATCGTGATTCTGGCGGACACTGACGAGGCGTGTGTGAAGGTATGTTGCCTCCTTGGATCAGCCCACATACACACACACAGACGAAGCTTGTGTGAAGGTATGTTGGCTCATTGATGCGCACCTTGTGGCGAGCATACACGTGCATCTGGAGGAGGAGCTACCTACCTACCTACCGCCCGTTGATGAAGCATCTGTGAAGGTATCTTAAAGCCCGCAACCCAAATGAACCTCAAACGATATCCGCCGAAACGAAAGTTTGTCGCAAGCGAAACATACATGGTGGCTGTAGGCAACCAATCACAACCAACCACGTTTTGGGACAGACAGCAAGGGAGAAGAATTGTGTTGAAGACGCTTGGAATATGGACCGTTAGATTTAGATATAAGAAAACTAACGGTTAGGAAACCAAAACACTTCGAAGTCCCAAAATGCAGGCTGCACTGATCTTGAGAAAGCCACCCCGCAAAACAGCTCTTGTAACTCTCGCCCAAGCCCCAAGCCCACTTCAAAGTTCAACCGCTGTGCATATGAAGGTCGTGGCTTGCAATTTGGGATGCGGGCTTTAAGGAGTCTCTGCCAGTTCAGTCCTCACTGTCTCTCTGATGATTCCTCACGTGCCATGCCCTCACACCCCACCTGCCATGCCCTCATACCCCACCTGCCATGCCCTCATACCCCACCTGCCATGCCCTCATACCCCACCTGCCATGCCCTCATACCCCACCTGCCATGCCCTCATACCCCACCTGCCATGCCCTCATACCCCACCTGTCATGCCCTCATACCCCACCTGCCATGCCCTCATACCCCACCTGCCATGCCCTCATACCCCACCTGCCATGCCCTCATACCCCACCTGCCATGCCCTCATACATACCCCACCTGTCATGCCCTCATACCCCACCTGCCATGCCCTCATACGCCACCTGCCATGCCCTCATACCCCACCTGTCATGCCCTCATACGCCACCTGCCATGCCTTTATACCCCACCTCACACAGGTGGCATGGGAGGCTCTAGGCAGCGTGACAAGCACCATCCCCAAGGAGTCGCTGCCCGTGCATCTCAAAGTGGTTCGGGACGCCGTTGCCACTGCGAGGGACAGAGAGAGGAGGAAGAGGAAGGTAGGTGCCATGACTTGTGAAGTATGTGGCAGTCGAGTGCCGTGCCAGTCAGTCATCCAGCCGGAAATTACTCTTATTTGTTGAAACATTCTCATTCTTATCTAACGTTGTAAATTCTGCCGCTGCTTTGATGCTTCTGTCGTGCTTGTCGTCTCACACTGTCTTTCCTCTCGTTTCGTTTGGTGCTCTCGCCCCCCCCCTCCCACCCTTTACCGCCCAGGGTCTCCCTATGCTCGTTGCTGGCTTCTGCCTACCCAAGGGCTTGCAGCCCGTGCTTCAAATATACCTACAGGTAAGGGTTTGTGTGTGTGTCTGTTTGGCTGTTTCTGAGGCACCTTTGAAGCGCACTTGTCCCCATGCCTGAACAGCATTAACAGCATCCAGATACACACATGCGCCTCTCTTCACTTTCCAGGATGTGGAGTGCAGCAGAGTGAGTGAGGCGGGCCTGACGCCATCTTCTTATCTTAGTCTCACTTGTCCTTTCCTTCCCACCTCTCCCACCCTGCGCCCTCTCCCCCCCCCCCCTTCCAGTCGCTCATGCTGGGCTCGGATGAAATGCGTGAGGCAGCAGCAGACAGGCTGGCAGTGCTGATAGGTGTCAACCTGACCTGATGTCCCGCCTTGGCCCCTTGAACGCCCATTCGTCCGTCTCGTAACCCCACCTCCCTCCCTTACCCCTCCCTCCCCTTCCAGTCGCTCATGCTAGTTTTGAGGCGCCTCAAATCAAAACTAGACTCCCTTCCAGTCGCTCATGCTGAGCTCATCTGAATTGCTCGAGGCAGCAGCAGACGGGCTGGCAGAGCTTATAAGCTTTGCCCTTCTGACATCCCACCCCGTACACCCCCTGCTCCCCACTCCTACCCCCCACCTCCCTGCCAGTCGCTCTTGCTTGGCTCGGCTGAGATGCCGAGTTAGCAGCAGACGGGCTGGTACCTCTTGTACCCACACCCCCCTCCCTTACCCCCCACCCCCCTCCCAGTCGCTCATGCTGGGTTCAGCTGAGATGCGCGAGGCAGCAGCAGATGGGCTGGCGGAATTGATCGATGTGGCAAGTGAGGCGGCGCTGCGGCCGTTCGTGGTGCCGATCACAGGGTGAGTGTGAATTGGTGTGTATGAGTGTGTATGAGTGTGGTTGAGTGTGGAGTGTGGGGGTAAGTGACAGTCGCTGCGCTGCTGGTTGATGTGGCAAGTGAGGCAACCCCCACAACAACCCCTCACATCCCCTCTCACCCCCTCACATCCCCTCACACCCCCTCACACCCCCTCACATCCCCTCTCTCTCTTTCCCCCTTCTCCTCTTGTGCCGGTTGCTCTCCCCGTGTCTCCCCTAACAGTCCCCTCATCCGCATTGTGGGGGATCGCTTCCCCTGGCAAGTCAAGGCGGCCATTCTCTCCACTCTAGCCATCCTCATCTCCAAGGGGGGCATTGCCCTGAAGCCCTTCCTGCCGCAGCTGCAGACCACCTTCATCCGATGCCTGCAAGACTCCAACCGGTGAGCAGCTCTTCTGCTCTTCCAAGCACGTGGTATGCATAGGTGGGCTCAGGTGCACCTCACCTCAAGCCCTTCCTGCCGCAGTTGCAGACCACCTTCATCCGCTGCCTGCAGGACTCCAACGGGTGAGAGACAATGTCCTGTGTGTATGCCTCAAGCACGTGGAGTGTATTCTGGGGCAGCATGTGGTGTATATGGGGATTGGCATGCACCAAGGGGGGCGTTGCCCTCAAACCCTTCCTGCCGCAGCTGCAGACCACCTTCATCCGCTGCCTGCAGGGCTCCAACCGGTGAGCATTTCTCTTGCCCTCTGCTGTTACTCGCCCACTTGCCCACTTCCCACACTCCCCACCACCCCTCCTCCTCTTCTTCCCCCCTTCCCGGCATGGTGCTGTCACCAGCAGCCAAGGCGTTGGGGGACCTCAACTCCTTCCTTTCCCTCACACCTCCCTCACACCTCCCTCACTCCCCCCCCCCCCCTCCCCCCCACCCCTCTCCCCCCACCCCCCCAAGCACCTTCTTCCCGAGCTCAGCACTGTGCGATCCCACCCACCCAAGGCGCTGGGGCGGTGCATGTCTAACAGCACCTGGTTTCACTCCCATCTTCCCCCCTCCCCTCCCCAGCACTGTGCGATCGCACCCACCCAAGGCGCTGGGGCGGCTGACAGCTTCCTGACAATCTTACTCTACCGCCTCCCTCTCTCTTCACTTCCTTCCCCCTTCCCCCTTCCGCCTTCCCCATTCCCTCGTCTCCCCCTTCCCCCTTCCCTCATCTCCCCCAGCACTGTGCGGTCCCGTGCAGCCAAGGCGCTGGGGCGGCTGACAGCGCTCAACCCCAGAGTGGATGCACTCATTGCTGACCTGCTCAACTCCATCCAGGTCAGCACGTTCAGCACTCTGTCCAGGTCAGCATCGCATCCAGGTCAGCACGTTTTCTGTGCCTTGATCCAGGCCGATTGCTCTCAGCTTCTTCCTCCATCCTTCCTTCTGCGGTTACGACCCTCCATCGTAAATTTCAAATTCCGTCCTTACGTCTTGCACTTCGCTTCTCCTTCCTTCGTTTTTTCTTCTCAAACATTTCTCATCCCCCCCTTTTCCCCCGTCCCCCCCCCCCCCCTCTTCTTCCCCCTCTTTTCCCTCAGCACTCAGCCCCCCCTTTTCCCTCAGCCCCCTTCTCAGCCACCTCAGCACGTCTTCCCCCCCCCCCAATTCTCCTCCCCTCCTATGCGCCCTCCCCCCCTCAACTACCCATCCCCCCTTTCCCCCTCGAATGCACCCGCCCTCCCTTCCAGAGTGCGGACGGTGCTGTGAGGGACATGATGCTGATGGCCGTTCGAGGGGTGGTGAGTCACGGAGGCAAGACGATGTGGTCCCTGTGGTCCCTGTGGTCCCTGTGGTCCCTGTGGTCCCTGTGACCTGTAGTGAGGCACACGCGCCCCCCCCCATCCCCTTCCTACAGAATGTGGACGGAGCAGTGAAGGAGTCGATGCTGATGGCCGTGCGGGGCGTGGTGAGGCGCGGAGGCAAGGCAAGGCAAGGTGGTCCCTGTATTGAGGCACCTCAACACCCCCCCCACCTCCCCGTCCCTGTCCCCCCTCAAATACCCCGCCCCTTCCTTGCAGAATGCGGACGGAGCAGTGAAGGAGTCGATGCTGATGGCCGTGCGGGGCGTGGTGAGGCACGGAGGCAAGGCCGCCTCTGCAGCCACCCTTGAGCGCCTGTCCTCCTCACTGCAGGCCGTGCTGTTTGCCTCGGACAGCGACGACGACTCTGTCGTTCGCTCCGTTGCCGCAAGAGCACTGGGGGCTACAGGGCAGGTGAGGGTGTGATGATGGATAGGTTGGGCACAGAGACGGCGCCCTTGGGTGCCTCTCCTCCTCGCTGCAGGCCACGCTGTTTGCCTCTGACAGTGATGATGACTCTGCTGTTCGCCTCCCTCGCCCTCTCCTCCCTCCTCTGCCACATGGCCGCCCACCCTCAAGCACCCAGCTACCAGGACTGGAGAAAAAAGCGTCTGGAGCAATCAGGGTTCATCCAGGAAGATGACTTCTTCCCCCTCTCTCCCCCATATCCCCCCCCCCCCTCTCCCCCACCAGTACCCATCTGAGTCTCCTCTCCCCCCTCGCCACCCCTCTCCCCTTCTTCCTTATCCCTCACAACCCCTTCCCACCCCCATCCCCCCCCCACCATTACCTCTCTGAGCCGGACTACCTGTCTCTTCTCTCCGCCCTCGCCGCCCCTCTCCCCTCAACCCGCCCCTGGTCGCACCGCCTCGCTGCCACCCTCGCTCTCTCCTCCCTCCTCCGCCACACAGCCACCCGCCCTCAAGAGCACAGCTACCAGACTACCAGCATTGCAGAAAAAGGCACCATGCTCCCCCCCTCCCCCCCCCTCCCCTCCCCTCCCCCCCCCTCCACCCCCCTTCCCCCCCACCAGTACCTTGCGGAGCCGGACTACCTGTCTCTTCTCTCCGCCCTCGCCGCCCCTCTCCCCTCAACCCGCCCCTGGTCGCACCGCCTCGCTGCCACCCTCGCTCTCTCCTCCCTCCTCCGCCACACAGCCACCCGCCCTCAAGAGCACAGCTACCAGACTACCAGCATTGCAGAAAATGGCACCATGCTCCCTCCCCTCCCCCCCCCTCCCCTCCCCTCCCCCCCCCCTCCACCCCCCTTCCCCCCCCACCAGTACCTTGCGGAGCCGGACTACCTCTCTCTCCTCGCCGCCCTCGCCGCCCCTCTCCCCTCATCCCGCCCCTGGTCGCACCGCCTCGCGGCCGCCCTCGCCCTCTCCTCCCTCCTCCGCCACACCGCCACCCGCCCTGCGCCCCTCTCACCAGCGCATCTGGCAGCAGTGGGGGAAAAATCAGCGGCGGCGATAAGGGCACATGCCGGGGATGATAAGGTGCCCGTGCGGGAGACTGCGGCAAAGGCGGCGGGGAGGTGGCTTGTGCTGTTTGGGTTGGGGGATGGGAGTGCGGCGGGTGTGGTGGCGGTGCTGGCATCGCTGCTGGGTGATGCGGCTAGTGATGTGCGGAGGAGGGCGCTTTCTGCAGTCAAGTTGGTTGGCAAGACGGTGGGTCAATGTAGTCAACTTGATCAACGTTTAGTTTTGAGGGACAAAGATGGTCAAGATAGTCAACACTTTCATTGCTCCTTGTCCTGCTGAGGCTGGCTGGCAGCAGAGCAAACTATCCTCTAACCTACCTCCTGCATCCCTTTCATAGCAGGAGCCCATCCCAGCAAATCTCATGGCAGCGCTGGGCCCGCCCTTATATAACCTACCGCCACTATCCAAGTGCCTCAATCAAACACACGAGTCGCATTGCATTGCACCATCTTCCCCCCCGCTACTCCCAGGACCCCATCCCTGCCAAGAGGTGACTTTTGAGTCGACTCCAAAGTCTTCCCCCCCGCTACTCCCAGGACCCCATCCCTGCAAAGCTCATTGCCTTGCTGGGCCCGCCCCTATCGGAGTGCCTCAAGGACACGAGCCCTCTCTTTATGTCATCTGATTATGGCCTGCTGTCCTCCCCTCATCCCCACCCCACCTGCAGGACCCCATCCCAGCCAAGCTCATTGCCTTGCTGGGCCCGCCCTTGTCGGAGTGCCTTAAGGACACGAGTCAGCCTGTGCGGCTGGCAGCAGAGCGAACCATCCTGCACGCCTTCCAGCTCAGCAAGGGTAAGCTCCAGCTCAGCCAAGGTACTATCCAGCTCAAGAAATGTACGATCCAGCTCAGCAAACACAAGGGATGGCCCTCCAGCTTATCCAGAGTACGAAATAACTCCTTCACTCAGCAATGGGGTTGTGGTTACCTTGCCTTTCAACCACCAGAGTTACCCTTGCTGTCCGTCAGTGCAAAAGTTTCTCCTAGGGCTCGCGTTTCCTCTTTTCCTAAAAGCACAACTGTAAGCCAACAGCACGACGATCTCTTTCCCTATTTTTCTGCACCCATGCACTGTGACTCCCCAGGCCCTGATCAGGTGACAGCAGCACAGAAGTATCTCACGGGGCTCGAGTCTCGCCGCATTGCTAAGATGAATGTTGTCAGGTGAGTTTCTTACCCATTTGGTCGAAATTGGTCTGCAATTGGTATTTGGGGACGTCTCTTGTTCTTCATTATGTTCTGAAGAGCTTTGCATTTCGCACGCCCGTTTGACCTCGCCTCATTTGCTCGTTTTGGTTTGAATTGTTATGCTGTGCAGCGATGGTAGCGATGATAGTGAAGACGACGAGGCTCAGGTTGATTAAAGATGTTGATGCCTTTTATCATGAGATGCAAAGAAATGCGAGTTACTGATTTCAGCCATTTGGTGGATTATAAAGGAAGATGATATCTTGTACATCAATGCACCACTAGAAAACATGAGGCAATTGGTGCATTTTAGTGTGAAGTGTGAATTATTTCGTATATGCCTCGTCAGCTTGTAACTGTTCTCGTTCTCTCTTCCATATCTTCAGTGTGTGGGGCAGGAATAGGCCCCAAGGACTGATCTCGGCTCATCCTCACCGCAGCACACAACAAACTTTATTCAGCTGGGGTTAGGTGGTTCGGTTTGCGGTGGAAATCGAACCACCTTACCCCAGCTGAATAATGCACTCACGGCACTTCTGTCACGCTGTATAAAGTTGGTTGAACCACCTAAAGCACGGCAAATGCTTGATACAATTCACTCACGGCACTTCTGTCACGCTGTAACAATACCCCTACGGCGTGAGACAAACAGACACGGAACCATGCGTCGGGTTCGCAAGACACTGCTCGAACATCGCTGAGTACCGCGTTCTACCAGTTAGCCATTCAAATTCCAGATCAGGTTCGTTTTCGGCAAAACGGACGCAGCGTTCCGCGCCGTAGAGAAGCCTGGAAGGGACTAGTACAGGCCATGTTGAGCACTTCACTCCGTTTCGGGCAGATTGAGAGGCTTCTCTGAAGTGGAAACCCAACAGAGGCCTGACTGGAACCTTGGCAAGGGGCTTATAAACATGCCCTGAAAATGAACCCAGCTGTCCTTGCAGGAAGGATTTTGCGAATCGTGCCGCCGTTGTCGCACTATCGCATCTCCCCCAAACCAACCCCAAGGTTCTGCTCGCCGCCTCATGATGAAATCAAGGCAGAAACACCGAGAGAGCGAAAGGGGGCAGGAAAAAAATAAAGTGGTTTGGCTCAGCTTGGTTGGCTAGGCTCAGCTTGGCTTGGCTTGGCAGCGGCTCCCTCACTTCCCTTCACATTCCAGATACACCAAGGTCCACCATCCACCGTACGGTGTTGTTGAGCTGCTGATTCGGTCGGTCGGTCGGTCAGGTGGTTGCTTCAAATTAAAAACACCTTCAATTCAACCAGGCCTTGCAGGGGGACCATTCCACCACTCGTGAACAGTGACTGCCATTCTCACTACGGGGGTTCCATCCATTCGGATATTTATCCATTCATCCGTTTCATCCATTTCGGTGTTGCTTGCTTTCCTCGTTGCTTTCTCCGCAGCGAAGGAGCTCTGCGCATGCCCGTTACGACACACAGCGTGGTTGCATTGCACGCCTTGCTCGCTGCTACTATTTACCGCTGACATTCTAGCATCTGGTTCCCTTACCTCCCTCTGCTGACATTCCCCCTCCGAAGCATTTCCGGGTTGTGTCATGTTAGTCATCGCAAGAACGATTCATCCGCGTACTATCCTGAGTTCAGACGGTGACCCAAGCTCCTAAGGCGCGTTCCGAGCTCAGACATTCATCCGCGTTCATTCTACGATCCTGAGTTCAGGCGTTGTCCTGAGTACAAGCTCCTAAGCTGCTAGTGCCATTTCGTACAGACCCATCAGGCTCGGATTCCACCGTGGCGCGATTAGTCGGACCTGCAAACGATAGCAGCATTACTCCGCTTGCCTTCTAGCCTGTCCCGGAGGGAATGATAGAGAAGCGAGGACCAACACAACCACATTGCCTTCTAGCCTGTCCCGAAGGCTCATGGCGGAATCTTGACCAGCTGCTGCCACGTGTAACGTCGCCAGAGATGTCGTTCGTCCGGCGAGCCGCGCGATGGTACCGAGCTCCTCCATTCATTTAGATTTGCTCCACATACCTATCGCGTCAAGAAGAAGCTACTTAGCTACTGACGCACCTTCGCGTCACTTTCGTCTTGACGTGATATCAAGCTTATCTTAGAGTCCACCTCCGTTGATTCTGCAGGGTGTTTTTTAGAAATCTCAAAAACATCTTGCATCAGCAAAGATTCGCAGTCGCTTCAGTCGCTTCAGCCGCTTCAGTCGGTGTCTATCGTAACCTCTGTTAGGGTGTCTTGCCGTCCTTCGCTGGCTCATGCGCTTCTGCTCATGCGCTTCTGCTCATGCGCTTCTGCTTTACCGGCCCCCATTTCTCTGTTGGAAGCCCTACTGCAGCTGCGAGCAGCCAGGCCTTTTTCTCGTGTGGCTTTCGTCTAGCCCTCCCTCCACTCTCCAAGTTTCCTCCATTTCCTGCTGCTCGCTTTCTTGATTCGACTCAAGACCTGTCTCATGCGCTTGAGCTCTACCGCCTCCATTTCGCGTGTGGCCTTCGTCTAGCCTACATTCTCCAAGCTTCCACCATTCCCTCCTGCTTTCTTTCCTCTACCACTTCTCCTCTCCCCCCTCCCTCCCCCCCCCCTCCCCCCTTTCTCTCCACCCTGCCTACGCGCACCCGTTCCCACACCCAGCGCTGCCTCGTGCTGTCGTTTCTTCTCCCAGCCGTCCCGCCCCTCAAACTCCTTGTGACGCCGCGGTTTTCCGCCTCTCCCTGTCCTCCCCTTATCTTCCCTTCACTCCTGGCTGCCTCTTGCAATCGCCGCGCTCGTCATTACCTCGGCACTCGTCCTCCTGGTCAAGCTGACTCCCGCACACCACGCCATTCTTAACCTCCACAATACACTCTTTCTCAAACCCCACTCCCTCTATGTTTCCCGCCACTCCAGGCTGCCCCTTGCAATCGCCGCGCTCGTCATTACCTCGGCACTCGTCCTCCTGGTTCCTTCAACTCCCGCACAGCACGCCATTCTCACCCTCCGCAATACCCTCGTCCAAAGCGGTGGCAGCGACGTTCCAGAACCGTCCGATCTCCACCAAGCGGCTGCGTCTGTCCATAGATCTTCTCGACTGGCATCGGACCCCTCGGTACAATCTCCTGCAGTGCAGCAGCACCCTGAATCCGCCGCTCTCCCCAGCAGCACCAGCAAGCGCAGCGGCGGAGGTGGCGGCGGCGGCGGCGGGAGTAACGGGGACGCTACTAACGAGGACGAATCGAACACGTTCACTGACATACCGAATGACCTGCAGGCGAGGACTCTCCACCACTCAGACCTTCGCGAGCTGAGCCAATCCCACGGAGGGTCGGGGGGCGCAGGGGTGATTCTCGAGTCAGCTCAAAAGACACCACAGCTGAGCCAATCCCACGGAGGGTCGGAGGGTGCAGAGGTGATTCTCGAGTCAGCTCAAAAGACACCAGAGCTGAGCCAATCCCACGAAGGACCAGAGGAAGAAGAGATAGACCCATGGCTGGAGAGCCTGTGCCTGGGAAAGCGCAGGAATGACCTCTGCGACTGGGACCACAAGGGGAGAGGGGAGAGAGGGGCAGGGCATTTCCAAGTAGGTGCTTCTGGGTTGTCTGGGAGCCACTTGGGAGCCGAGCCCCAGTCGGAAATCGAGGCTATCTGGGCCGCCCATGCCGCCAAATACCACCCCAGACGCCCGGCACAGGCTTGGAAAGAGGCCCGGGAAGAGGCTCGGGAAGAGGCTCGGGAAGAGGCTCGGGAGGAGGCTCGGGAAGAGGCTCGGGAAGAGGCTCGGGAAGAGGCGCCGGAAGTGAAGGAGAAGGAGCAGGAGAAGGAGGAGGAGGAGGAGGAGGAAAAATGGAGCGAGGAGAGGGAGGCACAAGAGTCCTGGCGCATCTCCTCCCCCTCCTCCTCCTCCCACTCCTCCCCCTTCTCCCACTCCTCCCCCTCCTCCCACTCCCCCTTCTCCTCCTCCTCCTCCTCCTCCTCCTCCTCCTCCTCCTCCTCCTCCTCCTCCTCCTCCTCCTCCTCCTCCTCCTCCTCCTCCTCCTCCTCCTCCTCCCACTCCTCCCCCACTCTCGCTGGTTCGTCGCAAGCCATCCACCTCTCGTCTTCCACAGGAAACAGAAGAGTCATTGCAGTTAAAAAGTCCCCTCCACCTAAGAAGAACCCCCCTCCTCCCAAATCCGCGTCCTCTGCTCGAAAAAAGTCGCCACCACCGCCCCGTCCCCCTCCTCCTCCTCGTTCGCCCCCGCCCCCTCGTCCTCCCCCGCCCCCTCGTCCTCCCCCACCCCGCTCTCCCCCTCCGCGTCCCCCACCCCCCAGCCCTTCGCCACCTCCCCCCTCTCCCCCTCTCCCCCCGAGTCCCCCTCCCCCTCCCGGGCCCGTGTGCGAGGGGCAGTGCTGCTCCAACGCTGCGCCCGTGATCCCCCCTGGCGCGCCCAGAATGACGTCCCTGTGGCTCAGCAGCCAGCTGGCGCACGGGGCTAAAGTGAGTGAGGGATTCGGGGAAGGGGGAAGGAGGGAGAGGGGGGGGGGGGGGGGGGGGAGAGGTTGGGACGGGGGGAAGAGTATAAGTAGGAGTGTGGGGGCAGTGCTGCTCCAATGCTGCGCCCGTGATCCCCTGGCGCGCCCAGAATGACGTCCCTGTGGCTCAGCAGCCAGCTGGCGCACGGGGCTAAAGTGAGTGAGGGATTCTGAAAGGGGGAGAGGGAGGCTGATGGGGAGGGGGGAGGGGGGAGCGGGGAGGAGGGAGGAGGGTGGGGGAGGGGGAGGGGGTGGGAGGGGGAGGGGCAGGAGGGGGATCACGTGGTTTTTATTATCTTCCAACTCATCCTTTCCCCCCCTCTCCCCCTTTCCCCCCCATTTCCCCCCATTTCCCCCCCTTTCCGCCCCTTTCCCCCCTCCCCCCTCCCCTGGCTTCCCCCAGGTGATAATACAGTCCAAGACGTGGGCCATATGGTGGACGGCGGAATTTGGCTCGACCTGGGGGAAGGGCGTTGCAGGCTGAGTCAGCAGCACACCCAGTGCCCCTTTCGCCCCCCCCCCCTTACGCTCCCCCCCCCTTCGGCCCCCCCGTTGCCCCCCACTCCCTCCACTCCCCAAGGTGATGAAACAGTCCAAGGCGTGGGCCACGTGGTGGACGGTGGAAGACAGGACAACTTCGGAGGGGCGCATTGCAGGCCAAGTCAGCACCGCCACGCCCAGCCCCTCCCTAGCCTGGGGCGCGTCCGACTTCCTAGAAGAAATGTCAACGGATCTCTTCCTTCCACCTCGTCCTTCCCCCCCTTCCCCCCTTTTCCGCCCGTTCCCCCCCCCCCCCCGCCCGTGCCCTCCCCCTCCCCCCCTTCCTCTCCCCCCCCTCAACAGGTGATTATTCGGTCGTCACGTGGTGGACGGCGGAGGACGGCTCGACCTGGGAGGGGCGCGTAGGCTGAAACTTCACCACGCCTAGCCCCTCCCTCCAATTCCTCACCCCGATTTTATGTATCTCTCCTAACTCGTCCTTTCCCCCCTCCCCCCGCCTCCCTCCCTCCCCTTCCCTCCGTCTTCCCCCCCCCAGGTGATAATACGGGCCAAAACGTGGGGCACGTGGTGGACAGCAGACGACGGGGCAACCTGGGAGGGGCGCGTGGGCCGAAGCTTCACCACGCCCAGCCCCTCCCAGGCGCTCACCATCATCCGAGTCTCCGACACCCAATTCCAATTCCTCACCCCAAGCAACACCTTCCTAGTAAAAGCCGCTTCTGGATTCATGGAAACGACCCGCAACGCGTCAGACCCCCTCACAGTATTCTCCGTAGAGCTGATCCCCGGCACCGTGTATGTCGTTTTCTGGTCCGCGGATAAGTGGTCGGTGTCGGAGGATGGGCAGACGGGCCCGCAGTTTTGGTGGCAGGGGGCGGGCGACTGGGAGCTGCACGACGTGCGCGAGGTGATGGAGGTGCCGGCGATTCGTGGGGCGAACCTGGGCTCGTGGCTCATGACCGAGCCCTGGATGAACCGAGAGGCGTTCAAATTCGCCGGGTACGGCGACGGCACCCGGGTGAGTGGGGGAACGGGGGAGGTCCAGCAGTTTTCTTTAGTGCCAGAACTTATGTGGTACTTTAGCATGTGCCAGGAATTGGATGCTAAGTTATATAGCGCGGAAAAGTTGCTTCTTGAGAGAGATGTTTCTATAAAGTGCTTTTTTGCATGGGTGTCTTAGTGCATTACTAGAACCGAGTATTCAGTCTCACGCTTCTCTCCAACAACCCTGTTGTATGGCGACTGTTTTGGTATGGTATGTTGCAATTTGTATGCGTTGCATGGCACGTGCGTGAAGCCACGTGGCATTGCACATGCCTTTGCTCATGTGGTATGTGGCATTTGGGTTATTTATTTGTTTCATTGTCATATCATGTCATGGTATGGCATGGCATGGCATGGCATGGTATGGCATGGCATGGCATGGCATGGCATGGCATGGCATGTCATGGGATGGCATGGTATTGGCACACTGTATGGTATTGCATGGCAGTTCACATTGCGCTCGATCATATCAGGGAAGTACGTCTCTGCACCCGGTGGTGGCGGCACGATAGTAAGTACACTTTGCACTGCACGACCCTTACCAGCTTAATGACGTGGCAGCCCTAGGTGACTCTCTCGAGTCGTTTAAAAGAGTACGTCTCTGCACCCGGTGGTGGTGGCAGCACGATAGTAAGTGCACTAAGCCCTAGACCACCCATGCTAGCAGAATGGTTATTATCACAACACTTTAAATGTCACCATCTCTCTTGCTCCCCATGCCCTTGTTTCTCGCATATCCTCCTCCCTTCCCCCCTCCTCACCGCAGCACATGCAACGACTCACCCCCCCCTCTGCTTCCTCCCGTCCCCCCTTCCAACCCCCCTCTCCAGTTCCTCCTCTCACCCTTCATCTCCCTCACCCCGTCCCCCTCTCCCCGTCCCCCTCTCCCCGTCCCCCTCTCCCCGTCCCCCTCTCCCCGTCCCCCTCTCCCCGTCCCCCTCTCCCCGTCCCCCCTTCCCGATCCATCTCCCCCCAAGCAGACGAACTGCAACAGCTCGCTTAACAGGACACCTATCTCCATCCATCCACCGCACCAACCTCTTTCTGGCACATTCCCTCGTGCCGTTCCCTCGTGCCGTTCCCTCGTGCCGTTCCCTCGTGCCGTTCCACCCTTTACCCTCCTGACAAGCAGACGAACTGCTACAGCTCGCTTAACAAGGACACTATCTCCATCCATCCACCTCACCACCGCTTCCTTGCATATTCCCTCTTTCCCTCCCTCCCTCCCTCCCTCCCTCCCTCCCTCCCTCCCTCCCTCCCTCCCTCCCTCCCTCCCTCCCTCCCTCCCTCCTGGCAAGCAGATAAACTGCAACAGCTCGCTCAACAAGGACACCTATCTCCACCTCACCACTGTTCAGAACACGTCATCCAATACTCGCCGGGTAAGGCCCACCGTAACCCTTCTTTTAAGGGGTTCAGTTGTAGACCAGCAGTTGGGAGGCGATATCCCATGAGAGGGTCTCAACACATGGGAGGCGATATCCCATGCTCAACTTGTCTGGCCCTCTCCTTGCAGACTCATGGGTCTCATCTCTTGCAGTCGATGTCCCCTCTCCTGCTGACTTTTGAGTCGACTCAAAAATCGACTCATTACACACGGATTATACACTGAGAGAATTTTTGAGTCGACTCAAAAATCCTCTCCTGCTGACGCATCAGGTTGCCATGCAGTGGCTTCAGTACTGGGCTGTACGTGCCCGTTGAGGCGCCTCATAATGCAATTCATGTATGCTCATAATCATGTTGTGCTCTCCTCTCCTCTCCTCTCCTCCCCTCTCATCTCCGTGCCGCATCAGATTGCGGTGCAGTGGCTTCAGTACTGGGCTGTACGTGACAACTCACCAAACGTCTGGGTTGAATCCACCGAGCCCGAGGTATGCTGCTGTGTCAGTCCGCACCGCACCGCACACCTTGATTGAGGGTTTGGGGTTTAGTCATAATGGTTGTTGTATCATTGAGGGTTTCGGGTTTCCGGTTTCACTGCACCGCATTGCACACCTTAATTGATGTATCTTACCCACCCACGTGGCCGGCTGACTTTTGAGTCCACTCCGAAGTCATCCTTTGAGCCAAGCCACAAGTCATAGTTTGAGTCGACTCCAAAGAGTGCACTGCGCTACGTTGACCACCCACGCTGGCCATCCATGGTGGTCGAGGAAGGAAGTGCCACCCACGCTGACTCATTGCGTCCCCGGTCCTTGTTTCTCTCTGCAGGGCGCAGCAAGCAACTTTGAGCTGTTCATCTTCGGCACGCCTTTGAACAGCTCCATGGAGCACGTGCCCCTTCACACTTTCTTCACAGCTCTCACCGGAGCACATTCCCCAGCTCACGATTGCCTGTTCCCTGCCTTTCCCCATCTTCGGCTGACCAGGGCGCAGCCAGCAACTTTGAGCTGTTCATCTTCGGCACGCCGCCAACTGCTCCACGAAACACATGCGCCTTCACTCTCCCTTGTCGCTATTCCCTCCCCCCCCTCCCCCCCCCCCCCCCCCACCACAACCCGCTTCCTTCCCCAGGGCACAGCCAGCAACTTCGAGCTGTTCATCTTCGGGACCCCGCTCAACCGCTCTACGGAGCAGAGGGGAGGCAATGTGCGGGTGGTGCTGCACGCACCCAATGGCTTGTTCCTACAGGCCAACCCTGACGGCTGCCTCACTGCTGACCTCTTTGACTCCCCTCCCCATCCACCTACTCTACCCCCTCTCTTCCCCCCTCCAGGGCGCAGCGAGCAACTTCGAGCTGTTCATCTTCGGCACGCCGCTCAACAGCTCTACGGAGCAGAGGGGAGGCAGTGTGCGGGTGGTGCTGCGCGCTCCCAACGGCTTGTTCCTACAGGCCAACCCCGATGGCTCCCTCACTGCTGACCTCATCGACTCCCTGGATAACGACGCCATATGGAGCAGCGCTGCTGCCTTCGACCTCACTGTGGTTAGTGCCCTTTTTCTCCCTCCCTCGCTCCCTCATTTGACCCAGTTTACAGAGAGCCTACGGTGTTTACAAAACTGACGTATGCACCCTGACAACTCTATGAAAGTGCCTACAACATAAGATGTACCATGACATTGCTCCCTTGTTTGACCTTTGTCAAGTGTGACGTGCCTCCTCTTTTACTTCACCTGTCTGCTCCATGCCGTCCTCTCTCCCTCCCAACTCCTCTCCCTCCCCTCTCTCCCCCCTCCCCCCCCAAGATCATGGTGGGTGAAGGCCAATCGGCATCCATCCATCCGTCACAGCCAACATCTCTTTTCCATCACCGTGCTCGTTCTCGCCATTTATCAATATTTTCTGAATGCAACATTTTTTCCTCCACACTTTCCCTCCCCTCCAGCTGTGGCGGGTGGAGGCAGATTGGCAGGCGGCCTACACAGCAGGCAGCGCAGCCCCATCAATCTACGAGAACATTCGGCGAAACTTCATCACAGAAGCCGATTGGCAGAAGATGCAGGAGCTGGGGGTGAACACCGTGCGCATCCCCCTGGCGTACTGGATCGGCCTTGACGCGGCCCCCGAGTTCCCCTTTGTGCCCGGTGCATCGGCCTACCTGGACTGGGCGTTTGCCATGGGGAGGAAGTACGGTGTGCGCATCTGGTTCAGCGTGCACGTGGCGCCCGGCTCGCAGGCCGGCAAGGGCAATGCAAGAGACGGGCTCATCCGCTGGCGAGGGGCCAATATCAAACGCACCCTCGGCTTTGTCACGTGGCTTGCTGACAGGTGCGCGAACTCCCTTCTTGATTCTGCTTTCACTTCTTTTGTGCGCCGGTTGCTGAAGGGGGCTCCTGGAATTGTGACTTCTCGAGGGTAATAATAGCAGACCCGATGTGGCTGGGCATGGGGTTGCTGGAACAACCTCTTTTGAGTTTCTCTAGTGTCTTCCCTACTTAGAGGTTCTCTCATGCCGATCCACACAGGTACGGCGCCGATCCGATGTGGCTGGGCATGGCGCTGCTGAACGAAGAAGTGAAGGGGGCTCCTGGACTGCTCCTGGAATTGGCTGTTTCAGTGGGAACCCATATGTCTTGGCAAACCTTCAAACCACCTCTTTTGAGTTTCTCTGGTGCTGTCCCTACTTTGGCTTCCTACCCATGCAGGTACGGCGCGGACCCGATGTGGCTGGGCATGGGGCTGCTGAACGAGCCGGTGGTGGGGGGTGCCAATGGGTACGCAGGGGTGGACCTGGAGGACATGCGGGGGTACTACTCGGACGCCTTCAACGCCATCCGCGCCCGCTGCGTGTGCTGCTTCGTGGCCATGGAGGGCCGCGTGGGCAGCAACTTTGGCGACGTGATGTGGCACATGAACGACGTGTGGCACAACAACGTGATTCTGGAGCAGCATATCTACGAGGTGTTTGGCAACTTCTTCAGCTCCAAGGGCGTCGACTGGGAGATCGACTACGCCTACACCACCAGGAAAACCAACATCGTCAACTTCCAACAGGTGGGCCATTCAACCCGAAACCCTCCCTAAAATCCTCAACCTTGAACCCTCAGCCCTAAATGCTGAGCCTTAAACCTTCAACCCGGAATTCTCATCTCTAGTTGGGAATGCGTAACATAACGTGATTCTGGAGCAGCACATCTACGAGGTGTTTGGCAACTTCGTCAGCTCCAAGGGCGTCGACTGGGAGATCGAGTATGCCTACACCACCAGGAAAACCAACATCGTCACCTTCCAACAAGTGGGGCACACAATCCCAACCCTTGAACCCTGCACCATAGACCTACCCTGCACCATAGACCTACCCTGCACCATAGACCTACCCTGTACTCATAACCACCTGGAAAAACAACATCGTCAACTTCCAACAGGTGGGGTGGGGAGAGAATGCGTGTCTCATGTCATTGTGTTGTTTCACCCTTTGAAGCCCAAATCCCAAATTGCGGATTGCAAGCCCAAAGAACCATGTGCTCCACAGGCCTCGGCAGTCTGAGATTTGGAATACACCAGGATTCTAGATCTGACGGCTCTTATTCCAATTTTTTGGTGAAAGATATCCAGCCATTGAGTTCGAGCCCTTAGCCATCCAACTCCCTAAAATCGTCAAATTGTCAAGGCTTCAATCTGACGGTCAGTATTCTAACCCCACACAAAAGTATAGTTTTTGAACAATCTGGGCCACAGGCTTTGACACCTCTCTTGGTTGTTCACCCACAACACGCCACATGTCCCGTTGTGATTGGTTGGCAGCAAGTGGGGCGGCAGCTGCTGGTGGGCGAGTTCTGCAACGCCATGGGCAACAGCGCCACAGCGGAGCAGCAGGCCAACTTCTCGCTCGCGCAGATGAAGGCCTTCAGCTACGCCAAGGCCGGTTGGTTCTTCTGGTCCTGGAAACTCAACACCACTGGTCAGTGCTGCCTCTCTCTCCTCCACTCTTGTTGGTAAAATCCGAAGCTGTCACCGGTTACTGTTAACCTGCTTACCTGTCCTTGTACAAACCTGTCATCTGTGGTTTCTTATGCTGTTTGCTGTACATGTGATCCTCCTATCATGGTGCAGGGACGTACCACTGGCAGTTTGTCAACAGTTACGAGCGAGGTTGGTTGCCGAAAAAGCCGGATGGGAACTGGTATTGATTGCTACAGAAAGGCCACAGACCGAATGGGAAATAGTAGATATGCATGTAGGTTTGATTGGGTTTGTTTTTTCGCTGTACATCAAACCTAGCACCTTGCTTGGTGCTGGAGTCGACCATTTCGTGTATCATAATTTTTATTTGTTACACTGATGGATTGCACAACATGATTCCTCATGGATTTATTTTTTCAATTATACGTAGCAGGTTTTCGTTGAAGACATGTTGATGTACTTAGTCTGTAAGGCGTACACTGCTATAATGGGGTTGCCGCGTAGCTCTGCCACGAAATTCAAATCGTGGTCCCAAATGTGGTCTCCTGCAGGGCTCAAATTTGAAGGGTGTTTCACCCTGATTGCCCTTGCCAACGGCCGCTTTTTCAGGATCACCCTGATTTTGTAAGGGCATTTTTTCCGTGACCCTTAGTCAAAAAGTGTAAGATTGCTTTTACCCTGTTGTAGTACGGTAAGAGTACTTCTAGTTCTACACTGACCAGACAGACAGGGTATCGCCGAAATCACACTGGAACAAAAGAACGGCCCGCATATTCAACAAGTTTCTGTGTCCAGCTGGCGTCGCACTGCATGTATGATTTTGGCGAAGGGCCAATCAGGCCCCTCACACCTGCTCCAGCTCGTGTCGGCCTGCATCTTTGATTTTGTCGAAGGGCCAGTCAGTCCCCTCACACCTGCTCCATCTCTCGTCGGACTGCATGCTTGATTTTGTCGAAGGGCCAGACGCCTGTCACACCTGCTCCAGCGCGCCTCGGACTACAGAACTTGCGTCATTTTGGTCAAGGGACAGTTACGTCCGGTACATGGGTTGCGCAACGAATCGAGGTTGCGCAATCCTGTCTGGTTACCGAGAGCGTCGAACCTCGCACGGCGTGTGAAAGATGGGTTGGACTCATTTTACTTGGGTTATTGGCGCAACCCGAGTTGGCAAGAAGGCTGGAAAATTACAAGTTACTGTGCAGTTGACATGGTGATAATTTTAGTACCCTGTACTTTCTGTCAATCATAACATGGTATCAGAGCAAGGTTAGGTCCATCTAGCCCGCCCGCGCTTCCGCCCTAGGCCCTAGCCGCCCTCGTGCCCGTTCCTAACTCCCCCCTCCCCCCCCCTGAGCCATCGCGGCCGTCCTAGCCGGCCCCCTGAGCCGTCACGCCCATCCTAGCCGGCCCCCCCTGAGCCGTCGCGCCCGTTCCTCACCGGCCCTCGCGCCCGTTCCTAGCCGGCCCTTGCGCCCGTTCAAGCAGGCCCTCGCGCCCGTTCCAGCCGACCCTCGCGCCCGTTCTAGCCGCCCCCCCCCCCTCGCGCCCGTCCCGCCGGCCCCTCGAGCCCGTTCCTAGCCGGCCCACGCACCTGTTCTAGCCGGCCCCTCGCGCCCGTTCCTAGCCGGCCCCTCGCGCCCATTCTAGCCGGCCCCTTGCGCCCGTTCCTAGCCGGCCCCATGTGCCCGTTCCTAGCCGGCCCTCGCGCCCGTCCTAGCCGGCCCGTGCGCCCGTTCTAGTCGGCCCTCGCGCCCCTTCTAGCCGGCCCCCTAGCGCTCGTTCCAGCCGGCCCCTTGCGCCCGTTCCAGCCGGCCCTTGCACCCGTTCCGCACCGGCCCCCTAGCGCCCGTTCCAGCCTGCCTCGCGCCCGCTCCAGCCGGCCCCTCGCGCCCGTTCCAGCCGGCCCTTGCGCCCGTTCCTCGCCGGCCCCTAGCGCACGTTCCTGCCGGCCCTCGCTCCCGTTCCAGCTGGCCCCTCGCGCCCGCTCCTAGCTGGCCCTCGCGCCCGTTCCAACCGGCCCTCGCGCCCGTTCCAGCTGGCCCCTCGCGCCCGCTCCTAGCTGGCCCCGCGCGCCCGTTCCAGCCGGCCCTCGCGCCCGTTCCAGCTGGCCCCTCGCGCCGCACCGAACTGCACTACACTGCCCCTCACCACTCGGTACCACACTGCACCGCACCTCACCCCTCGGTACCGCACAGCGCCGCACCGCACAGTACCGCACTGCACCGCGCTGCACCGCACAACACCGCACTGCACTGCTTTGCACCGCACTGCACCGCTTCGCACTGCACTGCACCGCTGTTGCATCGCTCCTGATGGCGGACTCCGTGCTCCGCTTCGACGCAGAGGGTCAGCCGCTCGAGTTTGACACGTGGTTGGTCGACCTCCGCCGTCATCTCACTGGTCAGCGGCAGGATGGCCACTCCTTGGCGGTCCACCTTGACGGCATGCTTCCCTGTCCCGACCCCCCTGCTGCCCTGCCCGCTGACCCCTCGTCCGCTGACCGTGAGTCCGCTGCAGCTGCTGCCCTTGCCCGCTCAGTCTGGTTGTCGCATCACGCCGTAGCACAGCTTGCGATCACTCATGCCCTCCCCCTGTCTCAGCGCCCTCGCTTTCGGTCGGTTACGACTGCGCAGGAGTTCCTAGATGCTGTTGTCAAGCGCTATTCCACCCCGCTCGCCGCCTCTGTAGGTCGCCTGATCCTGCCCATGCTCTTTCCTGACCTTGCGTCTTTCCCCACTGTCGCTGACCTGGCCGCTCACCTACGCACGATAGACGCGACCTGGTGCTCTGCCTCCACTGAGACCCAGCTTAGAGCCTTTCAGCCGCCCCTTTGCTCTACCCTCCACTTGCTTGCCACCCGCCTCCCTGACCGTCTTGCTACTGCCCGCGACCGCTTCCTTAGCATCCACACCGGTGACCTCACCCTCACTGACTTTATCGACACCCTGTCTACCATAGAGACCCGCCAGCGCTCTATCGCCCAGACCAGCGGTACTGTGCCGGTCCCTATCTTTCAGGGTTGTGCCCCCGCTCAGTGCACCTTCTCCGACGGCTCTGCTGCTGTGGCTGAGTCTGCAGCTATAGCGCCGATCCGTTCCGGGAAGGGCCGCCGCCCCAAGGCTGGGCGCGGCGGTGGGGGTGGCGGTGCAGGTGGAGGTGGTGGTGGAGTCGGGTTGCCTAGTGGTAGCGCTGACGAGGGGACCCTGACAGGTGCAGCCGAGCAGCCGCCTTAGCAGCCGCAGGTATCGCAGCCGGACACGCACTAGCCGCAGCAGCAGCCCTCCCACCAGCCGCAGCAGCAGAGGCGGGCGGGTGGTCTCCCACCCGGGTGGCCTGGCGCTGGTGGTGGTGCTAGACGTGGTGGTCATGCGCGTGGTGGGCTGTCGGGTGGCGGTTCGGGTGACGGGCACTGCCAGTACCTACTTCAGACCGGTCCTCGCCGTGGCTTCGTTTGCGCTAAGATTGGTCACACCTTCGTCCGCTGTTTCCGTCGCCTGGACGACCTGTTTCGTCAGCGCTTCGGCCAGTCGCCCGACCTCCCCGACTGGCACAGCTTGCTTCGCCGTAGCATTCAGATTCATGATATGGACATGGATGAGCTTGTTGCTGCCTTACATGTGATGTATGCTGATGACTCTAGTGTGACTGCTTCTTACGACCCCTTTTTGCCTAGTGTAGGTGTGTCTAGTCGTACCTCCCTTGCTGCGTCAGGCGTAAGATCCCCTGCTTTGTTTAGCCTTGGTTCTTCTATCGCTGCTCCGCCTCCGGACGTCACTGCCACGCTCTCCTTCACCTTGGACTCTGGCGCTTCTCAGTGTTTCTTTCGCGACTCCACTATGCTGACGCCGCTTCCTGCTTCTGCTGCAGTTTCCCTTGCCGACCCCTCCTCCGGCCCGGTAGTCGCCCGCAGTTCCACCACCCTTCCCTGTCCGGCGGTTCCTTCGGGCTCTCTTACAGGCCTGCACATCCCCTCGTTCTCCAGGAACCTAGTTGGTGTCGGCTGCCTCCAGGACCTTGGCGTCACCACTACGTTCCCTGGTCACGAGCGGTACGCTGTCTGTACCGAGGCAGCCACTGGTGTTCCCCTCACCACGTTCCCCCGGGACCCGGTGTCTGGACTGTTCACGCTGGACACCGCGACCCCCCCAGTTAGGATGTCCCCTCAGGTGTCTGCATCTACCCAGGTTGCTGCTGCTTGCTCCTGCGGTCAGTCACTCACCCGACACTACTGTGGCACCACCGTTTAGGTCACCCTGCCCTCCCGCGTCTGCGTCACATGTCACAGCACGGTCTAGTCCTAGGTCTCCCGGGGTCGTTCCCCGAGTTGCCCTCCTCCCCAGCACCACCGTGCACGCCCTGTGTCGAGGGCCGGCTCCGTCGTGCCCCTCACTCCTCCTCGTTCCCCCCTACCACCGCACCGCTATAGACCCTGCACATGGAGGTCTGGGGCCCCGCTACTTCCTAGTGCTTGTCGACAACTACACCCGCTACACCACCGTCTTTCCCCTTGAGCGGAAGGCCGATGTGCCTGACGTTCTCATCCCATAGCTTGTCTCTGCGCGTGTCCACCGCGGTCTCCCTGTCTTGCGTCTCCACTCTGACCGTGGCGGCGAGTTTGCCGCCGACGTTCTTGGTCGTTTCAGTCGTACGGAGGGCATCACCCAGATGTTCACCTTGCCGGACTCCCCGCAGCAGAATGGGGTTGCTGAGCGACGCATCGGTTTGGTCATGGAGGTGGCTCGTATCTCCATGATCCATGCCGGTACACCCCATTTTCTGTGGCCGTTCGCCGTTCGCTACGCCGCTCACCAGCTAAACCTGTGGCCGCACCCCCAGCAGCCGCAGGTTTCGCCGACCCTCCTCTGGACCAGGTCTCCTGGTGATGCCTCTGCGTTCCACGTCTGGGGCTGCCTTGCTCACGTTCGTGCCTCAGGCCCGGACAAGCTCACTGCCCGCACCCTCCCTTGTGTCTTCCTCGGTTTCCCCCTAGACTCGTCTGACTGGCACTTCTACCATCCGCAGTCTCACCGGTTCTTTCACTCCCGCGATGTCACCTTTGACGAGTCCATCTCCTTCTACCGCCGCTTCCCCCACCGAGGTCCCCCGGTTACTCCCCCCCTCTTCCTGGTCCCCCCTTCCCAAGTGGCCCCTGGCCCTGCCCCTCCCCCTCCCCGTCCTGCACCGTTTGGTGTGTCCCACGTCACCCCCCTTACGTCGGTTGTCCCGGTCGAGGAGTCTGCTGACTCTGGTGGTCCTGCGGCGCTGTCCTCGCCGCCTGTCCCTCCCTTGTTGTCTCCTCCTCCGCCGCCTCCGCAGCCGCCGTCGCCATCGCTGTCGCAGCTGCCGTCACCGCCGCCGCAACCGTCGTTGCAGCCACTGTTGCCGCAGCCGTCGCAGCAGCAGTTCGTTGACTCTGGGGTTGCTGGCGTTGGGGTGGGTACTAGTCCTGGGGTTCCTTTCGTGGCTTGTCCCGGCGGGCCTGGGGGTGGTACCGGTACTCGAGGGGCTTCGGGCTTTGGGGGTGTTCCTTCTGAGGGTGCAGGAGTGGAGTGTTCGGAGGTAGCTGTGGAGCAGCTTGCGGCCCCGGTGTCGGTGTTGTGCCACCGCAGCCGCAGTCACTGCCGGTGTCAGCCCTTCGCCTGCTTGGCCTTCCGTCCCCTAACCCTGCGTGTGTTCCTCTCCTGCCGTCCCCTCCTCTTCCTGTCTACGGCCTTGTGTTCCCTCCCCCGGACTCATCTCCGGCTCGTCTTCCCCCTCGTTCCCCTCTTGTGTCTCCTCCTCTGTCTCCTCACCAGACACCTCCGTCTTACGTCTGGTCTCGCCGTCCCTCCCGTGCTCGCCCTGTCTCCCCTGTCCCGCGCTCACACCCTATGTTGCTTCGTTCCCACGTGTCTCGTCCTCCCCTCCTGCCGTCGCCTCCTCCGTCCTCCCTTGTTGTTGCGCCTCCCCCTCTGTCTAACTACCTCCATGCCGCTCGTCCTCTTGTTCCTCGGGTCCTTGCCTCTCTCGTTACCGACCCGTCTTTTCCTGTTTTGCGTCTTGACGCTCTTGTCGCTGCGGTCACTGACTTCGCCTCTACCCGCCGCCTTGACTACGCCACCGCTCTGGTCTCTGCCCCTGCCTGTCCTCCGTCTGTCGGGGGTGCTCCTGCCCTTGGCAGTGACGTCCTGGAGGACCGCCAGTTCGAGCTTGCTTCCTTGTCCGAGGCTGCTCCCCATCTCTGTTCCATGCTACTAGTCCCTGAGGGTGATCCAGACGCTTTCGACATCCCGACCCCTCGCACTTACGCTGAGGCGGTCTCGGGACCTTGGGCCTCTCAGTGGATAGCTGCCATGGAGCAGTAGATGTCATCTTGGAGATCCACCGGCACCTACGTCGACGCAGTTCCCCCACCTGGGGTGAACGTAGTCGATGGCCAGTGGCTCTTCAAGGTGAAGCGCCCTCTTGGAGAGCCGACTGTGTTCAAGGCGCGCTACGTGGCTAGAGGCTTTAGTCAGCGTGAGGGGGTGGACTTCTTTCAGACTTTCGCTTCGACCCCGAAGATGACTAGTCTTCGGGTGCTGCTACACGTAGCAGCTCAGCGTGACTCAGCGTGACTGCTTCACTCCCTCGACCTCCCCACTGCGTTTCCTCAAGGCAATCTACACGAGCAGGTCTACCTGCGCCGCCCTCAGGGTTTCACTGGTACCTTCCCTCCTGGGACCCAGTGGCTCCTGTGGCGCCCCGTCTACGGCCTGCGGCAGGCTCCCCGTGAGTGGCACGAGACGCTGCGTGCTACCCTTGCTGACCTGCAGTTCTTTCCATCCTCTACAGACCCCTCGCTCTTCGTTCGTGCTGGCCAGACTCCGTTCTACATCCTTGTTTACGTCGACGACCTGGTCTTCGCCACTGCAGACAGGGACGCACTAGCCTCGGTGAAGGCAGTGCTGCTGAAGAGACACACCTGCACTGACCTTGGAGAACTGCGCCACTATCTTGGCTTGCAGATCTCCAGGGACAGAGCAGCTCGCAGCATCACCCTCACTCAGACACACTTGGTGCGCCAGGTCCTTCAGAGGTTCGGCCTTCAGTTCTCCTCTACACAGCCCACCCCTCTGCCTGTAGACCACAGGCTCTCTGCTCCAGTTCTTGATGAGTCAGTAGAGCCCAGTGGCCCTTACACAGAGCTGGTGGGTTGCCTCATGTACCCGATGACTTGCACTCACCCAGATCTCGCATACCCTCTCAGCATTTTGGCTCGCTTTGTGGCTACAGGCAGACACCGACCTCAGCACTGGTCTGCCGCTAAGAGAGTTTTGCGTTATCTTGCAAGTACAGCGAAGCACATCCAGCTGCGGTACTTCCTCCTGCGTGAGCTACAACAGCGCCGCCAGGCTCGCGTAGTACACTTGGCCTCCGGTGCCAACACAGCTGATATCTTTACGAAGGCGCTTGCGTCTAAATATCATCAGCGACACTGTGTACAGCTAGGTCTTGTTCCTGTAGCCTCTCACTTGGTAGGGCTTTGACTGTGTACAGACCTTTTATATATTTTATCCTGACTGGCCTTGTGGCCTCTTCTAGTGGCTGGACTAGTAGTGCCACCCTGGTTTTGCTTTTGCCTTGGTCTGTACTCGTTTGAGTGGTCTTTAGACCCTTGCCTCAAAGGTCGGACTAGAAGTGCCATCCTGAGCTGCTCGTTCTCTCGTTAGGAACTGCTCCTATACAGTCTAGGGGGTGTGTCAATCATATATTGTTATGTTTGTATAGACTGTATAGGTTTGTGTATTAGAGGGTACAGCTTCTAGGTTATATTCCCTTGTACTCTCCTATTCTAGTTCATTCTCTTATTCAAATACATTCAGGATACTCATAGTTTTTTTTACAAATTTACCCTGATTTTCAAAGGGTGACGAAAAAATTACCCTTAGAGATAGGGTATTTTGTTTTAGGTACACTGATTACTAAGGGTGCCCCTAAACCAATTTTGAGCCCTGGTCTCCTGACGAGCCGCATACATTGTTACCCGCCTTGCTGTTGCATGCCTAGATTTGGGCGCTCCGCGCCACTTTACGAACCACACGTCGCATCTCTGTCCAGCCACGGCTAGCTATATCCATGCTCCCTGCTGTTTTGATGTTGCCTAAGTTGTATTGTTTCCTCGTTAATCAATCCTTAGACACACGCTCTTTGCGCTTCATTACAACTACTCTCAACGGATACCACTTGTTTGCTATAACGAGCAGATTGCCTGAGCTTGGTTCGGCCGAACCTAGCGTACAGGCAAAATTTGGTGTCATCCGCGAGATGACACGACGCAAGAATTTGCCCTGACATGGGTTCCAACTTCAAGGGCTGATGTGGCTTTTGCCTATGGATTTCCGCGCAACCATGGTCAGCTTGATGCAAGCAGCTCATGGAATCGATGATGGCCTTACATGGGGAATAGGGGATTTCTGCCTGTTGATGGTAGATTAATCTACCGCGCCTGAGTCATCATAATCTCAGGAGGCGGAAAACGACCCATGTAGATTTCAATCCCCCATGTCACTCCCCTCTTTCCAGCTTTCCGTCTTCACACGAAACGAACGGCTCTGATTGGCCGATTTCGTCCGTCCATCGTACGATCCGCAAACCGTTGATCACGTCGGCGACAATGAATGTAGAGGTGCGTCACGAAGCTGAACCTCGTCGTTTGAACTCGCGAAATTTGAAAAACTGGCTTGATATTCGTTCCTTAGGATCCCTTGTTCTGCTTTTGAGCCGACTCGAAGGAGCCATTGGTCCTCACCCTGCGAAAATACCCTGCTAAACGCCATTGGTCTGGGAGATCCTGTTCTGCCAACTTCCCCTCATTTCCTCTCCGTCATCATTCTGCCAATTCTTTCGCCTCTTCTCGAAACTTGACGCGTCTCAAATATACTCATGCCTAGTTCGTTAGCCTTTCTTTCGTCGCCGTTCGCCTTTTCGTTCGCCTTTCTTCCCGGAATCGTGGTTCCCTTCTCCTCCGTTCCGCCTCTCGTCTCGTCTGGTCTCAGGCGATCCTTCGCCGGCATCCTTCCAAGAAGCTTCGTCGTGTTTTGGAGGATCCTTCCGCATTTAGATTCCAGGTGTCTACTCATTTACCTGTTTTTTTTAGACTCCAGACTTCAGTCCGTATCTATTCTTGTGCATCCATTTCGTGACTCATAGTGATGATCCAGAGAGGATTTTTTTTTATTTTTTTTTTGGGGGGGGGGGGGGGTTAAGATTTCTCAAAAGTGACTCGTAAGGACTCTCCGTCCTTTTGTTCAAGATGTGTCACATGCTGGAAAAACGTCGAAATAAATAGATTTTTAGACCCTCGTATTCTTCAGCATGATCTTGGTCATTCTGTATTTCCTGTGTTCTTAGGGTTCTTTTTTCTTTTCCTGGCTTGTATCCTCCGCGTTGCCCCTTTATCCACTACCCCAGGTGCTCGTATCAGAAGTGACTACTAACGCCAGCGGTCAGCCTTGTCTGCGTCGCCATGGCTATCGAGTGGATCACGAATACTTCTACCCTGCCAGGTGTGCTACCCTGCCAGACGTGCTACCCTGCCAGACGTGCTTCTCAAGCAGTCTCTCCATACCCTGCGTCGTGGTGGTGACTATCGAGTGGATCACGAGTACTTCTACCCTGCCATGCCAGCTGCCAAGAACATTCGTTCTTCCACACTCGTGCCGCCTGTGTCCATCACATTGCATGAGCCAGTTGACATGTTTCCTTTTGCGACGTCGCAAAACAATCACATTACATGAGCCAGTTGACATGTTTCCTTTTGCGACGTCGCAAAACAATCACATTACATGAGCCAGTTGACATGTTTCCTTTTGCGACGTTGCAAAACAATCACATTACATGAGCCAGTTGACATGTTTCCTTTTGCGACGTTGCAAAACAATCACATTACATGAGCCAGTTGACATGTTTCCCATCGCAAAACAATCACATTACTACGACGCCAGTTGACATGTTTCCTCATGTTTGCTCGTTGCTCTCTCTTCTCCTCCCGCTTTTGCCTTCCTCTTGTCTTTTTCAGCGCCATAAAGCTGTGTGCTGCAGTGGCTGCTCTTCAGAAACTAACGGAATACAGAGGTCAGTCAGGCGGTGCAGGGTCAACTGGTGTCTTGACCTTCATCCTTTCTCTTCATCCTGCCTTTCGGCCCGAGGCATAGCCCTTCGTTGCACTTCTGTAACTGTCCTTCCTGTCCCTTGACCACGGAATTAATCACCCTCTGAGCAGGGATAAGAAAAGTCTGCTCCCTCTTTCTCCACGCCTCTTCGTCCACTCCCAACACCCCCTATTCTCAGCCCTTGACATAAACGTGTCGCAAGACTCGCCACTGTCCTTCCTGCCCCTTGGCCACGGAATCAGGCACCATTTGAGCAGGGATACGAGAAGTCTGGTTGGCTCCCTCCCTCCTTCTCCATTCCTCCCTTTCCGGCTCCCCCCGCCCCCTATTTCAGCTCAAGGTATGCGCATGTCGCTGCACTCGCCTCTCTCCCTCCTGCCTCTCTACTCCGGAGACAAGGAGCAGAGCAGCGACGCATCTAACCTGAATGGAGGACACATCACGTTGGCTCATGAGATCAGGAAGATGTTCCTGGTGGGTATTGTATGGGTTGCATGATGGATGCATGATAGATGCATGGTATATGCGAGCTGGGATATTCTTTTTTTGTGCATGCTTCGGTTTGGTTAAGGCTGGGCTGGAGAATACATGCTGGCCAACAGCAAGACCTTTGATAGAATGCAAAGTGGCCGTTATTTTTTAGAATTCTCAAGAACGCAATGTGACCGTTGATTTTTCAGAATCCTCAAGAATGCAATGTGACTGTTGATCTTTCAGAATTTGCAAGAAGGCAATGTGACCACTGACCTTTATCTGCCTGCCCAATGTGACATTGCTGCCTTTATTGCCAGAAGGTAGCGCCACTTGGTACTGCCTTCAATCCAAGTTGGTGTGAATCTGCAAACTGGTTGTCCCTCAGGACGTATTTCAGTACTTCACATAGTCATATCTCAAGAATGAATCTCTTCTATCACCCTATGTGCCATGTGCTGCGCATGCTCCCTCCCTGTGCGTTCAACAGGTGTCAGACAACACTGCATACAACAGGCTCTATGCCTTCATTGGACAAAGGCGACTCAATCAAGCCATGTAAGCTACAAGCAATGTTTGCTGGCTCTGATGATTCAACCCCATCCCCCCAACCCCCACCTACCTTTCTCCCCCCCCCCCCCCACACACATCCCCCCACAAACCCTGTTGTTACGAGCTGCCTCAAACAAAGCATGCCTTGAGACATCCCAGCGTTACATCATGCCTCGGGACATTCCAGCCTCACCACTTGCTACAATCACCTCACCACTCGCAAGCAAGCATGCCTCGGGACATTCCAGCCTCACCACCTGCTACAACCACCTCACCACTCGCAAGCAAGCATGCCTCGGGACATTCCAGCCTCACCACTTGCTACAATCACCTCACCACTCGCAAGCAAGCATGCCTCGGGACATTCCAGCCTCACCACTTGCTACAACCACCTCACCACTCGCAAGCAAGCATGCCTCGGGACATTCCAGCCTCACCACTTGCTACAACCACCTCACCACTCGCAAGCAAGCATGCCTCGGGACATTCCAGCCTCACCACTTGCTACAACCACCTCACCACTCGCAAGCAAGCATGCCTCGGGACATTCCAGCCTCACCACTTGCTACAACCACCTCACCACTCGCAAGCAAGCATGCCTCGGGACATTCCAGCCTCACCACTTGCTTTCAAGTGTGGTAATCTTTTCTCGCTTGCGAGTTGAAACCATTTTCCTCCTCCCCTCCCCTCTCGTCAGGCACTCCCTGGGTCTCCCCTCTGCCCGCCTCTCCCACTGCCTCTCCCTCGACCTCTCCCCACTTAACCACTGCGCACCCATTCTGTTTCCCTCTATTCATCCTCTCCTTCCTCCAGGCACTCCCTGGGACTCCCCTCCGCCCACCTCTCCCACCGCCTCTCCCTCGAACTCTCCCCTCTTGAGAATTGGAGCTGTGATCCCATCCAAGTGGGCTCCACAGCAGCAGGAGAGGGCAGTTTCTGCTTTGCGCCCAAGTGCGGCAGTGAGGAGGTGCCAACAATAGAAGCCTCCTCCCCTCCCCTCCCTCCAGGCACTCCCTGGGGCTCCGCTCCGCCCACCTCTCCCACCGCCTCTCCCTCGAACTCTCCCCTCTTGAGAATCGGAGCTGTGAGCCCATCCAAGTGGGCTCCACAGCGGAAGCAGGAGAGGGCAGTTTCTGCTTTGCGCCCAAGTGCGGCAGTGAGGAGGTGCCAACAATAGAAGCCTCCTCCCCTCCCCTCCCTCCAGGCACTCCCTGGGGCTCCGCTCCGCCCACCTCTCCCACCGCCTCTCCCTCGAACTCTCCCCTCTTGAGAATCGGAGCTGTGAGCCCATCCAAGTGGGCTCCACAGCGGAAGCAGGAGAGGGCAGTTTCTGCTTTGCGCCCAAATGCAGCAGTGAGGAGGTGCCTCCAGTGCACGGAGTGAAGGGGCTGCTGGTTGGCGGTGCTTATATCGATGCTGATGGCACTAAGGTGGGTGTGCTTGTAAGGGGTGAGTGAATTGAGCAGGAGGGGGCAGTTTCTGCTTGGCGCCCAAATGCAGCAGTGAAGAGGTGGCAGCGATAGAGGGAGTAAAGGGGTGGCTGGTGGGGTGTGCTTATGTCGATGCTGATGGGAGAAAGGTGGGTGTTCTTATAATCGATGGTTTCTGGGTACCAAGGATGGCTTGGGTATGGTCATTGTGCAGGATTGAGTGAGGTGGGCATCTGTGTCTCATCAGAAGCCTTTTAGCTAGCTCAGAGTTTACCCCCACACCCATGTGTTTCTTTCTTTGCTTATGCTTTTGATTTGTGTTTTTTTATTGATTGTGATGCCATGTCATGCAATGATTGTGATGCCATGTCATGCAATGCTTGTGATGCCATGTCATGCAATGATTGTGATGCCATGTCATGCAATGCTTGTGATGCCATGTCATGCAATGATTGTGATGCCATGTCATGCAATGATTGTGATGCCATGTCATGCAATGATTGTGATGCCATGTCATGCAATGATTGTGATGCCATGTCATGCAATGATTGTGATGCCATGTCATGCAATGATTGTGATACCATGTGAATGACTGTGATGATGCCATGTGATGCATTCGGCGGTTTACGCCATGTCATGCAATGAGGTATGCACGCTATGCCATTTGGCGCATGGTGCGGCATGTGATGCATGGTGGGGCATGTGTTGCATGGTGGTGGCATGGTCGTGAATGCCAGGCGGGTCTCTGCAGGTCAACTCGCCCATGGATTTCTCCTCCAAGAACCGGTTGACTCTCGTTGACCTGCAGAACCTCCTCATTCTTCTCATGCGCCCAGACATACAGGTATGCCTAGATGTGGTGTATGCCCCCAGACATACAGGTATGCCTAGATGTGGTGTATGCCCCCAGACATACGTGTGCTGCTCATGGTTTATACAGGTCATCCCCCATGGGCTTTCCTCCAAGAATCGGTTGACTTTCGTTGACTTGCAGAACCTCCTCATTCTTCTCATGCTGTCAGGCATACATGTATGTATGTGCAAATGTGGGAACTGGAAGGAGAGAGAAGGCGAAAGAGGGAAGGGAGAGGGGAGAAGGGAGAAGGGGGGAGGGAGGGTGGGGGCGTGTACCATTCTTGTAGCTGTTGTTGCTAGGCCATGGGCCAATGCTGTGTCTCCTTCCCCCCACTGACTGCCCCCCATCCCCCACCCTTCCAGCTGCCTGGCTGTGCGCCAGTCGACATGGACGAGGCTTCCCGCCTTCTGCTGCAAGAGGCCATGAGGCAGCACGCTTGAGAGTCAACCATACATGTACTGTGCTCCTCTGTCCCTCCGCGCACTGCCATCCCCCTCCCCACCAGCTGCCTGGCTGTGCACCAGTCAAGATGGATGAGGGCCATCGCCTGCTGCTGCTGGAGGCCATGAGGCAGTACCCTAGAGAGTCCCGCAGTCCTAAATATGCGGGCAAGGAGTATACTGATGATTATTGCAAGGTGTGTGTGAGTGTACTGCTGCTGATTGTTATTGCAACTTGTAACGAAGCTCTGAATTTTCTTGCACAGTTTCCCAACAGTGTAAAGGCAGGGAAATTCCCCTGAGAAATGCAAAGCTGGATGTTCCTTCTCCCTTTTCCTTCTGGATTTTTTTTATCCGGCTCTCCTCGCCTGCAGTTCTTTCTGCCCGGATTGTGCCGGGTGCGGTATAAGGAAGCTCTCCGTGTTTTCAACAAGATCGGGCAGGCGTTTGGTTTCACTATTGACAACTCGTGAGTCCCTTAGCTCTCTACCATCCCTTACCTCTCAACAGTCCCTTGCCTCTCTACAGTACCTTGGCTTTCCACAGTCCCCTTTGCTCTCCTTGGTGTAAGTGAGTTCCACTATATGTGTCCATTTCATATCCCCGCCCTTCCCCACACACTTCCCTCCCTCTTTCTATATTTTTTATTGGGTGTTTTTGAGAATAGCAAAATATGCCAGGGCACACACACACCCTGCAAAATCAAACACTTCCCTCCCTCTTTCTATATTTTGAAATAGCGACAGGCGGGGGAGGAAAAGTCATTTCTCGCCTTTGTTATCTACACCATGGGGACAAATATGCCAGTGATACCATGAAGTACCCCACACCTACCCCTCCCTTCCCCCCCACCCCCTTGCTTTCGTTCCAGTTATATTCTCGACATAGATACAGGGAGGGATGTCGTCCTCTCTCTAGCTCTCTACACCAATACCAATGACTGCCTGAAAGACCCCCCTCCCCCTTTCCCAACCATCCTGATCCCCTCCCTCCCTTCCTTCCGCCCCAGTTGTGTTCTCAACATAGAGACAGGGAGGGAGTTCTTCCTCTCTCTAGCTCTCTACACCAATCGTCGATCAATATGCTTCAAACTGGTACCCCACCTACAACCACCCCCCCCTCCCAGTCCCCTCCCACCTCCTCTTCCCCCTCCCGCCCCTGCTTCCGCTCCAGTTGTCCTCGACATAGAGACAGGAAAGGAGTTCTTCCTCTCTCTAGCTCTCTACACCATTGTGAATGGCTGCCTCAACGACAATAAATACCCACCTAACCTCCCTTCGCCCCCCCTCCCCACTCTTCCCCCTCCCTCCTTGCTTCCGCTACAGTTATGTCCTCGACATAGAGACAGGGAGGGAGTTCTTCCTCTCTCTCGCTCTCTACACCAATGCGAATGGCTGCCTGAACGACGATAAGTACGAGTATGACCTGGCGTATGACGTGGCTGCTGACGTGGCAGAGGCTGTTGCCCGGGCCCTGTGGGATAATAGCAGCAGGAGTCAAGACCTGGATGGTGTGGTAGCTACCACGTCTGATGATGCATCAGCCGATGTGGCTGCTGATGTGGCTGCTGACGTGGCTGCTGATGTGACTGCTGATGTGGCCGATGCAGCAGCCAACAGTTTGTGCTCGGAGAAGGGGCTACCTGATTCTCTCGCCTGCCTTTCGCTGAAAGGTGCCTCAAATCCCACACTCCCAGCCACCTCAGCCACAGCTGCTGTCCCGGCTACGGCTGCTGTCCCGGCCACTTCAGCCTCCCCTGCTATCCCAGGTTCTTCGGACAAGGCACAACACAGCCGCTTAGAGCAGGAACTCAGCAAGGCCCTGCTTCCTGTGTACTCATTCTTTGTCGATGAATGATTGGCTTAGTATGGGCGTGCCAATTGGCACATACCCTTAAGTTATTGAGATGCTCGCATTGATAAGGATAACCTGACGAATGGAGCCTCCCTCCGCTAGTTGGGCCCAAAGCTGCAACATCATACTCAGACTACTTCACAAGAATGGGCGGTGCGCAGTTACATGAGGCACTGTTACACCTTGCACCCGAAATTCACTGCCACTGCACCCCTGCATAGATGTAACATACATGGAATGGAGCATGGAGAGCGGGAAGGGGTGGGACGGATGGGTTGGGGAGGGCTGGGAAGAGGGTTCTTTGAGTCTGCTTTTTAGTAGACTCAAGCCGAAGGTCACTGCCACAGCACCCCTGCGTCGATGTGACATACCGGTAATTGGACAGGAGCATGGAGAGCGGTAAGGGGCGGGGGTGGGGGGGGGGAGTGAGTAGTTTTGAGGCGCCTCATTGATCGCCACTGTTACACCTTGCACCCGAAGTTGGCTGCCACCACACCGCTGCATGAATGTGTGATGTCGACAAATTAGAGCATGGAGAGGGGGACGAGGGGAGCAGGGGAAAGTGAGTAGGTGGACTGGTTTTGAGGTGCCTCAATCTTCACCACTGTTAGACCTCACACCCAAAGCTGACTGCCACGGCAAAAACGAAAGGGAAGGAGCATGGAGGGAAGGGCCGGTCAGGGAAAAGAACTCTTCAAGCTGCCCGAGGAGCAAAAGTTTGTGCTCTAACAGATGGGGGGCTCAAAAGTACAACACTAGGACACATGGGGGGCTCAAAAGTACAGCACTAGGACACATGAGGAGCTCAAAAGTACAACACTAGGACACATGGGGAGCTCAAAAGTACAACACTAGGACACATGGGGAGCTCAAAAGTACAACACTAGGACACATGGGGAGCTCAAAAGTACAGCACTAAGACACATGGGGAGCTCAGAAGTACAGCACTAGGACACATGGGGGGCTCAAAAGTACAGCACTAGGACACATGGGGAGCTCAAAAGTACAACACTAGGACACATGGGGAGCTCAAAAGTACAACACTAGGACACGTGGGAAGCTCAAAAGTACAACACCAGGACACATGGGGAGCTCAAAAGTACAGCACTAAGACACACGGGGGGGGCTCAAAAGTACAGCACTAAGACACACGGGGGGCTCAAAAGTACAACACTAGGAAGCTACCTTTACGGCACCTGGGGGGCTCGCTCAATCCTCAAGGCTCTCCGGTTCTTGGGTGAGTGATAGTCAAGCACAGTGGATGTGGATGTGGATGTGGATGTGGATGTGGATGTGGATGTGGGCACTTCAGCACCAGAAAGCTGAGGGTGAGCTCAGCTTTTGAGGCGCCTCAAAGCTGAGGGTGAGCCCAGCCATTTCATGCATAGGGGTCGCACCGGTTCTTGGGTGAGTGATAATCGAGTGCTTTGGACGCCCCCGAGGCGGAGTGCGCCCAGAGGATCGTGTTTGAGCCGCGATACTTGAGACGGACCGCACCAGCGTAGCCTGTTCGCGTGAACCTGCAGAGGGGGAGGAGCGAGAGGAGAGGAGCGAGAGCGCAGGATAGAAGCATTGTGGACGATCCCGAGGCCGAGTGCGTCCTGAGGATCGTGTTTGCGCCTCGGTAGTTGAGGCGCACAGCGCCAATGTAGCCCGTTCGAGTGAACCTGTAGGATGCGAGTATAGCGAACAGATGAAGGCAACCAAGCACCAAATGGATGGCTCAGTAATTGTTTGTCATTATCTCAAGAAACCAGATGGTCAAAGCTAAGCAGTTAAAGCCACTAAAGCCATTATAGCCATCTGCTCACCTCATTATAGTCCCGCATGCGTTTTAACGGAGGTCTTGGAAATGACATTTGAGTCGACTCAAAAGCCACCTCGTTACTATGCCACAAAATGACACCTTACTGCCATCTGCGCACCTCATTATTGTCCCGCGCGAGTTGCTTGTAACGGAGATCTTGGAAATACGGAACCTTCGGGTCGGTTTCACTGCTGCTAGCTTGGCCCCAGCCAATGCGTAAGCGCCAACGCCACTTCGCCCGGCCAGATTTCCCACCACTGCATCTGAGCCGACCATCTTCCCTGCCTTGGAGAATCCAACGGCTATCCAGCCCTTGTGAGCGTTACTGGTGGATCTGACTTCGAGGGCCAGGTCCATTTCCGACGAGGAGTACACCTGCCAATGCAGGATAATGCTGACGTGGCATGGCAATCCCAAGAAGGATGAACAAGGCGGGAAAAGGGGCAGGAATTGGAATTTGAGAGTGGGCCCGTTACTGGGAGCTTCGTTTCTCTAAAAGACTGTCGGTTTGCCTGAACGAACCTATGATACCAAAATTGCTGTGACGATGGGCTGTACACTGTACAACCCTTGGACAAGCGGTTCCAGCGTACCTGACGTCGTGTATCTCCGCAAGAAACGACTTTCGAAGCAGCTCAAAACCCGATTCCCACACCTGTGCTTACCCCCTGGGTCCGCATGGCTGACTCCGTGTATCCCGGCGAGAACGACCGCGCGCACTGCGCCACGGCGGGAAGCGTTGCTATTCTCGCGAAAAGGAGATATAGAGAGTGGTAGAGAGTGGTAGAGTGCGGTAGACAGGGGTAGAGTGGGGTAGAGGGGTAGAGAGGGGAGCTGGACCTACCCCCTTGGGTCCAGCGTGGCTGACGCCGTGTATCCCGGCAAGAACGACCGCGTGCACTGCGCCACGGCGGGAAGCGCCGCTACTCCCACAGCCTTTGCTCCTCGCACGGGCGGCGCTGCTCCTCCCCCTGCGGAAAGGGCGGCTGAAGCGCCTCCCGCCGCCGCAGCAGCAGCGGAGAGCAGCGGCGAGGCCGAGGCGCTCACTAAGAGCAGAGTCGCGATGAGAACGAGGCGACGCAGCAGCATCGTCGCACCGCAATGGTTGGATCAATTAGTAGTCCGATCGGACGGTGGCAGTGGCTGCTTATCTTAGCCTACGAGGTGGCACGGCGAAATACAGGAATGGTTGAGGTCGGACGTTGCCAGGAATGGCTGTTACTGATCTCCTCTTTTCATCCTGGTTCCGTTGCATTGCAACGCTCATTGCTGCGTTCGATTTCCGTCGTGCTGCTGTAAGACTGCAACGTGCAGCAATGGTCGCGTCCGACTCGGCTTTATTTTCTGAGGGGAGGGGAGGGGACCGACCGAAAGGCAGGACCAGGATTCGGTGAAGCGGCTTGTATTTGTTTTCATTTTTCTCGATGTGCTGTACACCAAACTTAATCGTAGTATACTATTATACAAGGTGGTAGCAAGGAAGCCTTGATATGACACATATTGATACGTAGGAGCCTAGAAGTACACAATATGCATCTCGATGCCAACCTCCCAACAGGTTTTTCTTTAAGGACGTATTCCTGCAAAGTTGGATCAGATAAAGCTGAATCATTCTCGCAAGATACGGTGCGGTGCCACTTGAGTTCAGTATAGTAATGCGCGAACTGATGCTGATGCAACCTCGCAGGAATTCGCTCATCTCTTGGACTGCAAGTCTTCTTACACCTTACAGCCAAAGTTCACAACCACAGCACCCCTGCACACAAGACAAGACGAGGTTGGAAACAAGAGATCAGTACAGATGTGCGAGTGAGTTGAGTACAGATAACAAATGCTGGTATCTAAAAACTGTTTTCGAGGAAAACACTCATCCCAACGACAGCTACAAAAAAATAAAACAAGGGCTGAAAAGGCTTTTTCCAAACCTGCAAAGGGTACTACGCTACTTTCAGCAGGGCTGCAGCTATCCATGTTAACATTACCTGTTCAGAGGTGAGTGGTTGTCGAGGGCCTTGGACTTGCCAGTGGCGGAATACGCCCATAGAATGAAGTTTCTCCCAGCGTACTTCACAGGGACAGTACCCGCAGGGCCAGAGCGGGTAAACCTGCTCGGATTGGCAGTCACACAGAGAGAGCACATGCACTAGTGTGTCTAGAAACGGCTGAGCACATGCACATGACTACAGCAGCAGCTGAGTATTAAGATATGTTAATGATGAGAGAAGCAGGCTGACACGTGCCAAGCTTTAGGCTCTAGAAGCACTGTTGGCCTCCAGACTTCAGGCTGAGAAGTGCAAGGTTGAAAAGCTTGAATTATGTATGTTCAAAGGCCGCTCGAGCACCTGAACTCACCTCATGATGGTTCCCTTGGCGTTGGTAACCACGCTCGTCTTTGCAATCGCTCTGGAAGCAACAGCCTTGAATCATGACACATTCAAAGGTCGCTCGACTCAACCCAAGCACCTGAACTGAGCTCACCTCATGATGGTTCCCTTGGCGTTGGTAACCACGCTCGTCTTCGTGATCGCGAACTTCTTCGTCCTCGTCACCGAGGACTTCGCAATGCCTGTCATGACGTATGGACCAATCGCGTTCGGCCGGGGCAGGTTGCCGATCACCGCATCTGAGCCGGTCATCTTGCCCGCCTTGGAGAATCCGACGGATATCCAGCCCTTGTAGGCGTTGCTGGCAGCTTTTGCCTCCACGGCGAAATTTATCGTATTCGGGTTGACGGTCTTCCAGTGGAGCACAATCCTAAAAATGGGAAAAGGTAGGGTTAATAAGGGTTTTTTTTAAGAAGCGTTACACATGATGAGAGCCCCGAAAGCTCGTTGCGAAAGACTTCCATGCGAAATCTACTGGGTGGGTTGACGGGCTTCCAGTAGAGCACAATACTAATGTTGGGGAAGGGAGGAAAACAGGGAACATGATAGGGAACATAACAGGTGACGTAACAGGTGACATAACAGGTGACGTAACAGGTGACATAACAGGTGACGTAAGAGGGAACATAACAGGTGACGTAACAGGTGACATAACAGGTGACGCAACAGGTGACATAACAGGTGACGTAACAGGTGACATAACAGGTGACGTAAGAGGGAACATAACAGGTGACGCAACAGGTGACATAACAGGTGACGCAACAGGTGACATAACAGGTGACGCAACAGGTGACATAACAGGTGACGCAACAGGTGACATAACAGGTGACGCAACAGGTGACATAACAGGTGACGCAACAGGTGACATAACAGGTGACATAACAGGTGACATAACAGGTGACGCAACAGGTGACATAACAGGTGACGCAACAGGTGACATAACAGGTGACGCAACAGGTGACATAACAGGTGACGCAACAGGTGACATAACAGGTGACGCAACAGGTGACATAACAGGTGACGTAACAGGTGACATAACAGGTGACGCAACAGGTGACATAACAGGTGACGTAACAGGTGACATAACAGGTGACGCAACAGGTGACATAACAGGGAGAATTAGAGGCGGAAACTACTCATCGTTCAAGCAGATGATTTTTGAGTCGACTCAAACACCACCTATCGTTCTAGTAGACCGATCATCTCTAGCAGATCGTTCAGAGTAAGGTATCGACTGGGCTTTCGTCTTACCCTTTCCGGGCGAGAGTGGCCGCGGCGGTGTAACCAGGAAGCGTGGGCTTGAAGCATTTCGCCACGGGGACAGGCGCGGCGGACAGCAGAACGACACCTGGGGATCCCTCAGCCACAAAGAGCCTTGAGACGTTGTGAGCAGACACGTCGTCTTACCCTTTTTTAGCGAGGGTGGCTGCAGCGGTGTAACCAGGAAGCGTCGACTTGAAGCATTTCGCCACGGGGACAGGCGCGGCGGACACCAGAACGACACCTGGGTGACCTCCTATGGAACATCCCGCTACTATGACTAAGGCGAGGAGGGTAAGGGACGCCATGCGAGCCGAGCTTGCTCCCTGCTTGTGTGGACGTGAAGCTAAGCGAGAGGCTGAAGGGTGGACTCTTGCCATGGCGCCAACAGGACCGCCGCAGGACGCGGAACACACCGCAAGACCTCTTTAAAATAAGAGGCAACACTGTTGAATTGGTACAGTCTCGACGGAGCCAGTCCGACTGCCTAAATGGCTCGGAGTCCTTCGCCGACAAGAGGTGTCAGACGAAATCGTGGTCGAAAGATGTGCACTTTCAAGAATTCTCGAGGCGAATGCGGATGCATTTTAGATTTCTGCGAGGCTGTCACGAGAATAGGGTGAGCTGGACCGGATGGAACCGCGCCGACACAGGCGCCAAGGCGGAGCAGCGAAAGGCGCTGTGGCATTTGCGCTGAAAGGGTGGGTGGTGGTGAGGTGTGGTGGTGAGGGCGTGTCTGAAGCGTACGTCTGATTGCGGTTGGGTGAGGTGCGTTTTGAGTCAAAAGGATAAAATATATATCTGAAGTGGTTGGGTAGGGTATTCAGTGAAAACTATGCTTGGGACACGTCCTCGGAGGCGACACTCCCCGCCACGATAATGCCCTCCCTTGTTTGTAAATGCAAGAGAGACTCCTCTGGTGTCGGCGAACCAAGGTAACCGCCCGACCAATGGGTTCGTTTCGCAACGTAATGGTGGTTTATTACAACGAACCGCGCCGACAAGATTTTTATTCGTCACACCCCTTGTTACGGTTCTCCACGATTCATTTCACCCCGAGTGTAAGGAATTTTCCATTCCTTGTACTGCTAGCGCGTACGCTCGATTACACCCGAAGCCTCGGGACTCTTCCAAAGGATGCTAGCGACAACACTAGACGGCTACGATGTGCTGTTGGGACGCGATTGGCTACGAAGATTCAATCCGCAGATAGATTGGACGACATGAGAATTGCGAAAAAGGTTAGCTAAAATTACTCACGTGGCAAGAAGCAGAAACGACATCGACACTAGTCAAATCGGTCTGCCTCAACCTAGCAGTCAAGAATGGAGCGTATTTAAACGCCGTCCATCCAACCGAATAGACAAAGCAGAACGAGGTGACCTACATCAACAAACTGTGCGCGTCGGTTCCAGATGACTTGGCAAAAATCATTGGGGAATATCCCGAGATTTTCCCGGCCGATTTGCCAAGAGGACTGCCATCCGAACGACCCCAAGCTCACAAAATCGAGCTGGAGCCCGGCGCGCAGCCCACTGTACGAACCCAATGGCGCCTGAATCAGCCCGAACTCCACGAATTACGGAACCAGCTGGACTACCTGCTGACAAAAGGGTTCATTCGGCCAAGCACATCCCCGTTCGCGACACCGATCCTATTCACTCCAAAGTAGGACGGCTGACTTCGCATGTGTACGGACTATCGTGCCCTTAATCAGGTAACGATTAAATCACGCAACCTAATCCCACTCACGGACGAGCTGATTGACAACCTTTGCGGAGCTCGCTACTTTTCGAAGATCGACCTTCGCGGCGGTTACCATCAAATCCGGGTGTTCGCTGACGACTGTCACAAGACCGCATTTCGTACTCGCTAAGGGAGTTACGAATACACGGTGATGCCGTTTGGATTAACGAACGCCCCCTCGACGTTCCAGCTCACCATGAACGGGGTGTTTCGCAATCTACTCGACAAATGCGTGATCATATATTTGGACGACATCCTGATTTACAGCAGGACCCGGGAGCAACATCTCAAGGACTTGGAAGCGTTTTTTCGGCGGCTACAGCAGCATCGCCTCATCACCAAGGGCTCCACGTGCGAGTTTTTAAAACAAGAACTGGAGTTCTTAGGGCACATGATCTCTACGGAGGGGATTCAAATAGACCCAAAAAAACTCAGGGCTATTCAGGAGTGGAAACCACCGACAAACCTGCAGCAGCTGCAATCATTTCTGGGCTTTGTGAATTACGTGAGATGGTTTATACCCAACATGGCGGGGTTAAGTGGACCTCTAACTGACCTATTGCAGAAGGGGACTTCTTACGAGTGGGGGGAGAAGCAGCAAGCTGCATTCGAGGCATTAAAAAAACTTTTAATGTTGTCACTAGTGCTTCGCATCGCTGTCCCGGAACGGCCCTTCGAAGTCATCACCGACGCAAGTGACATCGCCATCGGAGCAGTGCTCATGCAAGATTTCGGCAATGGCCTTCAACCAATCGCGTACGAGTCTCGGAAAATGCAATCTGCTGAGCGCAACTACCCGGTACACGAGAAGGAGATGCTGGCGATCGTCCACGCGTTCAAAATCTGGAGGTGCTACCTGACTGGCGCAGATGTGACGGTGCGAACCGACCATAAATCTCTACAGTACTTGAGGGCGCAGCCGAATCCCAACCCGCGGCAGATACGCTAGCTGGACTATCTGGAGTCTAACTTCACGTACAAAATTACGTACAAAAAGGGCGCCAACAATTTTGCCGACCCCCTCTCTAGACCGTCTGCCCAACTCGCAGCAGTTTTAGTCGCCCAGAGCAACCCGCTACTGATTGGACTATTTTCCTACGGGTATTAGACGGACCCTTTTTTCGTAAATGACGGCCATCTCCAAATCACTACGCGGAAAGGCGTTTATTACGTACACAGCGGGACAGATCGAATTTGGGTCCTAAGTTATCGTCTACTTCGCGAATGACTAATTCAAGAAGTCCACGATTCGAATTTATCGGGACATTTCGGGGTTGATAAAACTCTGAAGGCGTTGCAGCGGTTTTATTACTGGCGAGATATGGTGATGGACGTGCAGTATTACGTGGCCGCGTGTCCGATATGCCAGCGAATGAAATCATCACATCAGCGACCGACAGGACTGTTGCAGCCCCTCGAGTCACCTCAACGCACATGGCAATACGTGACGATGGATTTCGTCACAGGTCTACCGGCCGGATCTAGCGAAAACGACGCAGTTTTTGTGGTTGTCGACCGATTGACAAAAATGACGCATTTCGCACCATGTCGTACAACCATCACAGCCGAAGAAACTGCACGATTGTTCATCTCGACCGTTGTTCGTGTACACGGGATACCAGCAACAATCATCAGCAATCGCGATCCGAAGTTCACGTTGAAATTTTGGCAAGACATGAGGGCTCGGTACGGCACGCGCCTGCAATTCTCATCCGCTTATCATCCCCAAACGGATGGTCAGACAGAGAGCACAAATCAAACGATAGAGCAGCTGATTCGGACAAACTGTTCTGACCGAAACAAATGGGAGGACGCGCTTCCCATGTTGGAATTTTCCTACAACAACGCGCCCTCAGCTACGACTAATCACTCCCCGTTTTACCTCAATTACGGGATGGACCCGATAGTACCTATCTCTACCAACGTTGAGACTCAAGTACCACGGTCGCAGCAGTTCGTCGAAGAGTTACAGACTGCCTGAGACAAAGCTGTCGAACTGATCCGCAAGGCGAACGCTACTGCTCGACGGTATGCGGATTTACATCGACGAGATATTACCATGGCAGCAGGGCAACTAATCCTCTTGGACACCAAGAATTTACGACTACCACTACTGACAAAGTTACGACCACGTTTCTGTGGCACGTTCAAGATCATGAAGATGGTGACGCCGGTGACCGCCCAGTTACGCCTACCTGACGATTGGCGTATTCACAATAAGTTCTACGTGAAATTGTTGCGCCCTTTTGTATCTGACACATCGGACATCGCTCGACAGCGATTGGTCCCTGATGTACGGCCACCAGCAGAGACGACCATCGAGCCTTCGAAGATTTTGAGCCATAGGATTCGTATCGACGGTCAAGGACGACACGTTGACTTTCTGATACGATGGACCAATCGTACCAGTGAGGACGACACGTGGGTTCCCCTTGGATGACATATAGTCACCTTCGATACTTGCGAATTATTTAGCCCGCAAGCACGTAATTGATATAGAGCACCTTCGCTAAGAGGGGGGGTGGTGTAAGGAATTTTCCATTCCTTACCGAGCGGTACTGCTAGCGCGTATGCTCGATTACATCCGAAGCCTCGGGACTGTTCTGGACCTTTCTGACGGAACCGCCTCGGCCTCTCCATACCTTCTGGTTCGACCTTTGGGAGTTCTCCGGGCCTCGCTTCGTCACTTCGAGACCCTTCAATCTCCTTCCCGAACCTTCCCATCTCACAGCTAGACTAGCTCTGATGTTCCTATAACTTGGCTTGCCATTCCTTGTATCGTCATTCAGTGATTGAACACTTCGGTATTCATTTCCGCGCTACTCTGCTTGTTCATCCATAACACCGAGGCCCGTAAATTGTGTGGCTTTTCTCGAAGCCTGATTGTCTCGCTTGTTTTCGGGCAGATGGTCTGGAGAGGGCGTCGGCAATATTGTTGGCACCCTTTTTGTACGTGATTTTGTATGTGTCGTTCGGTGCCAGATAGTATAGCCAGCGTATCTGCCGCGGGTTGGGATTCGGCTGCGCCCGCAGGTATTGTAGAGATTTATGGCCGGTTCGCACTGTCACGTCTGCGCCAGTCAGGTAGCACCTCCAGATTTTGAACGCATGGACGATCGTCAGCATCTTTTTGTCGTGTACCGAATAGTTGCGCTCAGCAGATTGCATTTTCCGAGACTCGTACACTATTGGTTTAAGGCTATTGCTGAAATTTCGAGGAGAGCCGTGCTTCTGTATGGTGTTTGAGCGTTCCACCTTCAATTTTGCCTCCCCAAATCGAATGGGGTGCGTTCTACATTCAGTTTTGACTATCGGTGACGTACCGTTATAACACACGTGCTGAATTTGATGAGGGTTTAGCTACTTCAATTCGCCCACAACATAATTATCCTCAAAGCATGGCACTTACCCTAACGAGGTCTATTAACTAAGACACCAAAGCATGGCACTTTCTGGTGGCACCGTCTGGTTAGCCGACACAAGTCAAGTCAACAGACTTGGAACCACTGCAGGAAAGAAAAACGAACAGATGCATCATGGGTGGGGTAAAAGAAAACATTTCGGGAGATGAGTAAACATCACAAGGGGAGTTTGTGAATGAGGGGCGAGAGACACAAGCTTGACACGCCAGTACAACCAGTAAATGTTTCTTGTCAATCACATACCGGTTCTTGCCATGGTCAGTCAGCTTCTTGTTGCTAGTTCCATACGCCCAGATGAGAGTGTTGGAGCCCGCGTAGTTGATGGGCACAGTTCCGTCGTTGCCCGAGCGAGTAAACCTTTGATAGGACGAGGCAATGAGGGAGGGATTCGGCAAAACATTATTCTAAGTAGCCTACGGGAGTGAAGTTCAAACAAGCTGGGACGGGAGAACGTACAAGCATGGAACAGAAGCCAGACAAACTTAAAAGCAGAGGCAGCAGAAGCATGGAACAGAAGCGAATCGGACAGCAGAGTAAGTGACTGAAATTAGCCGGTCCGAACTTTCTGGGCATCGCACGAAGAAACAGATTCATGCGCACGAAGATAGTGGTGCATGTCGAGTGTGTAATGAGTCGATTTTTGAGTCGACTCAAAAATAGACTCATTACAAACAGATTCATGCGCACGAAGATAGTGGTGCATGTCGAGGAACGCTTAGGAGTCGACTCACTTGGGGAATAAATTCAACCCGCTCGAGGGATTTGGCGCGCTGAAATGCTTCGCATACTTCTCGCAAAAAAACTCACTTGAAGGTAGTTGAGCTAATGCCACTGGCTTTTACTTTGCTCGCGGTGCCGCCTGAATAGCCAGTGAGCTTATACGCCTTAACAGCGCCTCCGCTATAGCCAGTGACAACGTCTGCGGGGAACATCTTGCCGCCCTTAGAGAAGCCGACGGAGACTGAGCCCTTGTTGGATGTTGTCTGAACGGCGGCGCTGAGAGTCGATCCTGAGACCTTCCAGTGAAACATGAGTCTGAGAAGCAGCGGGCAACGGAAAGGTGGGGGGAGAATGAGGATCAGTCCGCTTGACATTACGCAATTGCTGGAGTGAAAAGGTCGTCCAATGAATCGCCCTTCAACCGACAATATTGAGGGAGGGTGGTGCTCGGGATTGTTGCTTGAAATAACTGTCGAGATTTGACGGCATCGTTACTCGAGTAGAAGGCGTGTGGCGGCACTTCAGCTATTAGGCGCTACGACAAGTCGTTTGCTGTAAAAGGGAACGTACCCTTTGCCGTTGAGGTCGACTGCTGACGTGTACCCCGGGAGCGTCGACTTGACGCAGCCGGACGACTGCGACGCGCGCTTGCGAGCAAGCACGGCGGATGGGGCGATGAGGAGCAGCAGCAGCAGACCGAGAACAGCGCGCGCCATGGTGATGGGGACAGAAAAGGTCCGACAATCGACTCGTAGTGAGGGAGGAATTGATGAGCCTCTAACGGCTGGAATGGGGGATTCAAGGCTCGTGGTGGCGAGCGTAGAGTTGGTGGCGGGATCGGAAGGGGTGGGCGATTATAGGTGAGTGGGGAGCACGCGCTGCTCTCTGGTGGATACAATGACGAGAATGGCTGAACTACTTATACCCTTCGTGTGGAGCGCCTATGTGCTGGTGAAAAATTGACAGATTGGGCGAGAGGGGATGCGTAGATGTCGGTGATTAGACGAGGAGGAAGGAGGCAAGGAGCTTTCACGAGAAACTACCCGGATTTCGGCAAAATAACGGGTGATTTTCCGACTGATTCCGGATTCTGACGTGCTCGTTTTTCATGAAGCCGGATTCTGGCGGGTTTATGTATGGCTATGTACCCTGATTTGACGGGTGAGCCCCTGAACAAAACGGATCACAGAGCTACAAAATCCCCCTATCCCCCACCCCCCCACACACCACCCCCCCCCCTCGCCCCGGCAACTCTCTTCCTCTCCAAAACAATACCATAGATTGGATGGCGGTTAAAAAGAGTCAGAAGTCTGGTGGCACAGAGCTAGCAGCGAGTTTACATAAGTAGAGTCGTGTATTTCGTTCTCACGTCCCAAAGCCTTTAAACTGGAAAATTGGACGCTACAAAAATATACCCGGAACTGACGTGTTGTTTTTATTCCCACCTGGCTTCTGACGACTGACTTTTAAGGTACACTCGTGAGATCCGCGTTTCCATAGAGGGGTACCCGGATCTGCCGTGTGGACGAAAACCCCAAGGTAAGCCCTGGCTGTCAGTCACCCGCTTACTCCAGCAGCTGGGCTTGTCGTTGAGCTCGCACTACGGAACGTCCTCCGGGAATCCACAGGGCCAACAACTGCAAGTTCAATGGAAATCGGGTCGCGCATGTTTCTGCTCTCTCAAAAGTGGAATGAAATTCGAGTCGCACATTGGTCCGAAATTCTGCACTTTTCGAACCGCTAAAACCTTGGGGGATGGGTGGACACGTGGTGTGTGTGTTCTCCCGATACAACGACTGCTTTTCGCGTGGTCCACGTCGAGCTCTCTCTCTCCTTCAAAGCTGGCGTTTGGTCCACATGGTCGGCACACGTCATTTCAAACGGGGGTAAAACAGTGTACCGGCATCGAAGTGTATAGCGAGTATGGATGGAACTACAAGAGGAAGAAACACTTAATTTTGTATGTAATCACGCGATACACAACCAGCATAGAAATATCAGCCTCGACAAAGCGTCAATTTGGGGGATGTGTAGAATGGCTCTGATGGGAACTACCCATCGTCATGCAATCCAAATCAACTCTCCTACAGTGAACACATACGCTAGCTACACCTTCGTCCACACATGTGGACCACAAACTAGTTTGGCACGAAGACTCATGCTGGAAAAACCTTCTCAGAAGACGCAGGAAAGGTCCACGGACTTGGAGCCGCTGCAGCAAAACAGAAGGAAAAGGGAGAGGAATAAATTACTGGAGCGGTTGGTATCTGATGCACAATTTGTCACCCAGCCTGCTCTACGGAACCGGCAATATAAGCTCAAGCGTGGCTTTCAGGCGCCTCAATACAGTCAGAATCAGCGGAGAGTTGAGGGCAGAAACATTTTATCTACGTGACTGTGTTGCTCGAATTGTGGAGGTGGAGAAGAGGGTGAGACGGAATATTCCACGCGACTTTCACGAGGCACTCACCGGTCGGTCGGCAGGTGGGTTCCGAATTTCGTTTTCTTGCTGAACGCCCAGATGATGCTGTTCTTGCCGGCCAGGTTGAGGGATTTCACGCCTCCCTTGGCCGGCCGAGAGAACTTCAAAACAAGGCTGCCGGCGATGGTACTAATACTGGACGACGAGACAGTCAGCTTGCTGGACGTGTACGCGGTGTACGAGGTCAGCTTATACGTTGTAACGGAGCCGCCCTTAATGCCGACTACCGCGTCGGAGGGAGACATCAACCCGTCCTTCGAGGGGAAACCAACGGAGAGGTAGCCCTTGTCGGCACCGCTGGTGGATTTCGCCTCGATGGCGCCGTTAAGGGTCGAGCCGGAGATCGTCCAGTGGAAAAGCAGCCTGAGGAACACCACGTGAGCAGGGAGGGAAAGAGGAGGAGCTGAGTAGGCGAAACCGTTTGTTAGACGTTACAGTTTTTCCATGATGCATGATACGCGAGCCATGTGCATAGTCCGTTTCGTGAAGAAAACAGTGCATCGTCCGTTTTGATGCTTTCCTCCATCCGTGTTTCAGTGTTACCACCGTTTCATCGTGCATGCAAGACCGACGGAAAAATGTTATGGATGGCGACCGTGACGCGGACATACCCCTTTCCAAGCTCGGTTGCCGCCTTGTATCCCAGCGACGACTTGACGCAGCTCTTCTTTTGCGTGACGCCCTTGCCCTTGATTCCTGCCGTGACGCCCTTGCTGCTGGTCAGCCCAGAAGCGCTCCCTCCGCTGCTCTTGTTGTGCCCGCCGCTCTTGTGGTGCCCTCCGCGCGTGCCGTTGCGGGTATGGTGGCCAGCGCCTCCGGAATGTGTGCGGGCGAAGACAGATGGTGCGACGAGGAGGGCGATCACCAGGCAGATGAGGAATGTGCGAGCCATGGAGAGAGTGGTTTCAACCGATATTTACTTGGTGCGAGACAGGCTCACGCACGGGAGTGAGGAGGAGGCGATACAGTCAATAGGAGCTGTAATGGGAGCTGTATATAGGTCGCAAAATGAGGAGCAGTGATGAGGAATGGTGAAACGAGGTTGTTAGCTCGACAATTTGTAGGCAAGCATTTGACTTGCTGCGTCAGGAAGATCTGGGGGAAAGATGCTCAATGTTCAACTCAAATGTCTGGACGAATCGCACTCACTAGCTGAGCCGAGGCGCGTAGCGAGGGCAGGCGAGGGTCGTTGAAACTTCGTGTAAGCCGCGAAGAAATGTCACCTGGCGAATCAGGAAAAGTTCGCCAGGGGACTTTTGGTCTGTGCATTGCTCCGTACACACGACTCGGACTGAAGGCGCAGAACAAGTCGCTCGCTGACGAGACGCTTGGCCAGCAGGTTATCCCCGAACCAGGCAGTCCGAGCCAATGTGACAGCCGTGATTGGTGAGATTTGACGGTGTGATTTGTCGGAAGCAGCGCCAAACCACATTTTTATGTGCTGCGCACGTGCTCACCCACCACCAATGTGGGTCCAGGCAGACCTAAGCTGACAAGGGCGGCCTGGGAGCCGAGAAGGATGGAAGAAGTTTCCTTCTTTGAGAAGTATAGAAGGGGGCCGTTCGCTGGCAATTTTCCGAGAGGAACAGGGAGGGGAACGGGCGACCAAATCCCGCGCGCATGGAATCTGCGCAGCCAAAGCTACGTAAATTTTTTTGTGTGCCCCTGTACTTTGGTAATCATAACGTCGCCGGCTCATGATTACGTCGGTCACGACTGCAGGACTGGATAAGACAAACTCGTGGACAGTGAGAGTGGGGCCCATCAAAAGCCCTTTTAGCCCATCGCACTTTCGTGGAAAATCTAGCGGAGAAAATGAGATTCACACAATTTTGTCAAAACTGCCCCTTTTTTTTACATTTCAAAATTTGACCGATTGGATGGGTATGAGCTGGCGCAATTGCGCAAATCGACGGGTAGGATTGAAGGGGAAGTGGCTGCGGTTTTTTTTGGGGTTTCGTAAACCTGCCCAGCCAAGAGGCATGCCAATCTTGGCCTGCCTCATACCACGATTTTGCAGTATGAGGTGTGGCACGTAGTTTGCCTGGCAGCTCTGGGCGGCTGATGGCCGCGCTTCGGGTTTGGCATGAGAAGGAGCACGCGATTTGGGGGCAATTGGTTTGGGGAAACCGAACCGACGAGACGTTTTCGCATGCTGACGTCACGTTTCGCAAACTGGGTTCGGCGAACCAACGAAGCCTCGATCGATGTTACTCCAAACCCCTCCTTGTATGCCTCTCTCTTACTACTCCAAACCTCTTTTATCTCGACACATTTCCTACCCTCCTAGCTAAACCCCCGCCACATTCATGGCGGCCTTCACTACCTCCTAGCCTAGTACTAGCTCTTTGACATGGTTTCAGAGCAGGTGTCCGTTTACGGGCCTGCTCCCCACGCTTCCGCCGCGTACTTGTTTTTCGGCTGTCTTCGTTCCGTGCCGCCGATGGCGGCCTTTAGTTTTACTACCGCCGTGGCGGCCTCTCCGAGATGCCGCAGCGGCTTAGTCGTGCTACTGCCGCACCTCCGCCTCGCCGCCGCGGCGTCGACGTCGCGCTGTGGCGGCGTCTTTTGGCTGCCGTGGCGGCGTCGTCGGGCGACAGCCGGCCGCGCATCGTCAGTGGTGCCGCCGGACCTGCCGCCCGCTCTGCAGCCGTCGGCGTGATTCTGGACTACGCCCCGCTCCCCCCCCCCCCCCCCCCCCCCCCCTTTCCTTCCCTTCCGTTCCCCCTTCTTGCCACAGTCGACGATTGCCTCTTGAAGGCCGTCCCCGTCGCCGAGGAGCCCGGCCATGCCGCCAAGAGGGCGGGGGCCGCTGCAGTAACCTCTGACGATTGAAGCCGCCGCCGCCGACGCCGCTGTTGCCGCTGGCCTGCTGCCGCCGCACGCCGTCGCCGACCCTGCTCTCGTCACTGCCGCCGCTGCCGCCATAGCCGTCTCCCGGGCCGTGGGACTGGACCAGTCCCGACGGCATCTCAGCTGCTGCTGGGCATGGGTGCTTAGTTACGGGGTGTGGGGGTGTTTGTGTGGGCTTGACACTACCAAGCCTAGGGGGTGTGTTTAAATTATCTAAGTTATAATTTATATAGGCTTGGTAGGTTGTTACTGAACCTTTCTGTAGAGGGCACAAACCCCTCCTTGTATGCCTCTCTCTTACTACTCCAAACCTCTTTTCTCTCGACACTTTTTCTACCCTCCTAGCTAAACACCCGCCACATTCATGGCGGCCTTAGAGACCTGCTTGAAACGCGGAGTTGATACACAGGTGGAGTGGCTTGCGACGTGGCGCTGTTTACTCAGTCGCTGCATACGCCAGCCAAGCCGCCTATGCACAGTACACAAAAAACAACGCTCCATTTCGTGGGAAAACCCCATAGTCCACATTGACCCTATCGTACGGCCAGAATTTGTTAAAAGGGAAATCTCTCGTTTTGCCCCCTGTGCTCTCAGGGAATATGACTTATACACATTGCGATGCGAAACGCGGGGATAAACGCGGGGAGAACATGGAAACACGTGGTATGCGTAACCAGCAACTGCTTCTCGCATGGAGCACATCCAGCTTGCCTTTGGAGCTGCCACTTGGTCCGTGTGGAAGGCCGTTCTAAAACAGGTATAATGGTGTACCAGCAGCGAACTGTATCGCGAGTATGGTTGGAACCACAAAAGCAACACAAAAGCATCGATATGAATGAGTAATGTGGTTGATGTCCATGTAATCACCCAATATACAACGAGCATAAATCTCCTCCTCAAACCCACTCATAACTACGAGGATCCATGGGATGACTCTGGATGGGAACTACCCATCGTCATCCTAAACACCTACCCCACAGAATACATGCGCCACCTACGCCTCAAATGGTTACACGGTAACACGAGGCAGGCACCTACATTCAATCTTGTGGACTACTGACCATTCTCATAAGCCGCATGACATATCCACGGACTTGGAGCCTCTGCAACACGATAGGAGCAACAGGGAGAGGAAGAAATGACGAAGCGGTTAATTTTGAATGAACAACCAACCTGATATGCAAAGCCAGCAAGTCTTGCAAGCGTGCGTTTCAGGTGCCTCTTTACAGTTAGGAACAACGTAGAGAAATGGACGAAAACATTGAAGCTCCATTTGGGAAGGTGGGGAGGGAAATAAAAAAGAGGGGAGAAATTCCTCGCGGCTTTCAAAAAACACTCACCGACCGGTCGGCAAAGGACTCTTAACTCTTCTTTTCGTCGTAGCCGCCTGGATTGAGCGACACATGACTGTCCAATACACAGTAGACACGCTTCCGTGGTTCCCTTGGGCGTAACGTGAAGGCACTCACCGGCCAGTGAGAGGCCCGAATGACGGTGTAGGGCCGAATACCCAGATGACGCCGTTCGAGCCTTTCAGGTCGAGCAACAAATGACCGATAAAAAAGGGGAAAGAAACGCCCTGTCGCGCATCCCTAAAAGGCACTCACTGGCCAGTGTGAGGCCCGAATGACGGTGTAGGGCTGAACGCCCAGATGATGCCGTTCGAGCCTTGCAGGTCGAGGGACTTCACGCCCCCCTCAGCCGGCCGAGAGAATTTCACAACAAGGCTCCCGGAGCTGTTATCAACAATGGGCGACGAGATAGCGAGCTTGCTGGGTGAGAACGCGCTGTACGAGGACAGCTCGTACGCAGTAACGGGTTGCCCGTTAATGCCGACCACTGCGTCCGAAGGGGCCATCGCCCCGTCCTTCGAGGGGAAGCCGACGGAAAGGTAGCCCTGGTCTGCGCCGCTGCTGGGTTGCGCCTCAATAGCCGCGTCGAGGTTTGAGCCGGAGACGGTCCAGTGGAAAATGAGCCTGAGGAATATCACGCGGTAAGGGAAAAAGGAGAAGATTAGATGAAACCAGGGGAGAGATAGCCCTGGTGTGCGCCGCTCCTGAGTTGCGCCTCAATCGCCGCGTAGATGCTTGAGCGGAGACGGTCCAGTGGAAAATATGCTTGGAGAAAATCACGCGGGCAGAAAAAACAGAATGTGGAACTTAGACAGCATAGAAGCCCTTTTATGAAATGCGAAAGTTGTGAGAAGATGTATGGATTCTCAGAGATTTGTGATGAATGACGAAGTATCCACCCCGCATGCACGACCGACCAAACGAGATGAGTGTGTTTGTATGAGTTGTGGTGGTATGCTGGTGACACACCCACTAAGGTGTGTTGGTATGCTGGTGATACACCCACTAAGGTGTGTTGGTATGCTGGTGATACACCCACTAAGGTGTGTTGGTATGCTGGTGATACACCCACTAAGGTGTGTTGGTAACATACCCGTCTGCGAGATCGACCGACGCCTTGTATCCTAGATTCGACGGGCCGCAGCCTGGTTTGGGCGTGACGGTCTTTGGCGAGTCGCTCGGTGGCGTGACGCTCGGTGGCGTGACGCTCGGTGGCGTGTCGCTCGGTGGCGTGACGCTCGGTGGCGTCACGGCCGTGCTGCTGGTTGATCCAGATGCGCTCCCTCCGCGCTTCTTGTGGTGCCCGCCGCTCTTGTGGTGTCCGCCGCTCTTATGGTGGCCGACGCCTTCGGGATGCAGGCGGGCGAAAACGGTTGGTGCGACGAAGAGGACGATCGCTATGCAGACAAGAAGTGTCCGAGCCATGTTTGAGAGGGGAAAATATGGATGATCTTGATCGGAGTCTAGGCTGCCGGAGACAGCTTACAGAGGGAAAAGTCTGGGAGGAGTAGGACTGCTGTTAGAGAGTGGTGTCGTGGAGAGGAATTTGACGAGGGTGAAAATGTAGTTGCTTGCTTGGCAATTTGTACCAAACCCTGGAAATTGGAATCCCTGCACGATGGAGATTCGGGGGAGGAGGAAGAAGCTTGATGATCAGTTCAATGTCTGATCGTGTCGCATTCACTGGTGGATACGAGGCACGTCGCGCCTCGTGCACTCTGCTGGATGTGAGATTTCGTCTGAGAGGGCTGGAGGCACGCGAAAGCAAGCATTGTTGAGATTTCGTCTATGTCACGAAAGAATGGCGATTGGGACAATTTCGTCAGGAGGGGTTTGTGTCTGTGTTCTGCAGAAACTGACTTGCACGACCGCAGATCAAGTTGCCCCCTGACGAGACGCTTGGCCTGGCCAGCTGGCCTAAACCCGAACCAGGCAGCCTGAGCCGACTTGACGGTCTCGATTAAAGAGATCTGTCGTTGGGAATTGTTGGAGCGCCAAACCACATTTCGGTGTGCTGTGCACGCGCTCGACCAAGCGTGGTCAAGGTCAGGTCCGAACTGACAAGGGCAGTTGGGTGGCAGCCGGGAAGTACGGAAGAAGCTTCCGTGCGCCCTTTTTGCGGCTCGCCCTCCTCTGTGCAATATCACAAACCAGACGCGTAAGTGTATCCGTAAGTGTATCTGTAGGGTATAAATAGACTCCATTTTAGGGCATTTCAACGTTTTCCACTAACCAATTATTTTCATGTGAGACTCATGAATAAATAAATGACGATTGCGATTACCAAGTTTAGCTATAACTAACATGCTAACTGGCCAACCTAATATGTATGGAAAATAGTGAGTATCTTGTCTGATGCATATGGTAAAGATTGTATCTCCAATCGTCTACCTAGTATAAGTGGCATCAGTGATCAGACCTTGCATGCCAGGTTCACCACTGCACTACCCCTGCATCACACACAAGCAACAAGGGAACATGTCACCAAGAGACTCAGAGATGCCAGGAGTGATGCTGACAAGGTATCAAGATTCAGGAAATGGGGTATGCCAACTCTCAGAATCCATCCAGTATCTACGCCTCAGGTACCACCGGACCTCTGAAGACACGAATGTAAATGACGTCGACATGACAGGTTTTTCCTGTATGTGCCTCGTACCTGTGTCTCATGTGTCCTCCAAACACCCTGGTAGCGCCGTTGGAGGAGTAGGACCAGATGAAGGTGTTAATGCCCCCATACTTCACTGGTACTGACCCACCAGGCCCGCTCCTCGTAAACCTGGTAATTTGGGGAAGTAAAAAATATGCACCCATATATAGTTAGGCCTGCACACGCTCCAGGCCGCACCCCCTGTGAACCTGGCCTTACAGCACCAGGTAGTTTATAGGGTAGTTGAAGCGTCTGGGATTGAGTATTGGGATAGGTAAGAGAGGTTGGAAGCAGAGAAGCCTCCAGAGTTCACGTGAAACAAGCTGAGTAGTTGACATGAAGCACACATAACTCCCAGAGGCTCACCTCACCACAGTGCCGCTCTTTGTGACTGTAACGGAGGTGTTGGCGATCTTGAAATTGTTAGCCATTTCGTACGTCCCCATCGTAAGGCTCTTCATATTGAACGCTCCCACCAACGGGCCCTTGCCCTTGCCCTTGCTGCCCACGGTACGGTTACCAGAGTTACCGCTTTTCGTGCTGTTCGTGCTCCCGTCCCCAGATCCGCTTCCCTTCTTCGTCCCGCCACTCCTGGTGCCGTTTCCGCCCTTGCTGCTGTTTCCGGTCTTAGTACCAGTCGCACTTAGGTAAGCAATGGGCCGTGGCTGCTTGGGGCCGATGCCTCCAGGCTTGGGATCCAACGGAAGCTTCTTGCCAGTGGAGGGAATGTAATTCCCAAGGACTACATCGGAGCCCGCCATTTTGCCAGTCTTGGAGAAGCCTATAGCGAACCAGCCCTTGCTCGCCCCTCCATCAGCAACGGTCCTCGCTTCTAATGCTCCGTTAAGTGTGGAGCCCTGCACTTTGAAGTGGAAGTACAGTCTGCAAAGGCGTCCAGATGACCAGTGGACGGTGGGAGAGAGAGAAGGGGGGGGGAGAAAGGGAGAGGGGAAGACGATGTGAAGTGACGAAGAAAAGCGATGGAGTAGGAGAGGAAGCGTAGAAAACGGCAAGGATTTTGATGGATTGTGGCAAATTTTGACGGATTGTGACTTGAAAGCAAATGTAGAAAGAGAGCCTGGCAAGGAAGAGAAGGGAGAAAGTTTTCGGGAGGAACGGACAGTGGTATACCACGAACTGCAAGAGGAACCAACGGTCTGCGAGGTGGAGAGCGGTGCGAGAGGGGGGGTAAACTGTAGCGCAAAATGAAAGTGACTTCCCATGTTGGACGCTCGGTCAACAAACGCCCGGACGAGGTCGGACGAGGCCGGACGAGGTTCGGTCTACAAACGTCCGGACAAGGCCGGACGAGTTTCGGACGAGGTTCGGCCTACGATCGCCCGATGCGGACGAATCGGTCGAGAGTTTTCTGGGAGCATTTTCGCGCGACGCCAAGGAAATAACTCACCCTGCGTATTCGGACAGCGCGATCATCGCCGTGAAACCCGGAAGAGTCGACTTTGCACACGGCTCTGGCGTCTGCTGTTGTCCTCCTTGTGACCCGGGACGAAGACCCAGCAGCCCTCGCTCCAGCGCGTGAGGGCTGATGATACTTTGGTCCGGTATGTTCCTAGCCTCTGCTAAACGAACGGAACCCCGGGCGAGGGCAGTGTGAAGTTTTTCTTGCCCGCGTTCTGATACGGAAGTCGACGTGGACGATAAGAGCAGTAGGAGAACCAAGCCGCTAGATGCGAGGGTGAGGGAGTTAACCGGGAAACTGACGGACGTCAGTCTTTGACGGAAAGCCATCGCGATATTGGTCCAGATGGTTTTGGTATGTTAGAGTCCGATATCTGATAGTGTAGGAAATTAAATTATATGTTTGATTTCCGTGACGCGGAAGCTGTCTTACAACCGAGCTGCCCTTCTTCTTAGTTCCAGCCGATGAGCGGACTGATTTAGACCATCAGCATCTACACCTAGGGCGCGAAGGCCTGATCTCTACACGAGCGTTTCGAAATAAGATAAGCGTAAGGTAAGCAGTCAGTGCGCGTCTAAGCGTAAGCAGGCTGGACATGCGATTTCCAAGCTTCGAAAGGGGTACTGTACATGATGGTCTGCTGGTGCTCTAGGCTGCTGAGGAAAATGTGCTCGCCTGATTTTGTTGAGGCCTGGTTGGCGATGGCGACGCGCGCTGACGGCACGGCGGGAAAAAGGTCGAATGTGGGAAATGCCCGTCGCGACATCGAAACGAGCCGTTGATTTGGAGTGAGATTCGCGATTCGACGACTCTTGCCCGCAGCAGCAGCCAGCCAGTCCCATCAGGGAAATTTACGTACACACCGACAGTGACTTGTTTTGTTGGGTCTGGTCCGGATAGGGACACTGACGGCTACCTGGAGTCTGACCAATGTTTGGTCTCGCTCCCTTTTGCTTTCTGTCGGTGAATCCAAAAGTTTGGCGAATTTGACAGATTTCGGCCGTCACCGTGACCACATATTTTTTTCAGCATTCGTTTTTGTTTTGCGGGCAACGAAATCTCTGAAATCGGTGTTTTTCCCGCCTCCCGCTCGTTAGAAAACAGTGGACAGCAGCACAAGTTCCAATAAGGCGAACCACTGGAAATGCTTCGACCGCAATCGTACATGAGATGCAGGCACGGGATAGTACACCCTCCGGCTCGCATTATTCACGGTTGCTGTGCGTTTTAGCACGGGGATGAAACGTTTAAAAATGTTTTAGTGCGGTGGAGGGTCGACTAGGTATGCGATGCTCGAAGTGCGGAGGTGTACCGCGCTCTGCCAACACGTGATCCCATGTCTACTTCCTTCCTACTCTCTGGTCGCTATTACACTTCCTGCCTGATGTTGTGACGAACAAGAGGAGGCTGGTTGACGAGCAGTGACGACAAAGGAGCTTTTTTATTGTTGATTGAAGCGCCCAGTCGTCCAATTGCAACTTTCCAGCCAGCATTCTAGTTTCACAATGCGACACAAGAATAGGAAGCGTGATATTTCTTATAAATGGACAAACACTTCTTAATTCGACGAATTTTCGTAGGGGCATGCGGTCCTAGACCATCGCGAATCAGGTGATGAGGCCATGCTAGTAGTCTATGATGGAATCGTTGTATAAGTGGCTTCTCTCGTGCCATGCAATCACTGACTGCAGGGCACTGCCATTAGATATTCGCATGGCAAACCACTACTTGCACGTGCCGAAGTTGATGGAGACAGCTCCCCTGAAAGAAGCGAGCAGATGGAAACAGCACCAAAGAGGAGGAACAATGAAATGAGCACTTTGCACTGACGAAGCTGACTTTTGAGTCGACTCAGAGGAGCGAACAGATGGAAACATCACAAATTAGGAGGAACAATGAAATGAGCAGCTTGCACTTCCCTTCACTCGCCTCACTCCTTCCCGCCCACTCCCCATTCTCATGGGCACGGACACGGTCGGTTGTCTTCCCCATTCTCGCGGTCCCCTGTCCCATCCTTACCTGTTGGTGGGGGTATGGTCGTTGAAAACCTTCGAATTGCCGCCCTTGGAGGTGGCCCACAGGAGAATGTTCTTCCCTGCAAGATTCAGAGCCACGTTGCCCTTCGCCGTTCTGGTGAACCTGCAACAAACGAGTACAAACGGCACGGATACATCGAGAGAGAGAGAGAGAGAACGAGGTCAGCACGCGGGTGCAGGGAAAGCCGAAGCAGAATGAGAAGACGACGCGCATCTAAAACAGACGGAATACCTCCGGACGATCAGGTGACAAGCGTCACTCTATCCAATCGAGTACAGGGACGTGCGGAAACCCAATCAATCGGAAAGGCAACAGTCGCAGGGACGTTGCAGGTCAACCGAACGCGACGCGCATTGCGGTTCGCAGGCATCCACGTGTCCCAGCAGGCACGTGTACGGAACTCACTTGACAATAGTCGAGGCAGCGGTCGCAGTGACGGTGGCGGCAGTGATCTTGAAATTAGGCGACGGCTTAATCGCTGACTTGGAGATGCTGCTCATGAGGTAAGCCTGGACGCCGCCCCCCGCGTTGCCGACGATGGCGTCCGAACCAGTCATCTTGCCCGCCTTGGAGAAGCCGAGCGAGATCCACCCCGTGTTCACCTTGCTCGCCGCCTTGGCTTCAATGGCTCCCACAAGGTTCGCGCCGACGATCTTCCAGTGGAAAAACACACTGCGGGAGGAGATTTGGCAGGGGAGGGAAGGGTGGGGGAGAATGAGGGTTGGGAGAAAGGGGTGAGGAAACCATAGGCACATTTCAGCGCACGCGACGCATTCGACGTTTTAAGTTACTCGCGGCTTTAAATTGATATCATCGGTACCACATGCCAACGACGCTGAAGGTTGAGATTAGCGGTATCCGCCAACTCTGTCGAATTGAGTGGAAGTTATCGTAAATGTCACCTCGGGTTACTCAGATGTCGTGACAATAATTCAGAAACATGGAAATCAGAAGAGGAGCGGAAGGTACGCGCTCGGCAGTGCTTCAGCGCTCTAGAACGCATTTCAGTCGTTCGTACAGCAAGTGGTCGATCTAGTCGCGTACGAGAGCGGCAGTCGTCACGTCCGTCACGGAGGTTACAAGAGCGATAAAGCGTTACGTCGAAGGTCGTTACGTTACATCACAGGCCAACGCACGGAGGTCAGATCAAAGTCGGGACTTACTTGGGCCTTAATTGGACCATCTTCTTGAAATCCTTGCTGAGCGTCGACGGCTTGCACACGCCAGGCACCACCGTGATGCCGAGCGCACCAGACGCAGACAGCAGCATCAGAAACACGAGCGACAGCGCTGATCTCGCAAACGCCATGATTTCGATGATAGCAGTCGTGCGTAGGAAGGGAAGCTTTGAGAGCGGGAGACGAAGAACGGAGGCGTAGAAAGGATGGAGCAATGGCGGGAAGCGGAATGGAAGTGAATCCTTGATGGGAGGTTGTGGCAGGGAGAAACAGCGGGTACTAGTAGGCTGTTGGCGACTGGGCTTTTGGTTCGACACGAGGTGAAGGTATGGTAGCAGCAGGAGAGGCACCCGATTTCAACGGTGGGCTCCGTGCTCTATCTGGACACTGCTGTACTACTGTATGGCGCGGTGCGGCGGATGTGATCCTGAAATTCAGCCCAGCGGCGTGCCAGTGTCGCGGCAGCTGTGTGCTGAATGCGCGTCGCATGCTTGTTGGTTTGTGGTTCGGTTGGTTTCTGTTCGGTTTGGTGGGAAGGAAGGCTCGGCATCCGCGACGCGGCGAATTTCCTCGCTTGCGGTCGAGTCATTTCTTGACATGTGGAAATGTCATCTGGCGGTAAGCTTTTCGACGGTGCGGAGCTCCACATGTGCATTCCCATACCAGTGGCAAATTCCAAACCACGTTAGTCTTGACTGCAATCGGAACGTCCCGTTGGCGAAACAATCGTGAATGGCGACGCGATGGTGAGCGACGATAGGCGATCACTTCTCCAGGCCCTGGTTTTTTCGCGCGCCAAAAGATGACCACAAACACCGAGTTACCGACATGCTTTCTGGTTTCCCCTCACCTCACCCTCCCAGCCCCCCACGACACGAAATGGATGTCATTTTTCCACGGCGAGTCAGCAGAATTCGCGCAGAATTCCCCGCAGCAGACATCGCAGAAGACAAGCTGACCGACCACCCAACCGCGCTGTACGGTACCGCAATACTGTGCCAAACCAGTGCGAAGATTTGTCTGGAAAGGAGCAACATGTGTGTTTATGTAGCGATTCGGGCAATAGGATGTTGAACACCCTCTGTGGCTCTTCTCATTGCGCGCACATCCCCGATTCATTCGTGATTGTGAGGAAATGGTATTTCCTTATCACAGGTTTTATTTAGTAAGGCGTACACTGCTAAAACGGGGTTGCCGTGCAGCTCTGCCACGAAATTCAATTCGCTGTCACAAATGTTGCCTCCTAACGGATCGCATGTATTGTTGCCCGCCTTGCTGTTGCTGACAGAACTCAGCCACTATCCACTGAGTTAAAATGGCTTGTTAATAGCGAGTCAGTGCGCCCATAGCCCCCCAGGCTCTGCACCTGTGGCCCTTCCCCGAGGATCTTCTCAAGGGTAACCCCAGCGTGTCTCTCGACAGTTGCATGCCTAGATCTGGGCGCTCCGCGCCATTTTACGAATCACATGTCGCAGCTCTGCAGAGCCATGACCTTGTGCTCCTAGGCTAGCTATATCCACGCTCCCTGTTGTTTGATGTTGTCTCAGTTGTATTTTTTCCTCGTTAATCAATCCTTCGACACACGCTCGTTGCACTTCCTTACACATGGCCATAAAAGCCAATGATCATCAGCCTTGCGCTCTAGTTCCACTGTAATACCGACACTTGGGGAGGCTGATGCCCTGCGCTTAGTGCATGTCCGCTGTCCTGGTAATATTCATTGATAATTACCTACAGCCACGACTGTGCTCGCAGTGCCAGCGTGCTGAAAGCCGCCCAAAACTTTTCGCGAAATTGTGGATCTGTCGGCATATACTAGCATGACTCTTGAGGAAAGGGCGGCACTTCTCGATGAAGTCCGTCTCACTCACGAGTTTTACCAGCCGGAGTTGGCACGTCTGCGAGCTGAAACGACCCGAGCTGAATCTGAGATATTTGCACTTCGAAGCCAACAGCAGCAGACACGACACAACACGATCGCACCAACGACAAATCAAGGACAACAGGAGCAAGAAAGCTAGCAGCGTTTCAAAATACCTGACGACAATCAGCGACCACATGCGGCTTCGCCCGAGGGTTCGATGAACAACCCGTCACTAGCCATTAGACGAGCAGAATTTGGCGAAAGGACGAATGTGAACTTGCCGCCCCCAATCACCTCTCCGATCGGCCTTCAAAGTGCCAACGCCAATATGGCGCAACGCATTCTCAAGACGCAGAGGCCGCCCACGCTCGACCCGAGCCAGCGTGATACTCTGTCCGTCAGCGGGTGGATTTTTCACCAAAATGTCTTTTACGACTGCAACCTTGTTAGCTATGACGCGCAAAAAATTCGATACGCCGTGTCATTGCTACGTGGACCGGCTATGGATTGGTGGCAGCAGATCATTCAGTCTCAGGAGCCGGATACGACGCCGCACGTAATCGGGCGTTTTCGCACGACCAATCACAAGGCAGGCAATTGTTGCGAGGTGGATGAGTATAGCACGTAGCAATCGTGGTGCGCGGGAATTTGTCGCCGCTTTGAACACGTCAACGCAAGCATTCAACACCACCTTCGCACATGGGGCCAACTTGGATCGGTCCAGGACTACACAAGCAGCTTCAAGAATTTATGCGATCAGGTCGGGTACATTCAACCTGACGAAAAATTCGATACATTCATTGGGTGACTTCGACCAGATCTGCGCAGAGAAATACAAGTCCAAGAAATTACAGATTTAATGGAGGCGCAGAGGGTTGCGGAGCGGTTGGATTCGTTCTACAGATGAAGGACGGGATCCTGTAACAGAAACCGCACTCGGGGACCAATCGAGCGTGCCATTGTACACGCTGTTACAACATCGAACTCAGTAGTTACTGCCTTTAAGGGTCGCTGTTTTGGGTGTAACAGACCAGGACACCACTAGTCGGAATGCCCAGAGGAGCGGAAGAAGCGGAATCAGGGACAGGGGAGTTCCAGCGACCAGGGAAACTTTAGTGTGAGAGTACGACCCCGTTACACCAATTTCCCCTTTCCATATTTCCTTTCTATTTCATTCCTCTTTTTATCCTCATTCATTTGGTCTTTATCTCATCTCATTTGGTTTCCTATTCCTCCTTTTCCATTATCCTTTGGTTTATCCTGTTATTATAATTATATCACCGACCAGGCTCGGGATGTACTAGCGTGCTATATCTAGCGTAATCCTGCCGTTATCCCTTAAAGCCAATAGCCTCGCGTGGCTATACACATGGTGATTCTATTTCTAGAAGGGTCTATTCCCTTTGGATAGGATAAACCTGGTTACCTGATGTATCTTGGAAGTATAAAAGCACCTTGTATTGATTGATAGTGCAACATTGAGCAAACCTTTCCTCGGGACATTCGATCCTGTGACACTTGGTAATCAGAGCCAAGGTTTCAGCTCAACGCTTAACCGCTGGGCCCCCAGGAGCACGCGGAGGATGGAGTCGAAACTTCAATTCCTGTAAGTACAATGCACTTTCATTTAAGTTTTGACGTTCCTCTCGCAGTTGCACCTGGGGTCCCCTTCGAAGGCGAGATGCCTCGCCAACCGTTCGATGGACTGCATCGACGGTGCCGATTTTTCGCGGGGGCAAACTGCCTCGACCTGGCGAGCGCGTCAGTTCCGGCGGAACATTCCCTGCGACATTCGGAGAAGTTCGCAGTTCGCGACAACACTTGGAGTTGCGCGGAACTCTGCGGAGCTTCGACCGACGACATCCGTCCGATGGAGATTCGACGCTTCAGATCGACCGAGGCGAAAACGAAATCCTGCTGAGCGAGTTCGAGTTTCAGCGCGACTGGGAACGGGACCTCGTAAGCCGTGAAGTTCTTCGGAGCGTCCGATCTTTCGACAGCCGACATCGACGACCGAGAATTGCTGCAGGAAACGAGTTAACCCGTGCACCGAAGGCTGCTGAACGCGACTCAGGAGTATCCTCAGATCGCTTGGATTTTGGACCGTCGGATCAACTTCTACTTCAACGGACGAGATGGAGTTCGACTTCTGCACAAAGGAAGATTGACGCGCAGAACAAGAAATCAGCCGCTTTCGACACCATTGTCGAAATCCTTCATTGGCGACGAATATGGCGCCCAGATGATCTACAGAGTCAGAAATCTGCCACAGTATTACCTACTTGGTAATAGCTACAAGCAGAAAAGCTGACAGGCGAACGTGGATCGTCGGATCGGTGCGGAATCAACGGCACGAATGCAGCAGAGTCTACACTATGGAAAATCATCATCATGGAGACAACATTCGTGACCAGCGACTGCACAATCGACGCATCTTCTAATTAGTGTCGATAACGATCGATTTATTTCGACGAAGTCATCTTCGTTAAAAATGGATCGACATCAAGACAACGAATCTTCATCCAGGAAAAACAATGGAGCTGCGTGAAGACATGTTCTCCATCCACGAGACACTTCTTCATACAAATTGATCGACAACCTATGGGATTGCAGATAAGTAGCCGTTTTCTCTCGCAATGCTCCCAAGTTCAAGTTGCTGCGAAGGAGCAGATTTCGCACGCAACGACGACGCAGTGAACCCGTCTCGTCAAGGCCAGCGAGACACTACTTCGTAACAGGAGCTGATCGATTCATCTTCATCAAGAATCTCAGCCATCCGAAGTGATTGATTGGAGCAGTCTCAACATCAACCTCACGAGGCGACACACCAATCATGCGTCGCGATTCCAGGTGTTAATGACCTGCGTGGAAGAAAATTCCGTGCACGTCACGATGCTTGACAGATTGAGGAGTAATTAACCTCTAATCCGGCAAGTACTCGTTCACTAGCGACCCTACGGCACATGCATTGGAGGCGATTCTACCAGAAGCCGAAGCGTTACAAGCACCAGCGTAACTTCGACGATGCAGGAGACCGCCAAGCAACACGAGGTGTCAACAAATGAGGGAGATGCGGACTACTACAACACGATCACGAGCTCTACCGACCGTACATCGGAGGCACGGATGAGCATACCAGGAATTGCTACCCGTGGATACATTGAGGGGAGAAGCAAATTTCTCTTCACACCCTCAAATGAAACAATCACCGGCAGCAATGGAGCAACACATGTGTACCAATGTGCACGTGTTCCTGGTAGTTCCACCTGTTACACCCATCAGGAACACTCTACTGGGAAGAGGGAGTTGATGGATTCTCCTTCAACCGGTACGAGTTGAGAGAATTCTCTGCAGCAGTTGCCGCCGTCGCCATCGTCGCAACCGCCGCCGCCGCTGCAGCAGAAGACTCGACACAACAGTCACAACCAAATCCTGATGGATGATTCTCCACTCAATGGAGATAATGCTGGATTATATTCCAGTGGATCGTAAAGTCCCGGCCAGGCACAGTACTATGATTTCCAGCTAGTGGGAAGGAGATACCACTATGCGAGGAAACAACATGGCAATGCCATATACCCTCAAGAGCAGAAGATATTTGCTCTTATGAGGATGGGAGGACCACGGTACTCTACCGGTATACAAGTCCTCATTGCCTATGGCTTTCCTTAAAGTCATAAAACCTGCGTCGCAACCAATCCATCACCAGCACCAACTCCACGGAAGCAGATAGGCGTGGAATGGAGCGCCGACGCCACTCCGGATAGTGGACTCCGCGTATCTCCAACAACACCCCTATTTGCCGAAATGGAGCAGACTTCAACACTGATGCTGAGTAGCCGAGACGTCTTCGACTGCAACGCTACTTCAAGGACAGCAACAGAATGAGACAACACATGATGGCACCAGAAGACCTATCCCAATATGTGCGCCAGACACCGATGCCTACCGATGGCCTCCGTGCTAAACTGGACGTGCATAAGGTCATACTGGATTGGCTGTCATCAATGCCCATTTGGAAGTGGGAAAGGATTACTTGGGAATACCCATAATATTCCCAAATGTCCTAACCCATCACTGTGGGATATCTACGCAGCAGAGATTCCTTGCTTGAGCAACCACCGAGGGAAACTACTTTGGCGCCGATTCTGGAAGTTACCAGCTCCGCGTTTATGGTACCAACCCCTCGCATGGTTCTGAACACAAGGGATACGCTGAGCAGCACTTCGCATGCGCTGTTGTACTCAAGGCAGTGTGACTAGCAGACCGCGTGGTGGACAGGGTTACTACTACTGATTCTGCTCTCCATTCCGCAGCACTACGATGCCGAGTGGGTACGACTCGCGACAACACTACGGCATGGACCAGCATTCGACAGAAGCTGCATGTAACGGAAACAACACTGCTACAGAAGCAGTACTACGACACGACTGCCATACCACCAACACTTGGTGATCTTCACACGTGGACCAGATGCGGGTAACAGCATGCACGGATCGGACAACATAGCCACTCATCTGCACGTTACTGCACACTGTTCCGACCATTCACATCTCCAACTCCGACTTGCATCTGCCCGTCCTGGAGTTTGCCTACAAGTATGCTCCTGACGCCGCTACTGGACAGACGATGTACTTCGTCTGTTACGGACGCCACCCGATCACACCACAACAGCTAACCATACCAGCCACAGTCCAACTGGCTTCCGATTTCATCGCCATCGTCCACCATCTTGTACATCGACCACACAAGCGCCCTCTTGGACATCCAACATCAGCACAAGCACTTGGCAACTCATCACTACCCTTCTCGAGACCATAATCTCGACATCAGCCAACTTCCATCCAAGCTTCAACCTTGCTTCTGCGGGACTATCCTCTTTGAAGCAAAGGTCCTCTTCCACTTCCGCCTCCCAGCCACTTGGAAGATCCATACCGCCTTCCATACCAGCTTCTTAAACCCTATCAAGACCAAACATGCTCTACACCAAATGCCAACCAACGCTGCCGCCCGTGTTCATCCACGACATGGGACAACTACGTGCTTGGACACCGTCGTCGTCAAAATGGCACTCTGGAGCTTCTTCTTGCTGGAAGGATTTTGATCCTTCTGACGCTGCGTCTCTGACCTCGACATGGGTAACGCCCGTCGTCCTCTTCGCGACTACCTTGTCAAGCAGGGTGTTACTTCTACCACCCAGCTTTGAGGGGGGGAAGTGTGAGAGTACGACCCCGTTACACTAATTTCCCCTTTCCATATTTCCTTTCTATTTCATTCCTCTTTTTTTTCATTCCTCTTTTTTCATTTGGTCTTTATCTCATCTCATTTGGTTTCCTATTCCTCCTTTTCCATTATCCTTTGGTTTATCCTGTTATTATAATTATATCACCGACCAGGCTCGGGATGTACTAGCGTGCTATATCTAGCATAATCCTGCCGTTATCCCTTAGAGCCAATAGCCTCGCGTGGCTATACGCATGGTGATTCTATTTCTAGAAGGGTCTATTCCCTTTGGATAGGATAAACGTGGTTACCTGATGTATCTTGGAAGTATAAAAGCACCTTGTATTGATTGATAGTGCAACATTGAGCAAACCTTTCCTCGGGACATTCGATCCTGTGACATTTAGTATCAGTAGTTAACAGGCCTACTACTGATGGAACCTGCTCGCCCGTGACCGAGGACCCTCATCGAGTACTGGTACCGATCCACGCAATCGACCAAACTCGGTTGAATAAGGAGGGTGCCAGCCACAGTCTCATCAACCTCGCCACGGCAAAAAACATGAAGTTACCCCTCAGATAGGTGTCTACCGGAGATAGATGCCCGACTAATCGATGGGATCCCATTAGCAATAAAAGACAGGGCGGACATGATTAGGGTACGCTATGGAGGTGACTTGAACTTTTCGATGGGGATGCTGGCAACCAAACTCGACGGCTTCGACATGTTGCTGGGACGGGATTGGCTGCGACGCTTCAACCCAAGAATTGACTGGATGACTGGCAGCTGTTCCATCAAAATCAACAGCCGTAGTGTGACGTTACCAGAATGGACAAAGGGGATCACAAGTGGAGTGACGCACGTGAACTCCGTGGCGATCAAGCGAGCGGTCGCATCGGGAGCGGAAGTCTTCGCTGTAATCGTTCGTGCAGTCGACGTGGCATCGCAACCGTTCGATTTAGAGAAACAGACTGCAGCAGTGCCGGCCGCTTTAGCGCAGCTGATTCGAAATTCCCGTAGATATTTAGAGATGACCTGCCCGAGGGATTACCACCGGAATGACCCTTCAACCATCGAATAAAATTAGAACTAGGGATACAGCTCGCCGTGCAGCAGCAATTTCGATTAACACAGCCGGAGTTAGAGGAATTACGAAAGCAATTATATTTCTTACTGGAGAAAAAAATCATCCGCCCGAGCTCCTCGCCATTTGCCGCCCCCATACTGTTCACCCCGAAGAAGAACGGCGGGTACCGAATGTGCACTGACTACAGAGCACTGAACAGGGTGACTATCAAGTCGCGCTACCCTATCCCGCGCACCGACGAACTGATCGATCAACTTCCCAAAGCTCGTTACTTCTCCAAAATAGATTTACAAGGGGGTTACCTACAGATTCGCGTAGTCGTAGCTGACTATCACAAGACGGTGTTTCATACTAGGTATGGGAGTTTCGAGTACGTAGTTATGCCCTTCCGGCTGACGAACGCCCCGGCAACTTTTCAGATGACAAGATCTTCAGTTCACTCGTAGCTAAGTGTGTTATAGTTTACCAAGACAATATCCTGATCTACAGCGAGACCCGGGAGCAGCACCTAAAGACCTCGAAGCAGTTTTCACACTACTGCAGGAGCATCGGCTGCTCATGAAGGGGTCTAAGTGCAAGTTTTTAAAAGATCGCTTAGAATTTCTGGGACACGTTATTTCCAGTAAAGGCATAGAAGTGGGCCCTCGCAAGATCGAGACAGTGCAAGCCTGGCTACCGCCTAAGAACCTGCTAGAGCTGCAAAGATTTTAAGGCTTTGTCAACTATGTTCGGAGATTTACAGTATCCCGAATATGGTAGGGGTAACTGCACCGTTAACTGACCTGCTGCGGAGAGTGATTGAGTGTAGGTGGGGGGAGAAAGAGCAAGATGCCTTCTCCGCGCTCAAAACTTTTATGTGCTCAGCCCCTGTCCTTCGCATCGCCGATCCTCACCGTCCATTCGAAGTACTCACAGACGCCAGTGACATCGCCATCATAGCAGTACTATTACAAGATTTTGGCGAAGGCCTACAGCCAATCGCATACGAGTCACGAAAGCTGCACCCACCCGAGCAAAACTATCTGATTCACGACAAAAAGATGCTCGCGATCGTGCACACGTTCAAAGTGTGGCGGTGCTACCTGACGGGCGCGGACGTAACAGTACGGACAAACCACCAAAGCCTACAGTAAATCCGCACACAGCCACTACTCAACCCTCGACAGATTGGATGGTTGGATTTTATGGAGTCCAACTTCCATTACAAGGTCACCTACAAAAAGGGGGCATCCAACATCGCAGCCCCCCTTTCTCGCCCATCAGCCCATCTCAGCTCCATAATCCCCGCCCAGACTTCCCCGCTATAAACATGCCCCGCTGTATTTACCCATGGGTACCAGACGGATAGATTCTTTACGTCGGGTGCGTATGAACAGCTCGCAACGGCTAAGGGAGTCTATTACGTAAAGACAGGGACTAGCCGTATCTGGGTACCGGAGTACAGCCTACTACGGGAGCTACTTTCACAGGAAGCTCACAACAGTACCGTTTTGGGGCACTTTGGAGTGGAGAAAACCCGGCAGCAGTTGACCAGATACTATTTCAGGGCCGTCATGCAAGGGGACATGCAGCAGCATATGGTTTCGTACAGAACCTGCCAAACCATGAAATCATCAAAGCAGAAGCCAGCTGGACAGTTGCAACCGATTCCGCCGCCTGAGGGCGTGTGACAGCAGATGACGATGGATTTCGTCACGGGGTTGCTTGCCAAGGACGGCTATAATGACGCGATATTTGTCGTCGTCGATAAATTGACGAAGATTGCCCACTTCGCTGCCTGCAAGAAAAGCATCTCAGCCAAAGAAACGGCCCGCCTCTTCATCTCAACCATCGTTCGCCTCCACGGAATCGAATCCACTATCATTTCCAATCGTTACACAAAATTCACCAGTAACTTGTGGCGCAACCTCTGGGACCAGCTTGTCACGCGCATGCAATTCTCCTCCGACAACCATTTCGAGACTGCCGGACATACCAAACGGGTCAATCAGACGATGGAGCAGCTGATTCGCACCACCTACAATGACGTGGCTGACTGGGAGCAGTTACTGCCACTGATTGAGTTCACGTAAAACAATTCCTTGTCAGCCACTAGATGACAGTCACCATTCTACCTAAATTACGGACAGAACCCTACAGTATCAAGAGCCCAACAGTTCGCAGAAATATTACAGAATGCGTGGAAATGAGCAGCCGACAACATTAAAACGCGCGAATGTTATTTCTACGCGCAAAGCCAATCTACATCGACGAGCAGTAACTTACCAGGCTGGAGACTTAGTAATGCTCGACACTTAGAACCTTCGACTGCCCATTGTCCCAAAACTCCGCCCCCGCTACTGTGGACCATTCACCATCAGCCACATGATATCTTCCAATACAACCCATCTACTATTACCGGCCACCTGGAACGTCAACCCATCATTCCACGTGCGATTTCTTCGACCATACTATCAAAGTTAACGAATGACTAGAACCATGGCATACAAGGGAATATAACTTTGTGGGTTGTACTCTCTAAGGCACAACCCTGTATAGTCTATAAGAACATACAAAGATATGTTTGACACACCCCCTAGACTGGATAGGGGCAGTGCGTGGTGAGAGACAAGAAGCTCAGGGTGGCACTACTAGTCCAACCTTTGAGACGAGCCCTGAAGACCAGTCAAACGATTAATGACAAGGCAAGAGCAAAACCCGAGCGGCACTACGAATCCAGCCACTGGGAAGAGGCCACAAGGCCAGTTGGGAAAATATATATCAAGGTGTGTACACAATCAAGTCCTAGCAAATGAGAGGCTACAGGAACAAGACCAAGCTGTACACAGTGCCGATAATAATCTTTAGGCGCAAGCGCCTTCATAAAGATATCAGCTGTGTTGGCACCGGAGGCCAAGTGTACTATGCGAGCCTGGCGACACTGCTGTTGCTCGCGCAGGAGGAAGTACCACAACTGGATATGCTTCGCTCTGCCCTCGAGTCGAGGCTCCTGACACAGGAGGATCATGGCCCTATTGTCAGCGTACATGACCGGAGCAGAGCTAGGCCGCTCACCTAAGTCTGTGAGCAAGAAAGTCAGCCAACGGAGCTCCTGTGCCGCCATGGCACCAGCGTAAATCTCAGCCTCACAGCTAGACTGGGCAACAGACGACGAACGGGTGGACCGCAACGAGACAGCACCTGCACCAAGGCTAAAGCAGTAGCCCTGAGAGGACCGGAGAGTCTCGGCGTCGTCGACCCAAGAAGCGTCTGTGTGCCCGGTAAGGACCACTGGTCTGCATCCTCCTAGCACTAGACCCAAGCCCGATGTACTTGCTAGATAACACAAAACCCTCTTAGCTGCCGACCACTGCTGTGGTCGGTGTCTGCCGGTGGCCACAAAGCGAGCCAGGATGCTGAGAGGGTATGCGAGATCTGGATGAGTGCAAGTCATCAAGTACATGAGGCAACCCACCAGCTCTGTGTAGGGGCCACTAGGCTCTACAGCCTCCGAGACTGGAGCAGAGAGTCTGTGGTCTACTAGTAAAGGGGTGGGCTATGCGGAAGAGAACTAAAGGCCGAACCTCTGAAGGACCTGACACACCACATGTGACTGCGAGAGAGTGATGGTGCGCGCTACTCTGTCCTTGGAGATATGCAGGCCAAGGTAGCGGCGCAGCTCTTTTAGGTCAGTGTAGATGTGTCTCCTCAGCACCTCAGCCTTTATGGAGGCCAGCGCGTCTCTGTCTACAGTAGCAAAGACCAAGTTGTCTACGTAAACAAGGATGTGGAAGGGAGTCTGGCAGGAACGGACGAAGAGCGAGGGGTCTGCAGATGACGGAAAGAACTGCAGGTCAGCAAGTGTAGCACACAGTGTGTCGTGCCACTCATGGGGCGCCTGTCGCAAGCCGTAGACGGGGCGCCGGAGGAGCCACTCGGTACCAGGGGGAAAGGTACCGGAGAGATCCTAGGGGCGGCGCATGTAGACCTGCTCATGTAGACTGCCATGGAGGAAAGCTGTAGAGAAGTCGAGGGAGTGGAGCTCATAGTCATGCTGGGCTGCTACATATAGCAGTGCTTGAAGAGAAGTCATCTTTGGGGTCAGGGCGAAGGTCTGAAAGAAGTCCACCCCCTCACGCTGATTGAAGCCTCGAGCAACGTAGCGCGCCTTGAAGACAGGCGACTCTCAAGAAGGGCGCTTCACCTTGAAGAGCCACCGGCCATCGACTACGTTCATCCCAGGTGGGGGAACTACGTCGACAAAGGTACCGGTGGATCTCCAAGATGCCATCTCCTGCTCCATGGCAGCTATCCACTGAGAGGCCCAGGGTCCCGAGGTGGCCTCAGCGTAGATGCGAGGGGTCCGGATGTCAAGGGCGTTTGGGTCACCCTCAAGGACTAGTAGCATGGAAAAGAGATGGGGAGTGGCTGCAGACAGGAAAGCGAGCTCGTACTGCCTGTTCACTAGGACGTCACTGCCAAGGGCAGCCACACCCCCGATGGTCGGAGGGCAGGCATGGTCAAAGACCAGAGCTGTGGCGTAGTCAAGGTGGCGGATAGAGGCGAAGTCAGTGACAGCAGCTACAAGAGCCGATAGACTCGAGACAGGAACAGATGGGTCGGTAACAAGAGAGACAAGGAAACGAGGAACAAGGGGACGTGCAGCACAAAGGAAGTCAGAGAACAGAGGCGGGGCCACAGCAAGCGACGACGTAGGAGGAGACAGCAGGAGAGGAGGAGCAAGGGACGCGTGAGAGCGAAGCAACATAGGGTGAGAACGCGGAGCAGGGGAGGTAGGACGAGCACGAGACGGACGACGAGACCAGACGTGAGACGGAGGAGTTGGGTGAGGAGAGAGAGGGGGAGACACAGGAGGAGAACGGGGGGGGAGACGAGCCGGAGAGGACTCCGGAGGAGGAAACACAGGGCCGGAGACCGGCGGAGGAGGAGGCGGTGGTGACAGAGGAGGCACCAGCAGGCAGCCACGAGAAGGAAGACCGAGGAGGTGAAGAGCGGACACCGGCGGGGACTGCTGCGGCTGCTGCTCGACTCCAACACCTGATCCTCCAGCGACAGCATGGCTCCCTCCGAGAAGCTCCATGCCAGCACCCTCAGAACGGGAACCCGCTCCAGCACCCACCCCAAAACGCTCCCCAGCACCCGCAGAACGCACGAACCCCAGCGGCGGTGACGACGGCAGAGGCGGGGGCAGCTGCGGCGGTGACAGCAACGGCGGCGACGGGGAAGAAGAGACCCAGGCAGGGAGGGGCAGGGGGAGGGACTCCGTAGAGCTGCGAGAGTCAGCAGACTCCTCGGCAGGGACACCCGACGGGAGAGGGGTGATGTGAGACACACCAGATGGGGCAGGGAGGGGAGGGGGGGGAGTCGGGGCGACCGGGGGAGGGGGAACCAGGAACTGCGGGGGGGGTAAACGGGGGACCACGGTGAGGAAAGCGGTGGTAAAAAGAGACTGACTCGTCAAAGGTGACGTCGCGGGAGTGAAAGATTCGGTGAGATGGCGAGTGGTAGAAGTGCCAGTCGGACGAGTCGAGGGGGAAACCTAGGAAGATACAGGGGACGGTGCGGGCAGTGAGCTTGTCCGTGCCAGAGGCACGAATGGGAGCAAGGAAGCCCCATACGTGGAACGCAGACGCGTTACCAGGGGACCCGGTCCAGAGGAGGGTCGGCGAATCCTACGGCAACTGAGGGTGCGGCCACATGTTAAGCTGGTGAGCGGCGTAGTGAATGGCGAACGGCCACAGGAAATGGGGTGCACTGGTATGGGTCATGGAGATACGAGCCACCTCCATGACCAAACCGATGCGTCACTCAGCGACCCCATTATGCTGCGGGGAGTTCGGCAAGGTGAACGTCTGGGTGATGCCCTCCGCACGACAGAAACAACCAAGGCAACTAGAGGTGAACTCGCCACCGCGGTCAGAGTGAAGACGCAACACATGAAGACCTCGGTGCACTCGCGCAGAGACAAGCCACGGGATAAGAACGTCAGGCACGTCGGCCTTCTGCTCTAGGGGAAACACCATGGTGTAGCGTGTGTAGTCGTCGACAAGCACTAGGAAGTAGTGCTCACGACATGACCTATGGACAGGGGCGGGGGCCCAGATGTCCATGTGCAGGGTCTGCAGGGGTGCGGCGGTGGGGGGAACGAGGAGGAGTGAGGGGCACGGCGGAGCCGGCCCTCAACGCAGGGCGTGCACGGCGGCGCTGATGAGGAGGGGAGCGCAGGGAACGAATGAAGGAGACCTAAGACAAGACCGTGTTGGGACATGTGACGGAGATGTGTGAGAGCGGGGTGACCTAGAAGGCGGTGCCACAGAAGCGACGGGTGAGTAAGCGACCGGTACGAGCAAGCCGCAACAACCTGGGTAGACACAGATACCTGGGGAGGCGTCCCAACCATGGGGGACGCGGTGTCCAGCGTGAACAGGCCAGGCACCGCGTCCCGGGGGAACGTGGTGAGGGGAGCACCAATGGCGGCCTTGATACAGATAGCGTACCGCTCGTAACTAGGGAACGTAGTGGTGACGCCAAGGTCCTGGAGGCAGCCGACACCAACTTGGTTCTTAGAGAATGAGGGGATGTGCAGGTTTGTAAGGGAGCCCATGGGAACCACCGGACAGGGAAGGGTGGTGGAGCTACGGGCGACTACAGGATCGGAGGAAGGGTATGCAAGAGCAATTGCGGCGAGGGCGGCAAGTGGCGTAAGCATAGTGGAGTCCCGAAAGAAACACCGGGAAGCAGTGGAGTCCAGGGTGAAGGAGAGCGCGGCATTGGTGGTAGGGGTCGGAGGAGCGAGGGAGGACCCAAGGCTAAACACGGCAGAGGATCCTACGCCTGACGCAGCAGGGGAGCCTCAACTAGGCACACTGGGCACAACTACACTAGGCAACACGGTGGAATGGCGGTAGAGTGAGGTGCAGTACGGTGGAATGCGGTGCAGTACCGTGGAGTGCGGTGCAGTGCGGTGCAGCGCGGTGGGAGCGAGGTGGGAGCCGCGAGGGTAGCTGAGGGACGGAGCCGCGAGGAGGCTGGGCGGCAAGGCCGTGGGGCGGCTGGTCAACAGGGACTGTGTGGCGGCTAGGAGACCGCTAGCCGCGTGGCGGCGAAGTGACGGGGGCCGGTTATGCGACGGGGCCGGCTAGGCTACGGGGCTGACTGGGCGACGGGGCGGGCTAGGCGACGGGGCCGACTGGGCGACGGGGCCGGCTGGGCAACGGGGCCGGCTAGGAGGAGGGGCCGGTTGGGCTACGGGGCCGACTAGGCGACGGGGCCGGCTAGGCGACGGGGCCGGCTGGGCGACGGGGCCGGTTAAGCGACGGGGCCGGCTAGAGGACGGGGCCGGCTAGGAGGCGGGGCCGGCTAGAGGATGGGGCCGACTGAGAGACGAGACCGGCTGGGGGACGGGGCCGGGTAGGCGATGGGGCGAGGTAGGCGAAGGAGCCAGCTAGGACCTATGGCCAAAGCGCTAGTGGGCGGGGGAGACCTAACCTTCTCATGATACCATATACAAGTTAACGAATGACTAGAACCATGGCATACAAGGGAATATTACCTAGTGGGTTGTACTCTCTAAAGCACAACCTTGTGTAGTCTATAAGAACATACAAATATATTTTTGACATATACATCGCTAGCATCATTAAATTACCACGTCACTGAGCGAACTTGAACATCCGACCACTTGCCGAGCCTTCTGTTGAACCTGCGAAGGTTCTCAGCCATCGGATCAAGGATCCTCGAGGGGCTCGCCTGATCGAGTTTCTGATAACTTGGAAGGACCGGATGGCCCTAGAAAACAGTTGGGTGCCCCTGGCACAGGAATAACTAGGTGTTATGGGTCTAGCTCCAGTCTCACAATGTGCACGACGTCGGCAGTCTTAGCTAAGACCATACCTTGGAGGGGGGAGGGTGTAAGGAAATTGTATTTCCTTATGACGTGTTTTAGTCAGTAAGGTGTACACTGCGATAACCGGGTTGCTGCGCAGCTCTGCCACGAAATTCAGATCGCGGTCCTTGCCTCCTGACGAGCCGCATGTATTGTTGCATGCCCTCCTGTTGCATGCCTAGATCTGGGCACTCCATGCCATTTTACGAACCACACGTCACAGCTCTGCCGAGCCACAACCATGTGCTCCTAGACTAGCTATTGTTAGAAGAGGGTTTAGCTAGGTAGGCAAGAAAGTAGCGACAGAAAAGAGAGATCGAGCAAGCGAGCGACACGAGCTGCGACGGGTGAGTAAGCGACCGACACGAGCAAGCCGCAGCAACCTGGGTAGACGCTGCCTCCTGGGGAGGCGTCTCAACCGGGGGGGAAGTGGTGTCCAGCGTGAACAAGTCAGACACTGGGTCCCGCGGGAACATGGTGAGGGGGGCACCAATGGCAGCCTCGGTACAGACAGTACACTGCTTGTGCACAGGGAACGTAGTGGTGACGCCAAGGTCCTGGAGGCAGCCGACACCGACTAGGTTCCTAGAGAACGAGGGGATGTGCAGGCCGGTAAGGGAGTCCGAGGGAACCGCTGGACAGGGAAGGGTGGTGGAGCTACGGGCGACTACAGGACCGGAGGAAGGGTATGCAAGAGCAAATGCGGCGGGGGCGGCAAGCAGCGTAAGCGTAGTGGAGTCCCGAAAGAAACACCGGGTAGCGCCAGAGTCCAGGATGAAGGAGAGCGCGGAAGTGGCGACAGGGGTTGGAGGAGCGAGGGAGGACACAAGGCTAAACAAGGCAGAGGATCCTATGCTTGACGCAGCAGGGGAGCCTGAACTAGGCACACTGGGCACAACTACACTAGGCAACATAGAGTAATAGGAAGCAGTCACACTAGAGTCATCGACATACAGTACATACAAAGCAGAGCTAATCTTATCCATGTCCATATCAAAGATCCTAACACCACAGCGGAGCAGACTATGGAAGTCGGGGAGGTCTGGCAATGGGCCGAAGCGGAGACGAAACAAGTCGTCTAAGCAAAGTTAGTGAGGGTGAGGTCAGCGGGGTGGAGACTAAGGAAGTGATCGTGGGTGGTGGCAAGGCGGTCAGGGAAGCGGGTGGCAAGCAGGTAGAGGGTAGAGCAGATGGGGGGCTGAAACACATGAAGCTGGGCCTCAGTGCAGGCAGCGCGCCAGGTCGTGTCTAGTGTGCGCAGTGATAAATGTGTAGTGTTCTGTGGTGTAGTTTGCTCTAGCTGATTGTGGGCTATTGGGATTTGGGCAAAAGATGTGGGTTGGTTGGCTAGGTTTGATCTCGTTACCTTTCCAACCCATACAACCCCAAACCCACTACAACATCTTTGATGTTGCAGATGTGGCACTTGGGAGTGTTAGGGTTTGGTCCAGGGCGAGGGTTGGTGGTGTTTGACAATCTCATTCTCCAACTTTTCCAGATTGAACTGCTTCCCTTCTCGTTTCCTACTAGGTGATTCATGGCTGCCTAGCCAAATTACCAGAATACCCCCTCACACTGATTTCGTCATAATCGGCGGCTCAGATCTTGGTTATGAACGTGCTTTACCATTCTGGAAAGTAGAGATTAAGACCTTTCCAACGCGTATAAGCTCATTTCTAGAAGTTACCTGAGCAGCACGCAATGATCCTTTGAGGTCGTCAGACTTAATCTCTAATTAGTTCTCTCCAGATTTGCACGATTTCCATCACGCAGGTGGGTGGCCAGGTCAGCAATAGTAGGGAAAGACGTGAGATCAGGAAAGAGCATGGGCAGGATCAGGCGATTGATGGAGGCAGAGGGCAGGGTGGAATAGCATGCGACAACAGACTCTACGAACTCCTGCGCAAACCTGACCGACCTAAAGCGGGGGCGCTCGGACAGGGGGAGGGCATGACTAAGTGCAAGCTGTGCGACAGCGTCACACGACAACCAGACAGCACGGGCAAGGGCAGTAGCGGCGGCGGACTCACGGTCGACAGACGTGGGGTCAGCGGGTAGAGCAGCAGGGGGGTCAGGGCAGGGGTGTGTACCATCGATGTGGACAGGTAGGGAGTGGCCAACCTGCCACTGACCAGTCAGGTGGCGGCTGAGGTTAACGAGGCACGAGTCGAACTAAGCCGGCTGCCCCTCCGCATCAAAGCGCAGGACCGAGTCCGCCATCATGGTCACTGCAGCAGCAGAAAGGCGGTACTGGGTGACAGGGTGTAGCGGGAAGCAGTGGAGTGCGGTGCGGTGCTGTATAGTGCAGTAGACGGAGGTGCAGTATGGTAGGGTGCAATGTAGTGCAGTGCAAAGCGGTGCAGTGCAGTGTGGTGCAAGGCAGTGAAGTGCAGTGCAGTGCGATGCAGTGCGGTGTAGTGCAATGCAGTGCAGTGCAGTGCGGTACCGGGCGGTGCAGCGCGGGGTAGAGGGCCGATGACGACGGCGAGGCGTCTAGGAGACGGGGCCGGCTAGGCTACGGGGCCGGCTGAGGGACGTGGCCGGCTAGGCGACGGGGCCGGCTGTGCAACGGGGTCGGCTAGGCGACGGGGCTGGTTAGGCGACAGGGCCGGCTCGGGCGACGGGAACGGCTAGGCGACGGGGCCGTCTGGGCGACAAGGCCGACGAGGCGACGGGGCCGGCTGGGCGACAGGGCCTGCTAGGCGATGGGGTCGGCTAGGAGGCAGGGTCGGCTAGGAGGCAGGGCCGGCTGGGCCACGGGGCCGGCGAGGAGGCGGGGTCGGCTAGGAGGCGGGGTCGGCTGGGTTACGGGGCCGGCTAGGCGACAGGGCCAGCTAGGCGACGGGGCCTGTCGGGCGACGGGGCCGGCTAGGCGATGGGGCCGGCTGGGCGACGGGGCCTGCTAGGAGGTGGGGCCGGTTGGGCTACGGTGCCGGCTAGGCGACGGGGCTGGCTAGGAGGCGGGGCCGGCTAGGAGGCGGGGCCGGCTAGACTACGAGGCTGGCTAGGTGACGAGGGCCTCTAGGGGACGGGCCAGCACGGGCGGGAGGGGAACGGGCGGCTAGGACCTAGAGCGGAAGCGCTAGTGGGCGGGGGGGGACCTAACCTACTCATGTTTTTATATCAAAGTTAACGAATGATTAGAAAGGTGGGATACAAGGGAATATAACCTAGTTGGTTGTACTCTATAAGGCACAACCCTATATAGTCTATAACACTATACTAAGATATGTTTGACAGTCCTCTCTACAGTAGGATCCAGTCAGAGTAATGCACCTGTCTAGCTGACATATACATATATGTGAATATATATATTGACACACCCCCTAGGCTTGGTAGGTGCTACTCATAGAGCCAAGAGACTAGGGCAGCACTAGTAGTCTGTCCTCTGGTTTGAGTAGCAAGAAAAGGTTGGAGCACACTGCAAGCCCAACACCCCCAAGCCCTAACACCTCCATACCCAGCAGCAACTTTGGGAGTCTACAGGGGATCAACCCCTCGGCATGTGAGACGGCGATATCAGCGGCGGGGGCAGCGGCAGCGGTGGCGGCGGTGGGTGGCAGCAGAGCCTGCAGCACCTGCGGCAGCGGCGGCGGCGTCGACGACTTCGGCGGCGGCGGTGCCCGAGGCACCCTGCGGCGCGGCATGCTCTGCATTGACGGGGAAGAACGGCACAAGACCGCTCGCAGCTGCGGTAGGGTAAGGGGGAGATGCAGAGGAGGGGGGGGGGGAGTCTTCGGCAGCGACGCCAGTAAGCGAGCCGCCCTGGCTGGCATGCGGGCGTGGTGGTTGGTGCTAAATCAGTGCGCTGGCCGCTGCCGTCCGTGCGCTGGCGCGTCGAAGCTGCCACGGCAGCACGACAAAGCTGCCATGGCAGCGCGTCAACGCCACGGCAGCGCGTCGAGGCCGCCACGGCAGTGTCAACTTATACATATATTGTTAGGTAGAATTTAAAGGCTAGATAGGGTATGTTCTTAGTGGGTACAACCCAAATGTTATATCTCCCCTGTTCTCCCTTCTTCTAGTCATTCTTTCTAGTCTTAACTTGGTATCACGAGTTGTTAGGTCCACCCACCCGCTTCCGCCCCGTGCCGCCACCTACCGGACCCTCGCGCCCCTAGCTGGCCCCGCGCGCCCCTATGGCCCCGTCGCGCCCCTACGGCCCCGTCGCGCACCTAGCAGACCCTGTCGAGCCCCTACGGCCCCGTCGCGGCCCTAGCAAGCCTTGTCGCGCCCCTACGGCCCCGTCGCGCCCCTAGCAGGCCCCGTCGCGCCCCTACGGCCCCTCGTGCCCCTAGCCGGCCCCGTCGCGCCCCTACGGCCCCGTCGTGCCCCTATGGCCCCATCGCGCCCCTAGCCGGCCCCGTCGCGCCCCTACCGGCCCCGTCGCGCTCCTACGGCCCCATCGCGCCCCAAGCCGGCCCCCCGCGCCACTACGGCCCCTCGCGCCCCTAGCTGGCCCTGTCGCGCCCCTACCGGTCCCTCGCGCCCATAGCCGGCCCCTCGTGCCCCTACGGCCCCTCGTGCTCCTACCGCTCCCCCCCCCGTGTCCGTAGCCGGCCCCACGCGCCCTTGCCGGCCCCGCTCGCCCTAGTGGGCCCCTTGTGCCCTAGCTGGCCCATTGCGTCCTAACCGACCTCGTCGCCTGAGCCGCCGAGCCGCCATGTCCCCGAGCCGCCGAGCACCCGCGCCGCCAAGCCGCCATGCCGCCGAGCCGCCGTGCCGCCGAGCCGCCATGCCACCGAGCTGCCGTGCTGCCGAGCCGCCGTGTCGCCGAGCCGCTGTGCCGCCATGTCCCCGAGCTGCCGCGCCGCCGAGCCGTCGAGCCGCCGAGTCGCTCCGCCGTTGAGCCGCTGTGTTGCTATGACACTGTGCAATGGCGGACGCCGTTCTTCACTTCGCCGCATGGCTCGTCGACCTCCGCCGGCACCTGACAGGTCAGCGCCAAGATGGGCACTCCCTGGCTATGCATGTTGATGGTTTGCTTCCCCGCCCCCCTGTGCCTGATCCCCTCCCTGTTGACCCTACCACTCCTGAGAGCAAGGCTTTTGCTGCTGCTGCGCTTGCTCGAGCTGTCTAGGATTCTCGCGACGCAGTAGCCCAGCTTGCCATTAGCCATGCCCTCCCCCTGTCTGAGTGTCTGCACTTTACCGCTGTCGCGAACGCCAAGGACGTTCTCGCTGCAGTAGTTGAGCGTTACACCACACCTGCTTCAGCCTCTGCTGGCCGCTTGATCCTACCCATGCTCTTCCCTGATCTTTCTGCTTTCCCCACGGTAGCTGTTCCGAGGCCGCCTTACGTGCCCCCCTTGCAACGTTCCCACGGGAATCTGTGCCTGGCCTGTTTACGCTGGACACTGCCTCCCCCCCGGCGGGCGAGTCCTCCTTCGGTTTTGCGTCCACCCAGGTAGCTGCGGCCTACTCGTGTCAGTCGCTCACTCACCCATCCCTGTTGTGGCACCAGTGTCTAGGTCACTCCGCGCTCCCCCGCCTGCGTCACACATCTCAGCACGGTCTAGTCCTTGGCCTCCCTGCGTCGCTCCCTGCTCTCCCTCCCTCGCCTGCGCCACCATGCACGCCCTGCGTCGAGGGCCGGCTGCACCGTGCTCCTCACTCCTCCTCACTTTGCCCTACCACTGCACCCCTTCAGACCCTGCACTTGGACGTTTGGGGCCCAGCCCCTGTCCCTGGGCCGCGTCGCGAGCGCTACTTTCTTGTGCTCGTTGACGACTTCATGCGCTTTACCACGGTGTTTGCCTAGGAGCGGAAGGCCGACATGCATGACGTTCTTATCCCGTGGCTCATTGCTGCACACCTCCACCGCGGTCTCCCTGTGCTGTGCCTCCACTCCGACCGTGGCGGCAAGTTCGCCTCTGGTCACCTGGGTCAAATCTGTCGTGTGTAGGGTGTACCAAGACGTACACCCTACCGGACTCTCCGCAGCAGAATGGGGTCGCTGAGCGACGCATCGGTTTGGTCATGGAGGTGGCTCGTACCTCCAAGATCCATGCCGATGCACCCCAGCTTCTGTGGCCGTTCGCTGTTCGCTATACCACTCACCAGCTTAACCTCTGGCCTCGCTCAAAGCGGCCACAGGTTTCGCCGACCCCCCTTTGGACCGGTTCCCTGGTGACGCGTCTGTGTTCCACGTCTGGGGCTTCCTTGCTCACGTTCGTGCCTCCGGCGCGGACAAGCTCACTGCCCGCACCGTCCCCTATGTCTTCCTCGATTTCCCCCTTGACTCCTCTGACTGGCACTTCTACCACCCGCCGTCTCACCGCTTCCTCCACTCTCATGACGTCACCTTTGACTACCTCTGTCTGACTACCTTCGTGCTGCTCTGCCTCTTGTTCCTCGGGTCCTTGCCTCCCTCGTTACCGACCAGTCTGTTCCTGTCTCCAGTCTTGAACGCACTTGTAGCTGCTGTCGCTAACTTTGCCTCTGCTTGCTGCCTTGACTTCGCTACCGCTCTGGTCTCTGACCCTGTCCGTCCTCTGTTCGTCGGGGGTGCTTCTGCCCTTGGCAGTGACGTCTTGGAGGACCGGCAGTACGAGCTTGCTTTCCTATCAGAGGCTACTCCCCATCTCTGTTCCATGCTGCTAGTCCGTAAGGGTGACCCCGACGTCTTTGACATCCCGACCCCTCGCACCTACGCTGAGGCGACCTCGGGACCTTGGGCCTCTTAGTGGATAGCTGCCATGGAGTAGGAGATGGCATCTTGGAGGGCTACCGGCACCTACGTCGACGCAGTTCCCCCAACTGGGGTGAACGTAGTCCATGGCCGGTGGCTCTTCAAGATGAAGCGCCCCCCTGGAGAGCCGCCTGTGTTCAAGGCGCGCTATGTGGCTAGAGGCTTCAGTCAGTGAGAGGGGGTGGACTTCTTTCAGACCTTCGCCCCGACCCCAAAGATGACTACTCTTCGGGCACTGCTACACATAGCAGCACAATGTGACTACGAGCTTCACTCCCTCGACTTCTCCACTGCTTTCCTTCACGGCAGCCTACACGAGTAGGTCTACCTGCGCCGCCCTCAGGGCTTCACCGGTACTTTCCCTTCTGGGACCCAGTGGCTCCTCCGGCGCCCTGTCTACGGCTTGCGACAGGCGCCTCGTTAGTGGCACGACGTGCTGCGTGCCACACTAGCTGACCTGCAGTACTTTGCGTCCTCTGCTGACCCTTCGCTCTTCGTTCGTATTGGCCAGACTCCGTTCTATATCCTGGTCTACATAGACGACCTGGTCTTTGCTACGGAGACGCGCTGGCCTCCATGACGAGCTGCTGAGGCAACACACCTGCATTGACCTAGGAGAGCTTCGCCGCTACCTTGGCCTGCAGATCTCCACGGACAGAGCAGCGCGCACGATCACTCTTACACAGTCACACTTGGTGTGTCAGGTCCTTCAGAGGTTCGGTCTTCAGTTCTCCTCCGCACAGCCCACACCTCCGCCGTTAGACCACAGGCTCTCAGCTCCAGTTCCCAAGGAGTCAGCAGAGCCCAGTGGTCCTTACGAAGAGCTGGTGGGTTGCGTCATGTACCTGATGACTTGCACTCGTCCAAATCTCGCATACCCTCTCAGCATCGTGACCCGCTTTGTGGCCACAGGCAGAGATCGACCACAACACTGGTCGGTCGCTAAGAGGGTTTTGCGTTATCTTGCAAGTACATCAGGCATGGGGCTAGTGCTGGGAGGAGACAGGCCAGTGGTCCTTACAGGGCACACAAACGCTTCTTGGGCAGACGACGCTGAGACCCTCCGGTCCTCACAGGGCTACTACTTCAGCCTTGGTTCTGGTGCCATCTTGTGGAGGTCCACTCGCTCCTCATCTGTTGCTCGGTCTAGCTGCGAGGCTGAGATCTACACCGGTGCCATGGCGGCACAGGAGCTCCGCTGGCTGACCTTCTTGCTTGCCGACTTAGGTGAGCGGCCTAGCTCTGCCCCGGTTTTGTACGCTGACAACGAGGCCATGATGCTCCAGTGTCACGAGCCTAGACTTGAGGGCAGAGCGAGACACATCCAGCTGCAGTACTTCCTTCTGCGCGAGCTTCAGCAGTGGCGCCAGGCCCACGTAGTACACCTTGCCTCCGGTGCCAACATAGCTGATATCTTTACTAAGGCGCTTCTGCCTAGAGATCATCAGCGGCACTGCTTACAGTTAGGTCTAGTTCTTGTTGACTCTCACTTGCTAGGCCCTTGATTGTGTACTCCTTTCTATTTATGCCTTCCAGACTGGCCTTGTGGCTTTTCCTCCAGTGGTTGGACTAGTAGTTAGCTGGTTAGAATAGGAGAGTATAAGGTAATATAAGCTAGGGAGTTGTACCCTCTAATGCACACACCTGTATAGTCTACAGTAACATACTAAGATAAGTTTGACACACCCCCTAGACTATATAGGGGCAGTGCCTAACACGAGAACAAGCAGCTCAGGGCGGCACTACTAGTCCAACCTCAGAGGCAAGGGTCTAAAGACCAGTCAATAGGATTACAGACAAAACAGGAGCAAGACCAGAGCGGCACTACTAGTCCAACCATTGGGAGAAGCCACAAGGCCAGTCTGGATAATACATATACAGTATATAATGATTGTACATAGTCAAGGTCCTAGCAAGTGCAAGGCAACAAGAATAAGACCAAGCTGTAAGCAGTGCCGCTGATGATCTTTAGGCGCAAGCGCCTTCGTAAAGATATCAGCTGTGTTGGCACCAGAGGCCAAGTGTACTACATTAGCCTGGCGACGCTGCTGCAGCTCGCGCAGGAGGAAGTACCGCAGCTGGATGTGCTTCGCTCTGCCCTCAAGTCGAGGCTTCTGACACAGGAGGATCATGGCCCAATCGTCACCGTACAGGACCGGGGCAGAGCTAGGCCGCTCACCTAAGTCAGTGAGCAAGAAAGTCAGCCAGCGGAGCTCCTATGCCGCCATGGCACCGGCGTAGATCTCGGCCTCACAGCTGGACTGGGCAACAGACGAAGAGCGAGTAGCTCTCCACGAGACAGCACCTGAGCCAAGACTGAAGCAATAGCCCTGTGAGGACCTAAGGGTCTCGGCGTCTTCTGCCCAAGAAGCGTCTGTGTGCCCAGTAAGGACCACTGGCCTGCGTCCTCCCAGCACTAACCCCAAACCGGATGTACTCGCGAGATAACGCAAAACCCTCTTAGCTGCAAACCAGTGCTAAGGTCAGTGTCTGCCTATGGCCACAAAGCGAGCCAGGATGCTGAGAGGGTATGCGAGATCTGGACGAGTGCAAGTCATCAGGTACACTAGACAACCCATCAACTCTGCGTAAGGACCACTGGGCTCTGCTGACTCCTCAGGGATTGGAGTAGAGATCCTGTGATCTACTGGAAGTGGTGTGGGCTGTGCGGAGGAGAACTGAAGACCAAACCTTTGAAGGACCTGGCGCACCAAGTGTGACTGGGTGAGAGTGATGGTGCGTGCTGCTCTGTCTCTGGAGATCTGCAGGCCCAGGTAGTGGCGCAGCTCTCCTAGGTCAGGGCAGGCGTGTCTCCTCAGCAGCCCAGCCTTCACAAAGGCCAGCGCGGTGGTGTCTGCAGTGGCAAAGACCAGATCGTCTACGTAAACAAGGATGTAGAACGGAGTCTGGCCAGAACGAACAAAGAGCGAGGGGTCTGCGGATGACGAAAAGAACTGCAGGTCTGCAAGGGTAGCACGTAGCATGTCGTGTCACTCGCGGGGAGCCTGGCGCAAGCCGTAGACTGGGTGCCTCAGAAGCCACTGAGTCCCAGGAGGGAAGGTAACAGTGAAACCCTGAGGTCGGTGCAGGTAGACCTGAAGAAACGCAGTGGAGAAGTCAAGGGAGTGTAACTCGTAGCCACGCTGTGCTGCTACGTATAGCAGTGCCAGAAGAGTAGTCATCTTCGGGGTCGGGGCGAAGGTCTGTAAGAAGTTCACCCCCTCATGCTGACTAAAGCCTCTAGCCACGTAGCGTGCCTTGAACCCAGGCGGCTCTCCAGGAGGGCGCTTCACCTTGAAGAGCCAGCGGCCATCGACTACGTTCACCCCCGGTGGGGGAACTGCGTCGACGTAGGTGCCGGTGGATCTCCAAGATGCCATCTCCTGCTCCATGGCAGCTATCCACGGAGAGGCCCAAGGTCCCGAGGTCGCCTCAGCGTAAGTGCAAGGGGTCGAGATGTCGAAAGCGTCTGGGTCACCCTCAGGGACTAACAGCATGGAACAGAGATGGGGAGCAGCCTTGGACAGGAAAGCAAGCTCGTATTGGCGGTCCTCCAGGACGTCACTACCGAGGGCAGGAGCACCCCCGACAGACGGAGGACAGGCAGGGTCAGAGACGAGAGCGGTGGCATAGAGGCAAAGTCAGCGACCGCAGCGAAAAGAGCATCAAGACACGAGACCAGAAGAGACGGGTTGGTAACGAGAGAAGCAAGGACCCGAGGAACAAGAGGACGAGCGGCGCTAACGTAGTCAGACAGAGGGGGAGGCGCAACAACAAGGGAGGACGGAGGAGGCGACGGTAGGAGGGGAGGACGAGACGCGTGGGAACAAAGCAACATAGGGTGAGAGCGCGGGATAGGGGAGACGGGGCAAGCACGGGAGGGACGGCAAGACCAGACGTGAGATGGAGGAGTCGAGTCAGGAGACAGAGGAGGGGACACCAGAGGGGAACGAGGGGGAAGACGAGCCGGAGCCGAGTCCGTGGGATGGAACACAGGGCCGTAGACATGGAAAGGAGGAGACGTCAGGCAAGGCGCAGACGCATGGTCAGGGGACGGAAGTCCGAGCACGCGAAGGGCTGACACCGGCAGTGACAGCTGCTGCGACGGCACGGCACTGACTCCGGAACCGCAAGCTGCTCCACTCCAGCACCTCTAATAGGAACACCCCTAGAGCCCGAAACCCCTCGAGCACCGGTACCACCCCCAGGCCCACCGGGACAAGCCACGATAGGAACCCCAGGACGAGTACCCACCCCAAAGCCAGCACCCCCAGAGTCAACGAGCTGCTGTGGCGACGGCTGCAAAGGCGGCGGCTGCAACGACGGCTGCGGCGGCGGCGGCGGCGATGACGGCGGCTACGACAGCTGTGGCGACGGTGGCTGTGGAGGCGGTGGAGGAGGGGACACCTGGGGAGGGGCAGGCGGCGAGGACTGCGCCGCAAGATCACGAGAGTCAGCAGACTCCTTGACAGGGACAACCGACGTCAGGGGGGTGACGTGGGACACACCAGTCAGGGCAGGACGGGGAGGGGGAGGGGGAGGGGCTAGGGCCACCGGGGAAGGGGTGACCAGGAATAGGGGGGGAGTAACCGGGGGACCTTGGTGGGGGAAGCGGCGGTTGAAAGAGACGGACTCGTCAAAGGTGACGTCGCGGGAGTGAAAGAACCGGTGAGACTGCGGGTGGTAGAAGTGCCATTTGGACGAGTCAAGGGGGAAATAGAGGACAACACAGGGGAGGGTATGGGCAGTGAGCTTGTCCATGCCTGAGGCACAAACATGAGCAAGGCAGCCCCAGACGTGGAACGCAGACGCGTCACCAGGAGACCCGAACCAAAGAAGGGTCGGCAAAACCTGCGGCTGCTGGGGGTGCGTAGGGAACGGCGAACAGCCACAGAAAATGGGGTGCACCGGCATGTATCATGGAGGTACAAGCCACCTCCATGACCAAACCAATGTCTGGGTGATGCCCTCTGCACGACAGAAAATGACCAAGAACGCCGGAGGCAAACTCGCTGCCACGGTCGGAGCGGAGACGCAAGACAGGGAGACCGCGGTGGACACGTGCAGAGACAAGCCACGGGACGAGAACGTCAGGCACATCGGCCTTCCGCTCCAGGGGAAACACCATGGTGTAGCGCGTGTAGTCGTCGACAAGCACTAGGAAGTAGCGCTCTCGACGCGGCCCATGGACGGGGGCGGGGCCCCAGACGTCCATGTGCAGAGTCTGTAGCGGTGTGACGGTAGGGGGGAACGAGGAGGAGTGAGGGGCACGACGGAGCCGGCCTCGACACAGGGCGTGCACGGTGGTGCTGGGGAGGAGGGCAACTTAGGGAACGACCCTGGGAGACCTAGGACGAGACCGTACTGTGACATGTGACTTAGACGCGGGAGTGCGGGGTGACCTAGACGGTGGTGCCACAGGAGTGTCGGGTGAGTGAGCGACTGACAGGAGCAGGCAGCAGCAACCTGGGTAGACGCAGCCACCTGAGGGGACGTCCCAATCGGGGGGGTCGCGGTGTCCAATGTGAACAGTCTGGACACCGGGTCCCGGGGGAACATGGTGAGGGGAGCACCAGTGGTGGCCTCGGTACAGACAGCGTACCGCTCGTGACTAGGGAACGTAGTGGTGACGCCAAGGTTCTGGAGGCAGCCAGCACCAACTAGGTTCCTGGAGAACGAGGGGATGTGCAGGCCTGTAAGAGAGCTCGAAGGAACCGCCAGACAGGGAAGGGTGGTGGAACTGCGGGCGACTGTCGAGCCGGAGGAGGGGTTGGCAAGAGAAACTGCAGCAGGAGTAGCAAGGGGCGTCAGCATAGTGGAGTCACGGAAGAAACACCGAGAAGCGCCAGAGTCCAAGGTGAAGGAGGGCGCGGTAGTGGCTTCTGAAGACAGAGCAGCGATAGTATAACCTAGGCTAAATAAAGCAGGGGATCCTACGCCTGATGCAGCTGGGGAGGCACGACTAGACACGCCTACACTAGGCAACAAGGGGTACTAAGAAGCAGTCACACTAGAGTCATCAGCATACATCACATGCAGGGCAGCAACAATCTCATCCATGTCCATATCAAAGATCTGAATGCTATTGCGAAGCAAGCCATGCCAGTCAGGAAGGTCGGGGACGGGCCGAAGTGCTGACGAAATAGGTCGTCCTGGCGACGGAAATAGCGGACGGAGGTGTGACCGATCTTACCGCAAACATAAGCACGGCGAGGACCGGTCTGGAGCAGGTACTGACAGCGTCCGTCACCCAAACTGCCACCCGACAGCCCACCACGCGCACGACCACCACGTCCAGCGCCACCACCAGCGCCAGGCCACCTGGGCGGGAGACCACCCGCCCGCCTCTGCTGCCGCGGCTGGTGCGAGGGCTACTGATGTGGCCGGTGCGTGTCCAGCTGCGACACCTGAGGCTGCTGAGACAGCTGCTCGGCTGCACCTGTCAGGGTCCCCTCGTTAGCGCTACCACTAGGCGACCCGACTCCACCACCACCTCCACCTTCACCGCCACCCCCACCGCCGCGCCCAGCCTTGGGGCGGCGGCCCTTCCCGGAACGGATCTGCGTTGCAGCTGCAGACTCAGCCACAGCAGCAGAACTGTCGGAGAAGGTGCACTGAGCGGGGGCACAACCCTGAAAGATAGGGACCGGCACAGTACCGCTAGTCTGGGCGATAGAGCGCTGGCGGGTCTCTATGGCAGACAGGGTGTCGACAAAGTCAGTGAGGGTGAGATCACGGAGGTGGATGCTAAGGAAGCGGTCACGGGCAGTAGCAAGACGGTCAGGGAGGCGGGTGGCAAGCAGGTAGAGTGTAGAGCAGAGGGGCGGCTGGAAGGCTCTAAGCTGGGTCTCGGGGCAGGCAGCGCGCCAGGTCGCGTCTATCGTGCGGAGGTGAGCACCAAGGTCAGCGACAGTAGGGAAGGACGCAAGGTCAGGGAAGAGCATTGGTAGGATCAGGCGACCTACAGAGGCAGCAGGCAGGGTGGAATAGCGCTTGACCATGGCATCGAGAAATTCCTGCGCAGTCGTGACTGACCTAAAGCAGGGGCGCTCAGACAGGGGGAGGGCATGACTGATCGCAAGCTACGCAACGGCGTCACGCGACAGCCAGACTGAGTGGGCAAGGGCAGCAGCTGCGGCGGACTCACGGTCAGCGGACGAGGGGTCAGTGGGCAGGGGAGCAGGGGGGTCAAGGCACGGGAGCGTACCGTCAAGGTGGACCGCCAGGGAGTGGCTGTCTTGCCGCTGACTAGTGAGATGACGACGGAGGTCGACCAGCCACGTGTCAAACTCGAGCGGCTGACCCTCTGCGTCGAAGCAGAGCACGGAGTCCGCCATCAAGAGCAGTTCAGTGCTGTGCAATGCGGTGCAGAGCAGTGCTGTGCGGTGCAGAGCGGTGCAGTGCGGTGCAGAGCAATGCTGTGCAATGCAGCGCGGTGCTGTGCGGTGCAAAGCGGTGCAGTGCGGTGAAGAGCGGTGCTGAGTGGTGCAGTACGGTGCAACGCGGTGCTGTGCGGTGCTGGAGGCCGGCGGCGGCGAGCGGGCCGGCTGACGAGGAACGGGTCAAGGGGCCGACTAGGAACGGGCGCGGAGCCGACGAGGGCGGGCGCAAAGGCCGGCTAGGAAAGGGCACGGAGGCCAGCGAGGAACGGGCGCTAGGGCGGCTAGGAGCGGGCGCGAGGGGCCGGCTGGGATGGGCACGCGGGCCAACTAGGAATGAGCGCAAGGGGCCGGCTGGGACAGGCGCGCAGGCCGGCTAGGAACGGGCGTTAGGGGGCCGGCTGGGACGGACGTGCGGGCCGGCTAGGAATGGGCGTTAGGGGCCGACTGAACGGGCGCGAGGGCCGGCTAGGACGGGCGCGAGGGGGGAGGCCGGCAGGAATGGGCGCTAGGGGCCAGCTGGAACGGGCGCGCGGGCCAGCAGGAACGGGCGCCAGGGGCCCGTGGGGGAACGGGCGCATGGCTAGCAGGGAACAGCGCGACTAGGGGGAATGGGCGTCTAGGACCTAGAGCGGAAGCGTGAGCGTGCAGCAGGACCTACCTACTGCTGATACCATCTCAAAACTGAATGATTGGTTAGAATGGGAGAGTACAAGGAAATAAAAGCTAGGGAGTTGTACCCTCTAAGGCACAAACTGTCAAACTATATAGCTTATGTTTGTATAGACTGTATAGGTTCATATCTTAGAGGGTACAACACTTAGGCTTATACCCTTGTATTGTTTTTCTCTCGACATTCAGCTTCTACGTTAAGATCATATCACGCTTGGTAGGTAGGTCCCACCGCCCACGTTTCCGCCCTAGGCCCTCGTCGCGCCGCCCTTAGCTAGTCGCGCCCGTTCCTAGCCGGCCCCCTGAGCCGTCGCGCCCGTCCTAGCCGGCCCCCTGAGCCGTCGCGCCCGTCCTAACCGGCCCCCTGAGCCGTCGCGCACGTCCTAGCCGCCCCCCTGAAATCGTGCCCGTCCTAGCCGGCCCTCTGAGCTGTCGCGCCCGTTCCTAGCCGGCCCCCTGAGCTGTCGCGCTCGATCCTAGCCGGCCCCCTGAGCCGTCACGCCCGTCCTAGCCGGCCCCCTGTGCTGTCGCGCCCGTCCTAGCCAGCCACCCCCCCTGAGCCGTCGCGCCCGTCCTAGCCGCCCCCCCCCCCTGAGCCGTCGCGCCTGTCCTAGCCGGCCCCATGAGCCATCGCGCCCGTTCCTAGCCGGCCCCCTGAGCCATCGCGCCCGCTCCTAGCCGCCCCCCCCCTCCTGAGCTGTCGCGCCCGTCCTAGCCGGCCCTCACGCCCGTCCTACGCGGCCTCTAGCGCCCGGTCCTGAGGCCTGCACGCTCGTCTCAGCTCACCTCAGCCGGCCCGCACGCTCGTCCTCGCCGGTTCCACGCGCTCGTCCTAGCCGGCTCCTCCCCTCGCCGGTTCCACGCGCTCGCACCCGTCCTAGCCGGTCTCAGCTCGAGTTTGACACGTGGCTGGTCGACCTCCAGCGTTACCTCACTGGTTAGCGGCAGGATGGCCACTCCCTGGCAGTCCATCTTGACGGTACACTCTTCTGCCCTGACCCCCCTGCTCCCCTGCCTGCTGACCCCTCGTCCGCTGACCGTGAGTCCGCCACAGCTGCTGCCCTTCCCCGCTCAGTCTGGCTGTCGCGTGACACAGTCGCGCAGCTTGTGCTCAGTCATGCCCTCCCCCTGTCTGAGCGCCCACGCTTTAGGTCAGTCACGACTGCACAGGAATTTCTAGATGCCGCTGTCAAGCGCTATTCCACACCGCCCGCTGCCTCTGTAGGTCGCCTGATCCTGCCGATGCTCTTCCCTGACCTTGCGTCCTTCCCTACTGTCGCTGACCTTGCTGCCCACCTGTGCACGATAGACGCGACCTGGTGTGCTGCCTGCTCTGAGACCCAGCTTAGAGCCTTTCAGCCGCCCCTCTGCTCTGCCCTCTACATGCTTGCCACTCGCCTCCTTGATCGTCTTGCTACTGCCCGCGACCACTTCCTTAGCACCCACCCTGGTGACCTCACCCTCACTGACTTTGTCGACACCCTGACTGCCATAGAGATCCGCCAGTGCTCTATCGCCCAGACTAGCGGTACTGTGCCGGTCCCTATCTTTCAGGGTTGTGCCCCCGCTCAGTGCACCTTCTCCGACAGTTCTGCTGCTGTGGCTGAGTCCGCAGCTGCAACGCAGATCCGTTCCGGGAAGGGCCGCCGCCCCAAGGCTGGGCGCGGCGGTGGGGGTGGCGGTGCAGGTGGAGGTGGTGGTGGAGTCGAGTCGCCTAGTGGTAGCGCTGACGAGGGGAACCTGACGAGTGCAGCCAAGCAGCCGCCTCAGCAGCCGCAGGTGTCGCAGTCGGACACGCACCTGCCGCAGCAGCAGCCCTCGCACCAACCGCAGCAGCAGAGGCGGGCGAGTGGCCTCCCGCCCGGGTGGCCTGGCGCTGGAGGTGGCGGTGGCCGTGGTGGTCGTGCGCATGGTGGGCTGCCGCGTGGTGGTTTGGGTGATGCGCGATGTCAGTACCAGCTCCAGACCGGTCCTCACCGTGGTTTTGTTTGCTGTAAGATCGGTCACACCTCCGTCCGCTGTTTCCGTCGTCTGGACGACCTGTTTCGTCAGCACTTCGGCCCGTCGCCCGACCTCCCCGACTGGAATAACTTGCTTCGCCGTAGCGTTCAGATCTTTGATATGGACATGGATGAGATTGTTGCTGCCCTGCATGTGATGTATGCTGATGACTCTAGTGTGACAGCTTCTTACTACCCCTTGTTACCCAGTGTAGGAATGTCTAGTCGTGCCTCCCCAGCTGCGTCAGGCGTAGGATCCCCTGCTTTGTTTAGCCTAGGTTCTACTGTCGCTGCTCTGTCTTCAGACCCCACTGCCACGCTCTCCTTTACCTTGGACTCTGGCGCTTCTCGGTGTTTCTTCCGTGACTCCACTATGCTGACGCCCCTTGCTACTCCTGCTGCAGTTTCTCTTGCCAACCCCTCCTCCGGCCCGGCAGTCGCCCGCAGTTCCACCACCCTTCCCTGTCCGGCGGTTCCTTCGAGCTCTCTTACAGGCCTGCACATCCCCTCGTTCTCCAGGAACCTAGTTGGTGCTGGCTGCCTCCAGAACCTTGGCGTCACCACTACGTTCCCTAGTCACGAGCGGTACGCTGTCTGTACCGAGGCCACCACTGGTGCTCCCCTCACCATGTTCCCCCGGGACCCGGTGTCCAGACTGTTCACATTGGACACCGCGACCCCCCCGATTGGGACGTCCCCTCAGGTGGCTGCGTCTACCCAGGTTGCTGCTGCCTGCTCCTGTCAGTCGCTCACTCACCCGACACTCCTGTGGCACCACCGTCTAGGTCACCCCGCACTCCCGCGTCTAAGTCACATGTCACAGTACGGTCTCGTCCTAGGTCTCCCAGGGTCGTTCCCTGAGTTGCCCTCCTCCCCAGCACCACCGTGCACGCCCTGTATCGAGGGCCGGCTCCGTCGTGCCCCTCACTCCTCCTCGTTCCCCCCTACCGTCACACCGCTACAGACTCTGCACATGGACGTCTGGGGCCCCGCCCCCGTCCATGGGCCGCGTCGAGAGCACTACCTCCTAGTGCTTGTCGACGACTACACGCGCTACACCACGGTGTTCCCCCTGGAGCGGAAGGCCGACGTGCCTAACATTCTTATCCCGTGGCTTGTCTCTACGCGTGTCCACCGCGGTCTCCCTGTCTTGCGTCTCCACTCCGACCGTGGTGGCGAATTTGCCTCTGGTGTCCTTGGTCGTTTTCTGTCATGCGGAGGGCATCACCCAGACGTTCACCTTGCCGGACTCCCCGCAGCAGAATGGGGTCGCTGAGCGACGCATCGGCTTGGTCATGGAGGTGGCCCGTACCTCCATGATACATGCCGGTGCACCCCATTTTCTGTGGCCGTTCGCTGTTCGCTACGTCGCTCATCAGCTTAACCTGTGGCCGCACCCCCAGTAGCCGCAGGTTTCGCCGACACTTCTTTGGTCCGGGTCTCCTGGTTACGCATCTGCGTTTCACGTCTGGGGCTGCCTTGCTCACGTTTGTGCCTCTGGCACGGACAAGCTCACTGCCCACACCCTCCCTTGTGTCTTCCTCGGTTTCCCCCTTGACGCGTCCGACTGGCACTTCTACCACCCGCCGTCTCACCGGTTCTTTCACTCCCGTGATGTCACCTTTGATGAGTCTGTCTCCTTCTACCGTCGCTTCCCCCATAGAGGTCCCCCGATTACTCCCCCCCAGTTCCTGGTCACCCCTTCCCCGGTCGCCCCTATCCCCCCCCTCCCCCTCCCCGTCCTGCACCGCCTGGTGTGTCTCACGTCACTCCCCTCCCGTCGGTTGTCCCGATCGAGGAGTCTGCTGACTCTGGTGGCCCTGCGGCGAAGTTCTTGCCGCCTGCCCCTTCCCATGCGTCTCCTTCTCCGCCGCCTTCGCAGCCGCCGACGTCGCCGCCGCTGTCGCAGCTGCCGTCACAGCCGCCGCTGCCGCCGCTGCAGCCGTCGCAGCAGCAGTTCGTTGACTCTGGGGGTGCTGGCTTTGGGGTGGGTACTAATCCTGGGGTTCCAGTCGTTGCTTGTTTCGGCAGGCCTGGGGGTGGTACCGGTGTTCACGCAGTTTTGGGCTCTTGGGATGTTCCTTTCGGGGGTGTCGGAGTGGAGTGTTCCGGAGGTAGCCGTGGAGCAACTTGCCGTCCTGGTGTCGATGTCTTGCCTCCACAGCAGCAGTCACCGCCGGTGTCAGCCCTTCGCCTGCTCGGCCTCCCGTCCCCTGACCACGTGTCAGTGCCTCCCCTGCCGTCTACTCCCCTTCTTGTCTACGGCCCTGTGTTCCCTCCCCCGGACTCGTCTCCAGCTCGTCTTCCTCCTCGTTCCCCTCCTGTGTCGCCTCCTCTGTCTCCTGACCCGACGCCTCCCTCTCACGCCTGGTCTCGCCGTTCCTCCCGTGCTCGCCCTGTCTCCCCTGTTCCGCGCTCTCACCCAATGTTGCTTCCTTCCCACGTGTCTCGTCCTCCTCTCCCGTCGCCTCCTCCGTCCTCCCTTGACGTTGCGCCTCCCCCTCTGTCTGATTACCTTCATGCAGCTCGTCCTCTTGTTCCTCGGGTCCTTGCCTCTCTCGTTACTGACCCGTCTGTTCTGGTTTCGCGTCTTGACGCTCTTGTTGCTGCGGTCGCTAACTTCGCCTCTACCCGCCGCCCTGACTACGCCACTACTCTGGTCTCTAACCCTGTCTGCCCTCCGTCTGTCGGGAATTCTCCTGCCCTCGGCAGTGACGTCCTGGAGGACCGCCAGTTCGAGCTTGCTTTCCTGTCCGAGGCTGCTCCCCATCTCTGTTCCATGCTGTTAGTCCCTGATGGTGAAGCAGACGCTTTTGACATCCCGACCCCTCGCACCTACGCTGAGGCGACCTCGGGACCTTGGGCCTCTCAGTGGATAGCTGCCATGGAGCAAGAGATGGCATCTTGGAGATCCACTGGCACCTACGTCGATGCAGTTCCTCCACATGGAGTGAACGTAGTCGATGGCCGCTGGCTCTTCAAGGTGAAGCGCCCTCCTGGAGAGCCGCCTGTGTTCAAGGCGCACTACGTGGCTAGAGGCTTTAGTCATCGTAAGGGGGTGGACTTCTTTCAGACCTTCGCCCCGACCTCGAAGATGACTACTCTTCGGGCACTGCTACACGTAGCAGCACAGTGTGACTACGAGTTACACATCCTCGACTTCTCCACTGTGTTTCTTCAGGGCAGCCTACACGAGCAGGTCTACCTGCGCCGCCCTCAGGGCTTCACTTGTACCTTCCCTCCTAGGACCCAGTGGCTTCTGCGGCGCCTAGTCTACGGCTTGCGTCAGGCTCCTCGCGAGTAGCACGACATGCTACGTGCTACCCTTGCAGACCTCCGGTTCTTTCTGTCTTCTGCAGACCCCTCGCTCTTTGTTCGTTTTGGCCAGACTCTGTCTACATCCTTGTTTATGTAGACGATTTGGTCTTTGCCACTGCAGACACCACCGCGCTGGCCTTTGTGAAGGCTGGGCTGCTGAGGCGACACACCTGCATTGACCTAGGCGAGCTGCGCCACTACCTGGGCCTGCAGATCTCTAGAGAAAGAGCAGCGCACACCATCACTCTCACCCAATCACACTTGGTGCGCCAGGTCCTTCAGAGGTTCGGTCTTCAGTTCTCATCCGCACAGCCCACACCTCTTCCAGTAGATCACAGGCTCTCTGCTCCAGTTCCTGAGGAGTCAGCAGAGCCCAGTGGTCCTTACGCAGAGCTGGTGGGTTGCCTCATGTTCTTGATGACTTGCACTCGCCCAGATCTTGCATACCCTCTCAGCATCCTGGCTCGCTTTGTGGCCATAGGCAGACACAGACCTCAGCACTGGTCTGCAGCTAAGAGGGTTTTGCGATATCTTGCGAGTACATCAGGCATAGGGTTAGTGCTGGGAGGACGCGGGCCGGTGGTCCTTACTGGGCACACAGACGCTTCGTGGGCAGACGACACTGACACCCTTAGGTCCTCGCATGGGTACTGCTTTAGCCTTGGTTCAGGTGCTGTCTCGTGGAGAGCTACCCGCTTATCGTCTGTTGCCCAGTCCAGCTGTGAGGTCGAGATCTACGCCGGTGCCATGGCGGCACAGGAGCTCCGCTGGCTGACCTTCCTGCTCACTGACTTAGGTGAGCGGCCTCGCTTTGCACCAGTCCTGTACGCTGACAACATGGCCATGATCCTCCTGTGTCAGGAGCCTAGACTTGAGGGCAGAGCAAAGCACATCCAGCTGCGGTACTTCCTCCTGCACGAGCTGTAGCAGCGTCGCCAGGCTCGCGTAGTACACTTGGTCTCCGGTGCCGACACAGCTAATATCTTTACAAAGGCCCTTGCGCCTAAAGATCATCAACGGCACTGTGTACAGCCAGGCCTTGTTCCTTTTACCTCTCACCTGCTAGGGCCTTGACTATGAACTGACCTTTATCTATATTTTGTTCTTGACTGGCCTTGTGGCCTCTCCCAGTGGCTGGACTAGTAGTGTCGCCCTGGTCTTGCCCTTGCACTGGTCTATACTTGTTTGACTGATCTTTAGACCCTTGAATCAGAGGTTGGACTAGTAGTGCCGCCTTGAGTTGCCGTTTCTCTCATCAGGAACTGCACCTATGCAGTCTAGGGGGTGTGTCAAACATATATAGTTCATGTTTGTATAGACTGTATAGGTTCGTATCTTAGAGGGTACAACACTTAGGCTTATACCCTTGTACTGTTTTTCTCTCGACATTCAACTTCTACGTTAAGACAACCCTGTATAGTCTACAGTAACATACTAAGATAAGGTTGATAGTTTCTTGCCCAGCACTACCCCTTATCTAGCCTAGGGGGTGTGTCAACTTATACATATATTGTTATGTAAAAGTTATAGGCTAGATAGGGTATGTTCTTAGTGGGTACAACCCAAATGCTATATCTCTCATGTTCTCCCTTCTTCTAGTCATTCTTTCTAGTCTTAACAGGCAGCACGACAAAGCCGCCATGGCAGCGCGTCGACGCCACGGCAAGGTGTCGAGGCCAGCACGGCAATGCATCGAGGCCGCCATGGCAGCTCGACGAGGCTGCCACAGTGGCGCGATAGTGAGAACAGGGGAGGGAGTACGCTACGAAAGCATGAGAAGAATGCTCAGCAGGATCAACGTGCTCTAAAACCATGTTTAAAGTGGTTTTAGCTAGGTAGCAGGGCCTCATATTGCAGGCTTTTTACCTTGATTCAGGGTAAAATCAGGGTTTGTTTTCGGGGTGACCCTGATGAGACAGGGTTTTTTTGTAACACGGGCCTGAGATTTCACTGTTTTTTTTTAAGTGAACTCTGATCGATCAGCGTGACTAGTGTAGTGAGGCCTGTTTTTCCAGCGTTGTATTGGGGATTGACCCTGACACTACGTGTAATAGCGGATTCCGAGCCCCAACCCCCCACCCGTTATTTCCGAATTTCCCCCCACCCTCCCTGTCAATCACGCCAACTTGACACAGCAGGGGCTGATTTCGGCTAAGTCCTCAAAGTTAGCAACAACCCTCCGAAAACCCCCGCTTCTCAAAAAAATTGGCTAAGTCCTGAAAGTTAGAGACAATCCTCGGAAACCCCCCCGCGGCTCTAAAATTTCGGCAAATTCCTGAATTCTAGAGTATCGAACAGCGCGGGTTCGATAAAGCGCTGCCCATCGCTGTGTTCGGAGCTGGGCAGTGGCGCGAACAGCGCACGACGCGGCACGCGATTGTGGGCTGCACGACGTGGCACGCGATTTTGCCCCGTAAAAACGGGCCCCACTTGGTCATCAAGTGGGGCCCCACTTGATTTTCGCCCAGGGAATGCACGAAAAACAGGAATAGCGGAGGGGGGTCCCTCTTGAACCCCTCTGCAGAAAAGGCCGAGGCCCACGTGGCCTGCGAAAGACGTCGCAGGGGGGCTGCACGACGCGCCAGGCTGTCAATAATTTTTCGCCTCGAGCCCACATTGGCTAAAACACTCGCGCAACCAATAGGATTTGTGCAACCCTATTTTGTTTTCGGATAGTAACAAATTTCGGGGCACTGGGACGTTTCGTTTTTTCGTCAGGTTTCGGGACTTCGTTTTTTCGCACCCACTCAACAATCAAGAGGGACCCCCCTCTGCTATTTTGCCATTGGGTTTTAAACAGCGTGTTTTATGTAGTTGACCATGTTTATTCAGAGCAAAATTTATACAACACCCTGATTGATCAGCGTTTTTTTTTTTCGAGGCCTGAAAAAACAGGGAGCTACGAGGGGGGAACCCTGAGTGCTGATCTTTGGTTTTTCACTACTCTGATTTTCACGAGTGAAATCTGTGCCACTCTGATTTTCAGGGTTACCTGGAGCACTAACTCTGGTTTTTCATGAATTTTCTCTGTTTCCAAAATAATAACTCTGATCATAAGGGGTCATTCCTAGAGCCACTTTCATTAACAAAAGTGCACAGGTCACGCCCACTTTTGTACAAGCAGCCACGATAGTCACATCACTTGTGAAAATGCCTTACAACGGGCGCCGGACGACCAAACCAAAGGCACTTGTATTACGCTCTAAGGGTGTGTTGCTTACATTTCCAGTTCTTGAAAATCCGGAACTAGTACCAAAATTCGCGAAACTTTTGCCCTGAAGGACATTCACGAAGCCCTATCGAAATGTGCTGCGAACTATGTATCTAGCCCAAGTTCCGGTTTTAGCCGAGAACCGAAACTGAGCATCACGCCCTTTGGCAGGGCAATGAGGGCTAGGTTCAGGGTCGCATCGAGAGTCGCGGCGCAAGCGGCAAATGATGTGTACAGTCCCAGGGGGGTGGTGCGCGTGATACCGGGCAGGAATCCGAGTCAGGGACCGAGGGTCCTTGCTAGGCCCGTCTGTTTTTCTTCCGCGACGAAATCTGGGTTTTACTCGCATTACATTTGGTTCTCCTCGTGCTCGCACGCACACCAAGGCACCTGAGGTGATGTGTCTCGTCATCACCTAGGGTTCAGCAAAGCGCGCCGAAAGTAGTGTGCCGGGCTGTGGATGAGTTCGCAAAACTTTTGGGTTGCAGGAGGTTCTTGGGGGAATTTAGCTGCAGGAAGGAATGTCTCTGGCTATGGGGACTTAGCTGAATTTTTAGAATACGGGAGGGTGCTTGGGAGAAATGTTTCTGGCTGTGAGGGACTTAGCCGAATGGGTTGCGGGGGGTGCTTGGTAGGAATGTCTCTGGTTGTAGGGACTTAGCCGAAATTCCTGGGTTCGGCCATGGGACTAGTAGGCATTTTTGTCTATGTCTGGCGGATTTCATATGTCGTCAAGGAGTACAGTACAGCAATAATCTGGGGGTATACCCTCTATTGAAAATCCCACAGGGTAGTACACAGGCCAACTCTGATAAATAAGAGAAAACATATAATTTCAAAATTTTACCCAGAGGCGAATGGGTGGTACACAAAATCAACTCTGATTTTCAGAGAATCAGAGTAATTTACTCGTGAAAAATAGGCACTGGGCCTGACCCTGAGCGATCAGCGTGCCCCAAAACGAATCTGAGGCCCTGCTAGGTAGGCAAGAAAGTAGCGAGAGAATAGAGAGATCGACTAGAAGAGAGAGAGGTACAAGAAGTGGGTTGTCCTCTCTACGCTAGGATCCATTCATAATAATGCACATGCCTACCCTACATATTCATATATACAAGTATATATTTTGACAGCTACAGTATATCCACGCTCCCTGCTGTTTGATGTTGTCTCAGTTGTATTGTTTCCTCGTGAATCAATCCTTCAACACACGCTCTTTGTGCTTCATTACATTGTTCAAACGCCAAATATCGTAGACACTCCGAGTTTCATCCTCAGCTATGTTCATTCAAGCTTTTGTTGTCCCTCCCCATATTTGTACATGAGTACAGTTTTGTGAAAGTTATATCATGGAAGTGGATAGCCCTGTCAACTTATACATTTGCTGTATGTAGAAGTTATAAGCTAGCCTAGGTGTGTGCTTCTAGTGAGTACAACCCCAACAGGTACATGTTCTAGGTTTCTCACACTAGTCCATTCATTCTCTCTTTCTAACATGGTATCATGAGTAGGTTCGGTTCCTCTCGCCCGTCCACGCTTCCGCCCTAGGCCCTAGCCGCCCTCGTGACCCGTCCCTAGCTGGCCCCCTCCCCCCTGGCCGTCCCGTCCGCCCCTAGCCGGCCCCGTGGCCGTCACGCCCGCCCCTAGCTGGCCCCCTGGCCGTCGCGTCCGCCCCTAGCCGGCCCCCTGGCCGTCGCGTCCGCCCCTAGCCGGCCCCCTGGCCGTCGCGTCTGCCCCTAGCCCGCCCCCTGGCCGTCGCGTCCGCCCCTAGCCGGCCCTCTGGCCTTCGTGCCCGCCCCTAGCTGGCCTCCTGGCCGTCGCGTCCGCCCCTAGCCGGCCCCCCTGGCCGTCGCGCCCGCCCCTAGCTGGCCCCCTGGCTGTCGCGTCCGCCCCTAGCCGGCCCCCTGGCCGTCGCGTCCGCCCCTAGCCGGCCCCCTGGCCGTCGCGCACGCCCTTAGCTGCCCCCCTGACAGTCGCGTCCGCCCCTAGCCGGCCCCCTGGCCATCGCGTCCGCCCCAAGCCGGCCCCCTGGCAGTCGCGTCCGCCCCTAGCCGGCCCCCTGGCCGTCGCGTCCGCCTCTAGCCGGCCTCCTGGCCGTCACGCCCGCCCCTAGCTGGCCCCCTGGCCGTCGCGTCCGCCCCTAGCCGGCCCCCTGGTCGTCGCTTCCGCCCCTAGCCGCCCCCCTGGCCGTCGCGCCCGCCCTTAGCTGGCCACCTGGCCGTCACGCCCGCCCTAAGCTGGCCCCCTGGCCGTCGCGTCTGCCCCTAGCCGGCCCCCTGGCCGTCGCGTCCGCCCATAGCCAGCCCCCTGGCAGTCGCGCCCGCCCTTAGCTGGCCCCCTGGCCGTCGCGTCCGCCCCTAGCCGGCCCCCTGGCCGTTGCGTACGCCTCTAGCTGGCCCCCTGGCTGTCGCGCCCGCCCCTAGCCGACCCACTGGCCGTCGCGCCCGCCCCTAGCTGGCCCCCTGGCCGTTGCGTCCGCCCTAGCCGGCCCTATGGCCGTTCGCGCCCGCTCCTAGCCGGCCCCCTGGCCGTCGCGCCCGCTCCTAGCCGGCCCCTCCTAGCGCCCGCCCGGCCCCTGCTAGCACCCGCCCGGCCTGTTGCGCCCGCCCGTCCCACACCGCCCGCCCGGCCCCACCCAGCGCATGCCCGCCTCCTGCGGCCCGCAGCTCCCAGTGCCTGCCCGGCTCCTGCGGCTCCGTGTCTTCTGCTCGGCACGGTTCCTCGGGTCTCCGGCCTCGTGTCTTCTGCTTGCCAGCGCTGGAGCGTCCTGCAGACGTCCCCCTAGAGCTGTGCTGCTGTGTCCCTGTGCCGCTGTGTCGTGTGGAGCTATGCCGCTGTGTCCATGTGTCACTGACCCTGCACGATGGCTGACTTCGTACTCCGCCTGGACGCTGAGGGCCATGCAGTTGACTTCGCCGCCTGGCTGTCCGATCTCCACCGTCAACTCACAGGTCAGCGCCAGGATGGGCACTCCTTGGTTCTCCATACTGATGGCTTGCTCCCCCGCCCCCCTGCGCCTGCTCCCCTCCCTGCTGACCCCACCTCTGCTGAGCGTGAGACTTTCTCTGCTGCTGCACTTGCCTGTGCCGTCTGGGACTCTCGCGATGCAGTTGCTCAGTTCGCTATCAGTCACGCCCTCCCTGTGTCTGAGCGTTCGCGTTTTGCTACAGTTGATACAGCCAAGGCTTACTTTGAAGCTGTTGTTGCTCGCTATTCCACGCCTGCCTCCGCTACTGCAGGCCGCCTGCTCTTCCCTAAGCTTTTCCCAGACCTTGCTTCCTTCCCTACAGTTGCTGACCTTGCCAATCACCTACGAGCCCTAGAGTCTCGCTACCGCACTGCTAGCACTGCTGCCCAGCTCACTGCGCTCCCCCCTCCCTTCTGCATGACCCTCTACTTTATCGCCATGCGCCTGCCTGACCGCCTTGCTAGTGCACGCGACCACATCCTTAGCCAGCACCCGGGTGATCTCACCCTGCCAGCCTTTGTCACCGCCCTGACCGAGATCGAGACTCGCCAGCGCCCTATCGCTCAGTCGAGCGGTGCGCCGGCATTCTCTATCTTTCACGGCTGTGCCCCCTCCTAGTGCACGTTTACTGACGTTTCGGCTGCAGTCGCAGCTGCGACCCCTCTGACCGAGACTGCAGCTGCGGTACACCCGCAGCAGCGCTCGCGCCGCGCCGGTCGTGGCCGCCAGGGAGGGCATGGTGGTGGAGCTGGTTGTAGTAGTGGTGGTACCGGGGACAGTGGTTCTACTGAGGGGACTACCTCAGCTAGTCAGGAGCAGCAGCCGTCGCCCCAGCAGCAGGAGCAGCCGTCGCAGCAATCGCAGTCGTCGCAGCAGCAATCGCAGTCGTCGCAGCAGCTATCCCAGCCCCAGCCGTGGGCTCGCCTCACCCTGGGTTGGCCCGGCACCTCCGTAGGTGGTGGCCGTGGTGTTGGCCCGCGCAGCTTGGCGTCTACCGGCAGCTCCGTTGGTGTGACCTGTCAGTACCAGCTTCAGACCGGCCCTCTCTGCGGCACTCTGTGCCGCCACCCGCACCCGACCGCCCGCTGTTTCCGCCGCCTCGACGATCTCTTTCGTCAGGTGCGTCAGGTGTAGGATTGCCTAGTTTGCCTAGCCTAGTTTCTGCACCGGCTCCGTTCTCGGCCTTCGCTACTGCCTCGCTGTCCTTCACTCTCGACTCTGGTGCTTCTGCCTGCTTCTTCCGCGACCGCTCCATGCTCACGCCGCTTGCTGCGCCTGCTGTTGTTGCTCTCGCTGACCCCTCCGCGGGTCCTGTCGTCGCTCGCAGCTCCACTTCCCTTCCCTGTCCAGCAGTTCCCTCGGGCTCCCTTACAGGCCTCCACGTTCCCTCGTTCTCCAGGAGCCTGGTTGGTGTCGTCCGTCTTCAGGACCTCGGCGTCACCACTACGTTCCCTAGGCACGAGCGGTTCGCTGTCTGTACCAAGGCAGTCTCAGGTTCCCCCCTTGCGACGTTCCCCCGGGACCCGGTGTCCGGTCTGTTTACCCTCGACACCGCCTCCCACCCGGTTGGTGCGTCCTCCCAGGTCGCTGCAGCTTGCTCGTTTTGGTCCCTCACACACCCGTCCCTTCTGTGGCACCACCGCTTAGGTCACCCTGCTCTCCCGCGCCTGCGTCACATGTCTCAGCACGGTCTTGTCTTAGGCCTCCCCTAGTCGCTCCCCGCACTTCCCCCCTCGACTGCGCCACCGTGCACACCTTGCGTTGAGGGCCGGCTCCGCCGTGCGCCTCACTCCTCCTCGCTTCGCCCTGCTACTGCTCCCCTTCAGACCCTGCACCTTGAAGTTTGGGACCCAGCCCCCGTCCGCGGACCGCGCGGTGCGCGCTACTTTCTTGTGCTCGTCGACGACTACACACGCTACACCACGGTGTTTCCCCTAGAGCGGAAGGCCGACGTGCCCGACGTTCTTCTCCCGTGGGTTGTGGCTGCGCGTCTTCACCGCGGTCTCCCCGTGTTGTGTCTCCACTCTGACCGTGGCGGCGAGTTCGCCTTTGGTCGGCTTGGACAGTTCTGTCGTGCGGAGGGCATCACCCAGTCGTACACCTTGCCAAACTCGCCACAGTAGAATGGGGTTGCTGAGCGCCGCATCTGCTTGGTCATGGAGGTTGCTCGTACCTCCATGATTCATGCCGATGCCCCCCATTTTCTGTGGCCGTTCGCTGTCCGCTACGCTGCTCACCAGCTGAATCTGTGGCCACGCTCCCAGCGGCCGCGGGTTTCGCCGACCCTCCTTTGGACCGAGTCCCCCGGTGACGCATCTGCGTTCCACGTCTTGGGTTGCCTTGCTCACGTTCGTGCCTCTGGCATGGACAAGCTCACTACCCGCACTGTCCCCTGTGTCTTCCTCGGTTTCCCCCTGGACTCGTCTGACTGGCTGTTCTACCACCCGCAGTCTCACCGCTTCCTTCACTCTTGTGACGTCACCTTTGACGAGTCTGTCTCCTTCTACCGTCGCTTCCCTCACCGAGGTCTCCCGGTTCCCCCCCCCTTATTCCTGGCTCCCTCTCTCCCGGTAGCCCCTGCTCCCCTCCCGCCTCATCCTGCCCCGTCTGGTGTCTCCCATGTCACTCCCATCCCGCCGGTTGTCCCTGTTGAGGAGTCTGCTGACACTGGTGGTCCCCCCAGCCCGTCCTTGCCGCGTCCCCTTTCCCCGGTGTCTCCGCCTCCGCTGTCGCAGCCGCTGCTGCCGCCGCCGCCGCCGTCGCAGCCGCCGCCGCCGCCGCCGCTGTCGCTCTTGGCCTCTGGGGGTGCTGGCGTTGAGGAGGGTGTTCGTCATGCGGCCCCTGGCCTGGTCTGTCCAGGCGGGCCTGGGGGTGCTGCCGGTGCTGGAGGGGGTTCTCGCTCTGGGGGTGTTGGTTCTGGGGGTGCTGCTGTTGAGTGTTCTCCCAGCAGCCGTCGTGCCCCTGCCGGTCCGCGGGTCGAGCACCAGCCGCCGCAGCCGTCGCCGCCGGTCTCCGCTCTTCGCCTGCTCGGCCTTCCCTCCCCCGACCGCTCGCCGGTGTCTCCCCCACCACCTTCTCACCTTCCTGTTCCGGCCCTGTGTTCCCACCGTCGGACTCGTCTCTGGCCCTTCTTCCTCCTCGTTCCCCTTTTGAGTCCCCTCCGCTGTCTCCTGACCCTACACCTCCGTCCCACGTTTGGTCTCGCCGTCCCTCCCGTGCTCGTCCCGTCTCTCCTGTCCTGCGCCCCCACCCTATGTTGCTCCGTTCCCACTCGTCTCGTCCTCCCCTCCTCCCGTCGCCTCCTCCCTCGTCGCTTGTTGTTGCACCTCCCCGGCTGTCTGACTACCTCCGTGCCGCTCGTCCCCTTGTCCCTCGGGTTCTTGCCTCTCTTGTCACAGACCCTTCTGTTCCTGTCTCGCGCCTTGACGCTCTTGTTGCGGCTGTCGCTGACTTCGCCTCTATCCGCCGCCTTGACTACGCTACCGCTCTGGTCTCTGACCCTGCCCGTCCTCCGTCCGTCGGGGGTGCACCTGCCCTTGGCAGTGACGTTCTAGAGGACCGGCAGTACGAGCATGCTTTCCTTACCGAGGCCGCTCCCCATCTCTGCTCCATGCTCCTAGTCCCAGAGGGTGACCCAGACGCCTTCGACATCCCGACCCCTCGCACTTACGCTGAGGCCACCTCGGGACCTTGGGCTTCTCAGTGGATAGCTGCCATGGAGCAGGAGATGGCATCTTGAAGGTCCACCGGCACTTACGTCGACGCAGTTCCCCCGTCTGGGGTGAACGTAGTCGATGGTCGGTGGCTCTTCAAGGTGAAGCGCCCCCCTGGAGAGCCACCTGTTTTCAAGGCGCGCTGTGGCCAGAGGCTTCAGCCAGCGCGAGGGGGTTGACTTCTTCCAGACCTTCGCCCCGACCCCAAAGATGACCACTCTTCGGGCACTGCTACACGTAGCAGCACAGCGCGACTACGAGCTTCACTCCCTCGACTTCTCTACTGCCTTTCCTCAGGGCAGCCTACACGAGCACGTCTACCTGCGCCGACCACAGGGCTTCACTGGTACCTTCCCTCCAGTGACCCAGTGGCTTCTCAGGCGCCCGGTCTACAGCCTGTGCCAGCCTCCCCGCAAGTGGCACGACACGCTCCAAGCCATGCTAGCAGACCTGCAGTTCTTTCCGTCCTCTGCTGACCCCTCGCTGTTTGTGCGTTCCGGCCAGACTCCGTTCTACATCGTTGTCTACGTAGACGACCTGGTCTTCGCTATTGCTGACAGGGACGCACTGGCCTCTGTGAAGGCCGAGCTGCTGAAGAGACACACCTGCACTGACCTTGGAGAGCTGCGCCGTTATCTTGGCCTGCAGATCTCTAAGGACAGAGCAGCACGCACCATCACTCTGACACAGTCACACTTGGTGCGTCAGGTCCTTCAGAGGTTCGGTCTTCAGTTCTCCTCCGCACAGCCCACTCCTCTGCCTGTAGACCATGGGCTCTCTGCTCCCGTTCCTGAGGAGCCAGTAGAGCCCAGCGGCCCCTACGCAGAGCTGGTGGGTTGCCTCATGTACCTGATGACTTGCACTTGCCCAGATCTCGCATACCCTTTCAGCATCCTGGCTTGCTTTGTGGCCACTGGTAGACACCGACCACAGCACTGGTCGGCCGCCAAGAGGGTTTTGCGATATCTAGCAAGTACATCAGGCATGGGGTTAGAGCTAGGAGGACGCAGGCCGGTGGTCCTTACTGGGCACACAGACGCTTCTTGGGCAGACGACTCTAAGACACTCAGGTCGTCGCAGGGCTACTGTTTTAGCCTTGGTTCGGGTGCTATCTCTTGGAGATCCACTCGCTCGTCGTCTGTTGCTCAGTCCAGCTGTGAGGCTGAGATCTACGCCGGTGCCATGGCGGCACAGGAGCTCCGCTGGCTGACCTTCTTGCTCACAGACTTAGGTGAGCGGCCTAGCTTCGCCCCGGTCCTGTACGGTGGCAACAGGGCCATGATTCTCCTGTGTTAGGAGCCTCGGCTTGAGGGCAGAGCGAAGCATATCCAGCTGCGGTACTTCCTCCTGCGCTTGCTACAGCAGCGTCTCTAGGCCCGCGTAGTTCACTTGGCCTCAGGTGCCAACACAGCTGATATCTTTACTAAGGCGCTTGCGCCTAAATATCATCAGCGGAATTGTGTACAGCTTTGTCTTGTTCCTGTAGCTCCTCACCTGTTACGACCTTGATTGTGTACTCTCTATTATATATACCTGTCTGACTGGTCTTGTGGCCTTACCTCCAGTGGCTGGACTAGTAGTGCCGCCCTGGCTTGCTTTAGTCTTGCTTGTACTCTTGCTGACTGGTCTTGGGACCCCTACCTCAGTGGTTGGACTAGTAGTGCCACCCTGAGATGTGTGCTTCTTGCTTAGCACCACCCTTTCTCTAGCCTAGGGGGTGTGTCAACTTATACATATGCTGTATGTAGAAGTTATAGGCTAGCCTAGGTGTGTGCTTCTAGTGAGTACAACCCCAACAGGTACATGTTCTAGATTTCTCACACTAGTCCATTCATTCTCTCTTTCTAACAAGCCCACCCTCACATACACCGTAATTAGAGTCAGAAGTTCATTAGGATACATACAAAACAAATCAAGCGCAACTCTTTGGTGCCAACAAACACAACAGAACCACCTCAAACAAAGAGTCCAAAATACCAGGCAGGCTAATTGCACTGTCCATTTGAGCCGATTCCATGCACACCCCGCTGGAAAGACCAACCTAACAATTCACAAGGCATGCAAGACATGGCACCGCAGCATGTACTTCGAGCACGAGGTACAAGAAAGATGGTTTACCCATCTCCCTCTTGTCACACGTTGTTGATTGCCGGTAACTGTGGCAAGGGTAACAGGCATGAAAGGCTTTGACTCGGTCGTCTTTGCTGGTCGAACAGAGCTTGACGCAGATAGAGTGCATTGGAACATGTGGATGGAATGAGACCTCAACGCTTGAGGCATGGCATGAGACCGCATGGGCATGACTTGAGTAGCAGGACTTGAATGCATGGCTTGAGACGGCAGAATTGGAACGCACGGCATGAGATGGCAGAACTGTAGTGCATGGCGTGAGATGGCTGGACTTGTGTATGATATGAGATGGCAGAATTCTAGTGCGGATTGGGTCGAGTGGCATGGGATGGCTGGAGTGGAGCAGGTGGCTGAGCTTGCAGTCCTTTACAACGGCTTGCATGCGAGGTTCACAACGGCCTTGCCTCTGCATAGGAAAAAAAACGGTTGGGGAACGGAAACGTCAGAACACGCAACTTTGAACGAAACTCGCTACACCTTAGCCCAGCTTTGAGCCCCAATACAAACGATGCGACAAATCGTCTTTCGATTGCGTGTTCCAAAAGCGTACCTCCTTCCGCTGCCATGGTAAGCGACGGTCTTAGAGACCCCATTGGCCGAGTACGCATAGGTGATGTAGTTAAGCGCGGGCGTCGCCTTGCCAAACCCGTACACGATCGGGTTCATGCCGGTCGCTCCCGATCGGGAAAAGGCCACAACGACGCTCTTTCCGATGGTCGTCGTCGTCGACGCGCTTGTCAGCGCGAAAGCGGACGTCGGCTTCACGGCAGTGTAGCTGGTGATCGCGTACGGCGCGACCGTAGCGGGATTCGCGGCGGTCCCCGCGAGGTTCCCGATGATGGCGTCGGAGTTAGCCATCTTGAAGGTTGACTTCGCGAAGGCGATCGAGAGCCAGCCGCCCTTGGACGCAGCGCTGGTGGATTGTGCTTCGATAGCCATGTCGATCGACGAGGCGCCCGTCACGTTCCAGTGCAGAAGCAGCCTGCGGAAAACAAGAGAGGAGAACTAGGAATGAGAGAGAGGAAAGAGAGCGAGGATAGAGAGGGAGGAACGAGAGGGAGGAACGAGAGCGAGGAAAGAGAGCGAGGAGACGACTCGCATGGCATGAGAACTCTGTGAATCCGTACCCGCTGGTGAGAGTGACGCTCTGGTTGTAGCCCCTGATTGTCGACTTGATACACTTGGCCGGCGCCGGCGTCGTCGCGGCGGGTTTTACGACGCCCAGATCCTTTCGCGCGAGCGCGCCGGGGAATGACGTCATCGCCGCAACGGCGAGGATGCACACGAGAAGAGCGATTGATGAACGAGCCATGATTTCGACGGTGGAGATTTGACCACTTTCGGAGAGGTAGAGTAAAAGCGTCGGGGGAGGGGGGGGGGGGGCGGGCGGGCGTGAGACGTGCGGAACGGACGGTGGAGTGTGAGGAAGCGGCGGGCGGGTTGCTTTCGGACGGCCTGAGAGGGATGACTGCGAGTGGGGCTGAAAGATACCTCTAGGAGACAGGGCTCGCAGTACAATGCGGTAAAGACAGGAGGAGCAGCAGCTCTCGGTTACGACTTGGTTCTCTGGCGAGAGCTGCTAGCTGGATGGCTGGGGAGGAGAGAGGATGAATTTGATGGGGGAAGAGGGGGCAGTTTATACAAGAACAAACGGAAGAATGGCAGCTTTATCACAGATTTGTGAAACGATGACATTTTGTTCACCGAATGTTTTCAACCAGGCATGGCAACCGAAGCGGCTTTACACAGTAACGTCTCCAAGACTATGTCCCCATTTGCCCCAAAAACAGAAATTTCAAACCTACGCGAACATTTCAACACTTATTCTGTTGTAGTAAGTGCCTCAATTTCAGAACCGTTCGAGGGGACCAAGGGTGATAAACAAGTGTTTTACTTCGAAATATATGAAACCTTTGTGTACCTTTCTGCCAAGCGAAACTGGTAATGAATATCTAATTTTGCGTCGGAAATCGTTGGAATCAGAACAGAAAAAGCTTGACGTCCAACTTTGTCTTATAAATGTGGTCTAAGTTCGAATTTCGCAGTTAGCCTGCTCAACAACTCCCGAACCGACGTGGTCTGGCCCGGAGTGAGGGTGGTGGAAGGCTGTGGTTGCGTTTGGGGACAAACTGCCCCGCAACTGCTTCTGAAGGATCTTCTGAACCAATGACACTGGCTCGGTGGAACACTGTCTGGGCCAAGCCAGCCCAGCGTAGCTGGCATCTGGACCAAGAAAGACTTCGCTGAGCACGTGATCGAGCAACGCTGCTGTGCCCAACCACGCTCCGTGGCTTGTGTGGTATTTGTTGAACACCCCGAGTCCCGACCACATGCTGGCACGCTCTGTGGTGGAGGAGGAGTCGTCGCGTCGCGTCGCGTCGCGACTGCCACCACAGACCAAGTGATAAGGTATCAACCTGAACCTGAAAGGGTTTCAGGTGCCCATCGCACAATTGCAGATCTTGCTGGACCTACTGAGAAAATGCGTTACAAGAGCCCCTTTATAGCTCCAGCGTCATGAAATCCACGGCTACTATTGATCATACACATCACCTAGCCTTGCCTCAATCTCTCAAGTTGTTACATGCCCCTTAATGTCATGTCACAATTCTTAGACTTTGCACGCCATGTTGATGCTTGCAGACCCCCTGCAATGGTAATATATAAGTACGTGCAAACATGATGAGAGATCTGAAGCCTCATGATGAGAGATGCAAAAGGATACAATCATAAGAGATAATGCACATTCATAAACCAACTCATTCTGACCATGGTCGGCAAGGATCTTGGAGGATCCTGAGTAGGAGTGGGCCCATATGATGTTGTTCATGCCAGCATAGTTGATTGATGAGATGCATGTCTTGCCACTCTGGATGAATTCGTGAATGTTAGGGGGTGAAATAATGGGACTATGTTGGAGCCTCGTCGAAAGCCAAGAGCGGTTGCTTTTGTTGGAAATACCTCAAGGACTTAAGCGTTTCTGAAGTGTAACACTACACTCGAGGAAAGTCGTAACGGGTACGCGAGTCAACGGAGGTTGCACGAGGGGATGGACAAAGAACACGAAAGGACTCAAAGGGTCGCAACCGGAGGTTGCGACTGACCGTTACAACTGCAAGGATGGTAACAGAACCGACAATCGAGTCGCTGTGCGACTCGATAAACCATTCTTTCAACTGTATTCTACAACTGCTTTACTTTCCTACTCTCTATATATTGCTGTATGCTTGTTCTCTTAATTAATCACTTGCTCTCATATACTAGTGCAAGGGTTCAACTACTCCAACTTCCGCTGCACTACTCAACAGTTCTTTACAACTTGGACTTAGTCTCTGGAAAGATCCTAAGGGCTTTTATCAGCCCAACAGCTTTGAGGGGAAGAGCACACCACGGGATTGTGTTAGCATCAGCCAGCAACATCACCAGCCTCATTAGGTAAGCTTTAGGCTTGCCCCAAAATATCAGCAAATGGCTTCCACGAGCGAATTTGAGTGGGCGTCGGTTATCAGTGGCAGTTGTCGCAGCCAACATGAGAAGCGATACGTTACTTGTTAAATCATATATGTTAGTATATAATTGTAGGCTTGGTAAGCTTACTGAACTTTACTGTAGAGGGTACAATACCCCTCCTTGTATCCCTCTCTCTTCTATTCTCTTCCCTCTCCTCAACTTTCCTAGCACCTAATGTTAACGTAGAAACGAATGATTACTAGAGGTGGAAACCTAGAACAAATACTAGTTGGTTGTACTCACTAGAAGCATACCTCAGTCTAGCCTATAACTTCTACATAGATAATATGTATAAGTTGACACACCCCCTAGGCTAGACAAGGGGTGAAACTAAACAAGAAGCAAACAGCTCAGGGCGGCACTACTAGTCCAACCACTGAGGCAGGGGTCTGGAGACCAGTCAGCAAGAATACAACCAAAACTGAAGCAAGCCAGGGTGGCACTACTAGTCCAGCCACTGGAGGTAAGGCCACAAGGCCAGTCTGACAAGCATATATAATAGAGAGTACACAATCAGGATCCTAACAGGGGAGCAGCTATAGGAACAAGACCAAGCTGTACACAGTGCCGCTGATGATCTTTAGGCGCAAGCGCCTTAGTAAAGATATCAGCTGTGTTGGCACCTGAGGCCAAGTGAACTACGCGGGCCTGGCGGCGCTGCTGTAGCTCGCGCAGGAGGAAGTACCGCAGCTGGATATGCTTCGCTCTGCCCTCAAGCCGAGGCTCCTGACACAGGAGTATCATGGCCCTGTTGTCAGCGTACAGGACCGGGGCAGAGCTAGGCCGCTCACCTAAGTCTGTGAGCAAGAAGGTCAGCCAGCGGAGCTCCTGTGCCGCCATGGCACCAGCGTAGATCTCAGCCTCACAGCTAGACTGAGCCACAGACGACGAGCGAGTGGATCTCCAAGAGATAGCACCCGAACCAAGGCTGAAACAGTAGCCCTGCGACGACCTGAGCGTCTCAGCGTCGTCTGCCCAAGAAGCGTCTGTGTGCCCAGTAAGGACCACTGGCCTGCGTCCTCCTAGCACTAACCCCATGCCTGATGTACTAGCAAGATAACGCAAAACCCTCTTAGCGGCAGACCAGTGCTGAGGTCGGTGTCTGCCTGTAGCCACAAAGCGAGCCAGGATGCTGAGAGGGTATGCGAGATCTGGGCGAGTGCAAGTCATCAGGTACATGAGGCAACCCACCAGCTCTGCGTAGGGGCCACTGGGCTCTACTGGCTCCTCAGGAACGGGAGCAGAGAGCCCATGGTCTACGGGTAGAGGTGTGGGCTGTGCGGAGGAGAACTGAAGACCGAACCTCTGAAGGACCTGACGCACCAAGTGTGACTGGGTCAGAGTGATGGTGCGTGCTGCTCTGTCCCTAGAGATCTGCAGGCCAAGATAGCGACGCAGCTCTCCAAGGTCAGTGCAGGTGTGTCTCTTCAGCAGCTCAGCCTTCACAGAGGCCAGTGCAACCCTGTCAGGAGTAGCGAAGACCAGGTCGTCTACGTAGACAAGGATGTAGAACGGAGTCTGGCCGGAACGCACAAACAGTGAAGGGTCAGCAGAGGACGGAAAGAACTGCAGGTCTGCTAACGTGGCACGTAGCGTGTCGTGCCACTCGCGGGGAGCCTGACGCAGGCCGTAGACCGGGCGCCTGAGAAGCCACTGGGTCCCAGGAGGGAAGGTACCAGTGAAGCCCTGTGGTCGGCGCAGGTAGACCTGCTCGTGTAGGCTGCCCTGAAGAAAGGCAGTAGAGAAGTCGAGGGAGTGAAGCTCGTAGTCACGCTGTGCTGCTACGTGTAGCAGCGCCCGAAGAGTGGTCATCTTCGGGGTCGGGGCGAAGGTCTGGAAGAAGTCAACCCCCTCGCGCTGACTGAAACCTCTGGCCACGTAGCGCGCCTTGAAGACAGGCGGCTCTCCAGGGGGGCGCTTCACCTTGAAGAGCCACCGACCATCGACTACGTTCACCCCAGGCGGGGGGGCTGCGTCGACGTAAGTGCCGGTGGATCTCCAAGATGCCATCTCCTGCTCCATGGCAGCTATCCACTGAGAGGCCCAAGGTCCCGAGGTGGCCTCAGCGTAGGTGCGAGGGGTCGGGATGTCGAAGGCGTCTGGGTCACCCTCAGGGACTAACAGCATGGAGCAGAGATGGGGAGCAGCCTCGGAAAGGAAAGCCAGCTCGTACTGCCTGTCCTCTAGGACGTCACTGCCAAGGGCAGGAGCACCCCCGACGGACAGAGGACGGGCAGGGTCAGAGACCAGAGCGGTAGCGTAGTCAAGGCGGCGGGTAGAAGCGAAGTCAGCGACAGCAGCGACAAGCGCGTCAAGGCGCGACGGGGCCTAACGAGCGCGACGGGGCCCAGGGGGGGCGCGACGGGGCCTAGGGGGCGCGACGGGGCCTAGGAGGCGCGACGGGCGGAAGCGGTAGGCGGGGGGATCCTAACCTAAGCGTGATACCATGTTAACGTAGAAACGAATGATTACTAGAGGTGGAAACCTAGAACAAATACTAGTTGGTTGTACTCACTAGAAGCATACCTCAGTCTAGCCTATAACTTCTACATAGATAATATGTATAAGTTGACACCTAAAACCTCATGCCATTTCCATGGCTCCTCCTAGCTCCTAGCTAAACCTCATGCCATTTTATGGCTTCCTAGCTAAGCTAGTCTTGTGATATTACTCATTACTTCTTATACGTCGTCCGACAAGGAATTCTATGTCAACTCGCTGGATAACCGTGGCCGACGCAGTGCTCGTAACTGACGTCTACGCTACTCTGAACGCGGACGACGGCACAACCGATGATGCGCTGTAGCCTTTCATGGCAAATGCCTTCACACGAGTTAGCGCCGGGAGATTCCCTACGACGGCATCTGCAGGGTACATCTGTTAAGAAAGCTAGGAAGCTAGGTAGGAGTAGGAGCCATGGAATGGCGTGAGGGCTTAGGCTAGGAGAGTAAGTTTGACAAGAGAAAAAAGTGAGACAATTAGAAGAGAGAGACATACAAGAAGGGGGGGTTGTACCCTCTACAGTAAAGTTCAGTAACCTACCAAGCCTACCAATTATATAACTCAACATATAATTTAACAACATCTGCCCTGCGCTCCGAGTCCATCCGATGGAGATCCACCTGTTCTTCGCCCCTCCGCCTGCCTGCGCAACGATTGCGCCGTAGAGCATCGTTCTGATGATTTTCCAGTGGAATTGGGGCCTGATAAGACAGGGAACCGGATTTAAGAGGGATGAGGACAAATAGAGACGAAACAATGAAGCTATGTTCAAAGTTTAGGAGCACAGGGAAATCCCAACTTCGTCAAACAGAAATATGATGCATTTTAGGGTTGATTTCTTAGTCGACAAGCGCCTCCGACAAGGCTACTTATCGATATCCCCAGTCTCACGATTCCAACATTATGTTCAGAGTAGATGAAAGTCGTCAATACGAGATGCAGCAATTTTCTGAATCCACTAGTTCGGAATGAGATATAAAGCACAAACTGAAACAACACATGCATACATTTCGGATTTCAGCTAAGCGCTTCGTAAAACCGCGTGCGTCTCGCTGTAACGCATTTGCCTCGAGTCATTCACGTCGCACTCCACCAAAACTGAACGCGCTCCGCGTTGGTTTGGCACCCAAACCGACACCGGGTTCGGTTCCACTGAACGCGCACCGAATGCACTCCACTTCCAACTTCCAATTCCCCGCACGACACTTCTAGCAGCTGCTGATTCCTCACGCCACATTTCCAGCAGCCGCGAACTCCTTCCTTCCTCCTCATATCCATCTCTCTTCTTCCCCGCTTTCCTCAACCAAATTTCCACCGCATATCGCTGCATCACCGTTCCTCCTCCGCATCTAGTGCCTCCATCGTGCCGCCAGATTAGGTTAGGTCTGCCGTTGGCTAGGGCAGCGCCGAACCATCTCCAACATGATTGTCATGTTACAAGCTACGGTGCATCTTATGGTTGACTTTGCTAAGAGATCCATTGGAGGGGAGGATATGGTAACTTGAGGCGAAGGTGGGGAGCAGAAACCGTTTATGGGAGGGAGAACCACTTCAGGAATTAACTACCCCAGTAGCAGCGACCGCGGCTGGCTAGTTTCAAAAGCAAGGGGGGGTGGTTGCCTCAGCTGAGTGTGCGAAGCTTTGGGTTGGTTGGAATGATCTGAACGTTGAGATGATCTGCTACGGCTGTAAATACCAACACCAAGCCGCAATTCAAACTCTCAATCCGTGAACTTTGTTGCTGCGACAAGCCACACTCAGTCGGTGGGCCAATCAATGCAGCGAAATTCTCCGACAGAAATCCTCACCGTGAAGTTTTACCTGTCGCGTGCCACACTTCCCTCGTTCAATCTTTGCCGCATCATGCGAAATTTGATTCAATTGTGGACTTCGCAGTAATCAAATCGGGAAAGTCTGACAGTGAGACCCGTCAACGAAGATCAGTTGACACCTGATGCGGAAGCTTGTCAAAGTATGATGTGGCAGTAACTGTAATCGGATTGGAGGAAATGAGGAAGCGCGACGTCGGTGGGGGTCTTCAGAAGTCCACGAAGGTGGAATTCTGAGGACGTGGCGAGTGACCTTTTCCCTACACCCACAGTTTTAGTCAAGCCCCTAGATGAAATGTAAATTTAATGTAGAAATATACAACTTCAAGGTTCAACTCCATTGAACCTTGAAGGGGGTTCACGAAAATAGCGAGTGTTGCAACCTAAAAAAAACCAGGCACGCCCCATGCAAAAGGAAGGGCTCTCGCGGCCAATGCCCAACACCCATGAACACTGGCAAATCGCAGGGGTGTGTTAGCTCGACGGGAAGGGCGGGGGACTTTGTGATGACCTAGGAGTGGAGAATAAACACCAAGGCACTCTGCATCCTATGTCAACAAATATAATTATAGTCTAGCTATGTTATATTTTGTATATAGCCTAATAGGTCAGTTCTTAGAGGGTACGACCCTACTATTGTACCCCTCGACACTTTTCCTTTAGCAATTCATTCTCTCGATAAGCTAATATGGTATAGGGCTAGGTAGTTTCCACATCACACGCTTCCGCTAGTGTATCGATTTTTTGATTTTTTTTTTTTTCTTTTTTGCACCTCCTACACTCAAATTTTGTGCTTCGTAGGTCCCTCTGCCCCCACTCAGCGCTCGCTCGTTTTTCGTATGCCCACAAGCCAGCCAGCCAACCAACTCGCTCCCTCCCTCGCTAACTAGATAGCCGCCAGCGCCAACTGCGCCAGCCTGCCGTTTTGCCCTTTACCTTCTGTTTCGCACCTGCTGTTCGCCACCAGCCCCTGCTCGCCTCTCATTTGTCCGCTAGTAAGCTAACCTTCAGCAGAGCTCGCCAGTTTGCCGCCAGCAGGGCTCGCTAGCTCGCCGCCAGCAGAGCTCGCCAGCACGCCACCAACAGAGTTCGCCAGCTCGCCGCCAGCAGAGCTCGCCAACGCGCCACCAACAGAGCTCGCCAACTCGCCGCCAACAGAGCTCGCCAGCCGCCGCTGCCACCGGCTCCCACTGCAGCACCTGTCCCTGCTGCCGCCGCAGCTCCTACTTCTGCCACCTCCGTCTTCACAACCTCAGCTGCCATCACTGTCACCAGCATGGCGTCGCCCAACGTCTTCATTCTATGCCTGGATGGGGAGGGGCGGGCTGTCGGTTTTGCTACCTGGCAGGAGGCAATTCTCCTGCAGCTCACGAGTCAGCATATCAACGACTAGTCCTTGGATGCCCACGTCACCGGTAAGCTCCCTGCTGACCCCTACCCAGGCGCTCTTGCTGCTTACCCGACATCTGCGCATCAGGCTATGCACGCTGCTGCTCATTCCGCCTACTCAGTCTAGGTGTCTCGCGATGCCACTGCTCGTGTCGCCATCCTCACGTGGCAAAAGGTTGACGAGCACTCTCAATTTATGGGTGTTGCATCAGCCCGCGCCCTCCGGCTGGCTATCCTCGCAAGGTACTCCACCCCTTGGTCTGCCACTCTTGGTCGTCTCCACCCCGACCTGGCGTCCTGCACCACCGTAGCAGACTTACTCTAGTCGAGCACCTGTGCATCCTCAAAGCCCACTGGCATGCTGCTTGTACTGAGGCTTAGCTGGCGCTTGCCCCCCGCCTCCATTTTGCCTCTATCTACTTCCTTGTCACCCGCCTCCCTGACCGCCTTGCCCCTGCCCGTGACGCGCTCCTCACTCGTCACCCCTCTGAGCTAACCCTTGATCTCTTCTCGATCTCCCTGACTGAGGTAGAGGACCGCCTCCGTGCCATTGCTGGTTACACTGGCGTCACAGCAGTCCCTATCTTTTAGGACAGTGCTCCCTCCCAGGTGATTGTCCGTCCGCCTCCGTAGCCGAGACTGCAGTGGGTGCCTCTGCCCCCGGCCGCTCCGCTGGCGGCAAGGGTCATGGGGGGTCGGCAGCAGCGGGTGGAGGGGGTGCGGGTGCGGATGGAGAGGGTGGCCAGTTGGAGCTGGGGTCTGCACAGCAGCAGCAGCCGCAACTGCCGTGGGGGCTGGCAGGCCATGGGAGTCGTGGTCGTGGTGGAGGTCATGGGGATTGGGGCACAGGGCATTCGGTTTTTTCTGGGAGTCACGTGGCTCTTTTCAGAGCCAGGGTGTTGGTGGTTCTAGTGGCGCGGTAACCTACACGTACCAGCTGCTAACTGGCCCGCAGGCGAGCCAGGTGTGCAGGCGCGCGGGGCACAATGCTGCTCGCTGCTTCCGCCGCCTAGACAACCTCTACCGTCATCACTTCGGCCCGCTGGTGCAAGTACCCACGTGGCCTGTCTTGCTTTGTCATGGGGTTCCAACAAGCTCCTAGCACACTCGGATCACTGTGACCTCATCGACCCTAAGTCCAACAAGCTCCTAGCACGCTTCACACTCAACAGCAGCAAGCTCTACACGCTGCGTTCACCTACACCTCTCGCCGCCCTCTCCCAAGCGCAACCTGCCAACACCACTTCGTATTCCTGTCGCAGCTTCGCCAACCCAACCATCCTCTACCACCATCGCTTGGGTCACCCCAACTTCCGTACGCTTGCTGTCATCGCTTCCAAGAAACTTCTTCTTGGCCTCCCATTGGTGCTTCCTCCACCAACAGACTCACCTGCACCCACCTGCCTGGACTGCACCAAGAGCAAGCTCAGGCAGCAGCCGCACCCTTCCTCCCCATCCGTCGCAGCTGCTCCGCTGGACCTAGTGCACATGAATGTCTGGGGCCCAGTCCAGTCGCACCCCGAGGCGGTCATCGGTACTTTCTTACACTAGTCGATGACCACTCGCGGTATGTTTCCGTGCACCTCCTGCATACCAAGGTGGAGACACCTGACGTCATCATGGCATGGGTGCGCCAGGCTCAGGTCACGTTCGGAACTCCTATGAAGTGCCTCCATTCTGATGGCGGGGGAGAATTTCACAATGGCAAACTCGATAACTTCTGTGCGGCCCAAGGGATTTGGCAAACCTTCACACTCCCTGATAGCCTGCAGCAGATCGACATTGCAGAGAGCCGCAACCACACCTTGGTTCAAATCGCTCGCTGCCTCTTCAGTCAGGCCAACGCACCACGGTCACTCAGGGGATATGCCCTCTTCCACGTGGCTTTCCTCTACAAACTTTATCCGCATCCCCACCGGCCCGACACCACACCTACCACTCTCTGGCTTGGGACCACGCCTTCCACCCGCTCTCTACGCGCCTGGGGGTGTATTGCGTATATGTTGCTCAGCCCCCATACGCGCAGGAAGCAAGGTGGCAAGCTTGGTCCCTAAACTCACACATGGATGTACCTGAGGCACAACTCCGACTCCCCGGACTTCTTATTCCTCAACCCCATCACCAGACAGCTGATTCGCAGCAGTGATGTCGTCTTCGATGAGACACACCCCTTCCACTCTGCGACCACGGGCGAGCCTCCTCCACCTCCGCCGACGCTTGTATGGGCAGAATTCGATGCCCCACCTCCGGCCGCTGCCCCTTCTCCGGGGCTTTCTCCATCCGGCGTGTCTCACCCGGCCTCCCCGGTATCCTCTGTAGCGCAACCTCCTCCTGCTCCGCCTTCCCCGCGAGTCGAGCCCGGCTCACCAGTCTCCTACCGAAGACAACCCAGTCCCTCCGGTCTCTAGTTGCACTCGTTCCAAGGGACCGGCTCCGCCTCTCGCCTGGGGACCAGCCATCTTCTCCATCCGTTGTTCGGTCACCCCGCCTCCTCTTGCCGGGGATGATGTCCCCTCCATCTGTATCCCCCCCCGTGCACTTATGAAGGACAGGCATGAGGAGCTGTTTGACCTTCACGCAGTCTTCCAATTTCTCTCTCACATCTTCCCGGACATTACAGACTGCCTTTCCCTCGACTTCACCGAGAACCCGACCATTCCGACTCCTCATACAAAAGAGGAAGCTCTTTCAGGGCCTTATAAGAAGGAGTGGAAGGCAGCAATGGATGTGGAGAATGAGGCGTTCATTCGCAACAGCACCTTTGACGATGTCGTTCCCCCTTCTGGTCTTAACATTGTCAGTGGAAAATGGATCTTTCGAGTCAAACAACTCCCAGGCAAAGCTCCACTGTTCAAGGCATGATATGTGGCGAAGGGTTTCACCCAGAAGGAGTATCTCGACTTCTTCGAAACCTTCTCGCCCACGGCCAAGCTCCCGACTGTGCGCGCTTTTCTTGATATAGCTGCTCGCGGCAACTTTGAGATCAAGTCCATGGATGCCTCCTCTGCCTTTCTCCAAGGCCAGCTCAAGGAGGATGTTCACATGCAATGCCCACCGGGGTTTCCTGGCACATACCCTGCCAACACAATGTGGAAGCTGAAGCGTCCAGTGTATGGCCTCAAGCAGGCTCCTCGTGAGTGGCACAACAAGGTGAAGGAAGTCCTCCTCGCACTTGAATTCCATCCCTCCGCCTCAGATTCCAGTCTCTCCGTTCGTCACTCCTCCGAGCCTTTCTACATCCTCGTCTACGTCGACGACTTCATTCTAGTCGCTAGAGATCCAGCCGAGATGGCAGTTGTCCAGTCTGCTCTCAGCTCCGCCCTTCTCATGAAGGATCTTGGTGACCTCAAGAACTACCTGGGGATGGAGATGACTCGTGACCTCCAGGCTTGCACGATCACCCTCTCCCAGGAGTCGACAACCTTTTCAAGCGATTCGACATGGACTCCGGTAACTCTGTCTCCACTCCACTTCCACAACAACATCAGCTTACGGCCCCTCCGATTCCTTCTCTTGTCACATGCAAGGACCCGTACCCTGAGCTAGTCGGTTCACTCATGTATGCCATGATGTGCACTCGACCAGACTTGGCTTACCTGGTTAGCATCCTCTCTCGGTATGTCTCCCCCGGACGTCACACTGCCTCGCATGGGTCTGCAGCCAAGAGGGTCCTTCGATATCTACAAGCCACCAAGTCTCACATCCTCACTCTTAGTGGTACCTCTCCAGTCAAGCTCGAGGGATACACAAATTCCTCATGGGCCGATAACCAGATTGATAGACGATCCTCCCAAGGGTACTGTTTCACCCTTGGTAGTGGAGTCATCAGCTGGCACTCCATTCGGTCCTCTGCAGTCTCCCTGTCGTCCTGCGAGGCTGAGCTCTACGCATGCACAATGGCTGCTCAAGAGGCACGCTGGCTCTCCTTTCTTCTCGCTGAGTTAGGCTACCCCCAGCAGTCGTCCACCCTGTGGTGTGACAACCAGAGTGCTATTTACCTCACCAAGGATCCTGTGTTCCACTCTCACACCAAGCACATCAAACTTCGTCATTTCTTCATCCGATATCTTGTGCAGAGTGACCAGCTGACGGTACGGTACATCGCTTTATATTGCAACCTTGCTGACCTCTTCACCAAGGCTCTCGGCAAGGCTGACCACCATCGCCTTCTCCGCTCCATGGGGCTATGTGCTCATTGACTGGGTTTGCAGTCTATGGGGGTGTGTTAGAAATAGATTGCAAATCCCACATTTGTATTTGTACTTTTATATCCTAGTTTAGGTTAGGAATGTTCAAGTGGGTTGGGGTGTACTCACAAAATCCCAACCTCACCCAATTGTGATCCCCCCAATCTCCAATTACCCAATTGGAGATTCCGGAGATCCCAATGGGGATTCCCTCCGATTCCCCCTTCATCCATTCTCTCTCACCTTGCCATGTACTTATAGAGCCTTGGGCTCCTTACCTAATCAATCATTTCAGCTCTATTTCTTACACGTACCAGCTGCTAACTGGCCCGCAGGCAAGCCAGGTGTGCAGGCGCGCGGGGCACACTGCTGCTTGCTGCTTCCGCCGCCTAGACGACCTCTACCGTCATCACTTTGGCCCGCTGGTGCAAGTACCCATCTGGCCTATCTTGCTTCGTCATGGGGTTCCAATCTTCGACATGGATACGTTTCAGATTGATCATGCCTTGTATTCTGTGTATTTTGATGCTTTTGCATTGCTCGTTCTTATTACAGTATCATGCTATTTGTAGCCTAGGAGCTACTGCTGTGTATAGTCTAGGACCCCCTGCTGCATCAGACGTAGAATCCCTTGCTGCGTCAGGCATAGGATGTGTTAGAGACTCTTCACTGGGCCCCGCCATGTCTGGCGCGTCTTGTTGCTTCTTTTGAGACAGTACAGCTCTCACCCCGCTTCCTGCACCTGTCTGCGTTGCACTAGCAGACTACTCCCTCACAGCTGTCACACGTAGCACCACTACTCTCCCTTGTCCAACTGTTTCCTCTGGCTCCCTCACTGGTCTGCACATCCCCTCGTTTTCCAGGAACCTAGTGGGTGTCGGTCACCTCCAGGACCGAGACGTTACCACTACATTCCTTGGCCGCGAAAAACACACGCATCCACAGACACAGCCATCGATCGCCACCTAACTACTTTTGAGCGCGACCTAGGGGCAGGTCTCTTTGCATTGCACAATGAGTTTGCCGATGTTGCCGCAACCTGCTCCTGTTGCTCACTAGCCCACCCGACCCTTCTATGGCACCACCGCTTAGGTCACCCTACACTTCCGCTTCTTAGGCACATATCCCAGCATGGTCTAGGCACTGGTCTCCCTGCGCCGCTCCCCGCCCTGCCTACATCTGTAGCACTAAAGTGCACCTCCTACGTAGAGGGCCGGTAGCGCGCCGCTCATCACTCCTCATCGTTTCCTCCTATCAAAGCGCCGCTACAGACATTGCACATGGGCGTCTGAGGCCCTGCCCCGGTCCATGGTCTTAGTCGGGAGTGCTACTTCATAGTCCTTGTTGACGAATTCTCGCGCTTCACCACAGTGTTCCTGTTGGAGCGGAAGGTCGACGTGCCTACCGTTCTCCTCCCATGGTTTCTTGATGTTTGCACCCATCACCGCCTGCCTGTAGGTCGCTTAGTCTCTGACCGTGGTGACGAGTTTGCCTCTAGCACTCTAGGACAGTTCTGTCGTATGGAGGGCATCCGCCAACAAACTCATTACCGGACTCCCCACAGCACAATGGGTTTGCTGAGCGACGCATCGGCCTGGTGATGGAGGTAGCCCACACATCCATGGTCTACGTTGGTGCACCCCATTTTCTGTGGCCGTTCGACGTGTGTTACGCTGCTTACCAGCTTAACCTGTGGCCCCGCTTCAAGGGGACACATGTTTTGCAGACCCTTCTCTGGAGCAGGTCTCCTGGTGACACGTCTACATTCCACGTCTGGGGCAGCCTTCCTCACGTCCGCAACACTAGCGTGGACAAGATCTCAGCCCGCACACTTTCTTGTGTCTTTCTGGGGTTTCCGCTTAGCGCCCCAGACTGGCTGTTCTATGAATCGTCACACCACCGCTTCTACAACTCTCATAATGATTGCTTTGACGAGACACTCCCCTACTACTGACGCTTCCCACACTGCAACGCTCTTGTGCCTCCTCCTCTTCTCTTCCTCGTCCCTGCCCTGCCTACCGCACCCCTCTCACCCCGCCTGGCCCAGTTTCGTTTCCCCCATGCCACTCAGTTCCCCTCGGTTGGGCCCGTGGGGGAGTTGGTTGACTCTGGGGGGCCAGCTGCTGGGAGCGCGCCTGCTGTCCCTGTGGCGCCTCCCCCAGCCCCGGTACCCCAGGCACCTCCGTCGCCTTCCCCCTTGCCTCCATAGCAGTAGGAGGATCAACGGTCGCATCAGCAGCCAACTCAACGGTCGCATCAGCAGCAGTAGGAGGGAGCAGTGGGCTCTGGGGGTGTTGATTCAGGGGGTGCTGACTCTGGGTGCTGGTTCTGTGGGTGGTCCGTCCGAGGAGGCTCGTCTTGGGGGTGCTGTTTTGGGGAGTGCCAATGGGAGCTGAGGTGCAGCTGGAGGTCTTGGAGAGGACAGGGAGCAGCGGCAGCAGCAACAGCAACAGCAGCAGCAGCAACAACAGCAGCAGCCACAGGAGCTGCCGCAATAGGAGCAACCGCAGTCTACTCTTTGCCTCCTTGGTCTTGCTCCATGTTCCCCAGCCCACCTGCTGGTCCCTCCTCTGGTGCATGACCTTATTTATGGCCCGATGTTCCCTCCCCCTGACTCCTCTCTAGCTCGTTTTCTCCTTCGCTCTCCTCCATCCCCTGACTTGTCCCCCGTCCCCCCTTGTCCCCTGATCTTTTCCAATGGGTCCATCGTCCCTCTGGTGCTCATCCTGTCTCTCCTCGTGCTAGTGTACACCCCATGGTCCTTCGCTCGCATGCTCCTCCAGGCCCAGTCCTTTCGTTGCCTCCCAAGTTGGCGCTTCCGTCGTCCCGCCCTCCTCGCTCTGATGCTGCTCGCACTGCTCGTTCAGTCCTCTCGTGCTTGCTTGTCACTTGTCACCAACCCTACAACTCCTCTTGAGTCAGTCTCTTTGATTGTCGCTGCTGTCGCTGATTTTGCTGCTAGCCACCGTCTTGACTACGTTGCCACTCTGGTCTCTAGAACTGCCCGTCCTCTGTCCGTCAGGGGTGCACCTGCCCTTGGTAGTGACGTGCTAGATGACAGGCAACACAAGTTGGGCTACGTTGCTACCGCTGAGCTCCTAAGTGAGCAGAGAGCTATGGCCTACCTTGCTACCGCTCAAGAGCTCCGCTGGCTGTCATTCTCCGCAGCACACCCCACTCCTAAACCCTGAGGAGCAAAGAGCTATGGCCTACCTTGCTACCGCTCACGAGCTCCGCTGGCTGACGTTCTTGCTCACAGACTTAGGTGAGCAGCCCAAGTCTGCCCCAGCCCTGTTTACTGACAACAGGGCCATGATCCTCCTTTGTGAGGAGGCTCGACTTGAGGGCAGGGCTAAGCACATCTAGCTGCGGTAATTCCTGATGCGTGAGTTGCAGCAGCAGGGTCAGGTTCGTGTGGTATAGTTGGCCTGAGAGGCCAACACCGCTGATATCTTCACCAAGGCACTCGCGCCTCGGAACTATCAGTGGTTCTGTACTTAGCTTGGTCTAGCCTCAGTAATAGCACCACTCCTTGTATCTTGAGTCATACTCTACCTGCTTGTACTTGTTGTTCCATACCTATTTGCTTTGGCACACTTGCTAATTGGCCTTGTGGCCTCTTATCTCAATGGTCAGACTAGTAGTGCTACCCTGAGTTGCTTTGTTACCCTCACCAAAGGTCAGACTAGTAGTACTGCCCTCGAGTGCTTTTCCTTATTATGAACCGCCACTATCTAGGCTAGGGGGTGTGTCTAGTCTAGCTAAGTTATATTTGTATATCGCCTAGTAGGTCAATTCTTAGAGGGTGCAGCCCTACCCTTGTACCCCTTGACACTTTTCCCTTAGCAGTTCATTCTCTCGATCACCTTACATCTTGGTGGGTTGGTGAGATGCGTTTCTGCAGTGTTGAACCTGCTGTCAACAAACATATATTGCCATATACTCAAATCTAGTTAGTTTATATATGTTTGTTATCGCCTAGCAATATCATTTCTTAGAGGTCACAACACTCTCTACTTGTATCTCCCCTCTCCTCTTTGTAGCCACACTTTTTCTCGCGCTTTACTGAGATGGTATAGAGCTAGGTTAGTTTTCCTCCCTAGCGCCGCACTTCCGCCGGTAGTATACCAGGTTTCTCTCTTTCTCTCTCTCTCTCTCTCTCTCTCTCTCTCTCTCTCTCTCTCTCTCTCTCTCTCTCTCTCTCTCTCTCTATCTCTCTCTCCCTCTCTCTCTCGCTCTCTCTCTCTTTCCCGCAACTCACGCTCTCCAAATTTCGTGCTCCATAGGCCTCCCCCCACCCCCCCCCCCCTTAGCCTCCTCTCCGTTTGGTACGCCAGCCAGCCAGCTCGCCAGCCAGCTAGCACTCCAGCCAACTAACCAGCTCGCCAACGCTAACTGCGCCAGCCTGCCCACCCGCCCTTAGCCCGCCGTTTCGCGCCACTGGTTCGCCGCCACCGCCCAGTAGCCGCAGCCAGCCAGCTCACCAGTGCGATCTTGCCAACGCCAGCTCGCCAGCGCCAGCTAGCTCGCCAGCTCGCCAGCGCCAACCAGTTCGCCAGCTCGCCAGCGCCATCTCGCCAACGCCAGCTTGCTAGCGCTAGCCAGCTCGCCCGCTTGCTAGCGCCAGCTTGCCTGCGCCAGCAGCCAGCACAAGCCAGCTCGCCAGCGCCAGCTAGCTCACCAGATCGCTGGCTCACTAGTGCCACCAGCGCCAGCTGCTCCCCGAAAGCGCCAGCAGCCTGCAGCGTGTGCCAACTGCTGGCCGCCAGCAGTGCACTGCCAGCAGCTAGCAGCCAGCGCCAGCCGCCAGCCGTCAGCAGCACACTGCCAGCAGCCAGTGCCGGCTGCTACCGCCCACTGCCACTACAGCTACCATAGCCACTGCTGCAGCTACTACTGCCCACTGCCGCCCACTGCCGCCCGCTGCCACCTACTAATGCCTACTGCCGCCCGCTGCCGCCTACTGTCACCTTCTGTAACCAGCCGCCAGCTGACTTCTGTCACCTCCTGCCACTACCGCAGCCACTACCGTTGCTGCCCTTGCAACCGCCCCTGCCGCCACTCTCCTTGCAGCTGCCGCTATTGCCGCTCCTCTTGCAGCTGCCACTACCGCCGCTCCCCTTGCAGCTGCCGTTACCACCGCTGCTCTTGCAGCTTTTGTTGTTGCCACTGCCATTGAAGCCGCCACTGCCGTCTCTGCCCTTGCAGCCGTCACTACCGCCGCTGCCCTTGCAGCTGCCGCTACCGCCGCTGCCACCGTCGCCGCCACAGCCGACGCTGCAGCCGCTGCCTCTGCAGCCGCCGCTGCCACTACTGTCGCCACAGTCGTTGCCAACCGTCACTTTTGGTCTCCAGCAGCCGGCCACCAGCCGCTAGCAACAGTCGCCAGCTGCCAAAAGTCGACCGCCGGCTCCAGCTACCACCGGCAACCAGCCGCCGACCTCCAGTCGTCAGCCGCCAGCCGCCAACTGCCACGTCTCATGGCCAGCCGCCAGCCGCCACTCGCCAGTTGGTCGCCGACCTCGTGAGTTCCCCCGTGCCTTGTGTCGCCAGTCCTAGTGATCCCTAGCTTGCTCCTCGGCGTGTTGCTCCTTGTAGCTCCTCTCGTGCGTACTTCCTCCTCGTTTGCTCCCCACTCCTCCTGGCGGCTCCTAGCCTACCGTCTGCAGCTCACTAGCCGCTGTCCATTCGCAACCAGCTAGCCGCCACCAGCTAGCCGCCAGCAGCGCCTGCCAGCTTGCCACCAGCAGCGCCTGTCGGCTTGCCGCCAGTAGCGCCTACCAGCTCACCGCCAATAGAGCCAGCCTGCACACCTGCCAGCTCGCCACCAGTAGCCTCTGCCCGCAGCTGCCAGCTCACCAGCATGCCAGCTCGTCAGCTCGCTGCCAGCTCGCCACCTCGATCCCAGCTTGCCGCCTCTTGCTACCAGCCCGCTGCCAGCCAGCCGCCACTGTTGTCTTACTGTCACCAGCTACTGCTACCGTCAGCCTACCGCTAGCCGTCACTGCTGCTACCCTCCGTTAGTGCTCCTTTAGCCCCTAGTGCCTCCCACTAGTCTCCTCCTCATTTCTAGAGTTCCTCAATGCCTCTCATCTCGGCATGATGGCCTCGTTAGGGTTAGTACCTCGGCCAAACCGCCGGGCACTTCCCTCCGCTCTCCGATTTCTCGCTCACCGTCTACAGCTGGTGAGCCCGCACGCGAATTGCACCCTCCTAGAGGATCACATTATTTACCTCCTTGGCTTCTGGCTCCATGACCTCGACGTCTGCTTCCGGGCTCTCTGCCCAGCGTTGTAGCCACAGCAATTGCAGTGGCAGCAGCCGCAGTGGGGGTCTTGGGGGTATTGGGCGCGGTGGAGGCTCTGGAGGTGAGGCCTCGAGTCGGTCACTACCTTGGGGGCAGTGTGGTTCCTATGGAGGCCCTGGGGCATGGGGGCCTGGGGTTCTAGGTCCCACTCTTGTATCTAGACTAGGAGCTTCTACTACGTATCCCCTAGGCTCCTCCCCTGCCCCTCCTATGGTGGCCCTCTCCATCATAATCAAATCTGGCGTGTCTCGCTACTTCTTCCGAGACAGTACTGCTCTTACCCCACTTCTTGCACCTCCAGATCTCCCTAGCAGAATCCCCCGCCACAGTAATCGCACATAGCGCCACCACTCTCCCTTGTCCACTCTCCCTAGCAGGCTCCCTCACAGGTCTGCACATCCCTACGCTTGCCAGGAACCTAGTTGGTGTCGGCCACCAACATGACCGAGGAGTCTCTACCACGTTTCCTAGCTACTGTATGCAAGGCACACAGACTATACAGACGCAGCCACAGGTAGACATCTAGCCACTTTTGAGTGTAACCCAATGTTCGGTCTCTTCACCCTGCACACTGAGTCACTGCCAGTTGCTGCGTCTGTTGAGGTAGCCGCCTCATGCTCCTGTCGCTCCCTCACCCACCCGACCCTTCTGTGGCACCACCGCTTAGGTCACCCTACACTCCTGCGCCTTCGGCACATGTCCTAGCATAGTCTAGTTACTGGGCTTCCTGCATCGCTCCCCACCTTGCCTGCGTCAGTAGCGCCACTGGGCACCTCCTTCGTCGAGGGGCGGTGCGCTGCCGCCCCTCACTCATCCTCATTTCCTCCCCAGTGTCTGTAGCAACGCCGCTATAGACACTGCACATGGATGTTTGGGTTCCTTCCCCAATCCATGGTCTTAGCCGAGAGCTCTTCTTTCTAGTTGTTGTTGATGACTTCTCGTGCTACACCACTGTGTTTCCACAGGAGCGGATGGCCGACGTGCCTACCGTTCTCCTGCTGTGGCTGCTCGCCGCTCGCACCAAACACCGACTGCCGGTGGTTAATTTACACTCTGACCGTGCTGACGAGTTTGCCTCTAGCAGTCTAGGACAGTTCTGTAGTGTGGAGGGCATCTGCCAAACGTACACACTGCCGAACTCCCCACAGCAGAATGGGTTCACTGAGCAATGCATCCACCTGGTCATGGAGGTAGCTCGCACCTCTTGGTTCACGCCAGTGCACCCCATTTTCTGTGGCCGCTCGCTGTGCGTTACGCAGCTCTCTAGCTTAACATGTGGCCGCGCTCCCAGGGACCACAGGTTTCGCCGGCCCGTCTCTGGACCAGGTTTCCTGGTATCACTGCTGCGATCCACGTCTGGGGTAGCCTTGCTCACGTCCGCGCCACTAGCGCAAACAAGCTCTCAGCCCACACTCGTCCGTGTGTTTTCTTTGGGATTCCGTTTGACGGTCTGACTGGCTGTTTTACAAACCGGTCCATCACCGCTTTTACCGCTCTCGTGACATTATTACCTTTAACGACATGCTCCCCTACTACCGGCACTTCCCTTATTGCAGCTTACCTGTACCTCCTCCCCCTCTCTTCCTCACCCCTGCCCTGCCTGCAGCACCCCTCCCACCTCACCCGGCCCCGTCTGGTGTTTACGCCACTCCATTCCCCTCGGTCGAGCTTGTGGGGGAGTCTGCTAACTCTGGGGGCCCAGCAGCTGGGAGCGCGCCTGCTGTCCCTACAGCACCTCCTCTAGCCCCTTGCCTTAGCAACAGCCACAACCGCCACAGCAGCAGCAGCAGAGGGTAGTGAGCTCTGGGGATGCTGGTCTTGGGGTTGCTGGTTGTGGGGGTGCCGGCTTCGGGGATGCTGGCTTTGAGGGTGCTGGTTCTAGGGGTGCAGGCTCGGTGAGACGTGCATCTGGGGTTGCTAGTCTTGGGGGTGCTGTTTTGGAGAGTGCCAGTAGTAGCCGAGGTGGAGCTGGAGGTCCTCAAGGGGAGCAGCAACGCCAGCAGCTCTACCTAGAGAGCCGTCGGATTTCAATGCGCGTTACATGACTAGAGGCTTCAATCTCCAAGTGGGTGTGCACTTCTTCCACACTTCTCCCCGACCCCGAAGATGACTACTCTTCAGGTGCTCCTTCACCTTGCCATGTAGCATAACTACGAGCTTTACTTACTCGACTTCTCGATAGCCTTCCTGCAGGGTAGTCTGCACGAGCAGATCTACCTCCGGCGCCCACTAGGCTTCTCTAGGTCCTTCCTATAGGAGACCCAGTGGAGCCTGCGCCACCCTGTCTACAGCATGCGTTAGGCATCCCATGAGTGGTACGCCACTCTCCACACCACACATGCTGACCTGTAGCTCTTTCCGTCCTCTATTGACCCCTCTCTCTAAGTTCGCACAGGTTGGATCCCGTTCTACATCCTAGTGTACGTAGACGACCTTATCTTTGCTACTCTTGGCAAAGACGCAATGGCCTCAGTGAAGGCCGAGTTACTTAGGAGGCACACTTGTTCAGACCTCGGGGAGCTGAGGTGTTATCTGGGCTTGGAGATCTCTCGTGAGCCGGTCGAGCATAGTGGTCCATACGCAAAGTTGGTGGGGTGCCTCATATACGTAATGACCTGCACTCAACCAGATGTAGCGTACCCTCTCAGTCTCCTTGCTCACTTTGTTGCGACAGGCAGGCACCGACCAGTCCGTTAGAGGGTACTGCCATATCTGGTGAGTACATTAGGACTGGGGCCTGTGCTAGGAGGACGGGAGCGAGTGCTGCTCACTAGACAGACAGACGTGTCATAGGCTGACGACTTCGAGATGCCCGGGTCCTCTCAGGGCTACTGTTTTAGTCTTGAATCTAGAGCAGTCTCGTGGAGGTGCAATAGGTCGTCATCTGTAGCTCAGTCTAGTTGTGAGGCACAGATCTACGCTTGGGCCATGGCCGCTCAAGAGCTCTGCTGGCTGTTGTTCTTGCTCATTGACTTACACTAGGTGAGCCACCTAGGTCTGCACCGATCCTATTTGCTGACAATTAGGCCATGATCCTCCTGTGTCAAGAGGCTTGACTAGAGTGCAGGGTGAAGCACATCTAGCTGCGGTACTTCATGCTGCGTGAGTTACATCAGCGGAGTCAGACTCGTGTAGTACAGGTGGCTCAGAGGCCAACAGTGCTGACATCTTCACAAAGGCATTAGCATCTTGTGACCAACAGCGGTTCTGTACTCAGCTTGGTCTAGTCTCAGTAGCAGCTCCACTCCTTGTATCCTGATATATCCTATACCTGCTTGTAGTTGTTGTCCTATAACTTGCTACACTTGCTGACTAACCTTGTGGCCTGTTCACTTAGTGGTTAGACTAGTACCTCTGGCCTGGCTTGTTAAACATTGCTTCTACCTAGGCTAAGGGGTGCATCAACAAACATATATTGCCATATAGTCATAGCTAGTTGGTTTAGATAAGTTTGATATAGCCTAGCTAGATCAGTTCTTAGAGGGGACAACACGCTCTACTTGTATCTCCCCTCCCCTCTTCCTGGTCACATTTTTTCGTGCTATTTTGACACCCGCGTCATATGGCTGTCGCTCGGCCAGTCGCCTATTTGCGCTTGCCAAGTTTTCCCCTCTCACACGCCAACAGGGTTACCAAGTTTCCTTGGTGTGGGTGTTTTAAGGGTTTGCCACTTGGAAGGTTCAAACCCCTTTGAACCTTGAAGTTATTGTATACTTTAGCTTTAAATCACAGGTCTCATTTTGTAAGTTGGGGACAAATCTTAGGCCAAGTTTGGTGCAAGACTTGCTTGTATTTTGCTCGGAAAGGTGCCCCTACCATGACTCTCACCACACGGTGCAGGGAGGAGCTTACTTTGTTTTTAATCTACGGTCGCAAGGCAATTCTTCATCTTCTGCTATGCTGATGAAATGTGGTGGCCACCGTACACTGCGAGAGTTCTAGCATAAGGTGGTATGTTCATAAAGGCAATTCTTTATCTTCTGCTATGCTGATGCGATGTGGTGGCCACCGTACACTGCAAGAGTTGTGGCATAAGGTGGGACGAGATGGGATGGGATGGGTGGCATATGTTTCTATGTAGAAGTTATAGGCTAGCTAGTGTTGTGCTCTTAGAGAGTACATCTCCAACCTATATCTCTCCTGTACTCTCTTCTTTCTATTCATTCACGTATTCTGACATGGTATTCTGAGCAAGTTAGGTCCGCCCACCCGCTTCCGCCCCTCGCCCTAGCCTACCGCGCCCGCCTGTAGCGCGCCCGCCCGCCCCTAGCGCCTGCCGGCCCCTTAGCGCGCCTAGTCGGCCCCTCCCGCGACTAGTCGGCCCTGCGTGCCTAATCGGCCCCTCCCGCGCCTAGTCGGCCCCGAGCGCCTCGTCGGCCCCTCGTGCCTCGTCGGCCCCTCACGCCTAGCCGGCCCCTCGCGCCCAGCCCCCCCCTCACGTCTAGCTGGCCCCTAGCGCCCGGCCAGCCCCTCGCATTCAGACGGCCCCTCGCGTTTAGTCGGCCCTCGCGCCCAGCCAGCCCCTCGCGCCTAGCTGGCCTCGTTGCGCATAGCCGGCCCCTCGTGCCTAGCTGGCCCCTCGCGCCCAGCCGTTCCCGCACGTCTAGTCAGCCCCTCGCGCCTAGTCGGCCCCTCGCGCCAAGCTGGCCCCTCGCACCTAACCGGCCCCTTGCCTAGGCATCCCCTCGCATAGCCGGCCCCTCATTCTGCCGACCCCTTGCCTAGCTGGCCTCCCCTCTTCTAATTGGCCCCTCGCCTAGCCGACCTCCCCTCTTCTAGCCGGCCCCTCGTCTAGCCGGCTCCTCCTGAGTTCACCGGCTCCTCTCGCGCAACACCGGCTTCTCGCTCCTGCCTGGCCCCTCGTCTGCTTCGACCCCAGGCGCGTCCGCCGGCTACTCGAGCGCCCACTGGCCCCTCCTGCGCCACTGGGCCTCTGCACTTCGCTCGGTCTGCTCACCGGAGAGTCCTACCGCCGTGTCGTTGTGCCGCCGTAGAGCTATGCCGTTGAGGCCCTGTGCCGTCGTGCCACCGTGTCGCTGTGCCACCGTGGAGCTGTGCCTTTGAGGCTGCATCATGGCAGGCGCCGTACTTTGCCTGGATGCCGAGGGAGACGCGATCGACTTGCCCTCCTGGCTTGTCGATCTTCGCCGTCAACTGGCAGGTCAGCGCCAGGATGGGCACTCCCTGACTATGCATGTTGATGACTTGCTTCCCCGCCCTCACGCGCCTGACCCCCTCCCTGCTGATCCCACCATTGCTGAGAGTGAGGCATTTGTCGCTGCTGCGCTTGCTCGTGCTGTCTGTGATTCCTGTGATGCTGTAGCATAGCTCGCCATCAGTCACGCTCTTCCCGTGTCTGAGCGTCCGTGCTTCACTGGTGTCGCGAACGATAAAGATTTCCTAGATGCCGTAGTTGCCCGCTACTCCACGATCGCCTCCGCCTCTGCTGGCCGCTTGCTCCTACCCATGCTGTTCCCATATCTCACTACTTTTCCCACTGTCGCTTACCTCGCCACTCACCTCCGCGCACTAGAGGCTAGCTACCGCACTGCTAGCATTACCGCCTAGCTTACTGATCTCCCCCCACCGTTCTGCATCACCCTGTACCGTATTGTCAGGCGCCTGCCTCACTACTTAGCCACTGCCCGCGACCAATTCCTTAGCGAGAACCTTGGTGACCTCACCCTGACCGCCTTTGTCACGGCCCTGTCCGAGATAGAGACTCGTCAGCGCACTATCGCTCAGTCGAGCGGTGTTGCGGCAGTCCCTATCTGTTAGGGCTTTGCTCCCTCCCAGTGCACGTATGCTGACGTTTTTGCCGCGGTCGCTACGGCGACCCCTGCCACGGAGATCGCAGCTGCGGTCTTCCCGCAGCAGCCCCAGCGTCGCGGCCGTCACGGCCCCAAGGGAGGGCGTGGTGGTGGTGCTGGTGGTGAAAGTGGTGGTGGCGGGGTCAGTGGCTTTGACGGGGGGGTTGGGGCTGGTGTCCAGGAGCAGCAGCAGCCGCAACGACCTCTTTCTTTGCCACTTCGGCGTGGCCCCTGACCTCCCTGACTGGCCCAGTCTGCTGCGCCACGGTGTGCCTGTCTTTGACTTAGAAATGGACCAGATTAGTTCTGCCCTGCATTCTCTGTATGCTAACGCTTTTAGTGTGTCCGGATCTTATTACCCTGTGTTCTCTAGCTTAGGCGTAGCACATGTGTGTAGTTCAGACTCCCCTGCTTTGTCAGGCGTAGGATCGTTTGCTTTGTCTAGCCTAGGATCCATACTTGCTCCTCCTTCGTCTGCCGCTACTGCCTCGCTGTCCTTCACTCTGGACTCCGGTGCGTCTGCCAGCTTCTTCCGCGACTGCGCCACACTCACGCCGGTTGCAGCGCCTGCCAATGTCGCTCTTGCTGACCCCTTGTCCCGTCCTGTCGTAGCTCGCAGCTCCACTACCCATCCCTAACCAGCGGTGCCCTCAGGTTCCCTTACAGGCTTGCACGTCCTTTCGCTCTCCAGGAACTTTGTTGGTGTCGGCTGTCTTCAGGACCTCGGTGTCACCACTACGTTCCCTGGTCACGAGCGGTACAGTGTCTATACCGAGGCTGCCTCAGGTTCTCCCCTTGCGATGTTCCCCCAGGACCTGGTGTCTGGCCTGTTTACGCTAGACACTGCTGCCCCCCCGGCTGGCGCGTCCTCCCTGGGCCCTGCATCGACACAGGTCATTGCGGCTTGCTACTGTCGGTCGCTCGCTAACCTGTCTCTTCTGTGGCACCACCGCCTAGGTCACCCCGCACTCCCGTGTCTTCGTCACATGTCTAAACACGGTCTTGTCCTAGGTCTCCCTGCGTCACTTCCCGCCCTCCCCCCCTCGCCTGCGCCACCATGCACACCCTGCGTCGAGGGCTGGCTGCGTCGTGCTCCTCACTCCTCCTCACTTTGCCCAGCTCCTGCTCCCCTTCAGACCCTGCACCTGGACGTCTGGGGCCCAGCCCCCATCCCCAGACCGCGTCGCGAGCGCTACTTCCTAGTGCTTGTTGACGATTACACGCGCTACACTACGGTGTTTCCCCTGGAGCGAAAGGCTGACATGCTTGACATTCTTATCCCGTGAGTCGTAGCTGCGCGTCTCCACCGTGGTCTCTTTGTGCTGTGTCTCCAGTCTGCCTGCCACTTTCGCTCTTGCTGACCCCTCCTGTGGTCCTGTCGTAGCTCCCAGCTACACTACCCTTCCCTGTCCAGTGGCCCCCTCGGGTTCCCTTACAGGTCTGCACGTCCCTTCATTCTCCAGGAACTTAGTTGGTGCCGGCTGTCTTCAGGACCTCGACGTCACCACTATGTTCCCTGGTCACGAGCGGTACGCTGTCTGTACAGAGGCCGCCTCAAGTTCCCCCCTTGCGACGTTCCCTCGGGACCCCGTGTCTGGCCTGTTTACGCTGAATACTGCTCCCCCCCCCCCCCCCCTGGCTGGCGTGCCCTCCTTGGGCCTTGTATCTACACAGGTCGCTGCAGCTTGCTCGTGTCGGTCACTCACTCACCCGTCACTTCTGTGGCACCACCGCCTAGGTCACCCCGCACTCCCGCGTCAGCGTCACATGTCTCAGCACGGTCTCATCCTAGGTCTCCCTGCGTCATTTCCTGCTGTCCTTTTCTCACCTGCGTCGAGGGCCGACTACGCCGTGCTCCTCACTCCTCCTCGCTTTGCCCTACCACCGTGCCCCTTCAAACCTTGCACCTTGATGTCTGAGGCCCTGCCCCCGTCCCTAGACCGCGCGGCGAGTGCTACTTTCTCGTGCTCGTCGACAACTACACGCTCTATGCCACAGTGTTTCCTCTGGAGTGGAAGACCGACATGCCTGACATTCTTATCGCGTGGCTCGTAGCTGTGCGTCTCCATCGCGGTCTCCCTGTGCTGTGTCTCCACTCTGACCGTGGCGGCGAGTTCGCCTCAAGTCGGCTTGGACAGTTCTGTCGTGCGGAGGGCATCACCCAGTCGTACACTCTACCGGACTCCCCGCAGCAGAATAAGGTCGCTGAGAGACGCATCGGTTTGGTCATGGAGGTGGCTCATGCCTCCATGATTCATGCCGCTGCACCCCATTTTCTGTGGCCGTTCGCCGTTCGCTACGCTGCTCACCAGCTGAACCTGTGGTCGTGCTCCCAGCGGCCGCAGGTTTCGTCGACCCTTCTTTGGACCGGGTTCCCTGGTGACGCGTCTGCGTTCCACGTCTGGGGCTGCCTTGCTCACGTTCGTGCCTCTGGCACGGACAACCTCACTGCCCGCACCGTTCCCTGTGTCTTTCTAAGTTTCCCCCATGACTCGTCTGATTGGCACTTTTACCACCCGCCGCCTCACCGCTTCCTTCACTCTCGTCACACCACTTTCAACGAGTCTGTCTCCTTTTACCACCGCTTTCCCCACCGAGGTCTCCCTGTTTCCCCACCCCTGTTCTTGGTTCCCACTCCCCCGATAGCTCCTGCTCCCCTCCCTCCCCGTCCTGCTCCATCTAGTGTGTCTCACATCACTCCCCTCCTGTCGGTTGTCCCGGTTGAGGAGAATTCTGACTCTGGTGGCCCCGCGGCACAGTTCTCGCCACCTGCCTCTCCCCAGGTGTCTCCTCCTCTGCCATCTCAGTCACCGCCGCAGCAGCCGTCGTCGCAGCCGCAGCAACAGCCGCCGCCGCCAGCGTAGCAGCAGCCGTTCGTAGACTGTAGGGGTGTGGCGTTGAGGAGGGTGCTAGTCCTGGGGTTCCTGTCGTGGCTTGTCCCGGCGGGCCTAGGGGTTGCACTGGTGCTGGGAAGAGTTCTTGCTCTAGGGGTGCTCGTTCTGGGGGTGCTGGAATGGAGTGTTCCGGTGGTAGCCGTGGTGCGACTGGCAGTCCAAGTGTCGGCGTCGAGCAGCAGCAGCAGCAGCAGTCGCCATCGGTGTCCGCCCTTCGCCTGCTTGACCTTCCCTCCCCTGACCGCTCACATGAACCTCTCTCGCCCCCTCTTCCTTTTCCTGTCTACCGCCCTGTGTTCCCTCCACCTGGCTCGTCTCTAGCTTGTCTTCCCCCTCGTTCCCCTCTTGTGTCTCCTCCTCTGTCTCCTGACCAGACGCCTCCGTCTCACGTCTGGTCTCGCCGTCCCTCTCGTGCTCGTCCTGTCTTTCCTGCTCAACGTTCTCACCCTATGTTTCTTCGTTCCCATGCGTCTCGTCCTCCCCTCCTCCCATCGTCTCCTCCGTCGTCGCTTGTTGTCGCACCTCCCCCCCTATCTGACTACCTTTGGGCCGCTCGTCCTCTTGTTCCTCGGGTCCTTGCCTCTCTCGTTACCGACACGTCTGTTCCTGTCTCGAGTCTTGACGCTCTTGTCGCCGACTTCGCCTCTACCCCCCGCCTTGATTATGCCACCGCTCTGGCCCTTGACCATGTCCGTCCTCTGTCCCTCGGGGGTGCTTCTGCCCTTGGTAGTGACGTCCTAGAGGATAGGCAGTACGAGCTTGCTTTCTTGTCAGAGGCTGCTCCCCATCTCTGTTCCATGCTCCTAGTCCTTGAGGGTGACCCAGACGCCTTTGACATCCCGACCCCTCGCACTTACGCTGAGGCAATCTCGGGACCTTGGGCCTCTCAATGGATAGCTGCCATGGATCATGAGATGGCATCTTGGAGATCCACCGGCACCTACGTCGACGCAGTTTCCCCGCCAGGGGTGAACGTAGTCGATTCTCGGTGGCTCTTCAAGGTGAAGCGCCCCCCTGGAGAGCCGCCTGTCTTCAAGGCGTGCTACGTTGCTAGAGGCTTCAGTCAGCGCGAGGGGGTGGACTTCTTCCAGACCATCGCCCCGACCTCGAAGATGACTACTTTTCGGGCGCTGCTACATGTAGCAACACAGCGTGACTACGAGCTCCTCTCCCTCGACTTCTCTACTGCGTTTCTTCAGAGCAGCCTACACGAGCAGGTCTACCTGCGCCGTCCATAGGGCTTCCCCGGTACCTTCTCTCATGGGACCTAGTGGCTCCTCCGACGCTCGGTCTACGACCTGCGACAGGCGCCCCGTGAGTGGCACGACACACTGCGTGCTACGCTTGCTGACTTGCAATTCTTTCTGTCTTCTGCAGACCCTTCACTTTTTGTTCGTGCTGGCCAGACTCCGTTCTACATCCTTGTCTACATAGACGACTTTGTCTACATCCGTGCATGCTCTTTGCTCTGCACTGCCGCTTATCTAGCCTAGGGGGTGTGTCAACTTATACATATATTCATATGTAGAAGTTATAGGCTAGCTAGTGCTATGCTCTTAGAGAGTACATCTCCACCTATAGCTCTCTTGTACTCTCTTCTCTCTTATCATTTATGTATTCTGACAATGGGATGGGATGGGGAGGCAACAGGTGAGATGGAATATCTACGACCTTCTAAAACGCTGCTGCAATGTGACAATTGAAGTAGCGCAGAAGAGGGCATGGGAGCAGAAGGAATGGGATGGCATGGAATGACAAAGTATGGCCCTAAACCCCAAACATGCCACCCCTTTTATCCCTAGTGTTTGGTGTTATTTAGTCAACGGAATTTTCCATGCCTCCTCCTAAACCTTTTGACTCACCTGGGGCGCTAGTGTGTGCCTCCAAATCTCCCCACAAATGCAACATCATAGCTACTAGAAGGATTAAAAATAATGGCTCGGGCGGACACGAAACAGGGCAAACTGGGTCTACCATAGCGGTCTCCAGGCCCAAAAAGGATTTCACTAGCTCAGTGATTGGCCGATGCTATTGCGCTCAACCACACTCTGTATTGTGTAATACTTGTTGAACATCCCACTCCACATGCTGGTGCGCTCTGCAATGGAGGACGGGTCATCGCGTCGCGAGTGACCAAGTGATAGGTTATCGACATAATGAGGCATCTTTGTGCCATTTCTTTATATTGCCCTATTGCGTTGACATGGCTCGACCTACTGCACGACTGCGTTACCAGTTTTTAGGGTTTAGGGCGCATTACAAGAGTACACGTACAGTTACAGTAGTTTTGAACGATTGATAATGTTTTATGGCATATAGTTAAGGCATGATGAACTTCTTGAGTGGTCAGGTTATGGTTTGTACCATAACCATAACTTGTACTCTTATGACACGCCCTAACCACACAAACCATGGGTTCCATGCAAACACACAAAAGACTTGCAACTATTTTTATCAACACAATTTTGTTGATTCATCATATAATATAGTTTGGTACATGCCCCAGATATCTAGAGTAAGTATGCATATATTGTTAGAATATGCCATCAAAGGAGGGTCAACAAAGGGTGAAACTTGTTTCGTCCAAACAGGTCATTAGGTTGGCTATTGAGCCACTTCAAGATTCCAGCCTCAAAACGAAACAATGCAGGCTTAAAAACCCAGGGCCCCTCTTGATCCAACCCTCCAGAGAAAAAACGAAGTCCCTTTTTGGACGACGAGACATCTGGTCGCAACTGTGCACAACTTCGCGCCAAACGAAATGAAAAAGCAAAAACTTCCCTCCCATTGGCCAGATCTAAACAGATGAGCAGTCCGGCGCGAGAATGTGCACGCAAAACAAGAGTGAATTTTCCCACGTCGGCAGCCTGTCGCACAGCGTGTCGCACGATTGCGCGACGAGGGTGGCGAGAGGGTGTCGGGAACAAGGAAGTCCGTCTTCAAGAGGGACCCCCCTCTGCTATTCCTGCACAAAGCGAGGCACTCCAAGCGATCTGCCATAGCCCAACACTCGGACTGCTAGCAATGTACAATACGCACCACCCGGGACATAGTGAACGATAGACTAATTCCAGACCAGGCAATTAGAGTTTCCTGCACGCAGAACAGGGGTTTCGGAAGGGTCGCAGAACACTCAAGGGCGGACTAGACATACACTGCACCCTGCGAGACGGTCTCCATTTTCCCGTACTCCGATTCCCTCTCCCACTTCCCGTTGCTTCCTGCTTCCTGCCTCGCGCTTTTTGCGACCCACTGCTCGTTGCAACCGGCCATCCGCTTCCCACTTCCCGGGTCCCACTGGCTGCTCCCTCTCGCTGCCCTTCATCTCCTGCAACCGACACCCCCCGTTCCTCGTGCTCTGCTGCCCATCCTCTCCATCCTCTCGTTCCGCCCATCCCTCACACACTTTTCTCCCTTCTTTCTCCCGCTATGCCTATCCCTCTGGCCCTCTCTCCTCCTATCCCTCACACTCAATTTCTTGCAGCATGGTGCTTTGTGAGGTACCTAGGGGTGGCGGTGGAGGATGTACCAAGGGTTGATGCAAGGCATCTCAGTGTGGCACCCTCACTCGCATATACCAGTGGCTCAGTATCTCAAACACTATAGCCGTCCTTAGTAGTGGCATGTTCTACTGTAAAGTAATGCAATATAACTCGTGGCAATTGTGCAAACATCTCACATACTGAGAAAGACTATGGATCCAACCCCTCGGGTGTCAATAACCCATTCCAAGTGTTGCATTCTTTGACACGGTCATACAAACTATACAATTGTTTCCTGTTTTTCATACATGCATACATCGTATCATCATACTACACCTACATAAAGAAATCATGTAAGTTGCACTACTGACACCCATTGCGAGACCAAAACATCTTAGACGCTGCATGCCAGGTTGACGCTTGCAGATCCCCTGCAATGGCACATGCAAAATGGATGAGATGTGCGAATGTTTCATGTTTCTATCACACAGATAAATACATTGAAAAATCATAAGCTCACCAGTTTGGACCATGGTCGCCAAAATTCTTGGAGAAGCCTGAAAATGAGTATGCCCAAATAATGTTGTTTGTGCCCGCATACTTGATCGGGGACAAGCCCGTCTTGCCGCTCCGGGTGAATCTGAGAACGCAAGGATGTGAAAGATGGGAATGTGTTGATGCATTGCTGAAAAGCATGATGTCTCGTTGTCAGCGGTAGTTGTGGCAGCCATCACCATAACTGGTACACGCCCTAAAAAGACATTTCAAGACAACTCACTTGATAATTGTTGCTGACACGCTGCTCGTAACTGACGTCGCTGTCACTTTGAATGCGGATGATGGCACAACCGAAGACATGCTGTAGCCATTCATGGCATACGCCTTAACACGAGTTGGTGCGGGGAGATTCCCAACGACCGCATCTGCAGGGTACATTCGCCCGGGGCTCTGAACCCATGCAACGGAAATCCACCCGTTCTTCGCTCCACCGCCTGCCTGTGCGACGATAGCTCCATAGAGTGTCGTTCCAACAATTTTCCAGTGGAATAGGAGCCTGATGAGGCAGGGAACCGGAGTTTGGGGGGAAGGGGGGGGGGGGGGGGGGGGTGGGGGGGAGAGTAAAAAAGGGGACAAAATGACGCAATGTTCAAAGTTTTGGAGCACAGGGAAAACCCAACTTCGTCAAAGGAGAATTCTAGCTACTAAGCATTTTAGGGTTGACTTGTCACGACATGACATGTTCGTAACGTCCGTTACTGGAGCGCTTAGGGAAAGCACGAAACATTTTCACTGAAAATAATGCATTTATGCGCACAATCAATCCCTAGCTTCTGCACTTTCGCATGGAATACGGAACTACCATGTGGTTTGTGATGCGAGAACTTACTTAGGCTTGAGAGTGACTTTCTTCACGAAGCCAGCGAGCGTCGACTTGCTGCACGCCAGAGCAGTCGTGCGGTACTGAGTGCCGTTCATCGGCACACTCACAGAAGCTGTCTCTGCCGTTGCTGCCGTTGATATCGCTGGTAGTGCTGCAAGGGCTCCTTGGAATGCGGCTGCTAACAATATCATAATTGTCCCAATGAATGCTGCCACTAGAGGTGCGGTTCTGAGTACGAGAGCCATTGGATGGGATGATATGGAAACTTTAGGCGAATCTGGTGAGATGAAACGATGCAGAGCTGGGAGGGAGAACTAAGACTTAGGGAGTGAACTACCTGAATAGCGGCAATTGCGGCTGGCTAGTTTTGAAGCAAGCACCAAGAAGGTGTTGGATGAGCTGAAGGTGCGAAAATTGGTTTGGTGTGATTCTGGCTGCAATCTCCTAATGTAAATACCAACCCCGAGCCGCATTTCGCGTGCTGAATCCGTGCACTCGCCGCTGCGACAGGCTGGAAACAGAGTAAACTGTTTCGCTTACTCGATGGGCCACTCAGAGGTGAGGAGAAGGCTAGAACGATCTCTCCTAGCGAGATTCGACTTGTCGTGAGCCACACTTCCCTTGTTCTGACTTTGCCACGTCATGGGAAATTCCGCCTTCGCAGAAATCCAAGGGCGAGGCGCGTCAACGGAGATCAGTCAACACCTAACGGGGAGACTGTCCTAGTCTGATGTGGCATCAGCTTCAATCGGATTGAAGGAAACGGGGAACCGTCAACGTCGGTTTGGTTCTTACACACGGAGGTGAAATTGTGGGGACAAGTCCACGCTTGTTCCCTACACCAACAGTTATAATAAAGGGCCACATATAATCTTGGAGATCAAATGAAACCTGAACTTTACATACCACAAGCCGTTTGGCTTGCCTTGAGAAACGAATTCAGAATCAAGGCCTACACGGACACGAAGGAAATAATAATAATAAAAAAAAAATCACTGAAAAGTGAAACCACTAGGTTGTACTGAAATATGGAATATGTTAGCACACTCACCTCGCTGGCTGCTCCAATATCATCCTCCTCGTCATCATTGGCATCAACTAGCTCCACCATTCTCTCCATTGGCTGGAAACGTTGCTCTCTCGACTTCCAAGTAGGGCTCTTATCGTGCACAAAACCACCAACTCCTGCTTTACCGTTACCAACCCCACCCAACCCATCCACTCCTCTCTTAACCCCCTCCCATGATCCATCCACCCTCGCGGTCACCCCAACCCCCCTCCGTATTGTCTCACTCCCTATTGTCCCGTTCTCCCCTCCCTTGGCTCGCTTAAGTGGCGGTATGTATGGGGCTTGCTCCTCATCCCCTGATGCTGCTGCCAGGAACCGCTTGCCCTGGGACACAGGCCGGCTTGTGAGGTTCTCCTTCTCCCTGAAGGGTGGCGGGGAACAGGAAAGCAGCAAAGAGGTCAGGGAGAGAACAAAGAGGTCAGGGAGAGAACAAAGAGGTCAGGGAGAGAACAAAGAGGTCAGGGAGAGAAGAGAATCGCTCGCTCCTCGTCGCCCGTTGCCGCTGCCAGGAACCGCCTGCCCTGAGACACAGGCCGGCTTGTGAGGTTCTCCTTCTCCCTGGGGGTCAGACTGGTCAGAAACCACGAGAAGGGGGAGCAATCAAAGGCGCCGGCGTAAAGGGGGGGAGGGAAGAGGGGGGGGGGGGGCAGGTGGAGGGGCTTGAAGGCGGGGAGTCATGAATCAGCCACCCCATTAACCTCCATTACAGCATGATAATTGCTCTTCAGAATAAACGTCCATAGCACTATTCACTCGAAAGTCCCTTAAGAGGCTCCTTGTTCCATGCTGAGACGTGCAAAAACCACACAAGCTTGCACACGCATTGTCACGCATTCTCACACAACCCAACCCACCTGAGAATGCTCTTCAGTGCTTCTTGGCTCAGAGCTGCTGCAGGCTTCGCCCTCCTCTTGCTGCTCTCACTGCCCGAGTGCCCAGCACCCTGCAGTACCTGCCGGGACCGCCGCACGTTGTTCCTAAAGAGAAAGGCGGTCGAAAGGTTCCTGTAGGGCGTGATTATAAGGAGAGAGAAGGGCAGCGGAATAATTTTGGTAACGGATGGTAGTGAACAGCACCTGCCGGGACCGCCGCACGTTGTTCCCATAGAGGAAGGCGGTCGAGAGTTTCTTCTGGGTTGTGATTGTACAGAGAGAATGGCGGTGGAAGGATTGTGGATTTAGAGCTCGTTGCGACGTTGTTCTTATAGGAAAAGGTGAACGAGACGTTTGCCAGCTAGCAGCCTACCAGCTAGTACTAGCTAGCAGGCTACCAGCTAGCAGGCTACCAGCTTGCAGGCTACCAGCCAGCAGGTTACCAGCTAGCAGGCTACCAGTTAGCAGGTTACCAGCTAGCAGGTTACCAACAAGCAGGATACCAGCAAGCAGGCTACTAGATAGCAGGCTACCAGCTAGCAGGCTACCAGCCAGCAGGCTACCAGCCAGCAGGTTACCAGCAAGCAGGTTACCAGCAAGCACTACCCTGCGAATGACTATAGAATGCCCATTCAAGGAGAGGCCACTCACCCGCCATCCAGTTCCAGGCGGCTTGGCTTCATCTTCTGGTACGCTGCTGCAATGTGGCAGTCGCAGTACTCCGCAAGGGTTCTGGCAGTAGAGGGTACGGTTGGGATGGGCGGGAAGGAAGGGATTTGACGGGATGGGACGGGATGGGGTGGGATGGGATGGGATGGGATGGGGTGGGATGGGATGGGATGGGATGGGATGGATGAGGTGAAATGCAGCGACAAGGGGGTCCATCTTCTGATATGGTGCCAAAATGTGGCGGTCACAGTACTCTGCGAAGGTTTCGGGGGTAGGGTGCACAACTCAATCACAGTTATTGCTCAATACGGCCTGACATACCGAGTGCTTCTAGCGAATGATTCCAGACTTTAAAGAAGGTACGTACTTGTTTCAAGAAAGTACGGACTTGTTTCAAGAATGTACGTACTTGTTTCAAGAATGTACGCACTTATTTCAAGAAGGTACGTACTTGTTTCAAGAAAGTACGGACTTGTTTCAAGAATGTACGTACTTGTTTCAAGAATGTACGCACTTATTTCAAGAAGGTGCGTACTTGCTTCAGAGAAAGTACGCACTTGTTTCAAGTCGGTACGTACTTGTTTACAACAGCCTGGCATGGCTCATTGCTTTCTGTGACCCCCTTGCAGATGCCGAAATCCCTCGCTGTGCCAAGTGGCAGGATTTGATTGGCTCGGAACACATGGAGAGACGGTGGGAGATTCTGCAGCGGCAAGGAGTGAATGGGAGTGGGTGAGTGAGAACGGGTATTAGTGGTCAATCGTGAGTGATCGTCCAACGCTGTAGCAAAAAAGGCCAATATCAGACACCATAGGCCCTTTGCTACTTCGCTTTTTTTCTAAAGCTCCCTGCACTCACCCCCTTTGGCGGGTTGGCCTCTGCTCCTAAGACCGCCACCACCGTCCCTCTGTCTTGCCTGCAATACACGTCAAACGCCGCTCCAAACAGAAACAGCGTGACCTCCTCCATCCCCCCGCCCCTCCCACCTCCCCCTCCCCCCCCTCCTCCTCTCCCTCCGCCCTGGCCTCCCCCTAAAGCACCGGAGAGAGCAGTGAGTTTCCAGGAGACGAAGGGGCGGGAGGAAGAAGAGGGCTTGGTGGTGGAGGTCCCGGATATGACGGCGATGGTGGCCCATGCGCCCGACAGCTGGCTCCTCCCACCAATCAGAGCAGAGCTGGGGAAGAGCACACGGGGAGTACGAAGGTGGTGGGTATTTGGGCAGGGTTTAAGGGGAAGGGGGGGAGGAACAGACAATAGAAAAAAAACTAAGCACGCCTGGGAAACCTGCATTTGGAGTGGCTGAATTCCAACAATGGAGGTAGGCATGAGGCATGGTGCGAGGAAGCATGACTCTAAAGAATGTTTCTCTATGGGAAGTGCACAGAGGCATGGCATATGGCACAGGCAAGGGATGGCCTCTCACGGGATGGCTTCGAGGCGAAGAAAGCGGATGTCGGCCAGCTTCTGCCTGAGCACTGGCGCAGAGATGAAACGGTTCCTGGCAGGGGGGTGAAACGCAAACAGGAGACTTTTGAGTCGACTCAAAGGTCGCCTCGGCGCAGAGATGAAACGGTTCCTGCCGGGGAGGAGAGTAAGAGCGAGGCGAACCGGGAAGCGCACACAGAGGTGAGAGTAAGAGCGACGGTAGCAGCCCCAGGAAAACATGGCAACCGGCATCACGCAAACTCTTAAAGTGCTTTTGAGGCGCCTCAAAAGCACATGGCAACCGGCATCACGCAAAGTCTTAAACTTAACCAAGCCATACACACCATGCTCATGCCCCACTTATCCCTTAATACCGTTTGCCATTCTATTGTCAACGAATGAGCCATGCCTGATCTCAAACCTTTTGACTCACCTGAGGCGAATGCCGGACTGCTCCTCCGCGTCTCTCACATCCCACTCCCTCGCTCTCTTCGCTGCAACCTCTACCATTTTTTAGGCGCCTCAAAAACTGAGACGATTTTTGAGGCGCCTCAAAACACGTCTCTCACATCCCTCTCCCTCGCTCTCTTCGCTGCAACCTCTACACTGTTCCCATGCCAAGGTGCTCTCGTTGCCACACCGCATCAAGCACGGTGATCTCCTCAAGGAGCGTTGAAGAGTGATCTTTGAACTCACCTGAGGCGAATCCCGGAGTGTTCTTCCACATCCCCCAGGTCCCTCTCCCTCGCTCTCTTCGCTGCCCCCTCAACCATGTTTACGGCTGCCGCCGTCCTCCCCACTGGTTCCCCTTCGCCTGGTACCCCTCCAGGTGATACCTCGCCGTTTGCTGTCGCTCCTCCACCTCTCACCCCTCCTTCTCTCGTCACCCCTCCTCCTTTCCTTGATCCTTCTCCTGTGCTTCCTGCTGCTGTCACCGGCTCTGTTGCTGTTGTTGCTGCTGTGGTCGGTACTTCGGCTGCAGCAGGGACTGATCCTGTTTCTGCTGCTGATGTTCTTGCTGCTGCTGCTGTTGTTGCCGCTCCTGTAATTCTTGCCAGTGTTGTTCCTGCTGCTGCTGATGTTCCTGCTGCTGCTGATGGCCCTGCTGCTGCTCTGGCTGCTGCGGCTGTCGTTGCTGCCGCTTTGGTTGCGGTCGTTGTAGACGCTGCTGCTGTTACTGTGGCGGTCGTAGCTGCTGCCATGGTTGTTGCTGCTGCTGCTGCTGCTGCCGTTGTCACCGATGCTCCTGCCGGCCGTTCCCATCCCACAGCCGCGCTGGCTGGAGCGACAGCCGAAACCACGTTGGAAGCAACGGTTGGAGACACGTTAGAGCGTTTTGAAGCAGAATACTTATCGGCACTGGGAACCGACTTGCTGCCCGATTTGTTGCCCGATTTACTGCCTCCAAACTGAAACCCTGCATTAGATCTACCAACGCCTCTGACATCATTAATTAAGACGCTTCCTGAACCGTCCGAGCTCCTAAATAATGTATTTCCCGAGTCAGCAACTTTCTGCTGTCCGGCAGAACCCGAGGGGTTCCCATTGATGCGGCGACCATAGCTGCTGCTAGTGCCTTTCCCCCCGCCGGCCGTGCTGCCTGTATTCGAGTTCTTGCCGCCACGGCCAGCGACAAATGGTAAGTTCGGAGCACGGTTAGTGCCGGGAGGGAACCGCGCAGAGCCCGGCGGAGCCGAAGTGAACCGCGCAGAACTCGAAGGAACCGAAGTGAACCGCGCAGGGCCCGGAGGAGCGGCAGTGAACCGTTTAGACGCGGTACGCAAGGAGGAGGACTGCGGAAAGGTAGCCCCGGGCTGCGAGGAAACATTTGAGGAGACGTTTTCCGCGACGAAGCATTTGAAAGCAGACATGTCGGCAGGCCCTGACGGCTTTAAGAGCTCGTCCTCGCTGTCGTATTCACCCGGATGATCTCCACCGCTCGATGCGGGACGGCCGTTACCTAGAAAATCATAACCGTCCGCATCAGTATCAGCGGCTAGACCTGGTGCGGTGGGAGATCCTAGCTGGTCGATAATTGGGGCCTGATGAGCCATAGTCGCTGCGTTGATTGGTCCTTTCCCTAGGCCAAAGTCTAACCTAGCTTACGGGACAACGCTGCACGAAACACTCAAAGCTCTCCTAAGTCACAATCGCCAACGGAAGCAGGATGACAATAATTCCGAGGCTGAGGCTGACGCTGAGGCTGTCAGATAATTCTCGTCTTTGAATGAAGACTAAAAATACTTCTGAAACTTCTGGTGCGGATGGCGCACCTGCCTGAACCTAGGTGTGACGGACTGGGAGCCCTCGAACAGGTCTAACTTGGAGAACCGAAATTCAAATTTGAACTGCCATAATTTGGGCGAACTCTGGCCGAAGATGCGAGGCGTCGTCGGTGGTGTCAAATGCATCGCAATCGTTCAGGACGCCCCTCTTTCCCTGCGCTCGTCATCTCGTCCGTCGGCCTCATTCGCCAGCCTTTCCAACTGGCGAAGCGACGGCGTCAGCGTGAAGTCAGTTCTTTACTACACTTAAAGCCCGCGGCCCAAATTGCAAGGCGCGACCTTCAAACGCACTGCGTTTGAAAGTCACGTTTTCGTGGGTGAAGATGGGGGTACGTGACTCGCGTCACTCGGGGCTGGCTTTCAAGTTCAGTGCGGAACGTATTTTGGGACATCCAGTGCCTCGTGTATTTTAGCCGTCCAATATTTAGGGATTTCCATCTGACGGCGCGCAGGTCAAGTGCTTCCCCCAGTAAATCGAAATGTAATTTCAGCCGTTGCACTACCTGCTTGCAAATCGGACGATCTACGACGAATTGCGAATTCGCGAGATGAAACACCCTCACGATTTAACTCTGTATTTCGTCCAAGCTGAGGCTCACAGTTCATACGCAATGCGTATGAACAATTTGGGCCGCGGGCTTTAAGCTCAACTGTATACAGGTGAGAAACAAACAGCTGTATAAGTTAGCAGGCTATTGGCCTTCTCCTACGATTGCAACAAACAGAGCATAGAAGGCAAGCGTACGATGCTAGATCCTGGATCCTGTATATCCATGCGCCCTGCACACAACAAGATAGGACGCATCAGTAAAATATGTAGCATCCAAGCTTACTATTAGAGAAGAAAAGAGAAAAGACAGTGATGGCACAAAGGACAAGTGGCAAACAGGAACAGAACAGAAGACTGTAAATGGAAAAACATGCTTGTGTGCCCTTGATAAATGGATACCTCAGGAGAGTATTGCCCAGCCAACAAAGGGGCTTGTTCTTGGGACCCATTGGTGGCATCTCCACGCACAAATCTCTGCATGTGTGTGGACCAAGTTACAAACCACAGACAGGGGAAAAAAAAAATGCAAAATGAATGGCACATGAGCAAGTGTGGAAAGTGAAGATGCTGACAATACGGGCGATATGAAGCTGAGCAGTAAAATTGATGTTCTCTGACCCCAGGAGGAGAAATAGGAAGAAGAAAGAGAAATTACCTGGAATTCAGCCACATAGACTTCCTGCTTCCGTGTTTGCAGTGATCCAGGCCTGCACACAAGCAGAAAACAGGAGGTGAGCAGCGAGTGGCAAGCAGTAGCCAATAGGTGTGAGGTGTGACAAACGCAACAGACTAAAATCCCATAAAAGCTGAGATTCGTCCAGCATGTGAAAAGTAGAGCATGCTTCAAGCTTTTTTCACATGATACCTCATCGCTCGCACAACAGCTACAGCCTGCAACAGCAAAGGGGAGAGAGGAAGTTCAGACGTCATTTTTTAGAATTCTAAATAAAAACGACTCCACTCTGGATGTCACTATGTGCATGTGATTAGACCCAGCAGCAAAGAAAACGAAGGCTTGCAGGAGAGGGAAAAATCAGTGACGAGTGCATGGAGGGGGACCAAGTGAGGGTCTTACATCAGCAGCCGCCAGAGAATTTGCTGCGACTAAGTAACATGCGATCACAAGGCCTGTCCTCCCTGCAGAATCAAAATAGCTATGTCACACGCATGGCATACGAGCTTGCGAGATTGTTAGAGCATAAAACGAGTCGAGTGAAGTCCTTAGCAGCCGCTTTGCTTACCCAGGCCAGCATGACAGTGAACAGCAACCTGCAGGAGGAACAAATATATTGTCGTCAGCAGGCGGCCTGGAGACGAGGCATGCACAGCATGCCTGCTATACAATAGCTGCACTTGAGTGCAGATTTCGTCCGACTGCACACCTTTTGGCGCCGTCCAATGACGACGGAGATGCTCTGGACGATAGAGAGCATGGTAGGGAACGGCGGGCATGCCATGTCCTTCCAGGGCGCGTGGAGGTAACCCACTGGTCACATGGCGATGGATGGCATGGGGATTTCAGTAAATACAAAACTGCTTGAGAGTGAGAGAGGGAGAAAGTGAGTTCTGAACAAGAGCTATGCTTCAGCATGAGCAACTGCGGACCCCCAGCCTTGATAAAGAGCTCTTGAGTGTAGGAGAAGCCTGATGCTCTGATCCCTGTCCCGCACCATCTTGGTGTAGGTGTTCTTTGAAAATACTATTCATCAGGTGCATGCACAGAGCAGCAGCTGACCTCCAGCCTTGATGAATTTGTCTGGAGTGTAGGAAAACCCCGACGCTGTGATCCCTGGCCCACACCATGGGTGCTCCCCTGGTTCCTGTGAGCATGCACGGAAAACATTGATCGCGTTTTTCAGTATGTTCACAACGACATAACTTTTAAATCGACTTAAAAGCCTGGTCGTGCATCGATCGAGGACATAGACTGCATCACGGGCATGGGGTGTAGAGCAGAACTGATCTAGCACAGACATTTTATCACATATTGGCCTGCGGTATGCAAGGGGCATGGCACCTACTTGACTCATGCCTTTATACAGAGCATAGTGTACCTCCACTTACACCCATCTGCACCCCCACGTACACCCATCCGTACCTCCACGTGCACCCATCTGTACCTCCACATCCACCCATCTGTACCTCCACATCCACCCATCTGTACCTCCACGTGCACCCATCTGTACCTCCAGGTTCACAATGAGCCCGATACCCTTTGCATTGAATTTCTCTGCCAATCCGTCTTCGACCATCGCGCCCGCGGGTCTCGCACACGCCAGCAGCTCGTTGGTTACCCAGCTGGATGCAAGAGACCACGCGTCACACCAGCATTCCTACACTCCCAACTGTCTGTACCTCCAGGTTCAAGATCAGCCTGATACCATTCGCGGCGCATCCAGCAGCACAACATCATTCCACCACTCCCAACCCAACCGTCTGTACCTCCAGGTTCCCTTTCTGCCTGATGCCTCTTTCAACCGTCTGTACCTCCAGGTTCACGATCAGCCTGATGCCTCTTTCAGCGAATCTATGCGCCAATCCGTCTTCGATCATGGCGTCCGTGGGTCTCGCGCACGCCAGCAGCTCGTTGGTCACCCAGTCGGAGTGCAAACCTCGAAACGCCTCCTCGCCGTTCTGCAGCCGGAAGTCCTCGTGCCGGCAACCGGAGGGGGAGCCTAGGCCTTCCAGGAAGCAGACTATCCGATCAGTGATGCCGTTCTCTTTCCAGGAAGAAGCTGAGGATCCTTCAGACGTCTCAAAAATGCGATCAGTGGCGCCGTTTTCTGACCAGGTAGACGCAGTAGAACACGAGGAGCGGGTGTCGGTAGTCATGGTTTCGAAACAAAACTCTCTATTGTGGGAATTCGGAAGGAAATATCGGCGCGATACAAATTTGACGATAAGTGGTTACTGTGGTCGTCAGGCGGCTATCTCCGACGTGAAATGCTACTGTCGGATAACTGCTCGCGGACTTGCTAACTGACGGCCTGGTAAACCGTCAGTGACGGTTTCAGCTTCTGGCTGGAATCACATGTGATGCAATTTGCCGGCCAGCCACGTCAGCTCCGCATGTGTGTAAGAATTCACTGTAAGAATATTAAATATCAGGAAACTGCAACCTACGACGGAGGCGATTGGTACGTAAAAATAAAGATAATGACGGAGGAGACTGGTAGTGGAATTCGACCTATTACGAGGTTGAGTCAGAGTGAAAGAGCTCGTCTCTCTGGTTCTTAGCCTTCCACAGAGAGCTCCATTTGGAGCGGCGAACAAAGGATACTGACAAGGAAAATGCACCTAGTCGCGGCGTCAGCTAAGAGTTGTCCGAAACTCTGTGGACTTCAGGGATCATGGCGTCCGCTTCCTTGCAGGAAACCAGGAAACCAGCTCTCAGAGTCTGACAGGACTTAGGCTGACAGATTTCTTAGGGCGTGTCACAAGCGATCACTTTAGCACGGTTAAATGAGGTGATTTACATTTCTGTACGTTTTGTAACTATCTAGATTGGTTGGGTAGGGTTTCGAGCGAAAATGAACACTTCTGACGCCCTAACTGGCAATATAGTAGTGCTGTTGTTGAAACAAGATCAACGGTTGATGATGGTTGATGTCAGGGAATGTCCAAAGTAAAACAAATTGTGACGTCGCGGGACGTCACAGGAAGGTAGAGTACCGTCTTCGTTGTTTTTAGAACGGTTCGAGAGAATAAAATATCGGTTCTGCGACGTCCCGAAACCTCATGCTCTACTTCGCACACCCCCTCACTGGGGGTCCCATGAGTACTTCACCGGGTTTGGTGACTAAAGGTTCAGAGCGGTGAAGCACGAAAACCGGTTCTCAACTTGTCGCACCGTACAGCACCGCGTACATTGCACATGGAACATCCTGTTCAGACCCAACCTCGAGGTATTCTGTAGGGTGGACGGATTTGTGCTGGCTCAAGCGCCTACGAACTTGATGGTGAGGTTTGTATGGTCAGGTACGGAACCATACCTGCGTGCCTTCTTGCTTGTTGTCCACTCAGGTGCGTTCAGACGACCCGAGGCACGGCATGCTAGTCTCGAGGTTTGGGGCTTGTGGCCTGTGCTTTGGTCCGCCTGCTGGTAACTCAGTATGCAAATCGGTCTGGTTCGGTTCAACTTACCAATTCGTTCTACCTTGGGATTGTAGCTTTTTTCTCCTGAATCCGCCGTCACGCTTATATAATGTTATCGAGGAATCTACCAACGGGGATTTCAGAACATCATTGCTGATGTCATTGCAGAGCTCCTAGTACTGAGCTCCTACACATGCCTTGGATTAGAGTGGCACGTGCCTCACATGCAGAAATCGCATGAATAGGGGATTGTATACATACAGGGAGATTAGAAATCGCGTGAGAAAGGAACCCGTTCTGGGATCACATCAGTCATGGCTGTAACAGTCGCAGCCGGGTGACGATTGAGTCGGCTCCTAAGTCCTAAGGCAGGGAGAGTAGAAATCGCGTGAATTCGCCGCTCGCTCCAGGATCACATCAGTCATGGCTGTGTCAGTCGCAGCGGAATGGACGGAGCTCTCGAACTGCTTTTATCGCGTACAGCCTCTGCCAGACCTGCAATGGCAGGTGAAGAAAACAAGTTACCTTCCTCTTATATCGAGGACTAGCGCTTCGCACATTAAAACGGCAACGTTTTCCGCTCTTTGATGCTTGTTCCAGTCCGTTGAGGTCAGGGTGTTAAGCAGCGGTCCTTTTAAGACACTGTTCATCCAACTACACTCTCAGTCTTCAGTCTTCAGTCGACAATATAGTAGCTGCATACTTAGATTCCTGCGCGAGATGCGCTTGGTAGTCCACCGTATCCCGCTTCGGTCGTCTGTACACGCCCCCTGAACGTGGACTTATTTAAAAAATCATGGTCGCCTTTTGACAAAGCATAGCCCTCCCGTTTTGGGACGCATCAAAACAAGACTATTACCAAACCCCCAGAACGTGGACCTATCAAAAGTCATCGCCCCCATTTGACAAAGCGCGGACCTTCCTTGCCTCTCTCCCCCCTTCCCATCCCCCCCCCCTCTTTTCCCCCGCCCCCCTCCTCTCCCCCGCCCCCACACCTTCCCCCCCACCCCCCTCCTCTTCCTCCCCCCCCTCCCATCCCATCCCATCCCCAAGGACGTGGACCTATACGAGCTCACGGTCGGCTTCCTCCCGCCCCACCTCCCCCTCCCCGCTTTCCACAGGACGTGGACCTATCAGAGCTCATGGTCGCCTGTGCGCCCTACGGCGGGCCAATCGCCACCGTCCGCGACCCCAACCACCTTCCCAGGCGCGGCAGTGGCGCAAGTTCGGCAGCAGGCTCGGCAGCCCAGGCTCGGCAGTACATATCAGTGTTTTCAGCAGCTGGACGGCCGATCTCGAGATTCCTGTGGGAGCCGCCGGGGGGGAGGCTGATGGGGTTGGGGTGGAGGGAGGATGCTGTGGGGGGGCTGGTGCTTGTATCGGTGCTTGAAGACGGCACTGTTCATCAGGTGAGATTATAATGAAGGGGTTCTTTTGATTTCTTGACTACATATTAATGGAGGCTGATGGGGGGTTGGGGTGGAGGGAGAGAAGATGCTTCACCAGGTGCGATTGTAACGAGGAAATCTTTTACAACTTCCTTGTAAGTTGACTGCAGAATCATCCGGCTATTTTAGTCTCCTCTCTCTTCCCCCTCCCTCCCCCCCCCCCTTTCCTCCCTCCTTCCCCCTCCCTCCGCCCCCTTCTTCCACCTTCCCTCCTCCCCCACATTAACCTGCAGTGCTCAATGCATGGGAAGGGACTCTCCCCCGCATCCCCCTGCACACAAACAACCTCGAAGGAATCATAGAGGCACACATATTCTCCCTTCTCCGCTCCCCCCTCACTCCTCCCCCCTCCCCTTTCCCCCCACCCCCCACCCCCCACTGCCTGCAGTGCTCAATGCATGGGAAGGGCACTCTCCCCCGCATCCCCCTGCACACAAACAACCTCGAAGGAATCACAGAGGCCCACATATTCGGCATGAGAGGAGGAGGCGGGGCAGGAGAGAGGAAAGGAGATGGTACTGGGGGGGAGGCAAGTGGCGGGAAAGGGGAGGGAAGGGGAGGGGCTGTGGCGGCGGGCGTGGTGTGCTTGACTGAGAGCTGCCAGCTACTAGCGATGGTGGACTTTGATGTGAGTATTAAGGGGGACGTTCGTGTGGTGGTTGATGTGAGTATACGGGGGTTAGTGGACTTTGATGTGAGTATACGGGGGTTAGTGGACTTTGATGTGAATATACGGCGGTTAGTGGACTTTGATGTGAGTATACGGGGTTTGATGGACTTTGATGTCAGTAGAGACTTGTGATGGTTGTTATTAGTGTTACTTGAGCATGCCAGTCGAACCAGTTATGCAGTGCCGTGCTGCTGCCCATCCCACTTCTCTACCCTCACAGCTACCCAAGGTCGTCCCCTTGGTAAACCTGGGGTCGTCAGTGCCATTGATTGTAAACCCCCCCCACCCCCCCCCTCCCCACCTTGACTTCGACCCCCCCCACCTACCCACCCCTTCCCCCTTCGCACCTTTCTCACTAGTGTCACCCGCCTTGTCAGAGCCATTGACGGTGTGACATTCTCCCCTCCCCTTGCTTCACGTCGCGCCACCCAAACCCACGTGACGTCTCCTCCCCCCCCCACACCCCCACAGGAGCCCGAGGTCTTCCCACTGGCGGACCCCGGCTTGTCAGAGCCATTGACGGTGTGACATCCTCCCCCTCCCCTTGCTTCACGTCGCTCCTCCCAAACCCCCTTTTCCTCCCCCCCCACCACACCCCCACAGGAGCCCGAGGTCTTCCCACTGGCGGCCCCGGGCTTGGCAGAGTCTTCTGCTCCCCATTCTAATCCCCTCGAACCCCTCCTCGTTCGCTTCCCACCAGGAGCCCGAGGTCTTCCCACTGGCGGACCCCGGCTTGACAGAGCCACCAGCCTGCATGGCTGTGCTGGATCCTGTGCTGACGTCAGCGGATGACGTCGGCACTGCCCAGGTGGCGGTGCTGCTAGGAACGGAGGCTGCTCTGCTGAGAGTGGACGGGGAGACAGTGCAACGCGTGGTTAGTGGAGGGGGCGGGGGGAGAGGGAGGTTAGAGGGAATGGGGAATATTAGTGGTGAAAAAGGAAGGGCGGGGGGGAGAGCATGGGGCGGGGCTGCTTGGAACGGAGGCTGCTCTGCTGAGAGTGGACGGGGAGACAGTGCAACGGTTGGCGAGTGGTAGAAAGGGTTGAGTTGACTTAAAGGGAGGATTGGACTTCAGGTCACCATGTGGCAGTAGATCTCAGGATTCTAGCAGTGGGGCTCAGGCAGTATTTAGGCGCCTAAAAAATCTGGCAGTGGGGCTCAGGTAGTGTGTTGCTTGGAACGGAGGCTGCTTTGCTGAGAGTTGATAAATTTCAACAGGTGATGATTACACGTGTGGTGCGGTGGGACCGTGGGAAACAAGGGGGGGGGGGGGGATACGCGGTGCTGAGTGGAATGGAATAGCCTTGTTGAGAGTTCAGGGTTTAGGGATTAGGGGGTTTTAGGGTTTAATGTTACCCCTTCCTCACGTTGCCTCCTCCTCCCTATAGCTCTTACCACTCCCTTTCCACCTCTCTTCACCCGCATCCCTCCCCACACACTCCCCACACACTCCCCACACACTCCCCACACACTCCCCACCCCACACACTCTTCCCCCACACTCCCCCTTCCTCTCCTCTCCTCACCCCCTCGCAGGGCGCTCCAGAGATGGCAACAGCAGTGCAGTGCATGGCAGTGTCTGCTTCCGGGAAGCTTCTGGCCTGTTTCACGGCTGATGGGCAGCTGCATGTGCTGCTGACGTCAGACCTCACCAGGCGCATCTCCCACTATGACACTCAGGTGGGTGAGTTGGGTTTATACACTCGGATGGGTAGAAGCTCCTGGGCGAATACACTCACGTGGCCAGCTGCATGTGCTGCTGACGTCAGACCTCTCCAGGCGCATCTCCCACTATGGCACTCAGGTGGGTGGGTTTACACACCCACACTTAAATAATCACTTGGGTAATACACCCACGTGGCCAGCTGCATGTGCTGCTGACGTCAGACCTCTCCAGTCGCATCTCACTTTATGACACTCAGGTGGGTGGCACCGTGGGCTACTCACACGTTGAGGCTCAGGTGGGGGGGTCAATACACCCACACTTTTGTAATCACTTGGGTACTATACCCACGTCGGCAGCTGCATGTGCTGCTGACGTCAGACCTCTCCAGGCGCATCTACCACTATGACACTCAGGTGGGTGGTTTTTTACACCCACACTTCTATAATCACATGGGTCATACACCCATGTAGCCAGCTGCATGTGCTGCTGACGTCAGACCTCTCAGGTGCATCTCACAGAATGATACTCAGGTGGGGGGGGGGGGGGGTACTCACACGTTTAGGCTCAGGTGGGGGGTTACTCACATGTTTAGGCTCAGGTGGGGGGGTTAACACACTCTGTTTGGCAGAAACGCCTGGGTTTTTTTTCTGCCGGGTGGGCAGTTGCATGTGCTGGTGCCGACACACCTCTCTAAGGCAGATCTTGACATGACATGGCATGGCATGGCATGGCATGGCATGGCATGGTGTGGTGAGGCGAGGACGCAGTGCTGCTATCCTGGCAAGACTCCCCCGCCCTCATGCTGGTGGGTGGGGCCAGCCAGGCGATGCCATCAATCAATCAAGTACTCTTCTGTCCATGCCCTTGCATTGCAATTTGCACCCCTCTGTTTCCCCGTACTTACATACCCTCCCTGCTTGCAGCTCGTCCTACCATCGGACGACATGGTGTGGTGTGGTGAGGATGCAGTGCTGCTATCGTGGCAGGACCCCCCTGCCCTCATGTTCGTGGGGCCAGGCGATGCCATCAAGTACTCCCGTCTCCTCTTGACCCCTTGTACCCTCCCCCCTCTCCTTCTGCCGTGCATACTCTCCCTTCCTCACAGCTCGTCCTACCACCGGACGACATGGCATGGTGTGGCGAGGACGCTGTTCTTCTCTCCTGGCAGGACCCCCCCGCCCTCATGCTCGTGGGGCCAGGCGATGCCATCAAGTACTCCCTGGGGGTCGAGGACGAGGAGGACGAGGAGGAGGAGGAGGAGGAGGGGGACGAGGGAGATGTGAAGCCCTTTGGCTCGGCGGCTATTCGCAGGTAGAGCTCTTTTGCCTCACTCACAGAGACGCTTTTCTGCGTGTCTTTTGAGTCGACTCAAAAATCGTCTCACAGAGACGTTTCTTTGCGTGTCTCTTTTTTCTGTCTGCTCCGCTCCGCCTGCTCTTCTCCTCTCACTCTGAAATAGTCTCACAGAGACGCTTCTTTGCATGTCTCTTTGGTGGCTTTACCCTCGTCTTTCTGCCCCCGCCCATGCCCATCAAAGCTGTGCCCCAGCCCCGGCGTCAGCGCTTGACACCACTCGTCGTCGACTGATCCTCACTCCACAGTGCGACAGCGTTCGCCTGCTCTCCTCCTCGCACTCTGACTTCATCTCCCAGGAGCCTGAGCTCACCGTGGCAGCCTTTGCCCTGGCCAGCACCCCCAAACCCCCGCCCCCCCCCCCCGCCCCGCTCTCTCCTGGAGGCGTTTGACCTGTTTGACCTGTCTGGCTCTTTAGACTTCTTTCCTTTTCACCTTTTCTGCTGCTTCCCTTCCGCCCTCTTTCTCCCTTTTCCTGCCCCCCCCAGTGCACCAGCCCCAGTATCAGCTCTTCTCGCAGAAAGCTCTCAGATCAGAGCCGCCTTATCCTCATTCCTGAATGCGACGCCTCTCCTCCTCCCTCTCTGCCTTCAATCTTCTGCCCTTCCCTGTCCTTCGCAGTGCACCAGCCCCAGCATCAGCTCTCCACGCTGAAAGCGCTCAAGGCCGCCTCATCCTCATCCCAGAGTGCGACGGCGTGCGCCTGCTCTCCTCCTCCCACTCCGACTTCATCTCTCGGGTCCCCGAGCCCACAGTATCAGCCTTTGCCCTGGCCAGCACAGCGCCCCCAGCGCTCCTCCTGGAGGCGTTTGACCTGTTCGAGAGGCGGTCGGCCAAGGCGGACGAGCACGTGCGGGCGATGGGGGTTGGGGTGATGGGGGCGGCGGTGCATGCATGCATGGATGCTGCTGCGCACGAGGTCGACCTGGATGGCCAGAAGAGGCTTTTATCCGCTGCAGCCTTCGGAAGGGCATTCTGCAGGTTAGCTAGTCCTCCACCACTCCTCCATCCGCCGCTCTCCCCCACTCTCCCCCGCTCTCCCCCGCTCTCCCCCGCTCTCCCGCTCTCCTCCTGGAGGCGTTATAGTCATCCCTAACAAGTCCCCTTTGTCTCACCTGCAAGAGAATCTAGCAGCAAGGGGCACTATTGTGGGAGAGTTTCAGAATGATCAAGAGCAAGCGAGGGACGAGCTAAGGCGGAGGGAGGCTGACGGAGACAGGCTGGCTGGGCTAGAGGCAGGCAGTGAGTGAGTGAGGTAAGGGTCCAACCTTGCCCCAATCTCACTCACCGCCTGCAGTGGGCTCTCCCACTGTAGTGCAGCCCAGCCAGCCTGTCTCTGTCAGCCTCCTTCCGCCTTAGCTCGCCCCTCGCTTTCTCTAGATTCTTCCAAAGCTCTCCCACAGTAGTGTCCCTTGCTGCTAGAAGCTGTAGCAGTTGGGATAGTGGGTCTTGCTCCCCCTATTGTGTTTTTTTCTTCAGGCCTCGTTGTGCTGCAAGCTCACAGCGGTGCACCATGCATGAGGAGTCTGTTTTTGAGGCGCCTAAAAAATAGACCCCCTATAAGGTTATGTCTTTTTTTGAGGCGCCTCACAACTAGACCCCCTATAAGGTTATGTCTTTTTTTGAGGCGCCCCACAACTAGACCCCCTTTAGTGTTATGTCTTTAGGCCTTGTTGTGTTGAAGCTGCAGTGCAGCAGACTCACACCCGTGCACAGGCACTGCACCCCTCCCTCAACCACATCCTAGGAAGTTTCCTTGCGACCGCATGATGGGTCTGTGCAATGATCTCCGACTCCGAGTGCTGAACGCCGCTCTCTCGTTAGGCCCTGTGAATACTATTCCCCAAACGCACACCCTTGTCCCCCCCCTTATAATCACCTCCCAGGAAGTTTCCTCGTGATCGCATGATGAGTCTGTGCAAGGACCTGCGAGTGCTGAATGCAGTGAGGCGGGCGGAGGAGGATGGGCTCACCAACGGGATGCGCGCCATGGAGATGGCTGGCATGCCACTTACCTACTCCCAGTACAAGGTGCGTGATTGGGTCGTTACTCGGGGCATAAATATCGAAGTGAGGGAATGTGATTATGTGATGAGGCGCGTGAAGGAGGATGGGCTCACCAACGGGATGACGGCAATGGAAACAACAGCCAGCATGCCAATCGCACCTGCTCAGTACATTGGTGTGTGCTTGGTTGTGAGATCAGATCAGGCTATCATTGAGGCGCCGGAAAAGGAAGGCACTCTGTTAGTCAATGGAGTGTTAAAACTAGAAGCCTGTGCTAGTGGTTTAGCTAGCATGAATGGGTTCATCCCTCATCAAGCCATGCACACACACATGACCCCATCCATGCTAATAATATACGTCCTGTATGTATTCCCTCCTCGCCTCTTCCCACGCTGTTGTTCCTCACATTACCTCTCCTGTTGTTTGGTCAAGGGTGCCACGGTTTACTGATTGCTGGTTTCTCAGCCATCTCCATACACCCCCGCCCCACACCGTGCCTCTTGGCCCAGGGGCTCTCCCCACACCATACCTCTCTCGTCTCCGTTCGACCCACCACCATCTGCCGTCGCTCACATCCCAGCCGATCCTATGCTTGTTTCCGCTGCCCTCTTGGCACCCCTCACTTCATTCCCAGGAGCTCTCCCCTGCGCGGCTCATCGCTCGCCTCTGCTCCAGCCACCACCACCTGCTGGCCCTTCGGGTCGCTACGTTTCTCAGCCTTCGGACAGTAAGAGCCCAGGGCGTTTTGAGGCAGCACAAGTCCACAGCCATTGTTGGCTGTTTCTGGCGTTTTATGCTTCTCTCTTATGTACTTCCCGCGCTCCGTACCCCCATCCCTCACTCACTCTCTCCTTCGTCTTTACCGTGGAGCAATGGGCCGTATTCAAGATCCTCACTTCCTGTCTTCCTTGCTTGTCCCTCTAGGAGAGCGTGTTGGAGCATTGGGCCATATCCAAAATCCTCTCGGCATCTCAAACACCCGATGAAGTGCTTTACGATACCATAATAAAGCAGGTGAGTCGCTCTATAGCGCAGTGGAGCAGGTTCACTTCTGACACAAATAACCAACACCGAAACTTCTAAAAGCCATGCTGCTTATGCTTGCATGTTCTTCTTCGATCAACCCCTTGATGTGCATGCATGTCCCTCCAGGTTGACACCGACAAGAGGGGAAGCCTTGCGGTATCTTTTGCAGCCATAGCTACAGTCGCGTTTCACACGGGCCGGCACGAGCTGGCGACACGGTTACTGGAGAGGGAGGTTCACACGGGGAGGCAGGTGAGGAGGGCAGCGATGGGAGGATGAATCTGTGGTATGGGTGAGACAGTGGCAGGTGAGGAGGGCAGCGATGGGAGGATGAATTTGTGGTATGAGAGAAGTTAACAGTGGGCTTTTGCATACACAGGCATGAGCTTGGGCCGCGGTTATTGGAGAGAGTGAGGTTCACGCAGGGAGGCGGGCGAGGCTGGCAGGTGTGAGGAAAATACGAGGTGAAAGAGAGAGATGAGGAGGGAGGTTACTATCTGGTGGCGTACCCACAGAGGCAGGCATGAGTTTGCGGCAAGATTGCACCAGAGAGCTCACGGAACTCTGCACGAAGAGGCAGCGAGCGGTCATTGTGAGGAGAAGATAGGGATGGGTATGATGAAGGTGGTGTGTGAGGAAGGGGATTGGGTGACGAGAGGAAGGTGCGAGGAAGGTGAGAGGAAGGTGAGAGGAAGGTGCAAAGATGGTGATATGAAGGAAGAGTGAGGAGTGGATGATTTTCAGAACGGGGTGCTTTGTTTGTTCCTTTGAGAAAGAAAACTGTCACCTTCCCTCCTCCTGTCCCCCCCCCCCCCTCTGCCTGATCTCTTTCGATACCCCTTCTCTACCTCGCACCAGGTGCGGCCACTGTTGGAGATCGGTGCATTTGAAGCAGCTCTATGGAAAGCAGAGGCGGGGCTTGTTTTGCCTCTACATCTCGCCCTCTCTCCCCTCTCCCCTCTCCCCTCCACCCCCTCCATTCCTCCCACCAGGTGCGGCTGCTGTTGGAGATGGGTGCATGCATTTGAAGCAGCTCGATGGAAAGCAGCGGCGCGACTTGATTTGGAGATGGAAAGCAGAGGCTGCTGTTGGAGATGGGTGCATGCCTTTGAAGCAGCTCGATGGAAAGCAGAGGCGCGAGACTTGATTTGCTCTACCTCTCGCCCTCTCTCCCCTCCCGCCTCTCCCCTCCTTCCCCTATCTCCCCACCAGGTGCGGCCACTGTTGGAGATGGGTGCATTGGAAGCACCTCTTTCGAGACAGAAGCTCCTTGTCATGATTCTCTCCCCCTCTCTCACCTTCGCCTCTCTCACCTTCTCCACTCCTTCCCAGGTGCGACTGCTGTTGGAGATGGGTGCATTTGAAGCGGCTCTATGGAAAGCAGAGGCGGGGCCAGACGCGGACTTTGTGTTCCAAGTGCTGTTCCAACTGCTGGATAAGGTGAGCTGGCTGGTTACTGCTGGATCCGACTGGCTCATGCTTGCTGCTGGCTGGTTGAGGTGTGCATTTGAGGTGCTCTGTGGAAGGCAGAGAGGCAGAATCAGATGCAGGCTTTGGTGTATCAAGTGCTGTTCCAGAAGCAGTTGGACCAGATGCTTGACAAGGTGCATGACGGGGGTTCTTGCAGTTGCTATGAATGTTGAAGGTGGATTTCACAAGTTGGAAAGGTGATTTTTGAGGCGCCTCAAAAAAGGATTTCACATGTTGGAAAGGTGTGGCGCAACAATTGACTCCCTTTGTTGAATCGTGCTATTCCGGAGTTTTGAGGGGCCTCCGAGTTTGTTTGTTGCGCCAATCCAAGCACCAGAGGAGCAGGTGTCTCAAGTGCTCAAGAGTCATTCTACTTTATCCCCCCACCGCTACAGGCACCACAGGAGCAGGTGCTTGAGATGCTCAAGAGCGATCTTACCATATCCCACCTGAAACAACTGCCCCCTCACTTCTAACCTGAACCACCATTGCCCCCCTGACCCCCCAACCTGAACCCCCAACCGCACAGGCACCAGAGGAGCAGGTATTTGAAATGCTCAAGAGCCACCCAACTGCCCGGAGCCTCTTCATCTCATACTGCAAGTGAGCCCATTCTTGTTGCCCTCTTATCTCCATACTGCCGAGTTGACATTTAATTCCACTCAAAAGTTTCCCTCTTATTTCCAGACTGCCGAATTGACATTTGATTCGACTTAAAAGTCGCCCTCGTTTTGTCGTACTGCTGAATGTAAGAGAGGGCACTGCATAGGTCATGCCATGGGTCCTCCCATGGCTTCTCCCGCCATTGCTCCTCCCATGGCTTCTCCCTCCATTGCTCCTCCCATGGCTTCTCCCTCCATTGCCCCTCCTTTCAACGCTCCAAGGTGCATTCACCAGTATATTCTTCCCCCCTTGTCTTGTCCCGCGGTTGCTACTCCCTCGGCCCGTCATTGCTCCTTCCTTCCTCCGCTCCTCCATGTCCCTTGTCCCCCTTCCTTGATTAAACTCCCTACTTTCCCATGAACCAAATGCTCTCTGCCTCTCCTCTTATCTGTCCCTCCTGTTATTTGTTCCTCCTCTCATCTGCCCGTCCTGTCTGCCCCTCCTGTCTGCCCCTCATGTCTGTCTCTTCTTTCTGCCCCTCCTGTCTGTCTCTACTTTCTGCCCCTCCTGTCTGTCTCTTCTTTCTGCCCCTCGTGTCTGTCTCTTCTTTCTGCCCCTCATGTCTGACCTTCCTCTTATCTGCCTCTCCTGTCTGTCTGTCCTTCTCTCTTCTCCCTGTTTCCCTCAGGAAGTCCGACATTCCTCTGCTCATGCGATTCTATGAGCGCTGCTCCATGCACCAGGTGATTCTATTGCATCAGGAGATTCGTCAGGTGATTTCTGGTAGTCACGTCAGGAGAATGAGGTAATGCTGAGGGAGGGACGGGATGGGCACCATGGTGGAGCGTGAGGGATTTGGAAGCAGGTGCAGAGATCACAACCGCCTTGCACTCCCCCTTCGACCCTTGTTCCTTGCAGTGCGTTGCAGAGCAGATAGCGCAGCAAGCAGCACAAGGAGTCTATTTTGATTTTTGAGTCGACTCAAAAATCACCTGCAGAGCAGATAGCGCAGCAAGCAGCACAAGGAGTCTATTTTGATTTTTGAGTTGACTAAAAAATCACCTGCAGAGCAGATAGCGCAGCAAGCAGCACAAGGAGTCTATTTTGATTTTTGAGTCGACTCAAAAATCACCTGCAGAGCAGATAGCGCAGCAAGCAGCACAAGGAGTCTATTTTTTAGGCGCCTCAAAAATAGACTCCTCACGTTGCAGAGCAGATAGCACAGATAGCGCAGCGCGTTGCAGAGCACTCCTCACGTTGCAGAGCAGATAGCGCAGCAAGCAGCAGAAGAAACAGGGTGCGTATGGCGGCAAGAGGGGGTGAGGGAGCTGGATGCAGCAGCAGAGCACTCAACCTACCCGCCCGTCCCACTCTCCCCTTGTTCCCCTCGGCCCTCGCAGTGTGTGGCAGAGCAGATAGTGCAGCAGGCAGCACAGGAGGCAGGGAGCGTGTGGCCGCAAGAGAGGGTGAGGGAGCTGGAAGCAGCAGCAGAGCTTTTCACGAGGACTAGGGACAATGGTTTTCAGGCCAAAGCAGTGGAAGATTCCGTAAAGCTTCTGCGGTGAGTGAGGGGTCTTGTGATGGTGATGGTGGTGATGCCACAGGAGAAGATAGGAGGGAGAAGCTAGGAGGGAGTTTGTTCCCCACCATCTCTTCTTCTCCCTCGGGTTACCGTTCTCCTGGGTGGTAATGGCATCCAGCTGTCTCGCACTGTCCTGCCTAAGCAGTGCTTGTCCCCCAACATCTAAGCAGTGCTGTCTCGCATTGTCTTGCCTGGGTGTGTAAGCAGTGCTTGTCCACTCCCCTCTTTCTTTCTCCCCTCCACCCCTTCTCTCCTCCCCCCCCTCCCCCATCCCTCCCATCCTCCCTCCAGCATTCAGCAACAGCTGGAAGCAGCAGGAACGGTGCAACTCACCCCAACCGCTGCTACTGCCACTGGTGCAGGGGAGGGCTCCCAAGCGCTTTCCTTCCGCTTCCCCTTCCCCTTCCCCTTCCCCTCCCCCTTCCCCTTCCCCTTCCCCTTCCCCTTCCCCTTCCCCTTCCCCTTCCCCTTCCCCTTCCCCTTCCCCTTCCCCTTCCCCTTCCCCCTCTTCTTTCCCATGCCCCCATCCCACCCCCCCAGCATTCAGCAACAGCTGGAAGCAGCAGGAACGGTGCAGCTCCCCCCTCCCACTGCTACTGCCACTGGTGTAGGGGAGGGTTCCCCTTCCCCCTCTTCTTTCCCATGCCCCCATCCCACCCCCCCAGCATTCAGCAACAGCTGGAAGCAGCAGGAACGGTGCAGCTCCCCCCTCCCACTGCTACTGCCACTGGTGTAGGGGAGGGTTCCCAAGGGGGAGGGGAGGGGGAGGAGGGGAGGAGTGTGGTGGGGGCGAGTGTGAACGAGACGATTGCTGCATGCCTGGCAGCAGGCAACAACCGAGATGCTCAGAAGCTGAAGAGTGATTTCAAGGTGAGATATGTGTGGACTCTGAAGCTTGTTCTAGGGAGGGGTCTTGTTGGGAGCATGGTAGGGGCGACAGTGAACGAGACACTTGCTGCGTGCCTGGCAGCAGGCAACAACCGAGATGCGCAGAAACTCGAGTGATTTCAAGGTGAGATATTGTACATGGCAGTATAGCGGGTCGTCCTTTAGTGAGTGTGGGGGGGTCGAGATTGAATGGAAGTGGCTATAACGAGTGATCCTGTTGAATAAAGTGTTGGGATGACCTGGTGGGTTGGTGGCTTGGTAGGTTGGCGACTTCGCAGGTTGGTGGCTAGGAGGGTTGGAGTGAAGGATTCGTTTGAAGGGACTATGGGAGGGTTTGAAGGAGCTTGTGGATTTGGACCGGCAACCGCTTTCTCCAGCCCTTCCAACCACCCCTCTTCTCTACACTCAATGCCCCTTACAAGCAGGTCCCGGAGTGTTGCTTCAACTGGCTCAGGCTGCAACCCTAGCTCACTCCAAGGACTTGGAGGGGCTGGACAAGCTGTCCAAGGAGAGACGGCCTGTGGTGGGCTTGTGGGCATTCCTCCAAGAATTCCCACACTATCCCCCTGTACTTGTCATGCCCCTTACAAGCAGGTCCCAGAGCGCCGCTACTACTGGCTAAGGCTGCAGTCCCTAGCCCGGTCGAGGGGCTGGGAGGGGCTGGACAAGCTGTCCAAGGAGCGGCGGCCCCTTTGTTGGATTGTGGCCTGTTTTTCCAAACCTCCTGTACTGCTCGTGCCCCTTACGCGCAGGTGCCAGAGCACCGCTTCTACTGGCTAATGCTTCAATCTTTAGCTCGCTGCAGGGGCTGGGAGGTGCTGGACAAGTTGTGCAAGGAGCGGCGGCCCCTGGTGGGCCTGCAGACATTCCTCTCCCACCCCTTCCAACAACTCCCATGTCTACACTTCATCCCCTATACAAGCAGGTCCCAGAGCGCCGCTACTACTGGCTAAGGCTGCAGTCCCTAGCCCGGTCGAGGGACTGGGAGGGGCTGGACAAGCTGTCCAAGGAAAGACGCCCTCTGGTGGGCCTGCGGGCGTTTGTGGAGGCGTGTGTGGAGCAAGGGGCGCTGCTTGAAGCTGCCAAATACGTTGGGCGGATTGGGGACGCTGCGGACAGAGAGGAGGTGAGGGACGAGGGGGGCAGAGCGAGGGAAATGTGGACTCGTGGGCGTTTGTGGAGGCGTGTGTGGAGCAAGGGGCGCTGCTGGAGGGTGCTGAGTACGTTGGCAGGATTGGGGATGCTGCTGAGAGAGAGGAGGTGAGAAGGGTGGGGGGAATGTGAGGGACGGGAGGGGCGAAGGCTTCTAGAGCGCCTGCGGCCATTTGTGGAGGCGTGTGTGGAGCAAGGGGCGCTGCTGGAGGCTGCTAAATACGTTGGCAGGATCGGGGCCGCTGCAGACAGAGTGGAGGGGAGAAAGGGGGGGGGGGGGGGGGGAAGAGGGATCAGAAGTGCGGGGCTGGTGTGGGGGACGGGAGGGGCGAAGGCTTCTGGAGTGCTTGAGGGCGTTTTTGGAGGCGTGTGTGGAGCTAGGAGCGAAGCTTTAGGGGGATATTAACATTAGCAGGACTGGGGATGCTGGCAAGAGGGAGAGAGAGCGAGAGAGTGGTAGTTGATGAGAAGGGTGGAGCGATTGAGAGGGTAGGGTTTCGGTGAGGCTGCTAAATTGCTGCCGTTGTTTCAACTGACTCCTTCCCCTCTACCGATGCCCTTACCCTCTGATTTGCAGCTCTCTCGGCAGTTCAACCTTCCAGACATGTCATCAAAAGCAGCAGCTGCTTTAGCAACAACATTCACTTATCCCCTTTCCCTCTACAACCCCTCCCCCAACCCCACCCCCAACCCCACCCCCACCCGATCCCCACGCCCACTGCAGCTCTCTCGCCGGTTCAACCTTCCAGACATGTCATCAGAAGCAGCAGCTGCCGCAGCAGCAGCGAGGGGCGAGGGCGCAATTCTCGGTACGTTGCGGTCTTTCGCTGCTGCTGGCAGTGCAGCAGGGGCGGCTGCTGTTGCGGCAAACCCTGCAGCTTCTTCCTTTTTTGGTTTCGGCAGCTTATCCTTCACTGGTAGAGGTGAAGGATGAACCCTCTGGATAAATATTCTGCAGGTTTTACAGAGTGCTAGAGTTAGCAATTCAAGGCACATTTGCAAATGTGTACGCTTAGTCCAATGTATCTGGTACTTGAATCTGGTACACGCCCAGCACAACATATATCCGACCTTCAGGATTGTCGGTGGCAATTTTCTTCGAGGAACATCTCACCGACATGGACAGCCGCCTCGTTATCCAATCACGTTCTTCCGCAAGCTTATCGCATCACCACCACGTATGCCACGTCCCCTGCCCGCAGAGTTGGTCCACCACCGTACCGCACATCAGCCGTTGACCCTTCCTTCCTTGGTGCCAGCTGGGCACAACCGCGCTCGCTTTGGTGGGATCTCTCTCTCCTGGTCTGGTCAAGGTAGGTGCATGAGTTACCCTTGTTGCCCGAGTCAGTCACGTCTCGGTTCATTCACAAAAGCCTCCTGCATCACTTCTGTTTCTAGCACGGGCAACTGCACCCTCGTTTCTAGAACATGGCTCGCACTGTTCCCAGAGAAGACAGCGGCAACAGTGGAAATTGCCAGCCATGACAGCGTGTCATATTTCGTCCGCCGGGTATTTCGGAAACTACAAATTCAGAAAGTACAAATTCGGCCCCCAGGTATTTCGAAAAATACAAATTTCGTGTATGCCAAAGCGGTAACATTCCAACACGCTTACAATCCCATTCTTCCCGTGGCGAGGTGCGTGAAGTGTCGGGGACGCTTTCAGTCCCAGCCGCCCAAAAACATGGGGTGACTGACTCGGGCAACAAGGGTACACTAGATTTCTAAAAGAGGTCTAAGTTGTTTTTTAGTTGGTTACTCTAGTACCTGACGCATTCAAATCGCTGGCAAATTGGGCCTGAAGGTAGGACCATGGTTACCCGTTTGGCAGGACCCTTGGAAGATGGAAGACATTCGTTGTTTCTCCCGTGTACCCCGGTAACTGTCGCACAATCGCACCCCGGTTCCGAGTCAACGTACAATTGTTCCTTCTGCATGTTCGCTCCCAGCAGTGTCGCAAGTGGTTGAGCCGCCCAAAATTGGGCCAGTCCAGGACGGGCCGTTGCCTGTAAATCCGTGCCAGTCGGACTGACGAGTGCATGGGGGCCTCTGACGAATGGGCGCTTCACTGGACGTCATGTGTACACCACATCTACGAAATCGCCTGCGGGCTCCGCCCGAAATGCTGGTGTCTGTAGCGAAAGTTGTCGCTGGTGTGGACCATTCCAGCGATGCAAAATTTGCATGGCGCGTGCCGCGCGCAGCGTGTTTGTGACGATCACACAATGCTGCTGGGGCATTTCGGATTCCGTTGCGTGCTTCGCTGGAGCACAGCACACACAATTCCGCGGCCATGTTCGAGCATGATATCTTTCAGCTTTTGCTCTGTGCTGCATTGCACTAGACATTTGAAAAACCAAATTTCTACGTTGTCGTGCTTGTGCATTGCGCTCTCTGGACAAACGCCCCGTGACGCATACCACCGTAATTGCCCTCGTTATTTTGCCGTTCCCGTCTAGATCCCTGCCCATAGTCTCTCATGGCCTTCGCGCTTCAACGGACCGCACTCCTCACAGCGGTAGTCGCGGCGGTCGCTCTGCTTCTAGGACTGTTGCTACCGTCGGTTCAAGCATCAGCTGGTGTCGCGTCTGTAAGCGCGCCGATGAACGGCACGACTCCGACTCAGTACCGCACGAGCGCCGCTGCTCTCGCGTGCAGCCGGTCTCCCGTTGTTGGCTTCGCGAAGAAAGTCACGCTCAAACCGGGGGTACGTGCTGGGAATTCTGGTACAATCGAGTAAATTGAAAAAGGACTCGGTTCTGACACGCTTCGAGAACACCGTGTTTCGACAAGCCGTGCTGAGTGGAAAGTCAACTTTCATAAAACAGGCGCAGCAGCCGCGCTTTACATTGTAACCCAATATTCATGGGCAAAAACAACGACGTTTGTAAACACCGTGACGCCGAGGAGAAGGAAAAGAAAAAAAAGCAAGACATCTCCCAACGATGCGGCGTATTCCCCGGTGTCACCCCACGATACGTTCACGTGTTTTTCCGTGACAGGCTCGTGTTTCACTGGAAGGTCGTGCGCGGGAACACGCTCCGCGCGGCGATCATTGCGCAGGCCAGCAGCGGCGCGAAGAACGGGTGGATCTCGATCGCGTGGACCAAGAGCGCGGGGAAAATGTACCCCGCAGACGCGGTCGTGGGGAATCTTCCCGCGCCGACGGCAGTTAAGGCGTATGCAATGACCGGCTACAGCTCGTCGGCTGTAGTGCCGACATCGGCGTTCGCGGTGACGGCGACGACTGTAGCGAGGAAATCTCGATCCACTGTTATCCGGTGAGTTAACGGCTCGGGGTTTTTGTCTGGGGGAACTCAGAAGACAGACTGAGCGTACGGCGTGCGCGATGAGCGGCTACAGCTCGTCGGCTGTAGCTCCGTCGTCCGCGCTTGCGGTAACAGCGACGGTTGTAGCGAGGGAATCGAGGGCTACAGTCATCAGGTGAGCTGGCTCGGCTCGTCCCCCTAGAAAATCCATGCACTCTAAAACCCGGAACCCTACCGTCGAAACCCTGAGCGGGGACCCTGAACGTCGAAACCCGAAACGTCCAAACCCTGAACCCGAACTTGGAACCCAAAGCCTCGTTGAGAGTCGTGACCTATTGCCTGTAACCAACCCATCTAAGGGTAACGGCGAGAGAGCAGTGGAGCGAGCGTGTCCTGAGAAGCTGAAGGTGTGGAGGGGAGGGAGGGATTGACTGTGTGCGTAATGCGCCTGTAACTTCCCTCCCACCCCTCAGGTTCACGCGCAGAGAATCGTCCGGTCTGTCTCCGATCAACTACGCCGGCAGCGAAAACATGGTCCGCTGGGAATACTCGCCCTCCTGTCCCTCTCGTCCCCTTCCACGCGCCACGCAATGGTCCGACCTTGTGCGCAAAACACCTGCCTCTTCCCTCCCGCCCATCAGGTTCACACGCAGCGGCTCGTCCGGTCTGTCGCCGATCAACTACGCTGGCAGCAACAACATCGTCTGGGCTTACTCGTCCTCAGGCTCTCAAACCCTCGCCTACCATGGGGGAAACTGGTACGAGCTCGGTAACCCCCTGACATGAACTCGCGCGGCTTGACTAGGCCACTTCACACAACGCTCATCCTGCTCGGCCCCAATCCCTGCTTGCTCACATGTTCCAGAAACGCTCATTCTGCTTGGTCCTTGACCCGAATCCTGAATACTTATCCAGAGTGCTACGAGAGACCCATATCCTGCTTTGCGCCTAGAGTAACCCTGCCTTGATTCCGCCCCACTCCCTACGGAAACCCGTAACCCGTGATTGCTGGTAATGCTTGGCAGGGGATCTGGGACTATCAACCTGGCTTGCAGTGTCTGAGGGATTTTTTCCGTGAGTTCATCTCGGCTACGTTCGGTTGGCGAGGTTTTCTTGTGGCTCGCTCGCTATGCTGTATTGGCTTCCTCGATCAGAGGCGATCTCCTTGATCGTCCCCTAATGTTTGCAATGAGCTAACTATGCGGTTCTAATCATGTGCTATACTTTTTATAGAGTAGCTAAAAGCAGTGGAATTCACTGAATTCACTCATTCTAGTCATTTTCGTTCCAAATATAAGATGGTATCATGAGTAGGTTAGGTCCCACCCGCCCACCCGCGCTTCTGCCTTAAGTCATAGCGCCTAGCCGCCCCGCTAGCCCTGCGTGTTAAAATTATATATTGAGTTATATAATTGTTAGGCTTGGTAGGTTACCGAAACTTACTGTAGAGGGTACAAACCCCTCCTTGTACCTCTCTCTTTCTAGTCCACCTCTCTTCTTTCTCGACATTCCCTGCCTACTCCTAGATCTACTTTCCGCACGCCATTCCATGGCGTCCTTCCTTCCTTCCTAGCTAAGCTAGGTTCCTAAGTTTGGTTCCTATCCTAAGCTTCTTTGATATGGTTTCAGAGCAGGAGATCCTCCCTGCTGGACCGTCTCCTCACGCTTCCGCCATGTACTCCTCACCCTCATTCGCTCGCGCGGCCATGGCGGCCGCGTTTTGCTGCAGTGGCCACGTCGCGATGGCACTGGCCGCGTCGTGCCGCGGCCGGCTCGACGCGCTGCCGTGGAGTCGGGCCGTCGTTCTGCCGTCGCAGCGTCGACGTCCCGCTGCGGCATCGACGCTGCTCGCTCTGCCGTCGCGATGTCGACGTCCTGCTGCAGTATCGACGCCGCTCTGTGACGGCGCCGTCGGGCCGCAGCCGATTGCGCGACGCCTGTGACGCCGCCATCGCCCGCACGCCAGCTGTCCCCCTCTCCCTCTGTCCCTTCCTCTTATCCACAGTCGCTGCAGACTCTCGGCAGTCGTCCCCCTGTCGCGGAGGTTGGACACGCCGCCGGAAGGGCGGGGGCCGCTGCACTCACCGCCGCCGTAAGCCGAAGCCGTCGCCGTCGCCACAGCCGTCGCCGCAGGCCATATGCCGCCGCACGCCCGTCGTCGCCGTCGCTGTCGCCGCGGTCGGGACTGCAGCCGTCGCCATCTCCAAGGCCTTTTGGATAGGATAGGATAGGATATCAAAGAAGCTTAGGATAGGAACTAAACTTAGGAACCTAGCTTAGCTAGGAAGGAAGGAAGGACGCCATGGAATGGCGTGCGGAAAGTAGATCTAGGAGTAGGCAGGGAATGTCGAGAAAGAAGAGAGGTGGACTAGAAAGAGTGAGAGGTACAAGGAGGGGTTTGCACCCTCTACAGTAAGGTTCGGTAACCTACCAAGCCTAACAATTATATAACTCAATATATAATTTTAACATTGCGCCCCCGTTGCATAGCGCCCAGCCCCCGCGGCCCTGCCCCCCTTCCTTCTAGCCGCCCGTGGCCCTGTCGGCCTCCGTCGCCTGGCGCCCAGCCGCCCCGTCGCCTAGCCACCCTGTGGCCCCGTCCCAGCCACCCCGCAGGCCCCCCGTCGCCTAGCCGCCCCGTGGCCGCATAGCCCAGCCGCCCCGCGGCCCTCGTCGTCCAGCCGCCCAGTGGCCCCGTCGTCCCAGCTGCCCCTGCGACCCCGCCATCCCAGCTACCCCCGCGGCACAGTCGCCCAGCCGCCCCCGCGGCCCTGTCGTCCCAGCTGCCCCACGGCCCCGCCGTCCTAGCTGCCCCGCGGCCCAGTCGCCCAGCCGCCCCGCGGCCCCGTTGTCCCAGCTGCCCTGCGACCAGGCCCCCAAATTGCAGACTTTTTACTCAGATTCAGACCTTTTTCAGACTTTTTTTGGGGGTGTACTCTGATTGGGAAGACTTTTTCTTGTACTTGACTCTGATTTTTCAGAGAAGATTTATGTACCAACGCTGATTTTTCAGACTTTTTCTACTAGTGTACTCTGATGCCTCAACCTTGTATGGGGGGATGACTATGATTTGTGTAATACCGGAGGAGCGAGATTTACCTGTGAGGGACGCTGATTGGCCCTTAGCCAAAATCAGAGCGCGATGCTTGCGAGGGGCTTTGTGAGGGCGGTTACCGGCCCTTCACCAAAATTGAAGGCTAGTGCGTAATGGGGGCTGTGTGAGGGAGCTGACTGGCCCTTCACAAAAATCACTTCCCACTTTGTGCAGGGTGCGAGTGTGAGGGGCCGATTGGCCCTTGAAAAAAAATACCGATGTTTGCTGGGGGTTGTGTGTGTGAGGGCGCCCATTGGCCCTTCACGAAGTAGCCACGTGGATGGCGCGATTTCCCTCCCTCCCTGCAATTTTACTTTGCCTGCCCCCCAATTCCTTTCCGCCCGCCCCATTAGCGCTGGCGCGGGGCTGGGTCGAGGGTGACGCGAAATTCTGTGTGCTGTCGCCAGCACACAGTTAGCAAGAGAACGCAAGAAGATAAAGCCCCTGGATTAGGTAAGGGAAGGAGAAAATAGACATACAAAACACCAGTTTTAAAATCAGCGTAAAAACTAATGGTAACTCTGAATAATCAGACAAAAAATCTCTTGTTACTCTGATTTTTCAGACTTTTTTTTAAGGGGAGACTCTGATGGCCATACCAAGGGATGACAAGCAAGTCTGATGAATCAGACACCCCCAAAACCAATTTGGGGGCCTGCCTGCGACCCCATCTCCCAGCTGCTCCGCAGCCCCGTCGCCTAGCCGCCCCGCGACCCGTCGCCCCTCTGCACCGCGGCCCCGTCGCCCAGCCGCCCCACGGCCCTGTTGCCTAGCTGACCCGCGACCCGTCGCCCAGCTGCTCCGCAGTACAGCCGCCCGGCCGCCCCTCAGTCCCCGCCCGCTTCACCTGCCCTCTCTACCGCACTGCGTCGCACTGTACCGCACTGCACCGCACAGCACCACTCTGCACCGCATTGCACCGCTCTGTATCGCACTGCACCGCTCCCCACCGTACTGCACCGCGCTCCACCTCACTGCGCCGCACTGCATCGCGCCCCACTGCACTGCACCGCTCTGCACCGTGTGGCACCGCACTGCAACGGCCCTCATGGCAGACTCGGTGCTGCGCTTTGACGCGGAAGGTCAGCCGATTGAGTTTGACTCCTGGCTCGTCGATCTCCCCCATCACCTCACTGGTCAGCGGCAAGACGGCCACTCCCTGGCCGTCCACATTGACGGTACGCTCCTCTGCCCTGACGCCCCTGTTCCTCTCCCCGCTGACCCCACGTCTGCTGACCACGAGTCCGCCGCTGCTGCTGCCCTTTCCCTTGCTGTCTGGTTGTCAAGCTCGCAATCAGCCATGCCCTCCCCCTGTCAGAGCGCCCCCGCTTTAAGTCGGTCAGGATTGCGCAGGAGTTTCTAGAGGCTGTTGTCGCGCGTTATTCTGTTAAAATTATCTAAGTTATAATTTATATAGGCTTGGTAGGTTGTTACTGAACCTTTCTGTAGAGGGTACAATCCCCTCCTTGTACGCCTCTCTCTTCCTAATCGATTCCCTTCTTTCTCGACATGCTCTCCCCCTCCTAGATCTACTTTCCTCATGCCATTCCACGGCGGCTTTCCTACCCTCCTAGTTTCCTATCTTAAGTAGCTAGTGTCCTACCCTGCTCTTTGCCTCTATCGGCCAATTGATCATTCCCATGCTCTTCCCTGATCTCGCGTCTTTCCTCACTGTCGCTGACCTGTCCACGCACCTGTGCACGCTCGACGCTACCTGGCGTGCTGCCTGCACTGAGGCCCAGCTTCGTGTGTTCCAGCCCCCTATCTGCTCTACCTTTTACCTGCTTGCCACCTGCCTCCCCGGCCGCCTTGCCACTGCCCGCGATCACTAGCTTAGTCTACACCCCATCGACCTCACCCTCTCTGACTTTGTCGACACCCTGTCTGCCATAGAGACCCGTCAGCGCTCTATCTCCCAGTCTAGTGGTACTCCACCGGTCCCTATCTTTTAGCGTTGTGCTCCCGCCCAGTGCATTTCTCTCACGGTTCTGCACTGTAACTGAGACAGCCCCTGCTGCTGAGACCGCTGCCGCGGTTGCAGCAGCGCAGTCCCGTTATGGTAAGGCGCGGCGGGGGTAGTGGAGGAGGGGGTGGAGGTGGTGGTGGGGGTGGTTCGTCCGCTAGCGGTAGTACAGACGAGGGGGTTGGGTCTGGTGCCTCGGAGCAGCAGCCCCAGCGGGAGCAGCAGCAGGCGCCACAGCTTGACCAGCAGCAGCAGCCATCGCAGCGGAGGGTCGGCCGCCTCCCGCCTGGGTGGCCTGGCGCTGGTGGAGGTGGTGGTGGTGGTCGTTGTGGTCGTGCGCGTAGCTCGGCGTCGGGTGGTGGTGCGAGTGACGGTCGCTGCAAGTACCAGCTCCAGACCGGTTCTCGCAGCGGCCTCGTGTGCGGTAAGACCGATCATACTTTCACTCGCTGTTTCAGTCGCCTGGACGACTTGTTTCGTCTTCGCTTCGGCCCTGCGCCGGACCTCCCCGACTGGCACAGTCTGCTCCGCCGTGGTGTTAGGATCTTTGATATGGAAATGGATGAGATTAGCTCTGCCTTGTATGTGCTGTATTTTAATGATTCTAGTGTCACTGGTACCTATTACTCCGTGTTGCCTAGTGTAGGCCTCTCCAGTGTGCCTAGTTTAGGCTCTCCTGCTGCGTCAGGCGTAGGACCCTCTGCTTTATCTAGCCTTGGCTCCACACTAGTTCCACCGCCCCCGGCCGCCACTGCCGCTCTCTCCTTCACTCTCGACTCGGACACGTCTCGGTGCTTCTTTCGGGACCACACTACTCTTACGCCGCTCGCGGTCCCTGCTGCAGTTACCCTTGTAGACCCTTCCTCAGGTCCGGTAGTAGCCCGTAGTTCCACTACTCTCCCCTGTCCGACACTTCCCTTGGATTGTCTTATAGGCCTACACATCCCCTCGTTCTCTCGGAATCTAGTTGGTGTCGGCTGTCTTAAGGACCTCAGTGTCACCACTGCGTTTCCTGGTCACGAGAGGTAAGCTGTCTGTACCGAGGCTGCCACTGGTGCCCCACTCACCACGTTCCCCCAAGACCCGGTGCCTGGCCTGTTCACGCTGGACATCGCGTCCCCCCCGGTTGGGACGCCCCTCCAGGTGGCGGCGTCTACCCAGGTTGCTGTGGCTTGCTCGTGCCAGTCGCTTTCTCACCCGTCGTTTCTTTGGCACCACCGTCTCAGTCAACCCGCTCTCACCCGTCTCCGTCACATGTCTCAGCACGGTCTTGTCCTAGGTCTGCGTTGTTCCATGCGCTCCTCCGTGCACCCCCTGCGTCGAGGGCCGGCTCCGCCGTGCCCCCCACTCCTCCTCGTTCCCCCCCACCACTGCACCGTTACAGATCTTGCACATGGACGTCTGGGGCCCCGTCCCCGTCCATGGGCCATGTCGTGAGCGTTACTTCCTAGTGCTTATCGACGACTACACTCGCTACACCACCATGTTTCCCCTGGAGCGAAAGGCCGACGTGCCTAACGTTCTTATCCCATGTCTTGTCTCTGCGCATGTGCACCGAGGTCTCCCTGCGTTGTGTCTTCACTCAGACCGTGGTAGCGAGTTCGCCTCTGGTTGCCTTGGTCGCTTTTGTCGTGCGGAGGGCATCACCCAGACGTACACCCTTCCGGACTCCCCGCAGCAGAATGGGGTCGTTGAGCGATGCATCGGTTTGGTCATGGAGGTCGCTCGTTCCTATATGATCCATGCTGGTGCACCCCATTTTCTGTGGCCATTCGCCGTTCGCTACGCCGCTCACCAGCTTAACCTGTGGCTGCACCCTCAGTGGCCGCAGGTTTCGCCGATTCTCCTCTGGACCGGGTCTTCTGGTGTCGCGTCTGCATTCCACGTCTGGGGCTGCCTTGCTCACGTTCGTGCCTCTGGCACAGACAAGATCACTACCTGCACTGTCCCCTGTGTCTTTCTCGGTTTCCCCCTTGACTAATTTGACAGGCACTTCTACCACCCGCCGTGTCACCGTTTCTTTCACTCTTGCGACGTCACCTTTGACGAGTCCGTCTCCTTCTACCACCACTTTCCCCACCGTGGTCCCCCGATCACTCCCCCCCTCTTCCGGTCGCCCCTGTACGCCCCTCCCCGCCCAGCCCCGTCTGGTGTGTCTCACGTCACCCCCCTCCCATCAGTTGTCCCTGTCGAGGGGTCTGCGGACTCTCGCGGCTCGGCGGAGTCCCTTTCCCCACTTGTCTCTGCCCCGGTCTCTCCTCCCCTGTCGCCACCACACCCGCAGCCGCAGCCGCCTCCGTAGCTGCCGTCGCAGCCGCCGCCGCAGCCACCGTCGTCACCTTTGCTGGGTTTTGTGTGTTCTGGGGGTGCTGGAGAGCATGCCAGAGCGGGTCCTGGAGCGGGCTCCAGTTTTGGGGGTGCCGACGTGGGGCTTCCCGGATGGAGCCGTGGTCCTGCCGGGGGTTCTGGTGTTTGTGCCGGGCAGTAGTCGTCGCCGTCGCCGCCGGTGTCCGCTCTTCGCCTCCTCAGCCTTCCTTCTCCTGACCGCCCGTCGGTGCCTCTTCGGTTGCCACCGCCTCCTCCTCTGCCGGTCTACGGTCGTGTGTTTTCTCCAGTGGACTCTTCTCTGGCTCGTTTAACTCCTTGTTCTCCCCCTGTGTCTCCTCCCCTCTCTCCTGACCCAACTCCTCTGTCTCACGTCTGGGCTCGTCGTCCATCTCGTACTCGTCCTACCTCCCCTGTTCCGCATTCTCACCCGATGTTGCTTTGCTCTCACGCGTCTCGTGCTCCTCCCCTCCTCCGTCATCGCTCACTGTCGCCCCGCCTCCGTTTTCTGACTTCCTCCGTGCCGCGCATCTCCTTGTTCCTCGTGTCCTTGTCTCCCTCGTTACCGACCCGTCTGTTCGTGTCTTGCGCCTTGACGCTTTTGTCGTTGCTGTAGCTGACTTCGCCGCTACTCGTCGTCTTGACTACGCCATCGCTTTGGTCTCTGACCCTGCCTACTCTCCGTCCGTCGGCGGTATGGCTGCCCTTGGCAGTGACGTCCTAGAGGACAGACAGTACGAGCTTGCTATCCTGTCAGAGGCCGCTCCCCATCTCTGTTCCATGCTGCTAGTCCCTGAGGGTGACCCAGACACCCTTGACATCCCGACCCCTCGCACCTACGCTGAGGCCACCTCGGGACCCTGGGCCTCTCAGTGGATAGCTGCCAGGGAGCAGGAGGCTGTAGAGCCTAGTGGTCCTTATGCAGAGCTGGTAGGTTGCCTCATGTACCTGATGACTTGCACTCGTCGCGATCTCGCATGCCCTCTCAGCATCCTGGCTCGCTTTGTGGCCACCTGCAGACACCAACCACGGCACTGGTCTGCGGCTAATAGGGTTCTGCTTTATCTAGCGAGTACGTCGGGCATGGGGCTAGTGCTAGGAGGACGCAGACCAGTGGTTCTTACCGGACACACAGACGCTTCTTGGGAAGACGACGCTGAGACTCTCAGGTCCTCCCAGGGCTACAGCTTTAGCCTCAGTGCAGGTGCTGTCTCGTGGAGGTCCACCCGCTCGTCATCTGTTGCCCAGTCCAGTTGTGAGGCTAAGATCTATGCCCGGGCCATGGCGGCACTGGAGCTCCACTGGCTGACTTTCTTGCTCACAGACTTCGGTGAGTGGCCTAGCTCTGCCCCGGTCCTGTACGCTAACAACAGGGCCATGATCCTCCAGTGTCACGAGCCTCGACTCAAGGGCAGAGCGAAGCACATCCAGCTGCGGTACTTCCTCGTGCGCGAGCTACAGCAGCAACGCCAGGCCCGCGTAGTACACCTGGCCTCTGGTGCCAACATAGCTGATATGTTTAAGAAGGCGCTTGCGCCTAAAGATCATCAGCGGCACTGTGTACAGCTTGGACTCGTTCCTGTAGGACCTCATTTGCTAGGACCTTCATGGTGTATAACTCTTTATATATTATTCGGATTGGCCTTGTGGCCTTGTCCCAGTGGCTGGACTAGTAGTGCCGCCCTAGTCTTGTTCTTGCCTTGCGTGTACTTTTCTTGACTGGTCTTTAGACCCCTGCCTCAGAGGTTGGACTAGTAGTGCCGCTCTGAGCTGTTAGTCTCTCTCATCAGGCTCTGCCCCTATCTACTCTAGGGGGTGTGTCAAACATATTTGTGTATGTTTAGTAGCCTACATAGGGGCTTTCAATAGAGAGTACAACCCACTAGCTATATACTCCTGTATTCACTCATTCTAGTCATTTTCATTCTAACTCTAAGTCCCACTTTTTGTACCCCTCTCTCTTCACTAGTTGTCACTCTTTTCTCTCGCCACTTTCTTCCTACCTAGCTAAACCCTCGTTCAAACATGGTTTTAGAGCAGGTTACCCTTGCTGGGCCTTCTCCTCACGCTTCCGCCGCGCACTCTCCTCTTCTCTCACTCTCACATCGCTGTGGCGGCCTCGTTGCGCTGCAATGGCGGCCTCGATGCGCTGCCGTGGCAGCCTCGTCGAGCTGCTGTATTAGCCTCGTCGTGGTGCTGTGGCGGCTTCAACGCGGCAGCGCACGGACGGCAGCGGCCTGAGCGCTGGCTTAGCCCCAGCCAGCACGCCCGCACGCCAGCTAGCTCGCCAGCCAGGGCAGCTCGCTAACTAGCGCCGCCGTCGAAGACCCCCCCCCCCCCCCCTCTCCCCCCCCCTTCCCCTCCTCTGTGTTCCCCCTCCTCGCCGCAGCTGTTGGCGGTCTCGTGTCGTCCTCCCCTGTCGTCGTAGAGCTGTGCCGCGCCGGCGGGTGCCTTGGGCGCCGCCGCTGCCGCCGCCGCCGCAGGTGCCGCTGGCTCCGCCTCCGCCCGCTGCCACCGCCGCTGTTGTCGCCGTCGCTGCCGCCGCCGCCGCTGCCACTGCCCCCGCCACTGTCGTCGTCGCCTCGCACGCCGAGGGGTCGACCCGCTGTAGAACCCCGCCACTGCCCCCGCCACTGTCGTCGTCGCCTCGCACGCCGAGGGGTCGACCCGCTGTAGAACCCCACAACAGCTGCTGAGTATGGGGGTGCTTGGGCTTGAGGGTGCTGGGCTTAGAGGTGCTGGTTGTGTGGTGTGCTCCAACTTCGTCTTACTACTCAAACCAGTGGACAGACTAGTAGTTTTGTCCTGGTCTCTTGCTTCTATGAGTAACGCCTACCCTCCCTCTCTTGCTATTGCAGGTGGATCGGGATGTCGTCGTACCAGTTACGCAATAGAGTATGGCGTTCAAAATGGCATATCACTTGGTTATTTTTGAGGGTTTCTCTTAACAGCCTTGCGCAGCTCCTGCTCCTTCTTCTGCAGGTGGAACTGAAAATCGCAATACGCGTCACTCACTATGTCTTATATAAGTGACACTATAACTGTGTCGTACAAACTCCCCAATGTCTACAATGGCACATAGTTTGGGTACGCTAGGGTGTTTTTTAAGACTACGTCTCACACCTCCCTATGCTACTGCTGTAGGGGGGTCGTAATATTAGACGTCACTCATTAGATCCAACAGAGGCGGCTTGAGAACCATCTTAGCATCTTCCAATGCAACAATCACCTAAAGGGGCCATAGAGACATAGGCTAGAAGAAAAGGTTGTGAAACAAGAGCCAAGAACGTTTGGAAAAAAGAAAGAGATGAAAAAACAAGAGCCGTTGGATCCCTCGGAGTGCACCAGTGCGCCATCTCACTTGCACCCCCGTACATCCTTGGCTATATACATCCATATGTATTCATAGTACTGCTTTTGAGTCGAATCAAAAGCATATACATCCATATGCATTCAATATACTTGAAAGATTCCATGGGAACAAAACCACAGCCTCACCTCTTCCCTGGCTGCCACTCTTGCTGCCTTCTATCTCTCCTCATCTCACCATCCCCGCCTCTCAAGCCATCTCCTAAACCAGGCCATCAGGACCCTCTGTGTGCACTCGTGCGCCATCTCACTCGCACCCCATCGGGTCCCTCAGAGCCCCATACGTCCTCAGCTATTTACATCCATAAATACATAACTTGAAAGCAACTAGAAGAAGGAAACACATGTCTCACCTCTTCCCATGCCGTTTCTGTTGTTGCCTTCTACCTCGCCTCATCCCACCACCCCTGGACTCTCTAGCCACCTACTGAATGGGCCATTGCGCACCAGTGCGCCATCTCACTCGCCCTGCGGTTGCAAGTGGAGTCAGCAAACGTGTTGTGATGGCCTGTGCAGTATGTCATGGCCTGGAGAGAATAAACAGAGGGAGGATAGAGGGAGAATACAAGGGTAGAAGGAATGTAGAGGGAAGAAATCTCTCCATGTGCACCAGTATCCCATCTTTCTCACATCGGGATCACGAGAGGAGTCGTCTGACTTGCAATGATGTCGCGTGCGAAACGTCATGGCCTGGAAAAGAAAACGAGGGAGGATGGAAGATTAAGGGTGGGATAGGGTTGTTAGTGGGTTGCAATGGTAGATGATATGGTATGGTATGGGGAGCCACAGACACAGAGAACGGATTGGAATGTGTGGAGTCATCCAACGAGCCGTGCCGTATGTCATGGCCCGAGGGGAAATAATGAGATGCAATGGTAGATAATATGGTATGGGCAACCACAGACAGAATAAAGAAGAGTTATCTGACTTGTCATGGCGATGAGATGCGCAGTATACCGTATGCCATGGCATCGGGGAGGAATAGAGGGAGGAGGAATAGGAGGGTTGGGGAGAGGGGGTGGAAGGGAGAGAGAAAAAAGTGTCTCATTCTTTCAATCTAGTCTATATTTTGGTGGCAGTAGAGCAAAAAGAGGGCCTCATTCTCTTCTCTTGATAGCTATATATGCCTTCTCCTCCCTACTCTTGTAGATTAGTTCCCTACTTGCAATTCAGTTCACGTTCTGGTTGAGGAGCAAGAGGCAAAACCACGAGCTGCTGAATACACACAGCAGGATTGGGGATGCGGCAGAAAGGGAAGAAGTAAATGTTACGATAAGGAAATTGTTACATTCCTGAAAGTGACACTTGAGCCGTAACCCTTGTCGAGTCCAAGCCTATGACACGAGCCTATGACCCTTGTCGTTGACCGTTGACCGACAGTCGAACCGACAGAAGTTCAAGGGTCCGTCACGACATCAAGGACACATTAGTGACCTTGTAATACAGCGCAAGCTGTTATCCGAGTCGTGTGCAGTTACCCGAGTCAGATGTGGAAACCTCATAGGGAATGTACCCCTGTTAAGTGCATCTTAGTTAGACCCTTTGCACTCCCTTGTATCACTATATGAACCTTGTATCCTCTTGCTGTAATCAACAATGTTATGTTACGTTCGCTCTGACAGGGTTTATCGACCAATCGGCCGCTTCCGCAAAGCGCACTATTGCTGTTCAATCCTGAACATCCTACAGACCATATTGGATTGCTTCATGGTAAACAGGGCCTATCAAGATTCTACGCACGACACTCTTAATCAATTTCAATTTCAAATATCGTGGCGCCAGTGACTCGCTCCCGCCACAGAATGGCCCCAGGCTTGGGATCACGAGGGCAAGGAAGTCCTCCTCCCGAAGCACTTGCAAGCACCCCGAATCCAGCGGCAACCACTTCCGTCCCCACATTACTCCTCGAAAAAATGCTCCAACGAATGTTAACTCTTGAAGAGGGTCTTCAATCTCTCAAGATCGATGGGTCGAGCACCGCTCGCCAAACCACTGAAACACAACCAACCTCTGCAGACAAGCACTCCACTCCTGACTTCTTCAACTTTGACGCCTCCAATACGCAACCACCTGCAAGCATACGATTAAGCGACGAAGCCCTGCAGAAAGCACAATCGAAGTTCTTCGCTGTTTCTAAGATCATTACAAACTCTATCTTCGACGGTTGCGATTTCTACACCTGGAGTTTCGAGTTCGAGCTACTATTGCCGAGTGCTAAAATCTTTTGCTATTTCAACGGATCTTACCCTGGGTCAACGATCAACACCGAAGACGCGAAACAACAATATTACAACGAATTGCTCATGGCATACAGCTTACTTCTGCTGAACATATCCGCTTCCGAGCAGCTCGGAATTCGATCGTTCAAAACCCGCGCCGCTCCGGCACGAGACTCCTGGCTATACGTGATAAACCTCTATCAGCTGAAGGACTCCGTGTCGTCGAGTCGACTGCTCGGTCAGCTGCTAGAAGTGAAGATAGCCTCTGGGGAAAGGACAACACTTACATTAATCGTTGCCGAAGCATCCGCGACCAGATCGTCAAGCTTCGGAACACCATCACTGAAGAGACGTTCGTGACGATCGTGCTCGCTAGACTTACCCCCGAATGGCAACCGTGCAACGCACTATTCCGTCAGCAGAGCAAAATATCCGAAGTGACCCTTTGCGTAACACTGCTGGCTGAGCAGCAGGATATGGCGCTGCCAAAACCTTCAAACACTTTACGTGGCGCTGCCAAAATCGAGTAGGAAGAAGCGCAAGACCATCCTTTACGCCTAAATTGAGTTGAAGTCAATGGGGTCACACCCAACAGAGGAGACCCATCCACCCTTCCCCCCAGGACCCGCGCCAGACCAGTCGCTCATCCCACATGGACCAGCAACCAGTCCCGCGCCCTCAAGCATCCTCTGACACTCGTCCAACTCAGCCACGCACACACGGTCAACATGTCCATCGCCAAATCTTTGTGGCGATGAGAGCTTGGGATCCCACACGCTGAGCGAATCGATGTCACCGTGCGCGACAACCGCGCCCAAGTCAAAGAGACTTCAAACCGGCAATAGTGGCCCTGGATTACAACAACCCCTACAACGAGCACGTCAGTTACGAGATCGATGAAGAGGACCTGGAATGGAACCTGCCATTTCCCCTCTTGGAGCCGACACCTTACACCACTGACGCGACATTTGGAGGCGACGGACAAGGCTGGAATGACTTCCCTAAGGACCATCTCATGCTCAAATCAAACAAGCCCTACCTGCTAACTCCGAGGATCGCAATGATCGCTCGAAACAACCGTGACAACTACAACACCTCGTACCTGAACAGTTGTTGCGGACAGCACATGGTCGGCTATGAACGCTTTATCTCCAATGCTGTTCCCACCCCTGCCGCAGCCTACATAACCGTCGCCAAGAACGAAAGGCTTGTGGCAATGGAACAGGGAAAAGTCATCCTACAGGCACACAACACTTTGACGCACATCACCCCAAATGACGCGCTCATCGTTCAGAACCTGCGCTACAACCTACTCTCAATGGCGCAGTTGATGTCCTGCGGTGTTGACATCAGCACCGACCCCCAAATACAGGGCCTCCTTTTACACTACCGCAAGCCACATCAGCCCAACGAAGAGTCAAACCCACTATAGTGCATCGGCAAGGCAATAGCTGTCGATGGAGTTTACGTCCTAGACTTCGACGTTCCCAACTGCAGCGGCGACAGCCATGAGCTGATCGGTCTCATTCCCTTAACTTTGCCTATAAAGAGGAGAAGGAGTGGAAACATCCCAATGACCGCCTGTGGGTCACCCACCGCATGCACCCATGTAAGACAGATCTGCATGACCCTGGTCCAGACGGCATCTGCCTCCTCCAGCAACATCGCTGGAACGGGACTCGAAACTCTTGAGGAAGACGAGATGGAGTCCCTTCTGACTCCAAATGTCGCCATGACAACCTCAAAACTTGTTGCAACCGTTACCATTGTTCCTCCCCGAGGAACCATAGACCCTCTCCACGACTCAAGGGAATGCTTAGAGCGCATGCTTGCCTACTTGGGACCTGGCTGCTTTAACGAAACAAGACGACCAAACCCTTGGGAACTACACACTCACATGGCGTTCAACCCCAATTGGACAGAACCTACGCCACGAGAAGCTGCGAAACTGGGAACAAAACTTGCATCCAACATGGATGCCTGGGCAAGCTCTCTTAGAACCATCGCCACTTGACATGGACCGGCGCCACCAGAGGCAGCAAAAGCAACTATGGTTGCAGCCTCAGCAGCACAAGAAGCAACAGCGGCAGTAGCCAGGGCAGAGGCAGCAGAAGCAGAGGCCGCAGCGGCAGCAGACGCAGAGGCAGCAGCAGCAGCAGCAGTCGAAGGAGCAGAGTGAGTAGCAGAGGCATCAACGACAGCACGACCACAACCCCCATGCCCAAACCTAAAGTCGACATAGGTGCACCACCTTTCACAGCACCAAGCCGCTGGGGTCCATCCCAAAGCAGAGGCACCTGGGGAGGAGTATCAGCGGAAGACACCAACAGGGGCACCACCAACCCTCCCCAACAACACTGTCCTAACGCACCAACAGCTAAAGAATGGGGCAGAGGCCTGAAACTACCATGGATCTGCAATCCCTCGCCCACACACAAATTACGAGGAGCTAGATGAGAGTGCAAGTGGACCAGACAGCTCACCTAGAGATCGAGAGGTCAGAGTGAATCTCATAGACCACGAATTCCTCGCTCTCGCCATCACGGCCCCTGTGCCCACGGGCACACCTCCAGCTCCTCCTCCTGATGATTCCCGCCAGCGCTATCAGCGCACTTGAGGACATCGCTCCTCTAGGGATATCTGGCACTAGCGGCTTGGCCACCCCTCCAAAGTCACTCTCAACAAATCGATCAGTGCTAACGTCTTTGCCCCTGGAGGACTCCTAGAATCTAATGGGCATGAGCTCTCGAGGCCACCACCGGCAAGTTCGAAAGGTGAGCTCGCTGGGGGGTGCACTTGGGCATCTCTCACGAGTGCCAGGCATGGACAATCTTGGACCTAGAGAAGTCCACCATCGTGTCCTCCAGGGTCATCCTCTTCTACGAAGGACTTACCCCGAAGCATTTCCAGGACGACCGCCGCGCCAATCGCCAAGCAGCCTACGCGCATTGCAAACGCAGCTTCGCCTCTCCAGAAGATGAAGACGCTGCTGCCCGCCTGGACCTAGATCCAGCTGATGAACACCCAGGAGAAAACCCCCACTTCGACGATGACGATGACGCGGTCGACGCCCCAATCGAACCCTCTCGTGATACTCTACAGCGTGAAGAAACCACTGGAACCTATTTGGACCCACAGCCTGCCGCCGACTCAGATGACGGCGTACAAGAAGTCACCGATGAACAGTACCGCAACATCAGATTCTCCGGCCTTCACATTCTCGAGCTTCATGCAGCAGCCCTCAAGAGTCCCTCCGTGATCGAACCTAAGACACCATGACACGCTCTCACCAGACCTCATTGTGCTGAATGGCGCAAGGCCATGGACGCAAAAAATGCTGCATTCCGCTCTCTAGCAGCAGCATCTCCACATAATCCTGTTGGAGATGGGGTTCCTCCAGCTACCTCATGACCCCAGGATATACCGCCTTCACTTCCGCAAAAGATTACATCCTCCTTCTACACTTGCACCAACTCCGACCTGCTCGATCAGCTCGAACGCAGCCTAGGCCAGCACGTCGACATCACTATCTCTAAGACCGTGACCCAGTTCCGCAGGCTCAACATCTCCTACACAACAGAGGCCATCCATCTCTCCGCATCAAAATATGCCGAGACTTTCGCCAGGAAATTCAACCTAATACCAGTGCCGCTCTCCACACCTTACCGCACTCCCGCAACCGGCTACAAGCCCGATACCAAAACTCTCGCTTCTGCCACCCATCAACTCCACCAGCAGCAGCTCAGATGTCTGCTATTTACCACCGTCATGTGCAGGCTCGACCTATCCTACATCTCCAGCCAGCTCGCCCAGTACTCTCGGAGACCTAAGGGGGAGAACCTCCGAGATCTACAGCGATTTCTCCTCTATTTCATTTCGACCCCCCACATCGGCCTCACCTACGCTTCCATCACTACGCCCACATTCCAAATCACTGGCTACATCAACGCAAACCACGCCGCAGACCCCGCTAATTGCCGCTCTCGCACAAGGTTCCTCTTTCGACTGGAGCCTACTGGACCCACTTCTTGGAACTCACAGAAACAGGAGCTGATTGCCCTCTCCTCGGCTGTTCGCGAAGGTCTTTACCTACAGGAACTGCTGCAACCAGAGTGTAATCAAGATCGCTAGCAAGCCCGGCTTCGTCAATTGCACAAAACACATCGCTCTACGATACTTATTAGTCAAGGACAAAATCAGGAGAGGGAAACTGGACCTGACATATTGTCCCCCTGGTGAAATGGCAGTTGACTTACTCACCAAGAAGCTGCCACGTCAACAGTATCTGCAAAACGTCGAGCTCTATAGAATCTTCGAGCATGCCAAGCTCGAGCACCTTTAGCAATGAAGGGGAGTGTTATGATAGGGAAATTGTTACATTCCTGAAAGTGACACTCGAGCTGTAACCCTTGTCGAGTCCAAGCCTATGACGCGAGGTACGAAGTGCAATGGACATTGGTCGTTGACCGTTGACCAACAGTCGAGCCAACAGAAGTTCAGGGGTTTGTCACGACAGCAAGGACACATAACTGACCCTGTAATACAGCGCTGGCTAAAACCACAAGCTAAATAGCAAGGGGGGGGCTTCAAGAGCGCCGCTCTTGAAAGTGGGCACACTTGAAAAAAATTGGGGTGCTAGTGGAACACTGCCCTAAGAAGTTTGGGGCAGATGGGCAATTTTGAACCACATTTTTTCACACCTATTGGGGTTTGGGCGATATGGAAACGCATGCGGCGAGGCCACGAAGCCATGCGCGACAGACCAAATTTCCAGTCAGAATGGCGATACACGAATTCAACTGTATCGGTCAAACATATGTGTATATGTTACAATAGCCTAGATAGGTGCGTACTCTTAGAGAGTACAATCCATTAGCACAAAACTACTGTGTATCTCACATTCTAGTCACTTCGCTACCTTGATATGGTATCACGCTAGGTTAGGTTCTCCCCGCCCACCCGCGCTTCCGCCCTAGCCCTAGACCTAGTCGCCCGTAGCTAGCCGCCAGTCGCTAGCCGCCCGTCTCTAGCCGCCAGTAGCTTGCCGCCAGTCACTAGCTGCCCGTGGCCGCCTGTATCCTAGCGCCCGCTGGCCCCTCGATCGCCAGCCCCGCACCTGCTGGCCCCGTGCTCGCCAGCCCTGTGCCTGCTGGCCCCGCGCCCGCCTACCCCGTGCTTGCTGGCCCCACATTTGCCAGCCCCGCGCTCGCCAGCCCAGCGGCCGTCGGCCCCACGCTCACCAGCCCTGCGCCCGCTAACTCCGCGCCTGCTGGCCCCACACCCGCTGGCCCCGCTTTCGCCAGCCCCGCGCCCGCTGGTCCCGTGTTCGCCAGCCCCGTGCCCGTTGGCCCCGCACTCGCCAGCCCTGTGCCCGCTGGCCCAGCGACTGTTGACCCCGCACCAGCTCGCCTCGCGCCCGCTAACCCCCCATTTGCCAGCCCCGTGCCCGCTGGCCCCACGTTCACCAGCCGCTCGCTGCCGGCCCCGTGCTCTCTGGCCCCGCGCTCGTCCCCTGCGCTCGCCAGCCCCTGCACCTCCTGGCCCCGCACCTGCCAGCCCCGCGCCTGCTGACCCAGCGCCCGCCAGCCCTGCGCCTGCTGGCCCCGCGCTCGCCCGTCCCCGCTCGCTGGCCCTGCGCCTTCCTGCCCCGTTGCCCCGGCCCTGCGCTCCTGCCGACCCCAACTACGTCGGCCCCCGCTCCATACAGGTCACAGCTCCGCCGGTCCCAGCCCGCCTCGGCCCCTCCTACTACCAAGCCGAGCTGACTTGCCGGCCTTGGATCCCCCTCTGAACTGGCGCTCCTGCCAGCTGGCTCCACAAATCTCCACCGCACTCCACCACTCTCCACCGCAATCCACTGCTCCCCACCGCTCTCCACTGCCTTCCTCCGCTTTCCCTCCTCCCCTTGTCAGCGGCCGTCAGCTGCTGCAGCCGTGGGGATGGCGGACTCTCTGCTCCGCCTGGACGCGGTGGGTCGGGCCGTTGAGTTTGAGGCGTGGCCCGTCGACCTCCGCCGCCAGCTGACCGGGCAGCGCCAAGACGGCCACTCCCTGGCCGTCCATGTCGACGGTAAGCTCCCTCGCCCCGCCCCGCCCGCTGCCCTCCCTGACGCACCCACGTCTGCTGAGCATGAGGTTTTTGTCACTGTTGAGCTTAACTATGCTGTCTGGGATTTGCGCGATGCCGTTGCCCACTTTTCCATTCGTCATGCCCTCCCCCTTTCCGAGCGTCCGTGGTTTACAGCTGTAGTGAACGCTAAGGAGTACTTAGATGCCATCATTGCGCACTATTCCACGCCCTCCTGAGCCTCTGCTGGATGTCTGATCTTCCCTATGCTATTCCCTGATCTTGCGTCCTTCCCCACTGTCCCTGACCTTGCCACTAACCTCCGCACACTAGAGACTAGCTACCGCGCCGCTAGCACTGAGGCACAGCTTACTGCCTTCCCGCCGCCGCTTTGCGCTACCCTTAACCTCATTGCCACGCGCCTTCCTGACCCCCTAGGCACTGTTCGCGACCACTTCCTTAGTCAGCACCCACGTGACCTCACCCTTACCGCTGCCTTTGTCACCGCTCTGTCCGCGATAGAGACCCGCCAGCGCACTATCGCTCAGTCTAGCAATATTGAGCCGACCCCTATATTCTACGTGCACTTACTTTGACGTTTCTGCCGCTGTCATTGAGACAGCCTCTGCTGCTAAGACCGTTGCCGCCGCCTCAGCGCAGCAGCGTCAGGGTAGGGGCTGCCGCCCCAAGGGGGGGCGTGGCGGAGGAAAGGGTGGTGGGGGTGGTGGGGATAGTGGAGGTGGGGGCGGGGACAGTGGTTCAGATGAGGGGACCGGGGCTGGTGCCACGGAGCAGAAGCAGCAGCCTCAGCAGCAGCAACAGCAACAGCAGTAGTCGCAGCCGTAGCAGCAATTGCCATGGGAACACCCGCCGCCGTGCTGGACTGGCGGCGCTAAAGGTGGTGGTCATGGTAGTGAGGGGCGCAGCTCGATGTCGGGTGGTGGCTCTAGTGTGGTCACCTGCCAGTACCAGCTTCAGTGCGGCCCCCGCACCCGCACTGTCTGCGACCGTCCCGAGCACACCGCCACCCGCTGCAACCGCCGCCTCGATGACCTCATTTGTCTCTGCTTCGTCCCCACGGCGGACCCCCCTGATAGGTACAGCCTGGTGCGTCGTCGTGTGCCTATCTTTGAGATGGACACGGATCAGATTAGGTCTGCTATGTATGCCATGTATGCTGATGACTCTAGTGTGACTGGACCCTATAACTCGATGTTGCCTAGCGTAGGTGTGTCCCTTGTGTGTAGTCCAGGTTACCCTGCTGCATCAGATGTAGGACCCCCGGCCTTGTTTAGCCTAGCCTCCATGCTAGCCCCACTGCCGACTGACGCTACTACTTCGCTCTCTTTCACGCTCAACTCTGGAGCATCTGCCTGCATCTTCCGCGACCACACTGCGCTCACGCAGCTTGCCACCTCTGCTGTTGACGCGATTGCTCACCCCTCCTCTGGTCCAGTAGCTGCCCGTAGCTCCACCACCCTTCCCTATCCAGTGGTCCCCTCGGGCTCTCTTACCGGCCTGCACATCCCCTCGTTCTCCAAGAACCTAGTTGGTATCAGCTGTCTTCAGGACCTCGACGTCACCACTACGTTCCCCGAACACGAGCAATACACGGTCTGTACCAAGGCCGCCACTGGTGCCCCTCTGACCACGTTCTTAGGGACCCTGTGTCTGGCCTGTTTGCGCTTGACACTGCGTCCCCCCCGGTGAGGGCGCCCCCCTAGGTGCCTGCGTCGACCCAGGTCACTGCGGCTTGCTCGTGTCAGTCGCCCACTCACCCATCACTTCTGTGGCAGCACCGCCTAGGTCACCCCACACTCCAACGTCTGCGTCACATGTCCCATCACGGTCTTGTCTTCGGTCTCCCTGCGTTGCTCCCTTCCCTTCCTCCCTCGCCTGCACCACTGTGCACGTCTTGCGTCGAGGGCCGGCTGCGCCATGCTCCTCATGCCTCCTCGCTTCCCCCTACTACTGCACAACTCCAGACCCTGCGGGTGGACGTCTGGGGCCCAGCCCCCGTCCCTGGGTCGCGTCGAACGCGCTACTTCTTAGCGCTTGTCGACGACTACACGTGCTACACAACGGTGTTTCCCCTGGAGCGGAAGGCCGACGTGCCTGACGTTCATATCCCGTGGGTCGTAGCTACACGAGTCCACCGCGACCTCTCTGTGCTGCGTCTTCACTCCGACCGTGGCAGCAAGTTCACCTCCGGTCAGCTTGGCCAGTTCTGTCGTGCGGAGGGCATCACCCAGTCGTACACCCTGCCAGACTCACCGCAGCAGAATGGGGTCGCTGAACGACGCATCGGTTTGGTCATGGAGGTGGCTCATACCTCCATAATCCATGCCGGTGCACCCCATTTTCTGTGGCCTTTCGTTGTTTGCTACGCCGCTCACCAGCTTAACCTACGGCCGCACTCCCAGTGGCCGCAGGTTTCGCTGACCCTTCTCTGGACCGGGTTCCCTTATAACAAGTCTGCGTTCCATGTCCGGGGCCGCCTTACTCCCGCTCGTGCCTCTGGCACGGACAAGCTCACTGCTCACACTGTTCCCTGTGTCTTCCTTGGTTTCCCCCTCGACGCGCATTACTGGCACTTTTACCACCCGCCGACTCACCACTTCTTTCACTCGCGTAACGTCACTTTTGACGAGTCTGTCTCCTTCTACCACTAACTGTCCCCACCGAGGTCTCCCAAGTTCCCTGCCCCTGTTTTTGGTTCCCACTCCCCTGGTAGCCCCTCCTCCTCTCCCCCCCGTCTTGCCCCGTCTCGTGTGTCTCACGTCACTCCCCTCCCATCGGTTGTCCTGGTCGATGAGTCGTCTGACTCTGGTGGCCCCGTGGAGCCGTTCTCTCCACCTACCTCTGCCCCGGTGTCTCCTCCTCCACCGTCGCAGCAGCCACCGCCGTTGCCGCCGCAGCAGCAGCCACCGCAAAGGTCCGCAAGCTCTAGGGGTGTGGGCATTGAGGAGGCTGCTAGTCCTGGGGTTACTATCGTGGTTTGTCCCAGCGGTCCTGGGGGTGGCACTGGTGCTGGAGAGAGTTCTCGTTATGCGGGTGCTGGTTCTGGGGATGCTAGTCCTGGGGTTACTGTCGTGGCTCGTCCCGGCGGTCCTGGGGGTGGCAGTGGTTTTGGAGAGGGTTCTCTCTCTGGGGTTGTTGGCATGGAGTGTTCCGGAGGTAGTCGTGGTGAAGCTGGAGGTTTTGGTGTCGGCGCGGAGCAGCACCAGCAGCAGCATTCGCCGCTGGTGTTCGCCCTTTGCCTCCTCGGTCTTCCCTCCCCTGACCACTCGCTTGCGCCTCCCCCGCTGCCGCCTCCCCTGCCTGTCTACGGCCCTGTGCTTCCGCCGCCGGACTCGTCTTCGGCTCATTTCCCCCCTCGTTCTCCTCCTTTGTCTCCTCCTGTGTCTCCTAGCCCAGCGCCTCTGTCCCACTTCTGGTCTCGCCGTCCCTCTCGTGCTCATCCTGTCTCTCTTGTTCAGTGCTCTCACCCTATGTTGCTCTGTTCCCACGAATCTCATCTTCCCCTCCTCCCGTTGCCTCCTCTGTCATGCTGCCAGCTGTGAGAGTACGACCTCGTTACACCACTTGGTCTTTCTCCCTTAAAGCCAATAGCCTCGCGTGGCTATACGCAGGGTGATTCTATTTTTTAGAAGGGTCTATTCCTTTGGATAGGATAAACCTGGTTACCTGATGTACTCTGGAAGTATAAAAACGCCTTGTATTCATCGATAGTGCAATCTTTCCTCGGGTCATTCGATCCTGTGACACTTCGTAATCCGAGCTTTTCTCACTCGGCCGCGCTCAACAAAGCAGCAGCAGCGGGAAAACCTGCCTCGAAAAACCGCCGGGGGCGACGAGTTCGACGCCGATTCTGGTAAGCACCAGCTCCGTGTCTTGTGAATCACCCCCCCCCCCCCCCCCCCCCCCGCGTGTTTCGAACAGGATGGCAACCTTCGACAACACCGAGGTTACCCAGCAACTCTTCGCGCGCATCGCAGCCCTTCAGGAGGAGCTGCAAGCGGATCGCGAGGCGTGGCGAAACGAGTTCGAGCGAGTAACTCGACTCGCCGGAGCGCAGCACGACTCGACAACGGCGACGACGCAGCAATCGCAGCAGTTTCTCGAGGCTCCGAAACCGCGCCCACCTGAGCCGTTCGATCCGAGCGATCGAAACTCCGACGCCCGCAGATGGATCGCCGGCATGGAGATCTACTTCGAAGCCGTCGGATGGAGCTCGCCAGTCCGGGACGGTCAACGCGTACGACTCGCGGCGACACTGATGCGAGGGCCGGCACTCGAGTGGATCGGGGGAAACAACACGTTCATCCACGGTGAAGCCACGTGGCAGCAGTTCCGCGCCGACCTGCTGAAGCGATTCGAGCCGATAAATTCGGGTTTCCTCGCCCGCGAAAAAAATCATCGCCATCGACAGTTCGGGAGTGTAGCACAGTACACGCAGCAGATGGAAGAATTTTATAACCGAATTCCCGACCTGACCAAAGGGGAAAAAGTGCAATCGTACCTTGCCGGGCTGAAGACCGAAGTCAAACGACAGGTGGCAGCGTCAAACTACGCGAGCTACAGTGACGTCGTTTCGGCCGCGGAGCGCTTCGACATGGTCAACGCCGGGACACGACGGACGCACGTCGGCAGTACACGACAGGGCGACCGCTCGGCTCACACCACGTTCGCCGACCCGATGGAAGTCGACAGGTTCGAAGGGTGGCCACGTTCGAAAAACACCAACTACACGTGTGATTTTTGCGGGGTGCCGGGCCACCGAATCTTCGACTGCAACAAAACGAAAACCGCACGCGCAGAGTATCGGGCATGCAACAGTAACGGAAATCCTTCCGCCAATCAGAAGACAAAAAACGGGAGTCGCCAGTGATTGCGGATCTAGCTGGCGAAAATAAAAAGATCCGAAAGCGGCCGCGGGATTCCGGGAAAATCAACTTCAACGAAGCTGATTCGACGCAAGTGTTGTGTGATGTCATCATATGCTATCACATTCTGTCTGCCTCCCATCCCATATTTTTTCAACTTGCATGTGTGGTTTGAACGTGTGCAAGAATTTGTGTGTGATGTGTTCTGGAGTTTGGGAATGTGTTTTGTGTTATTTTGTTTGAGCAGGTTTTTTGTGATGATAGATCTTGAGAAGATCTTTCCGACGCAACGAGAATCCCTTCAATCGGAGCAAGAACGCGAAAGCTATGAAGATTCAAAGTTCATGAGCTTGCGTTACAATTGCGGCGGTTACAAAGTGAAGTTGTGGGGTGACTCTATATGGAGTTGGGACCTTTGGGGGTTTGGGAAATTTGTCACTCACTGTAACAGCTGCAAATTGGTTGGGAACAACCAAGCTAGGTTGGCAAGGGTGGCCAACTTGGATGGATTGGTTGGGAAGGGACAAATGTCAAAGTTGGGGTTCCTATAGGGAGGGAATCTTTGTGCTTATGGGGTTTCCTTGGTTGGGGACTCTCTTGGGACCTTCCCTCTCATCCCTCTCTTCCTATCCCAACCTTTCTCTTGCTCCTTCTAATTCCTTGTGAGATTCTTGAACTTTGATTGAACTCTTGAGATTGAGTTAAGTTCTCCTCCTACAGCTTACCCCCTAGTGCGTCGAAAGCCATAGCGTCGCGAATACTTCATCAATCAACGTGATTCAAATTGGGAACGGTAGCTGAGATTAAGAGCTACAACATATCCAAGTTTCGCGACATTCCAACGGCTAGGTTTTTGTCGACGTCGTTTCTTGTGAAGACGACTTTTCTGTCCAGAATTTCGGATTTATATTTTGAGTAATTCTAGCTCCTAAGTTCACCTAGACTCTGTCCTTAATCCTAACAAGTGGTATCAGAGCTGTATTAAGGACGTTGAGAGGAGTCTACAGAAGTGTGAAGACCCTTCTAGACCCACCATGGCCTGTGGGTGTGCCTAAGTGGTGTTCTAAAGGTTGGATGTGTCTTCCGCTAAGGGAAACTCTGCCGAAATTTCGTGGACGCCGACACTTGTGAAAATATCGAGGGAGCTGAGTGTGGACAGCAAAGGGGGCTGAAATTCGTCATTTCTCAAGGAGAAGATGAATGAGAGAGGAGGAGATGCTAATGGAAGAGGAGCTGTAGCTGAGAAGACAAGTGAGCCGCCGCCATCAAAAGTTGAAGCTTTGGATGGCTCCAACTATGAGGAATGGAGCGGACGGATGAGGAGTGCCTTCAAACGCTACAAGCTCCTGAAGATTGCTGTTGGGGAAGAGAAGATGCCGGAAGAAGGCGAAGCACGTGAACGGTGGATTGAGAAAAGCGCGGTGCTTTTCGACCTCATTCTTCAATCGGTCAACAAGGAGATGTTCGAGCACATCAAGGATCTTGTGGAAGCGGATGATTCGGGTCCAAGGGCGTGGAAACTACTACGTGATGTGGTTCAGCCCAACACTCTCCCGATGGTGATCGTGCTCGAGAAGGAACTTGCTGCCATCTCCATGCGACCAGGGGACGATGTGAAGCCGGTCCTTGACAAGATCAAGGACACCTATGCAAGGATGGCAGCAGCGGGCAGCAGTGTATCTCAGCTGCAGCAGTGCACCAAGATCATCTCGGTGTTGGACAACTCTTGGGACAACCTCATCCCCACCCTCAACTCTCAGCAAGATCAATGGACACCTGAGTGGCTAAGGCAGCAGATTCTGCAGGAGGACTTCCGCAGACGCCATGTGGGAGGCGGTGCTGCCACTAAGACTGCTGAGGGGTATGGAGCTGCAGGGCGCAGCAGAGGAAGAGGGGGTTGGAAAGGCCGAGGCCGTGGGAGGAGCTTTGGCAGAGGTAGAGGCCGAGGTGACTATAATGAGGGGCATGGGAGCTCTAGTGGCAGGGGGAGTACCAGAATGGAGGGCACGTGCTGGTACTGCAAGAAGGTTGGGCATCCTTGGTTCAAGTGCTTCAGCAGGCTGGAGGGATGGGCACCTCCAGGCATGAAGCCGCCCAGTGGTGAACGCGCACAAGGTGGCGCTGTGCAAGGCTCAGGTGCACAAGGTGAAGGTGCACAAGGTAATGCCTATCCTGGTTTGTTTGTTATGGTTGAGGATGTGCATGGGCATGAGGGTGATGTGGGATCTGTGGGAAAGGTTGTGATGCACCCTCTCACGCACTGGGTGATTGATTCGGGTTGCACCAGTCACATGACTCCACGGGCAGATTTGCTTGATGAGGTAAAACCCCCTGGGAAGATTAAGTATGTGGCAGCAGCGTCAGGTGCTTTGCTCCCCGTGATTGGTGTTGGGAATGCCAAGGTTAAGGGAGCTAATGGGGAGCTTGTGGGGCTTGGGAATGTTCTGCTGGTTAAAGGCTTGTCTGCTAACCTTCTCTCTGTGCGGCGACTGCAGAAGAGTAAGGCCGAAGTGACCTTTGGACCAACCAGCTGCCGTGCTAAGCTTGGGAAGAAGGTGCTGTGGAGTCTGGAAGAGGAGACCAGCTGCATCAAGGACCTGTGGCAGCTGCCCATCATCCCATGGAATGGGAAGACTCCAACAGCAGCAACGGCAGCAGCGGCAAAGGCAACAGCAGGAGGAGATGCAACTGCACCAACTGATGGGGTCCTGGAAGCAGTCAAGAAAGTGCAGCAGCAGCAGACACATGGTGAGGTGCTTGCTGGTGTGGATGCGAGTGCGGCATGGGCTAAGGCTTCATCAAGGAGTGGAGAGGCCGATTGGGAGACATGGCATGAGAGGCTGTGTCATGTGAACTTCCCTATGCTGCAGAAGTTGGTGAAGGATGGGAGCCTGAAGGGCTTGGAGGTGAAAGGGGGAGTGAAGGAGATTGGGAGCTGCCCTACATGCTTGGAGACCAAGTTCTCCAAGTTCCCCTTCAACAGCACTACAGGACCAGCCAAGACCCCACTTGCACTTGTGCACATGGATGTGGTGGGGCCCACAAGAGCCCCTTCCCTCTCAGGCAGCCGCTATTTCTTGACAATTGTGGATGACCACACTCGGGCAGTGTGGGTTTACCCTTTGAAGAGCAAGGGGGAGGTGGCAGCGGCTGTCCTTAAGGAGTGGATGCCTAGAGCTCAGAGGGAATGCGGACACAAGGTGAAGGTGATCCGCAGTGACAATGGTGGGGAGTTCATTGGAGCTGATTTTGAGGGGGAGTTGAAGAGGAAGGGGATCCAGCATCAACTGACAGTGCCCTACAACCCGCAGCAGAATGGCGTGGCTGAGAGGTTCAACAGGACCCTGCAGGAGGGGGCACGCACTCTCCTTGGGCGTGCAGGGCTACCTGATCCGTTTTGGGTGTCTGCACTGAGGCAGGTCGCCCTTGTGAAGAATAGGGTGCTGGCTACAGTTGGAGATAAGGAGTGGATCCCATATGCCAAGTGGTATGGGAGTGCTCCAGCGGTGAACATGCTGAGGGCATTTGGGTGCATGGTAGTGTTTCATGTGCCTAAGGAGAAAAGAGGGAAGTTGGAGGCTTCTGGAAGATGGGGTGTGCACTTGGGGATTGCAAAGGATCACAAGGGATGGCTTCTATGGGACTTGACCATCCAGAAGCTGACAGTGTCAAGGGATGTGAAGTTTCTTGAGTCCCTGTACTATAAGGAATGGAAGCAGCAGCAACAGAAGCTTCCATCTACACCACTCATTGTGGAGGCAGATGAGTTGCAGCAGCCTTCAAGGCAGGTGGAGGTTGCAGTGTCTGAGGAGGAGATATCTGGGGTGACTGAAGAAGGGGGAGCAGCTGAAGTGGAGCAGCAACAGCAACATGAGTCTCCACCTCGAGTTCCACACCCGCCTGAGCGACCTAGGAGGGATGTGCGCCCTCCTGTGAGGCTGACCTATGGGGGAAGAGGCAAGCCAAATGTGGTGCAGGCTGGGAGTGTGGTTGAGCAGATTGAGGAAGATGAGATCGCTCACTGCTACTGGGCACCAATCCCTGAGCCCAAGACTCGAGAGGAGGCCTTGAATGGACCAAATGGGGAGAAGTGGAAGGCGAGTGAGGATGAGGAGTTCGGGTCCCTAATTGAGAACGAGACATGGGACCTGTGTGACTTGCCTCCTGGAAAGAAGGCAATCACTTCCAAGATGATCTACAGGCACAAGTATGGACCTGAAGGGGAGCTGACCCGCTACAAGTCCAGGCTTGTGGCAAGGGGGTTTCAGCAGACAAAAGGGAAGGACTATGATGAGGTGTTTGCTCCTGTGGGGAAAGGAACAACACTGAGGGTGCTGTTAGCGATAGCTGCACTCCTGGGATGGAAGATACGGCAGATGGACATTGTGACTGCTTTTCTGAATGGGATCATTATGGAGGAGGTGTACATGAAGCAGCCAGAGGGGCTGGATGACGGGAGCGGCAGGGTCTGCAGGCTGAAGAAGGCCATCTATGGCCTTAAGCAGGCGCCTCGTGCATGGTATCACAAGTTGGAGGAGGCGCTGTTGGCTGGGGGTTTCAAGAAGAGTGAGTGTGACCCCAGCCTGTTCCTGCTGCAGGAGAAGGATGAAATCCTCATGCTCTTGGTGTATGTGGATGATATCCTTCTCTTTTCTGCATCAACTGCTTTGCTGGACAGCGCAGAGCAGATGCTGGAGATGCAGTTCAAGTGCTCCAAGATGGGTGAGGTGAAGTACTACTTGGGGATGCACGTGGAGAGAGATGTGGAAAAGGGTGTGCTGAGGTTGCACCAGAGGAAGTACTGTGAGGGGCTGGCTGAGAAGTATGGGCTGCAAGATGGGGGAAAGCCAGCAACACCACTACCTTCAGGGTTTACTGTGGAGCCATGTGCTGATGAGGAGGTAGTGGGTGATAGTGACAGGAAGCTGTTTCATTCGATGGTTGGGTCGCTGAATTATGCTGCAAATCATACACGGCCTGACATTGCATTTGCTACATCACGATTGGCTAGTGTGGTCTCACGCCCTAGTCATGAGCAGCTGGAAGCGGCCAAGAGGTTGGTCCGCTATGTGAGCGCTACGGCATCAGTGGGATTGGAGTACAGTGGAGTGAGGCAGCGGTTGCAGAGAGGTGCTGCAGATGTGAAGAGTGGAGAGATGCTCTTGAGTTGCTATACTGACGCTAGCTTCAACTCAGTGAAAGCGGATGGCACCAGCATTGGGGGTTATGTGTGCTTGCTAGGAGGTGGTGCTGTGAGCTGGCGCAGCAAGAAGCAGAATGAGGTGGGATTGTCCTCATGTGAGACTGAGTACATGGCCTTACACCATGGGGCCAAGGAAGTAGTGTGGCTAAGGCGTTTGTTGGAGGAGTTGGGAGTTGGTCAGGAGAAGCCGACAGTTGTGTTTTGTGACAATGAGTCCGCTGTGAAGCTCGCCAAGAATGCTTGTCTGCATGGGCTGACAAAACACATAAGGCCTAAGTGGCATTGGGTGAGGAGACTCCTTGATAAGGAGGTGCGGCTGGAGATAGTGAAGACCCATCAGCAGGCAGCAGATATTTTCACCAAGCGTCTGGCGGAGGCGGATCATTGGAAGGGCATGAAGCTTGCTGGGATGAGTGTGCATTGAGTATGCATGCTTGAGATGTTGGTATGGTGGATGATGGTTGGCAGCCAGAGGGGGAGATTGTTGTGTGATGTCATCATATGCTATCACATTCTGTCTGCCTCCCATCCCATATTTTTTCAACTTGCATGTGTGGTTTGAACGTGTGCAAGAATTTGTGTGTGATGTGTTCTGGAGTTTGGGAATGTGTTTTGTGTTATTTTGTTTGAGCAGGTTTTTTGTGATGATAGATCTTGAGAAGATCTTTCCGACGCAACGAGAATCCCTTCAATCGGAGCAAGAACGCGAAAGCTATGAAGATTCAAAGTTCATGAGCTTGCGTTACAATTGCGGCGGTTACAAAGTGAAGTTGTGGGGTGACTCTATATGGAGTTGGGACCTTTGGGGGTTTGGGAAATTTGTCACTCACTGTAACAGCTGCAAATTGGTTGGGAACAACCAAGCTAGGTTGGCAAGGGTGGCCAACTTGGATGGATTGGTTGGGAAGGGACAAATGTCAAAGTTGGGGTTCCTATAGGGAGGGAATCTTTGTGCTTATGGGGTTTCCTTGGTTGGGGACTCTCTTGGGACCTTCCCTCTCATCCCTCTCTTCCTATCCCAACCTTTCTCTTGCTCCTTCTAATTCCTTGTGAGATTCTTGAACTTTGATTGAACTCTTGAGATTGAGTTAAGTTCTCCTCCTACAGCTTACCCCCTAGTGCGTCGAAAGCCATAGCGTCGCGAATACTTCATCAATCAACGTGATTCAAATTGGGAACGGTAGCTGAGATTAAGAGCTACAACATATCCAAGTTTCGCGACATTCCAACGGCTAGGTTTTTGTCGACGTCGTTTCTTGTGAAGACGACTTTTCTGTCCAGAATTTCGGATTTATATTTTGAGTAATTCTAGCTCCTAAGTTCACCTAGACTCTGTCCTTAATCCTAACAGCAAGAAGGAGGAAATGATGGGGGAAAATCTCCACCCCACGACCAGTCTTCGCCAGAGGAAATCGCCGAGGAAAATTCAGACTCCGCGAAAAAAGACTCTGTTGAGACGGGGAAACTCCTGGAAGACCCAAGAAATTATAAGGATTCGTTAAAGCTATCCTATAAAGATGCTTTAATGAAAACTTATGATTTTCGAGGGGCTAGAGCCTTGGAGAAAATACGGGAGGGACTCCACAAGAAGCAGAAAGCTGTGGAGATTATACCGGTACCGGACAAATGGGGGAAAAAATTAAGGAGTGTGGAAAGAAGCCGACCTTTCCACGGAGTCAACGTCCTCTCCCGACACCAGCCCACAACGACTACCCGTTCCCCAGGGAAGACGTCGGTGGAGCTGAAGCAGCTCAAGAGGAAGCTGGGGGTCTACAAGAAGCTGCAAAAACCCCGAACTCCTCCTCCGGATGCATCCAGTTCTTCGGCATCAATGACGCGCACAATCATCTAGGAAACTCCGGGCCCTGAAGAAGAGCCGTTCTCCAAGCAGCCTCGGCCAGCTGCCAGCTCAGGAGTAGATAGCAACCAGAAGGTGTGTATGGATTATTGGGATGTACCCTATGACCCTATTAATGAAACCATCTTTGGGTACTCCGAGCAACGCCCGCCCCTCGTGCTCGAGGTCATCTGCAAAGGACGACGCCTCCAAGCACTCGTGGACAGCGGAGCATCGCACACCGTTTGCGACAAGGCAGTAATCGACTGACTTCGGGAAGAGTACAAGCCTTCGGGATTCTCTGCAATGATGGTGGACGGAAGCAAGCTTCTAGTACACGGTGAAGCATTGTTACACCTGCAAATTGGACCACTGCGCTGGAGACCTCCACTCCCCATCACCAACATCAAAGGGCTTGACTTGATCTTCGGGCGAGACTTCCTGAAAAGGTTCAACCCCGAGATCAACTGGGTAAACCACACCGCAAACATCTACAACAATGGAAGGAGAGTCCGACTACCCAACTGGGACGATACATGAGATATCCCAGTGGAGACACTCGCACGATTCGAGAAGGACGTGAAGCGAACCGACACCGGGTTCCTCGCAATAGCTACGGAAGTGGAAACCAACGGAGAGAAGACCTCGGAACCTCCAGGAAAAATCAAGGAATTGCTGAAGGAGTTCCAATACATTCTCGCTGACGATCTTCCGAACGAGCTACCGCCAAACCGAATGCATCAACACGAAATAGTGGAAGAACCAGGTTCGAAGCCGACCTTCCGAGCACCATATCGGCTCAGCCCTACCGAGCTGACCGACATGAAAAAACAGATCGAGTATCTCCTCGCCAAAGGACTCATCCGACCATCTACTTCGCCATACGGTGCCCCAGTGCTCTTCACACCGAAACCGAACGGAAGCCTGCGCATGTGCATCGATTACCGAGCTCTCAACAAGCAGACCATCAAGAATAAATATCCAATACCACGAATCGATGACCTGCTTGACCAGCTTCGGGGAGCCACGGTATTTTCCAAACTTGATCTGCGGTCCGGATACTGGCAGATACGGATGGCGGACAACTCTATCCACAAAACTGCTTTCCGAACTCGGTACGGATCGTACGAGTATTTGGTAATGCCGTTCGGACTCACCAAAGCACCAGCAACATTCCAAGCTGAGATGAACCATATTCTACGGCCACTTTTGGACGAATGTGTAGTGGTGTACCTGGACGACATCCTCATCTACTCGCGCGACATGAAGCAGCACGTCGAACACCTGCGACGCGTCTTCGAAATTCTTCGACGAGAACGATTCTACGTCAAATTGTCCAAGAGCGAATTCGCCCTTGAGAAGGTCCAATTCCTAGGACACATGGTGAGCGCTCAAGGAGTTCACGTCGACCCCTAGAAGATCGAAGCCGTACGTTCGTGGAAGACACTCGAGAACGTGAAAGAGTTGCAGCAGTTCCTAGGCTTCGCTAATTATTGCAACAGGTTCGTGCCATAGTACGCGAAACTCGCAGCACCACTTACGAATCTGCTGAAGAAGGACACGCCCTACAAGTGGGAGCCGAAGCATCAGGAAGCCGTGGAGCAGCTGAAACAAGCACTCACGTCCGCACCGGTACTCATCCTGCCAGATCCCGAACGAGACTATGTCATCGAAGCAGACGCGAGCGACCAAGCAGTGGGAGCAGTCTTGATGCAAGACCAGGGGAATGGACTGCAACCAATCGCCTACCTCAGCAAGAAACTGCACGGGGCAGAACTAAACTACCCGATACACGACACAGAGGCCCTTGCCATTGTCATCGCCTTCAAAACATGGAGATGTTACCTCGAAGGACGACGAACAACCGTCTACACCGACCACTGCTGCCTGAAATATTTGAAGACACAACCCAACCTTTCCAGGCGGCAGGTCCGGTGGATCGACTTCCTCGAGACGCACTTCCACTACGACATCGTGTACAAGCCCGACCACAAAAACAAAGCAGACGCCCTTAGCCGGCCTGCACACATTGCCGCCATCCAGGTTGAAGGGATGAACCCACTACTCAAGGGACTCTTCACACACGGGTACACCATCGACCCGGAAATTCCCTTGGCAGAAAAGCGACACCTACTACAGTGGGACAGTGACATCGCGTACCAGAAAGGATCAACGAAAATCTGGGTACCAAATTACCCTGCTTTGCGCCAGTTACTACTCGAAGAATACCACGACGTCCTCTACGCGGGACACTTCGGTAGCAACAAGACGCTAACCGGTATCGCGAAGCACTATTACTGGCCCCACTTGGCAGAGGATGTTCAGAAATTCGTTACGTCCTGTGATACGTGTCAACGGATGAAAAGCAGCAATCAGAAGAAGGCGGGACTACTGCAGCCTCTTCCTGTCCCAGAACAACCATGGCAAGTGGTTAGCCTGGACTTCATCACCGGGTTACCACCTACCGCTAGCGGTCATGACGCAATTCTTGTCGTCATTGACAAGTTCTCCAAAATGGGACACTTCATTCCAACACACACGACAGCACGCACCGAAGAAACAGCACAACTCTTCGTTCGCTACATCATCTCACAGCATGGCATTCCATCCACACTCGTCTCCGACCGAGACCCAAAGTTCACCAGCAAGTTCTGGAAGGAACTAATGTCTCTGCTCGGAACCAAACTCGCCCTGTCATCCGCTTACCATCCGCAGACAGAAGGACAGACTGAGCGCCTTAACCAGATTGTTGAGCAAATCCTCCGAGCAGCCTGCAAGGACGAAATCTCCAAATGGGACTTGCACCTGCCCATCTTAGAGTTTGCTTACAACAACGCTACACACGCCGCTACTGGACAGACGCCGTTCTTCCTCTGCTACGGACGCCACCCACTCACACCACAGAAACCGACTACATCAGCAATAGTCCAACCTGCACACGACTTCATCACAACCATGCATCAGCTTTGGGATCGGACTCACAAGCGCCTCCTCGATATTCAACAGCAACAGAAGCGCCAGGCCGATCGCCATCGCAACGACCACACCATCACCGTGGGAGACCAGGTGCTTCTCGACACTCGCAACCTAGACATCAGCCATCTCCCATCTAAACTTCGACCTCGCTTCTGCGGGCCTTCTCTCGTTGAAGCACAGGTCACTCCTGTTACCTTCCGCTTACGCCTGCCAGCCATCTGGAAGATTCACAACGCCTTCCATGTCCAACTTCTGAAGCCCTATCGGGATCCGAACACGATCTTCGTCGGACGCCAACCGCCGCCACCGCCCGTCCTCATCCACAACGAACCCGAGTACGAGGTCGAGTCCGTGCTTGCACACCGCCATCGTCGGAATGGCACCGTGGAGCTTCTCATTCGTTGGAAGGGTTATGATTCTTCTGAGGACAGCTGGGTCTCAGAGACCGACATGGGTAACGCACGTCGCCCTCTATATGACTACCTTGTCAAGCAGGGTGTTACTTCTACCACCCAGCTTTGAGGGGGGGAAGTGTGAGAGTACGACCTCGTTACACCACTTGGTCTTTCTCTTATTTCCTTCCTATTTCATTTCTCTTTTTATCCCATCTCATTTGGTTTCCTATTCTCCATTTTCCATTATCCTTTGGTTTCTTCTCTTATTATAATTATACCACCGACTAGGCTTGGGATGTACTAGACACGCTATCCAGCGTAATCCTGTCGTAATCCCTTAAAGCCAATAGCCTCGCGTGGCTATACGCAGGGTGATTCTATTTTCTAGAAGGGTCTATTTCTTTGGATAGGATAAACCTGGTTACCTGATGTACTATGGAAGTATAAAAACGCCTTGTATTCATCGATAGAGCAATCTTTCCTCGGGTTATTCGATCCTGTGACAGGCTCAAGGCGAAGATGCAGTGCTGTTCTTGGGTGATGACCAAGAGTCAGATGGCGAGGAGCCTGCATACTGCTTTTACGCACCGATACAACCTCCGAGCATGGATCATGCGCTAGCCGGGCCTCAACAGGGGAAGTGGCTCGTTTCAAGAGATGCAGAGTACAACAGCCAGATGGAGAATCACACATGGGACCTGGTGTACTTGCCAAATGGGAAGAAGGCAATACAGTGCAAGTGGCTGGCAAAAATCAAGACGGATGAGAAAGGAGAGCCATCAGTTTACAAGAGCAGGCTGGTGGCAAAGGGGTTTCAGAAGAAAGAGAAGGAAGATTACAAAGAAGTGTTTGCCCCAACTGCTAAGTCTCCAACGCTACGTGTGCTGCTGGCGGTAGCTGCTGTGCGCAAATGGAAGGTAAAGCAGATGGACATCGTAACCGCTTTTCTGTACGGCATTGTGGAAGAGGAGGTGTACATGGTACAGCCACCTGGCTATGAGGATGGAACCGGTCGTGTATATGGCTTGAAGCAGGCCCCGCGATGCTGATGCTCGACTCTGGTGCGTCTGCCTGCTTCTTCCGCGACCACACTTCGTTCACGTCGCTTCCCGCCTCTCCCGCTGTTGCGCTAGCTGACCCCTCCTCAGGTCTAGTAGTGCCCGTAGCTCCACTACCCTTCCCTGTACGGCGGTATCCTCGGGCTCTCTTACAGGCCTGCACATCCCCTCGTTCTCTAAGAACCTAGTTGGTGTTAGCTGTCTTCAGGACCTCAGCGTCACTACTACGTTCCCCGGACACGAGTGGTACGCGATCTGTATTGAGGCCGCCACAGGTGCTCCCTCACCACGTTCCCCCGAGACCCGGTGTCTGGCCTGTTTACGCTTGACATCGCGTTCCCTTTGGAAAGGGACCTTCCCATGTGCCTGCGTCTACCCAGGTCACTCGCTCACTCACCCGTCGCTTCTATGGCACCACCCGGCCCTCCCACGCCTGCGTTACATATCCCAACACGGTCTTGTCCTAGGTCTCCCTGCGTCGCTCCATGCCCTCCCTTCCTCGCTTGCTGTGAGAGTACGACACCGTTACACCAATTTCCCCTTTTCATATTTCCTTTCTATTTCATTCCTCTTTTTATCCTGATTTATTTGGTCTTTATCTCATCTCATTTGGTTTCCTATTCCTCATTTTCCATTATCCTTTGGTTTATCCCGTTATTATAATTTTATCACCGACCAGGCTCAGGATGTACTCGCGCTCTATATCTAGCGTAATCCTGCCATAATCCCTTAAAGCCAATAGCCTTGCGTAGCTATACGCATGGTGATTCTATTTCTAGAAGGGTCTATTCCCTTTGGATAGGATAAACCTGGTTACCTGATGTACTGTACTCTGGAAGTATAAAACCACCTTGTACTGATTGATAGTGCAAGATTGAGCAAACCTCATTTGATCTTGTCATACTTGGTAATTAGAGCCAAGGTTTTAGCTCAATGCTTAACCGCTGGGCCCCCAGGAGCATGCCGAGGATGGAGTCAAAACTTCAATTCCTGTAAGTACAATGCACTTTCATTTAAGTTTCGACAAACCTCGCGCAGTTGCACCTGGGGTCCCCTCAAAGGCGAGATGCATCGCCAGACGTTCGATGGACTGCATCGACGGAGCCGATTTTTCGCGGGGGCAAATGGCCTCGATCTCGCGAACGCGTCGCTTCTGGCGGAACACTCCCTGCGACATTCCGAGGAGTTCGCAGTTCGCGACGACACTTGGTGTTGCGCGGAAATCTGCGGAGCTGCGACCGACGACATCCGTCCGATGGAGATTCGACACTTCAGATCGACCGAGGCGAAACGAAATTCTCTTGAGCAAGTTCGAGTTTCAGCGCGAATGGGAATGGGACCTCGCAAGCCGCGAAATTCTTCGGAGCGTCCGATCGTTCGACAGCCGACATCGACGACCGAGAATTGCTGCAGGAAACGAGTCCACCCGGGCACCGGAAGCTGCTGAACACGACTCAAGGAATCTTCAGATCGCTTGGATTTTGGACCGTCGGATCTGCTTCTGCTTCAACGGACGAGATGGAGCACGAGTTCTGCACGAAGGAAGAATGACGCGGAGAACGAAAAGTCATCCGCCTTTGACATCATCACATCTTCTTGACAACCAAATTCGGACTCCTCCATTTGGTCACGAATTTGGCGCGCAAATCATCTGCAGAGTCAGAAATCTGCTGAAGAACTACCTACTTGGTAATAGCTGCAAGCAGACAACTGATAGGAGAACGTGGATCGTTGGATCGATGTGGAATTGACGGCACGAATGCAGCGGAGACTATACTATGGGAAAACATCACCATGGAGACAACATTCGTGACCAGAGACTGCACAATCGACGCATCTTTCAACTAGTGCTGATAAACCATACGATTTATTTTGACGAATTCATCTTCGTTAAAAATGGATAGACATCAACACAGCGAGATCTGCACACAGGAAAAATAATGGAGCTGCGTGAAGACATGTTCTCCATCAATGAGACACTTCATCTCATAAATTTGATCGACAACCTATGGGATTGCAGAGAAGTAGCCGTTTTCTCTTGCAATATTCCCGACATCAAGTTGCTGCGAAGGAGCAGATTTCGCACGCAACGATGACGCAGTGAACCCGTCTCGTCAAGGCCAGCGAGACACTACTTCGTAACATGGGCTGAACGATTTGTCGTCTTCAAGAATCTCAGCCATCCGAAGTGATTGATTGGAGCAGTCTCAACATCGACCTCACTGTGCGACACACCAATCATGCGTCGCGATTCCAGGTGTTAATGACCTGCGGGGAAAAATTTCCGTGCATGTCACGATGCTTGACAGATTGAGGAGTAATTAACCTCTAATCTGGCAAGTACTCCTTCACTAGCGACCCTACGGCACATGCATTGGAGGCGATTCCACCAAAAGCCGAAGCGTTACAAGCATCAGCGTAACTTCAACGATGCAGGAGAACGCCAAGCAACACGAGATGTCAACGAATGAGGGAGATGCGGACTACTACAACACGATCACGCGCTCTACCGACCGTACATCGGAGGCACGGATGAGCATACCAGGAATTGCTACCCGTGGATACATTGAGGGGAGAAGAAAAAAATCTCTTCATACCCTCGAATGAAACAATCACCGGCAGCAATGGAGCAATACATGTGTACCAATGTGCACGTGTTCCTAGTAGTTACGCCTGTTACACCCATCAGGAACACTCTACCGGGAAGAGGGAGTTGATGGATTCTCCTTCAACCAGTACGAGTTGAGAGAATTCTCTGCAGCAGCTGCCGCCGTCGCCATCGTCGCTACCGCCGCCGCCGCCGCAACAGAAGACTCGACACAACAGTCATATCCAAACCCTGATGGATAATTCACCGCTCAATGGAGATAATGCTGGATTATATTCCTGTATAATCGTAAAGTCCTGGTCAGGCACAGTACTATGATTTCCAGCTAGTGGGAAGGAGATACCACTATGCACCGGAATAGTTATGGCAATGCCAAACACCCTCAAGAGCCGGGAATATTTGCTCTTATGAGGATGGGAGGACTATGGTACTCTATTGGTATACAAGTCCTCATGGCCTATGGCTTTTCTTAAAGTCACAAAACCTGCATCGCAACCAATCCATCACCAGCACCAACTCCACGGAAGCAGATAGGCGTGAAATGGAGCGCCGACGCCACTCCGGATAGTGGACCCTGCGTATATCAAACAACACCCTTGTTTGCCGAAATGGAGCAAACTTCAACACAGATGCTGAGTAGCTGAGATGTCTTCGACATCAACGCTACTTCAAGGAGAGTAACAGAATGAGACAACACATGATGGCACCAGAAGACCTATCCCAATATGTGCGCCCAGACACCGATGCCTACTGATGGCCTCCGTGCTAAACTGGACGTGCACAAGCTCATACTGGATTGGCTGTTAGCAATACTCATTTGGAAATGGGAGACGATTATTTGGGAATAGCCCTTACATTCCCAGATGTCCTAACCCATCACCATGGGACATCTACGTAGCTGAGATTCCTTGCTTGAGTAACCACCGAGGGAAACTACCTTGGCGCCGATTCTGGAAGTTACCAGCCCCTCGTTTGTGGTACAAACCCCTCGCATGGTTTTGAAGACAAGGGATACGCTGAGCAGCACTTCGCATGTGTTGTTGTACTCAAGGCAGTGTGACTAGCAGACCGCGTGGTGGACAGGATTACTACTAGTGATTCTGCTCTCCAATCCTGCAGCACTACGATGCCGAGAGGGTACAACTTGCGACAACACTACGGCGTGGACCAGCATTCGACAGAAGCTGCATGTATCTGATACAACGCTGCTACAAAAGCAGGACTATGAAACGACTACAATACCACCAACACTTAGTCGTCTTCATACGTGGACGGGATGCGAGTAACACCAGGATGTGCTACCCGAGACTCAATGCATGCTACGGTGTGCCAGCTAGAGCACCCACCGAAAGGACAGTACATCTACTCTTCCGCTATAACATCTCGATCACGATCAACGCCATCCGCGTACCACCTACAGACGCAACCCGCTCACACCACAACAACCGACAAATCCATTTCATCTCCGTTGTCCATCAGCTCTAACACCGGACACGCCACTTGGACATCCAACAGCAGCAGAAGCACCTGGCTGCTCATCACTACAGTTGTCCATACCATATTCTCGACATCAGCCATCTTCCATCCAAGCTTCAACCTTACTTCTGTGGGACTATCCTCGTTGAAGCAAAAGTCACTTCAATCACCTTCCGCTTCCGCCTACCATCCACTCGGAAGATCCATAACGCCTTCCATACCAGCTTCTTAAACCTATCAAGACCAAACACGCTCTACACCGAATGCCAATCACCATCGCCGCGGTGTTCATCCACGCCATAGGACAACTACGTGCTCGAACACCGTCGTCGTCAGAATGGCACTCTGGAGCTTCTTCTTTGCTGGAAGGGTTGTGATACTTCTAAGGCTGCGTCTCTGAATTCGACATGGGTAACGCCCATCGTCCTCTTCGCGACAACCTTGTCAAGCAGGGTGTTACTCCTACCACCTAGCTTTGAGGGGGGGAAGTGTGAGAGTACGATACCGTTACACCAATTTCCCCTTTTCATATTTCCTTTCTATTTCATTCCTCTTTTTATCCTGATTCATTTGGTCTTTATCTCATCTCATTTGGTTTCCTATTCCTCATTTTCCATTATCCTTTGGTTTATCCTGTTATTATAATTAAATCACCGACCAGGCTCGGGATGTACTGGCGTGTAGCCACGCGAGGCTATTGGTTTTAAAGGATTACGGCAGGATTACGCTAGATTTAGCGCGCCAGTACATCCCGAGCCTGGTTGGTGATATAAATATAATAAGATGATAAACGAAAGGATAATGGAAAAGGAGGAATAGGAAACCAAATGAGACGAGATAAATACCAAATGAATCAAAATAAAAAGAGGAATGAAATAGAAATGAAATATGGAAAGGGGAAATTAGTGTAACGGGTTCGTACTCTCACATGTGCTAGTTCTGCGGGTGCTAGTCCTGGGTTTACTGTCGTGGCTTGTCCCGGTGGTCTAGGGGGTGGCACTGGTGCTGGAAAGGGTTCTCGTTCTGGGGGTGTTGGCGTGGAGCCTCCCGGAAGTAGCCGTGGTGCAGCTGGAGGTTTTGGTGTTGGCGTGGAGCAGAAGCAGCAGCAGTCGCCGCCGGTGTCCACCCTTCGCCTCCTCGGTCTTCCTTCCCGTGACCGTCAGCCTGCGCCTCCTCCGCCGCCACCTCCCCTGCACTGTGTTTCCTTCGTCGGACTCGTCTTCCGCTTGTTTCCCCCCTCGTTCTCCTCCTGCTTCTCCTCCTGTGCCTCCTCTTGTGTCTCCTGACCCGACTCTTCTCTCCCACTTCGGGTCTCGCCGTCTCTCTTGTGCTCGTCCTGTCTCTCCTGTTCAGTGTTCCCACCCTATGTTGCTTCGTTCCCACGCGTCTTGTCCTCCCCTCCTCCTGCGCCTCCTCCGTCGTCGCTTATTGCCGCTCCGCCTCATCTGTCTGACTACCTTCGTGCCGTTAGTCCTCTTGTTCCTTGGGTCCTTGCCTCCCTTGTTACCGACCCTTCTTTCCCTGTCTCGTGTCATGATGCGCTTGTCGCTGCCATCGCTGACTTTGCCTCTACCCGCCGCCTTGACTACGCCACCGCTCTAGTCTATGACCCTGTCCGTCCTCCGTCCGTCAGGGGTGCTCCTGCCCTTAGCACTGATGTCCTAGAGGACCGGCAGTACGAGATTGCTTTCCTGTATGAGGTCGCGCCTCATCTCTGCTCGAAGCTGCTAGTTCCTAAGGGTGATCCAGGGGCCTTCGTTTTCCAGACCCCTCGCACTTACGCTGAGGCAACCTTGGGACCATGGGCCTCCCAGTGGATAATTATCGTGGACGCGTAGATGGCATCTTGGAGATCCACCAGCACCTACGTCAACGCAGTTCCCCCACATGGGGTGAATGTAGTCGATGGTCGATGGCTCTTCAATGTGAAGCGCCCACCTGGAGAGCCGCCGGTGTTCAAGGCGCGCTACGTCGCGAGAGGCTTCAGTCAGCATGAGGGTGTTGACTTCTTCCAGACCTTCGCCCTGACCCCAAAGATGATTACTCTTCGGGCGCTGCTACACGTAGCAACACAGCGTGACTACAAGCTGCACTCTCAACTTCTCGACAGCATTTCTTCATGACAGTCTACACGAGCAGGTCTACCTACGCCACTGGCCAGGCTTCACCGGCACCTTCTCCCCAGGGACCCAGTGGCTCCTCCAGCGCCCGGTTTACGGCCTGCGGCAGGCACCCTGCGAGTGGCACGACACGCTGCGTGCTACGTTAGCTGACCTGCAGTTCTTCACGTCCTCTGCTGACCCTTCGCTCTTCGTTCGCTCAGGCCAGACTGCATTCTACATCCTTGTCTACGTAGATGACCCGGACTTCGCTTCTGCAGACAGAGACGCACTGGGCTCCGTGAAGGCCGAGCCACTGAAATGACACACCTGCACTAACCTTCGGGAGCTACACCGCTACCTTGGCCTGCAGATCTCCAGGGACAGAGCAGCGCACACCATCACTCTCATACAGTCACACTTGGTGCGCCAGGTCCTTCTGAGTTTCGGTCTTCAGTTCTCCTCCGCACCTCTGCAAGTAGACCACAGGCTCTCGGCTCCAGACCCTGACGAGTCGGTAGACTCTAGTGGTCCGTATGCTGAGCTGGTGGGTTGCATCATGTACCTGATAACTTGCACGCGTCTAGATCTCGCATGCGTTCTCAGAATCCTGGCTCGCTTTGTGGCGACAGGCAGACACCGACCGCAGCACTGGTCAGCAGCTAAGAGTGTTTTGCGTTATCTAGCAAGTACATCGGGCATGGGGCTAGTGCTAGGAGGACGCTGGCCAGTGGTCCTTACAGGACACACAGGCGCTTCATTGGCGGACGACGCTGAGACGCTCAGGTCCTCCCAGGGCTACTGCTTTAGCCTTGGTGCAGGCGCCATCTCGTGGATGTCCACCGACTCGTCGTCTGTCGCACAGTCTAGCTGTGAGGATTAGATCTATGCTGGTGCCATGGCGGCACAGAAGCTCCGCTGGCCAACCTTCTTGCTGACCTCCTAGCTCAGCCCCAGTCCTGTACGCTGACAACAAGGCCATGATCCTCCTGTGTCAGGAGCCTCGACTTGAGGGCAGAGCGAAGCACATCCAACTGCGGTACTTCCTCAGCGCCGCCAAGCCCGCGTAGTACCCTTGGCCTCCGGCGCCAACACAGCTGATATCTTTACTAAGGCGCTTGCGCCTAAAGATCATCAGCGGCACTGTGTACAGCTTGGTCTAGTTCTTGTAGCTCCTCATTTGCTAGGGCCTTGATTGTGTACTACTCTTTTATATATATTCTCTTGGCTGGCCTTGTGGTTTCTATTCCAGCGGCCGGACTAGTAGTGCCGCCCTGGTTTGCTCTTGTCTTGTTGTACTCTTGCTGAATGGTCTTCAGCCCTTGCCTCAGAGGCTGGACTAGCAGTGCCACCCTGAGCTTCGTGTCTCTTGCCAGGCACTGCCCCTTGTCTAGCCTAGGGGGTGTGTCAACATATATATTTGTATATGTTTATAGGTTAGCTAGGAGCATACCATAGAGTGTACAACACTTCGAACAATACTACCCTGTATGCACATTTCTTGTTAATTCGTTACCTTGAGAGACTGGCCTTGTGGCTCCTACTCCAGTGGCTGGACTAGTAGTGCCGCCCTGTGTTTCTCTTGGTTTTGTACCCTTGCTGACTGGTTTTTGGACCCTTGCCTCAGAGGTTGGACTAGTAGTGCCACCCTGAGTTGTGTGTCTGGTGCTAGTCATTGCCCCTTGTCTAGCCTAGGGGGTGTGTCAACATATATTTTGTATATGTTATCGGCTAGATAGGTGCGTACTAGTAGAGGGCACAACACCTTAGGTTATATTCCCTTGTACCCCATCATTCTAGCCAATCTTTCTACTCTGAGACCGTTTGCTATAATCAATCCGTTTGTGCTCACCTGTGGCCCTTCCCCGAGGATCTTCTCCAGGGCAACCCCAGCGGGTCACTCGACAAAATCCTCCCAAGTCTCGACCTCTCCTGACATTTCGATTTTGCGCTGCAACCAAGGCCCTCGCTAGGATTTCAGCCCGTCTGAAAGTCAGACCGGGTTTTTTCGCTTCGTTTGGCCATCAGACGGAAATTTTGCAGCTGTCTGAACTTCCAGACGAAACAGAGTGAGATGTCTGAAATTTCAGACGGAAAATTACGCTACATCACACTTAATTTTGCCTTGGAATCTCCATGCAGTACTGACTTTCTGCTGAGTTCCTGAACTTAGGCGATATAACTTAATTTGTACAAAGTGGCTCGAGCGAGTGCGTGTGGGAGGCGAAAAGAACTGGGGGGTATGAGAATCAAATTTGCAAAGGCAGTAGGGAAATCGGCGCCATCCATGTGGGAATTTTGTGAAGGGCCAATGGGCGCCCTTGCACACACAGGCCCCCGCAGACAAAGCCTACAGCGCACATCGGCAAAAAAAAATTCACACCGCCTCCAGCACAAACTGGGAGGCAATTTTTGTGAAGGGCCAGTCATTTCCCTCACAGCCCCCAGCACAGCATACATTGGCCTCTGATTTTGGTGAAGGGTCAGATAGTACCCTCACGGACGCCTCCAGCACGTATCGGGCTCTGATTTTGGCTAAGGGCCAATCAGCGCTCTCATACCACATGCCTATTAGAAAGAGTAATTGACTAGAATAGAAGGATACAGGGGTATATAGACTAGGGTGTTGTACCCTCTAAGGCACAAACCAGTATAGTCTACAGTAACCACCTAAGTTATATTTGACACACCCTCTAGACTATATAGGGGCAGTGCCTAACAAGAGAAGAGGCAGCTCAGGGCGGCACTACTAGTCCAGCCTCTGAGGAAAGGGTCTAAAGACCAGTCAAAGGAGTACAGACAAGGCAAGAGCAAGACCAGGGCGGCACTACTAGTCCAGCCACTGGGAGAGGCCACAAGGCCAGTCTGGGTAATATATAGAAAGGTCTGTACACAATCAAGGCCCTAACAAATGAGAAGCTACAGGAACAAGACCGAGCTGTACACAGTGCCGCTGATGATCTCTAGTCGCAAGAGCCTTTGTAAAGATATCAGCTGTGTTGGCACCGGAGGCCAAGTGTACTACGCGAGCCTGGTGACGTAGCTGCTACACCAAAGTTGGAGAGCCCTATAACAAGGAGGGACCAGCATGTGTGGGACTTTTGTCCTCACCTTGCAGCTGCAGCATTTGGGGTTTGGAGGCCAACCGGGCACAGTGTGAATTTTGTCTTGCCAGGCTGGTTGAACCTGAGGATGGGGAGTCAAGACTTTGACTCTTGTCATGTTCTTGACCATGGGCCTCCAGGGTCCTTCCCTTTCATCCTTCCCTTCCATCCCCACCTTCCAACTGTGCTTCAATGTTTTCCATCATAATCTTTGAACTTGTAGCCTTCAATGACAGTGACTCTGAGGACTGTCAACTTCTCCTAAGGCAGATTACCCCCCAGTGCGCCAAATGCCATAGCTCACTCGATAGGCTACCAAATCAAGTGATTCAACTTGCATTGGAAAGCGGATGCTGCACGCAACATCATATCCGATTTTCACAGTGTTTTCTCGATTCAATCTTTGGATATAGCTTTTCGAAGGTCGCGAAATTTCTGGGCACCATAACGAAGTGCTGCAGAAATTTCTAAGGAGCTGTCAAATCATCTGCTCATAGCCTTCTCCAACCAACAGCTGGTATCAGAGCCCATCATCACGCATTTGGGGACCTAAAATACGATGGGAGATAAGGAGGACTCTGGTGGAGGTGACACTTCAGCCCAAGGAGGCAGCTCAACCCAAGTTTCTGGCATAGCAGCGCAAAGGGGAGCGCGTACAAGCCAGGGGTCACTGCTTAAGGAGGTGCTGAAGAGCTTCACCATTGAGAAGTTCCCTGGAGATGGCTATGATGATTGGGCATGGAAGATGCAGCTCTACTTTCGACAAATTGGCCTCTTGAAGCTCATGATTGGAACGGAGCCAAGGCTGTCACAGGATCGAATGTGTCGAGGAAAGATTGCACTATCGATTGATACAAGGCGCTTTTATACTTCCAGAGTACATCAAGTAACCAAGTTTATCCTATCCAAAGGTAATAGACCCTTCTAGAAGATAGAATCACCCTGCGTATAGCCACGCGAGGCTATTGGCTTTAAGGGATTACGGCAGGATTACGCTAGATATAGTGCCCCAGTACATCCCTAGCCTGCTCGGTGATATAATTATAATAGCAGGATAAACCAGGGATAATGGAAAAGAGAGAATAGGAAACCAAATGAGATGAGATAAAAAGAGAAATGAAATAGGAAGGAAAGAAGGAAAGGCCAAGTGGTGTAACGGGGTCGTACTCTCACACTTCCCCCCCTCAAAGCCGGGTGATAGAAGTAACACCTTGCTTTACGAGGTAGTCATGCAGAGGACGACGGGCGTTACCCATATCGGTTTCAGGGACCCAGCTGTCCTCAGAAGGATCATAACCCTTCCAACGAATGAGAAGCTCCAGGGTGCCATTCCGACGACGGCGATGTGCAAGCACGGACTCGACCTTGTATTCGGGTTCATTCTGGATGAGGACGGGCGGTGGCGGCGGCGGTTGGCATCCGACGAAGACTGTGTTCGGATCCCGATAGGGCTTCAGAAGTTGGACATGGAAGGCGTTGTGAATCTTCCAGGTAGCTGGCAGGCGTAGCGGAAGGTAACAGGAGTGACTTGTACTTCAACGAGGAAAGGCCCGCAGAAGCGAGGTCGAAGCTTAGATGGAAGATGGCTAATGTCCAGGTTGCGGGTGTTGAGGAGCACCTGGTCTCCCACGGTGATGGTGTGGTCATTGCGATGGCGATCAGCCTGGCGCTTCTGTTGCTGCTGAATGTCAAGTAGGCGCTTGTGGGTCCGATCCCAAAGCTGATGCATGGTGGTGATGAAGCCGTGTGCAGGTTGGACTGTAACTGAGATTGTCGGTTTTTGTGGTGTGAGTAGGTGGCGTCCGTAGCAGAGGAAGAACGGCGTCTGTCCAGTAGCGGCATGTGTAGCGTTGTTGTAGGCAAACTCTAGAACGGGGAGGTGCAAGTCCCATTTGGAGATCTCGTCCTTGCAGGCTGCTCGGAGGAGTTGCTCAACAATCTGGTTAAGGCGCTCGGTCTGTCCGTCTGTCTGCGGATGGTAGGCGGATGACATGGCGAGTTTGGTTCCGAGCAGAGACATCAGTTCCTTCCAGAACTTGCTGGTGAACTTGGGGTCTCGGTCGGAGATGAGTGTGGTAGGAATGCCATGCTAGGAGATGATGTATCGAACGAAGAGCTATGATGTTTCTTCGGTGCGTGCTGTCGTGTGAGTCGGGATGAAGTGTCCCATTTTTGAGAATCTGTCGATGACGACAAGGATTACGTCATGACCGCTGGTGGTAGGTGGTAACCCGGTGATGAAGTCCAGGCTAACCACTTGCCATGGTTGTTCTGGGACAGGAAGAGGCTGTAAGAGTCCCGCCTTCTTCTGTTTGCTGCTCTTCATCCGTTGACATGTATCACACGAGGTGACGAATTTCTGGACATCGTCTGCCAAGTGGGGCCAGTAGTAGTGCTTCGCGATACCGGTCAAGGTCTTGTTGCTACCGAAGTGTCCGGCATATAGGACGTTGTGGTATACTTCGAGTAGTAACTGACGCAAAGGAGGGTAATTGGGTACCCAATTTTTCGTTGATCCTTTCCTTTACGCATTCCACTGTTCCACTGTAGCAAGTGTTGCCTTCTCTGCCAAGGGAATTTCGGGGTCGATGGTGTACCCGTGTGTGAAGAGTCCCTTGAGTAGTGGATTCATCCCTTCAATCTGGATGGCGGCAACGTGTGCAGGCTGGCTGAGGGCGTCGGATTTGTTTTTGTGGCTGAGCTTGTACACGATGTCGTAGTGGAAGTATGTCTCGAGGAAGTCAATCCACCGGACCTGCCGCCTGGAAAGGGTTGGTTGTGTCTTCAAATATTTCAAGCTGCAGTGGTCGGTATAGACGGTTGTTTTTCGTCCTTCGAGATAACATCTCCACGCTTTGAAGGCGATGATGATAGCAAGAGCCTCTTTGTCGTGTATCGGGTAATTTAGTTCTGCCCCGTGTAGTTTCTTGCTGAGGTAGGCAATTGGTTGCAGTCCATTCCCTTGGTCTTGCATTAAGGCTGCTCCCACTGCCTGGTCGCTGGCGTCAGCTTCGATGACGTAGTCGCGTTCGGGATCTGGCAAGATGAGTACAGGTGCGGACGTGAGTGCTTGGTTCAGCTGCTCCATGGCCTCCTCGTGTTTCGGCTCCCATTTGTAGGGCGTGTTCTTCTTCAGCAGATTCGTGAGTGGTGTCGCGATTTTCACGTACTGAGGCACGAACCTGTTGTAATAGTTAGCGAAGCCTAGGAACTGCTGCAACTCCTTAACGTTCTCGGGTGTCTTCCACATGCGTACGGCTTCAATCTTCTTGGGGTCGACGTGAAGTCCTTGAGCGCTCACCATGTGTCCTAGGAATTGGACTTTCTCTAGAGCGAATTCGCTCTTGGATAGCTTGACGTAGAACCGTTCTCGTCGAAGAATTTCGAAGACGGGTCGCAGGTGTTCGACGTGCTGCTTCATGTCGCGCGAGTAGATGAGGATGTCATCTAGGTACACCACCACGCACTCGTCCACGAGTGGGCATAGAATGTGATTCATTTCGGCTTGGAACGTTGCTGGTGCGTTGGTAAGTCCGAACGGCATTACCAAATACTCGTACGACCCGTGTCGAGTTCGGAAGGCCGTTTTGTGAATGGAGTTGTCCGCCATTCGTATCTGCCACTATCTGGACCGCAGATCCAGTTTGGAACATGCCGTAGCTCCCCGAAGCTGGTCAAGCAGGTCATCAATTCATGGTATCGGATATTTATTCTTGATGGTCTGCTTGTTGAGAGCCCGGTAATCGATGCACATGCACAGGCTTCCGTCCGGTTTCGGTGTGAAGAGCACTGGGGCACCGTATGGCGAAGTGGATGGTCGGACGAGTCCTTTGGCGAGGAGATACTCGATTTGTTTTTCATGTCGGCTAGCTCAGTGGGGCTGAGCCAATATGGTGCTCGGAAGGTCGGCTTCGAACCCGGTTCCTCCACGATCTCGTGGTGATGCGTTCGGTATGGCGGTAGCTCGTTCAGAAGGTCGTCAGGAAGAATGTCTTGGAACTCCTTCAGCAATTCCTTGATCTTTCCTGGAAGTTCCGAGGTCTTCTTTCCTTCGTTCTCCACCTCTGTTGCTATCGCCAGGAATCCGGTGTCGGTTCGCTTCACGTCCTTCTCGAATCGTGCGAGTGTCTCCACTGGGATATCTCCTGTATCGTCCCAGTTTGGTAGTTGGACTCTCCTTCCATTGTTGCAGATGCTTGCGGTGTGGTTTACCCAGTTGATCTCGGGGTTGAATCTTTTTAGGAAGTCTCTCCCGAAGATCAAGTCAAGCCCTTTGATGTTGGTGATGGGGAGTGCAAGTCTCCAGCGTAGTGGTCCAATTTGTAGGTGTAACATTGCTTCACCGTGTACTGGTAACTTGCTGCTGTCCACCATCGTTGTAGAGAATACTGAAGGCTTGTACTCTTCCCGAAGTCGGTCGATTACTGCCTTCTCGCAGATGGTGTGCGATGCTCCGCTGTCCACGAGTGCTTGGAGGCGTCGTCCTTTGCAGATGACCTCGAGCACGAGGGGCGGGTGTTGCTCGGAGTATCCATAGATAGTTTCATTAATAGGGTCATAGGGTACATCCCATTATTCCGTACACACATTTTTGTTGCTTTCTCCTCCTGAGCTAGCAGCTGGCCAAGGCTGCTTTGACGACAGTGCGTGTCGTTGATGCCGAGTTTGCTGAACTGGATGCATTCGGAGGAGGAGTTCGGGGTTTGTGCAGCTTCTTGTAGACCCCCAGCTTCCTCTTGAGATGCTTCAGCTCCACCGACGTCTTCCCTGGGGAGCGGGTAGTCGTTGTGGGCTGGTGTCGGGAGAGGACGTTGACTCCGTGGAAAGGTCGGTTACTTTCCACACTCCTTAATTTTTTCCCCAAGTTGTCTGGTACCGCTACAATCTCCACATTTTTCTGCTTCTTTTGGAGTCCCTCCCGAAATTTCTCCATGGCTCTAGCCCCTCCAAAATTACAAGTTTTCATTAAAGCATCTTTATAGGATAGCTTTAACAAATCCTTATAATTTCTTGGGTCTTCAAGGTGTTTCCCCGTCTCAACAGAGTCTTTTTTCGCGGAGTTAGATTTTTTTCTCGGCGTTTTCCTCTGGCGAAGATTGGTCATGGGGTGAAGATTTTCCCCCATCATTTCCTCCTTCTCGCGTCGAATTAGCTTCGTCGAAGTTGATTTTCCCGGTATCCCGCGGCCGCTTCCGGATCTTTTCTTTTTCGCCAGCTAGATCCGCAATCACTGGCGACTCCAGTTTTTTGTCTTCTGATTGGTCGAAGGATTTCCGCCACTGTTGCGTGCCTGATACTCAGCGCATGCGGCTTTCATTTTGTTGTATTCGAAGATTCGATGGCCCGGCACCCCGCAAAAATCACACGTGTAGTTGGTGTTTTTCGGACGTGGCCGCCCGTCGAACCTGTCGATTTCCATCGGGTCGGCGAACGTGGTGTGAGCCGAGCGGTCGCCCTGTCGCGTACTGCCGACGTGCGTCCGTCGTGTCCCGGCGTTGACCATGTCGAAGCGCTCCGCTGCCAAAATGACGTCACTGTAGCTCGCGTAGTTTGACGCCGCTACATGTCGTTTGACTTCGGTCTTCAGCCCGACGAGATAAGACTGTACTTTTTTCCCTTCGGTCAGGTCGGGAATTCGGTTATAAAATTCTTCCATCTGCTGCGTGTACTGTGCTACACTCCCGAACTGTCGATGGCGATGGATTTTTTCCTGGGCAAGGAACCCTAAATTTATCGGCTCGAAATGTTTCAGCAGGTCAGCGCGGAACAGCTGCCACGTGGCTTCACCGTGGATGAAGGTACTGTTGCCGCCAATCCACTCAAGTGCCGGCCCTCGCATCAGTGTTGCCGCGAGTCGTACGCGTTGACCGTCCCAGACTGGCGAGCTCCATCCGACGGCTGCGAAGTAGATCTCCATCCCGGTAATCCATCTGCGGGCGTCGGAGTTTCAATCGCTCGGATCGAACGGCTCTGGTGGGCGCGGTTTCGGAGCCTCGAGAAACTGTTATGACTGCTGCGTCGTCGTCGTTGTCGAATCGTGCTACGCTCCGGCGAGTCGAGTTACTCGCTCGAACTCGTTCCGCCAAGCTTTGCGATCGGCTCGCATCTCCTCCCGAAGGGCTGCGATGCTCGCGAAGAGCTGCTGGGTAACCTCGGCGTTATCGAAGGTCGCCATCCTTTTCAAAACACGTGCGCGGGGGGGGGGGGTAATTCACAAAACGCGGAGCTGGTGCTTACCAGAATCGGCGTTGAATTCGTCGCCCCCGGCGGTTTTTCGAGGCATGTTTTCCCGCTGCTGCCGCTTTGTTGAGCGCAGCCGAGTGAGAAAAGCTCTGATTAGCAAGTGTCACAATATCGAATGTGTCGAGGAATGATTGCACTATCGATTGATACAAGGCGCTTTTATACTTCCAGAGTACATCAGGTAACCAGGCTTATCCTATCCAAAGGGAATAGACCCTCCTAGACGATAGAATCACCCTGCGTATAGCCACGTGAGGCTATTGGCATTAAGCGATTACCGCAGGATTACGCTAGATATAGTGCCCCAGTACATCCCTAGCCTGGTCGGTGATATGATTATAATAGCACGATAAACCATAGGATAATGGAAAAGAGAGAATAGGAAACTAAATGAGATGAGATAAAAAGAGAAATGAAATATGAAGGAAAGAAGGAAAGGCCAAGTGGTGTAACGGGGTCGTACTCTCACAGACGGGGTGCCGCAGGAGCCACTGGGTGCCAGGAGGAAAGGCACCAGTGAAACCCTGAGGGCGGCGCATGTAGACCTGCTCGTCTAGACCGCCCTGAAGAAACGCAGTAGAGAAGTCGAGGGAGTGAAGCTCGTAGTCACGCTGAGCTGCTACGTGTAGCAGCACCCAAAGAGTAGTCATCTTCGAGGTCAGAGGGAAGGTCTGAAGGAAGTCCACCCCCTCACGCTGATTGAAACCTCTAGCCACGTAGCGCGTTTTGAACACAGACGGCTCTCCATGAGGGCGCTTCACCTTGAAGAGCCAGCGGTCGTCGACTACGGTCACTATGGGTGGGGGAACTGCGTCAACAATGGTGCCGGTGGATCTCCAAGATGCCATCTCCTGCTCCATGGCAGCTATCCACTTAGAGGCCCAGGGTCCCGAGATCGCGTCAGCGTAAGTGGGAGGGGTCGGGATGTCAAAAGCGTTGGGGTCACACTCAGGGACTAGAAGCATGGAACAGAGATGGGGAGCAGCCTCGGACAGGAAAGCAAGCTCGTACTGGCGGTCCTCGAGGACGTCACTGCCGAGGGCAGGAGCACCCCCGACAGACAGAGGACAGGCAGGGTCAGAGACCAGAGCGGTGGCATAGTCAAGGCGGCGGGTAGAGGCAAAGTCAGCGACCACAGCGACAAGAGCGTCAAGACGCGAAACCGGAACAGACGGGTCGGTAACGAGAGAGGCAACGACCTGAGGAACAAGAGGACGGGCTGCATGAAGGTAGTCAGATAAAGGGGGGGGCGCAACGACAAGGGAGGACGGAGGAGACGACGGGAGAAGGGGAGGACGAGACGCGTGGGAACGAAGCAACATAGGGTGAGAGCGCGAGACAGGTGAGACAGGGCGAGCACGGGAGGGACGGCAAGACCAGACGTGAGACGGAGGCGTCGGGTCAGGAGACAGAGGAGGGGACACAGGAGGGGAACGAGGGGGGAGACGAGCCGGAGAGGAGTCCGGGGGAGGAAACACAGGGTCATAGACAGGTAGAGGAGGAGGCACAGATGTGGGGTCAGGGGAGGGAAGCCCGAGCAGGCAAAGAGCTGACACCGGCGGGGACTGCTGCTGCGGCGGTGCGATACCGACACCGGGACCGCAAGCTGCCTAATGGCTACCTCCAGAACACTCCACTCCAGCACCCCCGGAAGGAACTCCCCCAGAGCTCAGAACCCCTCGAGCACCGGTACCACCCCCAGGCCCGCCGGGACAAGCCACGACAGGAGTCCCATGACTAGTACCCACCCCAACTCCAGCACCCCCAGAGTCAACGAACTGCAGCTGCGACGGCTGTGGCTGCGGCGGCTGCAACGATGGCTGCAGCGGCGGCGGCGACGACGACGGCGACGACGGCTGCGACAGCGGTGGCGAAGGCGGCTGCGGAGGCGGCGGAGGAGGAGACACTGGAGGAGGGGCAGGCAGCGAGGACTTCACCGCAGGACCACCAGAGTCAGAAGACTCCTCAACCGGGACAACCGACGTAAGTGGGGTGACGTGGGACACACCAGAGGGGGCAGGACGGGGAGGGGGAGGGAATACCGGGGAAGGGGTGACCAGGAACAGCGGGGGAGTAACCGGGGGACCTCGGTGGGGGAAGCGGCAGAAGAAGAAGACGGAATCGTCAAAGGTGACGTCGCGAGAGTGAAACAACCAGTCAGACGCGTCAAGGGGGAAACCGAGGAAGACACAGGGAAGGGTGCGGGCAGTGAGCTTGTCTGTGCCGAAGGCACGAACGTGAGCAAGGCAGCCCCAGACGTGAAACACAGACGCGTCACCAGGTGACCCAGACCAAAGAAGGGTCGGCAAAACCTGCGGCTGCTGGGGGTGCGGCCACAGGTTAAGCTGGTGAGCGGCGTAGCGAACGGCGAACGGCCACAGAAAATGGGGTGCACTGGCATGGATCATCAAAGTGCGAGCCACCTCCATGACCAAACCGATGCGTCGCTCAGCGACCCCATTCTGCTGCGGGGAGTCCGGCAAGGTGAACGTCTGGGCGATGCCCTCCGCACGGCTGAAACGTAGTGGTGACGCCAAGGTCCTGGAGGCAGCCGACACCAACTAGGTTCCTGGAGAACGAGCGGATGTGCAGGCCTGTGAGGGAGCCCGAAGGAACCGCCGGACAGGGAAGAGTGGTGGAACTGCGGCCGACTACCGGGTCGAAGGAGGGGTCAGCAAGAGAAACTGCAGTAGGAACAGGAATCGGCGTCAGCGTGGTGGAGTCGCGGAACAAACACCGGGAAGCGCCAGAGTTTAAGGTGAAGGAAAGCGCAGCAGTGGCGGCCGTAGTCGAAGCAGCGATGGAAGCACCAAGGCTAAACAAAGCAGGGGATCCTACGCCTGATGCAACAGGGGAGTCTAAGCTAGGCACACCTACAATAGGCAACAGGGGGTAATAAGAAGGAAGCAAACTAGAGTCATCAGCATACATCACATGCAGGGCAGCAACAATGTCATCCATACCCATATCAAAAATCTGAACTCTACGACGAAGCAAGCTGTGCCAGTCTGGGAGCTTGGGCGACGGGCCGAAGCGCTGATGAAACAGGTCGGCCAGGCGACGGAAACAGCGGACGGAGGTGTGACCGATCTTACCGCAAACGAAGCCACGGCGAGGACTGGTCTGGAGCTGGTACTGACAGCGCGCGTCACCCGGACCACCACCCGGCAGCCCACCACGCTCACGACCACCACCGCCAGCGCCACCACCAGCGCCAGGCCACCCGGGTGGGAGACCACTCGCCGGCCTCGGCTGCTGCGGCAGCTGAGGCTGGGGCGAGAACTGCTGCAGCGGCTGGCGCGTGTCCGGCTGCGACACCTGCAGCTGCTGTGATGGCTGCTCGGCTGCACCTGTCAGGGTCCCCTCGTCCGCGTTCCCACCAGGTGACCCAACTCCACCGCCACCTCCACCTGCACCCCCACCCCCTCCGCCGTGCCCAGCCTTGGGGCGGCGACCCTTCCCCGAACGGAATTGTTCTGTAGCGGCGGTCTCAGCCACAGCAGCAGAACCGTCGGAGAAGGTGCACTGAGCAGGGGCTCAACCCTGAAAGATAGGGAACAGCACGGTACCGTTGGTCTGGGCGATAGAGCGGTGGCGGGTCTCTATGGCGGACAGGGTGTCAACAAAGTCAGTGAGGGTGAGGTCACCGGGGTGGACGCTAAGGAAGCGGTCGCGGGCAGTAGCAAGGAGGTCAGGGAGGCGGCTGGCCAGCAGGTAGAGAGCAGAGCAGAGGGGCGGTTGATGAGCGCGAAGCTGTGTGTCAGTGCAGGCAGCGCGCTAGATCTCGTCTATCGTGCGCAGGTGGGCGGCCGGGTCAGCGACAGTGGGGAACGACGCAAGGTCAGGGAAGAGCATGGGGAGGATCAGGCGACCTACCGAGGCAGTGGGCGGGGTGAAATAGCGCTGGACAACAGCATCTAGGAAAGCCTGGGCAGTGGTGACGGACCTAAAGCGAGGGCGCTCAGACAGGGGGAGGGCATGGCTGATAGCAAGCTGTGCAACAGCATCACGCGACAGCCAGACGGAGCGAGCAAGGGCAGCGGCCGCGGCGGACTCACGCTCAGCAGACGAGAGGTCAGCGGGCAGCGCAGCAGGGGGGTCTGGGCAGGGGAGCGTACCGTCAAGGTGGACAGACAGCGAGTGACCATGCTGCCGCTGACGAGTGAGGTCGACTAGCCACGCCTCAAACTCAATCGGCTGGCCCTCAGCGTCAAAGCGAAGCACCTCGCCATCAGGAACGATGCAGGGCGGTGTAGAGAGGTGCGGTGCAGTGCAGTGCGGCGCCGTGCGGTGCAGTGCGGTACAGCACGGTGCAGAGCGATGCAGTGCGGTGCAGAGCGGTGCAGAGCGGTGCAAAGCGGTACAGTGCGGTACAACGCGGTGCAATGCGGTGCAAAGCGGTGCAGGGCGGTACAGTGCTGTGCAAAGCGGTGCAATGCGGTACTGCGCGGTTGCAGGGCGGTGCTGGTCGGGAAGAACGGGCCGGGCACGAGTCGGCGGCGGGCCGGCGACGAAGCAAATGCGGGGCTGGCGGACGGCGGACGCGAGGGGCCGGCAAGGAGCAGGCACGGGGCCGACGAGAGGCTGGCACGAGGGTCCGGTAAGGAGCGGGCGCGACGGGGCCGGCTAGGAGCGGGCAAGGCGGCACGAGGGGCCGGCTAGGAGAGGGCGCGACGGCTCAGGGGAGGGACGGCCAGGACAGGCGCGACGGTGAGAAGGGCGGGGGCTGGCTAGGGGCACGCGCGACGGCGAGCAGGGCCGGCTAGGACGGGCACGACGGTCAGGGACGGCCGCGAGACGGCTAGGAACGACCGCGACGGCGGCTAGGAACGGTCGCGACGGCTAGGAACTGCCGCGACGGCGGCTAGGGACGGCCGCGTCGGCGGCTAGGGACGGTCGCGACAGCTAGGAACGGCCACGACGGCTAGGAACGGCCGCGAGACGGCTAGGGACGGCTGCGAGACGGCTAGGAATGACCGCGATGGCGGCTAGGAACGGTCGCGATGGCGGCTAGGGACGACCGCGACGGCGGCTAGGAATGGTCGCGACGGCGGCTAGGGACGGCCGCGACGGCTAGGAACGGCTGCGAGACGGCTAGGGACAGCCGCGAGATGGTTAGGAACGACCGCGACGGCGGCTAGGAACGGTCGCGACGGCTAGGAACGGCCGCGACGGCGGCTACGGACGGCCGCGACGGCTAGGAACGGCCGCGAGACGGCTAGGGACGGCCGCGAGATGGCTAGGAACGACCGAGATGGCGGCTAGGAACGGTCGCGACGGCGGCTAGGGACGACCGCGACGGCGGCTAGGAATGGTCGCGACGGTGGCTAGGGACGGCCGCGACGGCTAGGAACGGCCGCGAGACGGCTAGGGACAGCAGCGAGATGGTTAGGAACGACCGCGACGGCGGCTAGGAACGGTCGCGACGCCTAGGAACGGCCGCGACGGCGGCTAGGGACGGCCGCGGCGGCTAGGAATGATCGCGAGACGGCTAGGGACGGCCACGACGGCGGCTATGAACAGCCGCGACGGCTAGGAACGGCCGCGAGACGGCTAGGGACAGCCGCGACGGCGGCTAGGGGTGGCCGCGACGGCTAGGAATGGGCGCGACAGCGGCTAGGAACGGCCACGACGGCTGCTAGGAACGGTCGAGACGGCAGCTAGGGACGGACGCGACGGCTGCTAGAGCCTAGGGCGGAAGCGTGGGCAGGCTAGGGGGGGACCTAACCTACTATGATACCATATCAGAAAGAGTAATTGACTAGAATAGAAGGATACAGGGGTATATAGACTAGGGTGCTGGACCCTCTAAGGCACAAACCAGTATAGTTTACAGTAACCACCTAAGTTACATTTGACAATGCCTGCAGAAAACGTTTCCAAAAGAAAGAATACGCGCTGTCTGCAGACTCATACGAAATATTACATGCAGCCTTAAATTTCAGATGAAAATAAAACATTGCTCTTAACGATCAGACCAATTTTTCAGGGTTGTCTAAACTTTCAGATGAACCTAAAAAATCAGGTCTGAAAATCAGATCATCAGACCGATTTAGTCTGATAAAATGGGCCCTGGTGTTAAATATGTAAGCTAGGAGAAGGCCGCCATGGAATGGCGGCCAGAGGTTTAGCTAGGGGAAGAAAACGAGACGAGAGAAAAGGTGAGTTCGATTAGGAAGGAAGAGAGGTACAAGGAGGGGATTGTACCCTCTACAATACGCTTCAGTAACAACTACCAAGCCTATCAATTATATAACTTATATAATTTTAACACACCCCCTAGGCTTGGTAGTCACACACCCCCACACCCCCTAACCTAGCACCCCCATACCCAGCAGTCACAACTACTCCAGCACGGCCGACCCCAACGCCCTGGAGATGGCGACGGCGGCAGACCCGGCAGCGGCGACAGCGACGGGGACGATGAGCGTGCAGCGGCAACAGGCCTGCGGCGACGATCATGGCGACGGCGACGACTTCGGCTTACGATGGCGGGCGTGCAGCAGCCCCCGCCCTTCCGGCGGCATGTCCAGGCTCCTCGGTGACGGGGACGGCCATCACGAGGCAATCGTCGACTTTGGCAAGGAAGGGGGAACGGAAGGGAAGGAAAGGGGGGGGGGGGGGGGAGCGAGGCGTAGTCCAGAATCACGCCGGCGGGTGCAGAGCGGGCGGCAGGTCCGGCGGCACCACTGACGATGCGCGGCCGGCTGTCGCCCGACGACACCGCCACGGCAGCCAAAAGACGCCGCCGCAGCGCGACGTCGATGCCGCGGCGGCGAGGCGGGAGTGCAAAAGTAGCACGACTAGGCCGCCGCGTCATTTCGGAGAGGCTGCCACGGCGGCACGGAAAGGCAAGGCCACCACGGCGGCAGGAAAACTAAAGGCCGCCATCGGCGGCACGGAACGAAGACAGGCGAAAGACAAGTACGCGGCGGAAGCGTGGGGAGCAGGCCCGTAAACGGTCACCTGCTCTGAAACCATGTTAAATATGTAAGCTAGGAGAAGGCCGCCATGGAATGGTGGCCAGAGGTTTAGCTAGGGGAAGAAAACGTGACGAGAGAAAAGGTGAGTTCGATTAGGAAGGAAGAGAGGTACAAGGAGGGGATTGTACCCTCTACAATACGGTTCAGTAACAACTATCAAGCCTATCAATTATATAACTTATATAATTTTAACACCTGGCTGCAACTTGTATTGATTCTTCTGCCCCTTTTTTGGCTGCTAATGGTAGTTGACATTGCATTTTTCATCCTGCTCGTAGTTTTCAACCGAGCGGACCTGGAAATGCACGACAAATTACCGTACTGTTCCTTTTTTTTTCTGCATACAACGAGGAGGGTGTTATGTAAAATGCAACCCCAGAAAAGCGGGTGCTCTAAAAAATGCACCCTATCATAAGCTCTCCCCCGCACAAACCACCCATGGAGTGACTTTTTCGGCGGGTGTTGTATACGGGGGATTACGGTAGTACAAGGGTTCAACTCAAGATTTCCACTGTGCTATCAAGCACTCTGTCCCAAGGACTTAGCCTTCTGAAAAGAGCATAGGGCTATTCTCAGCCCAACATATTCTACAGCAAAAACTTTGCACTAATTGTCAAATATATGTATAACTCATATTTGTATAGACTGTATAGGGTCACCTCTTAGAGGGTACAACACTCTTAGGTATATACACTTGTTCTCTCCCTCTATGCAATCATTCAGTTTTTCTTTGAGATGGTATCACCCGTAGGTTGGTTCCTCTCCACCTACCGCTTCCGCACGTGCCTCCTAGGCCCCGCCACCCCCTCCGTTCCTCCTAGGCCCCGTCGCGCCCCCCTGGGCCCCACCGCGCTGCCTAGGCCCCGTCGCGCCCCCCTGGGCCCCATCGCGCTGCCTAGGCCCCGTCGCGCCCCCCCTGGGCCCCATCGCGCTGCCTAGGCCCCGTCGCGCCCCTCCTGGGCCCCTTCGTGCCCCGTAGGCCTCGTCGCGCCCCCCTGTGCCCCATCGTGCCTCCTAGGCCTCGTCGCGCCCCCCTGGGCTCCATCGCGCCTCCTAGGCCCCGTCGCGTCCCACTGGGCCCCATCGCGCTGCCTGGGCCCCGTCGCGCCCCTCCTGGGCTCCTGTAGCGCTTCCTCGCCCGTCGCGCCCCCCCCTGGGCCCCTGCAGCGCCTTCTAGCCCGTCACGCCCCTCCTCGGCCCCTCGTGCCTCCTCGACCCCGTCGCACCTGCCTGGCCCCGTTGTGCCTGCCTGGCCCCGTCGAGCCTGCCTGGCCCTCGCCGCGCTGCCTGGCCCCGCCGCGCCTGCCTGGCCCCGTCGCGCCTGCCTGGCCCTACCGTGTCTCCTGGCCCCGTCGCACCTGCCTGGCACTGCCGCACCTGCCAAGCCCTGCCGCGCCTGCCTGGCCCCGCCGCACCTGCTTGGCCCCGCCGCGCCTTCTGGCCCCGCCGCGCCTGCCTGGCCCTGCCGCGCCTCCTGGCCCCGACGCCCCTGACTGGCCCGCCGCGCCTGCCTGGCCCTGCCGCGCCTTCTGGCCCCGCCGCGCCTTCTGGCCCCGCCGCGCCTGCCTGGCCCTGCCGCACTGCCTGGCCCCGCCGCGTCTTCTGGCCCCGCCGCGCCAGCCTGGCCCCGCCGCACTGCCTGGCCCCGCCGCGCCTGCCTGGCCCTGCCGCGCCTCCTGGCCCCGCCGCCCCTGGCTGGCCCGCCGCGCCTGCCTGGCCCAACCGCGCCTCCCTGGCCCCACCGCACCTGCCTGGCCCCGCCGCGCCTTCTGGCCCCGCCGTGCCTCCTGGCCCCGCCGCCCCTGACTGGCCAGCCGCGCCTGCCTAGCCCTGCCGTGCCTGCCTGGCCTTGCCGTGCCTGCCTGGCCCCACCGTCCCTGCCTGCCACTTTCGCCCCGGCTCGTCCTGCTGTGCCGCCTCGGGCTCCGTCTCCTCCGCTCGCCCGTGCTGAGGCGCTTCGTGGCCACTGTGCTGGAGGGGGCTGTAGCTGAGTTCCTGTGGAGCTATGCCGCTGACCCTGCACGATGGCGGACTTCGTGCTCCGACTGGACGCTGAGGGCCATGCGGTTGACTTCGCCGCCTGGCTCTCCGATCTCCGCCGCCACCTCACAGGTCAGCGTCAGGATGGCCACTCTTTGGTTGTCCATGTTGACTGCTTGCTCCCCCGCCCCCCTGTACCTGCCCCCCTCCCTGCTGATCCCTCCTCTGATGATCGTGAGACCTTCTCTACTACTGCGCTTGCCCGTGCGGTCTGGGCCTCCCGCGATGCAGTCGCTCAGGTAGCCATTAGCCATGCCCTTCCTGTCTCTGAGCGCTCGCGTTTTGCTACTATTGAGACGGCCAAAGCTTACTTAGACGCTGTTATTGCCCGCTATTCCACACCCGCGTCTGCTTCTGCTGGTCGCCTGCTCTTCCCTATGCTTTTCCCAGACCTTGCAGCTTTCCCTACCGTCGCAGACTTTGCCACTCACCTGCGTGCTCTAGAGACCCGCTATCGCACTGCCAGCACTGCTGCCCAGCTCACTGCGCTCCCCCCCCCTTTCTGCATGACGCTCTATTTTATCGCCATGCGCCTGCCAGACCGCCTCGCTAGTGCTCGCGATCACTTCCTTAGCCTGCACCCGGCTGACCTCACTCTCACTGCCTTTGTCGACACCCTCACCGAGATCGAGACTCACCAGCGCACTATCGCTCAGTCGAGCGGTGCGCCGGCAGTCTCTATCTTTCACTGCTGTGCCCCCTCCCAGTGCACGTTCACTGACGTTTCGGCTGCGGTCGCCACGGCGACCCCTCTCACCGAGACGGCTGATGCGGTCCACCCGCAGCAGCGCTCGCGCCGCAGTGGCCGTGGTCGCCAGGGTGATAGGGGTGGTGGTGCAGGTAGTGGTGCTGGTGGTCGTGAGAGTAGTCCGTCTGGGGGGACTAGCATTGGTGGTAAGGAGCAGCAGCCCCAGCCGCAGCACGAGCAGCCCGCGCCGCAGCCGCCGTCCCAGCAGCAGCCGCCGTCCCAGCCGCAGCCCCCGCAGCAGTGGGCTCGCCTCCCGCCTGTTTGGCCCCGCTCCTCAGGGGGTGGTGGCAGTGGTGGCGGCCCGCGCAGCTTGGCGTCTACCAGCGGCTCCGGTGCTGTCACCTGTCAGTACCAGCTTCAGACCGGGCCCCTTCGCGGCACTCTGTGCCGCCACCCGCACCCGACTGCCCGCTGTTTCCGCCGCCTCGACGATCTGTTTCGTCGTCGCTTTGGCCCGGCCCCGGACCTCCCCGACTGGCACAGCCTGCTCCGCCAGGGCGTGCCGATCTTTGAGTTAGACATGGATTAGATAGGTGCTGCTTTGCATGCCATGTATTCTGACGCTGCTAGTGTTGCTGGATCTTATTATCCTGTGTTCTCTAGTTTAGGTGTTGCACCGTTGTGTAGCCTAGCCTCCCCTGCTGCGTCAGGCGTAGGACTGCCTAGTTTGTCTAGCCTCGTCTCTGCACCGGCTCCGTTCCCCGCCCCTGCCACTACTGCGCTGTCCTTCACTCTCGACTCCGGTGCTTCTGCCTGCTTCTTCCGCGACCGTTCCGCACTCACGCCGCTTGCTACGCCAGCTGTCGTCTCTCTCGCCGACCCCTCTGCGGATCCTGTCGTCGCTCGCAGTTCTACGTCCCTTCCCTGTCCAGCCGTTCCCTCGGGCTCCCTTACAGGCCTCCACGTTCCCTCATTCTCGAGGAACCTGGTTGGTGTCGGCTGTCTCCAGGACCTCGGCGTCACCACCACGTTCCCCGGGCACGAGCGGTTCGCTGTCTGTTCTGAGGCTGTCTCTGGTTCCCCCCTTGCGACGTTCCCCAGGGACTCGGTGTCCGGTCTGTTTACCCTAGACACCGCCTCCCCTCCGGTTGGTGCGTCCTCCCAGGTTGCTGCAGCTTGCTCGTGTCGTTCCCTCACTCACCCGTCCCTTCACTGGCACCACCACTTAGGTCACCCTGCTCTCCCTCGTCTGCGTCACATGTCCCAGCACGGCCTTGTCTTAGGTCTCCCTGTGTTGCTCCCCGCCCTTCCTCCCTCGACTGCGCCACCGTGCACGCCTTGCGTCGAGGGCCGGCTCCCCCGTGCCCCTCACTCCTCCTCGTTGCGCCCTGCTACTGCCCCCCTTCAGACCCTGCACCTGAACGTTTGGGGCCCTGCCCCCGTCCCCGGACTGCGCGGTGAGCGCTACTTCCTTGTGCTCGTCGACGACTACACGCGCTACACCACGGTGTTTCCCCTCGAGCGGAAGGCCGACGTGCCCGACGTTCTTCTCCCGTGAGTTGTGGCTGCGCGTCTCCACCACGGTCTCCCCGTGTTTTTGTCTCCACTCCGACCTGGGCGGCGAGTTCGCCTCTGGTCGGCTTGGACAGTTCTGTCGTGCGGAGGGCATCACCCAGTCGTACACCTTGCCGGACTCGCCATAGCAGAATGGGGATACTGAGCGCCGCATCGGCTTGGTCATGGAGGTCGCCCGCACCTCCATGATTCATGCCGATGCCCCCCATTTTTTGTGGCCGTTCGCTGTTCGCTACGCTGCTCACCAGCTTAACCTGTGGCCACGCTCTCAGCGGCCGCAGGTTTCGCCGACCCTTCTTTGGACCGGGTCCCCCGGTGACGCGTCTGCGTTCCATGTCTGGGGCTGCCTTGCTCACGTTCGTGCCTCTGGCACGGACAAGCTCACTGCCTGCACTGTCCCCTGTGTCTTCCTCGGTTTCCCCCTGGACTCGTCTGACTGGCTTTTCTATCACCCGCCGTCTCACCGCTTCCTCCACTCTCGTGACGTTACCTTTGACGAGTCCGTCTCCTTTTACCGCCGCTTCCCTTACCGAGGTCTCCCAGTTGCCCCCCCCCTGTTCCTTGCTCCCTCTCCCCCGGTAGCCCCTGCCCCTCTCCCGCCTCGTCCTGCCCCGTCTGGTGTCTCTCACGTCACTCCCCTCCCGTCGGTTGTCCCCGTTGAGGAGTCTGCTGACTCTGGTGGTACCCCCGGTCTGTCCTTCCCGCGTCCCCCTTCCCCGGTGCCTCCGCCCCCACTGTCGCAGTCGCCGACCCCGCTGCAGCCACCGTCGCCGTCGCCGCCGCAGCTGTCGCCGCTGCAGTCGTCGCCGCCACTGCCGCCGCCGCTCTTGGCCCCTGTGGGTGCTGGTGTGGAGGAGGGTGTTCGTCCTGTGGCTTCTGGGGGTGTTGCTGGTGTTGGAGGGGGTTCTCGCTCTGGGGGTGTTGGTTCTGGGTGTGCTGCTGGTGAGTGTTCTGCCGACGGTCGTTCTGCCTCTGCTGGTCCAAGAGTTCCGGCCCAGCCGTTGTCGCCGCCGCAGCAGCCGTCGCCGCCGGTCTCCGCTCTCCGCCTGCTCGGCCTTCCCTCCCCGGACCGCGCGCCGGTGTCTCCCCCACCGCCCGCTGACCTTCCTGTCTACGGTCCTGTTTTCCCGCCGCCGGACTCGTCTCCGGCCCGTCTTCCTCCTCGTTCCCCTCCTGTGTCTCCTCCGCTGTCCCCTGACCCTACCCCTCCGTCTCACGTTTGGGCTCGTCGTCTCTCCCGTGCTCGTCCCGTCTCTCTTGTGCTGCCCACCCACCCTATGTTGCTCCGTTCCCGCTCGTCTCGTCCTCCTCTCCTCCCGTCCCCTCCTCCCTCGTCCCTTGCTGTTGCACCTCCTCCGTTCTCTGACTACCTCCGTGCTGCTCGTCCCCTTGTCCCTCGGGTCCTTGCCTCTCTTGTTACCGACCCTGCTGTTCCTGTCTCGCGCCTTGACGCGCTTGTCGCTGCTATCGCTGACTTCACCTCTACCTGCCACCTTGACTACGCTACCGCTCTGGTCTCTGACCCTGCCCATCCTCCGTCCGTCGGGGGTGCTCCTGCCCTTGGCAGTGACGTCCAAGAGGACAGGCAGTACGAGCTGGCTTTCCTGTCCGAGGCTGCTCCCCATATCTGCTCCATGCTTTTAGTCCCTGAGGGTGACCCAGACGCCTTCGACATCCCGACCCCTCGCACCTACGCTGAGGCCACCTCGGGACCTTGGGCCTCTCAGTGGATAGCTGCCATGGAGCAGGAGATGGCATCTTGGAGGTCCACCGGCACTTACGTCGACGCAGTTCCCCTGCCTGGGGTGAACGTAGTCGATGGTCGGTGGCTCTTCAAGGTGAAGCGCCCCCCTGGAGAGCCGCCTGTCTTCAAGGCGCGCTACGTGGCCAGAGGTTTCAGTCAGCGCGAAGGGGGTTGACTTTTTCCAGACCTTCGCCCCGACCCCGAAGATGACCATTCTTCGGGCGCTGCTACACGTAGCAGCTCAGCGTGACTACGAGCTTCACTCCCTCGACTTCTCTACTGCCTTTCTTCAAGGCAGCCTACACGAGCAGGTCTACCTGCGCCGACCACAGGGCGTCACTGGTACCTTCCCTCCTAGGACCCAGTGGCTTCTCAGGCGCCCGGTCTACGGCCTGCGTCAGGCTCCCCGCGAGTGGCACGACACGCTACGTGCCACGTTAGCAGACCTGCAGTTCTTTCCGTCCTCTGCTGACCCTTCACTGTTTGTGCGTTCCGGCCAGACTCCGTTCTACATCCTTGTCTACGTAGACGACCTGGTCTTCGCTACTCCTGACAGGGACCAGGGCTTATTTTTGACGAGTAATTACCCGGATTTTGGAAAAATAACGGGTGGTTTTTTTCTCACACTCGGAATCTGACGTGTTCAGATTTTATAAACCCTGATTCTGAAGGGTGTCTTTTGGCTTGTACCCGTGAATTGACGTGTAAGGTTTGCCAGGTACACTTATTTGACGGGTACGATTTTCGAAAACCCGAATTCTAGCGCTGGTGGAAACCCCCCCCCCCCCTCCCCCCTCAAATCCACCACCCCCTCCCACCTCTCCCCCTCTGAGGGAGAGGGGGAGTTGCTGTCGCGGCTCAAGAACAAGCCTCCAGATGAGTTATGTCAAGTACAAGTGCTGGTTCTCAACCTTAGGCATTACAGATTGAAATTTGTTCATGCTCGCTCTCAGCTGTGTCTAATTCCGCCAAGTCTTTTAGCTTGAGCAGGTGTCTCCGAATCTGTAGCAAGATGCCCATGTTCACCAACACTTTGAGCACATGCTGAAAGGTAGGTGTCATAGCAAGTAGATGAGGTCGGTGTGTTAGTGCGTTCTGTTTTCTGTCAATCAAGGCCTATTCACATAAAACCATGCATTTAGACATTACGAAATCAATACCCGGAATATGACGTGTATGTTTTTTAAATACCCGTATTCTACCGGGTGACTCTTAACAAATACCCGTGCTGTCCGGGTCGCGAGGGAGCAGAACCCGGATCTGACGTGTAGGCAAAACCCCTAACGTAAGCCCTGACAGGGACGCACTGGCCTCTGTGAAGACTGAGCTGCTGAAGAGACACACCTGCACTGATCTTGGAGAGCTGCGTCGCTATCTTGGCCTGCAGATCTCCAGGGACAGAGCAGCACGCACCATCACTCTGACCCAGTCACACTTGGTGCGTCAGGTCCTTCAGAGGTTCGGTCTTCAGTTCTCCTCTCCACAGCCCACACCTCTACCTGTAGACCACGGGCTTTCCGCTCCTGTTCCTGAGGAGTCAGTAGAGCCCAGCGGCCCCTACGCAGAGCTGGTGGGTTGCCTCATGTACCTGATGACCTGCACTCGCTCAGATCTCGCATACCCTCTCAGCATCCTGACTCGCTTTGTGGCCACTGGCAGACACCGACCACAGCACTGGTCGGCAGCCAAGAGGGTTTTGCGATATCTAGCAAGTACATCAGGCATGGGGTTAGTGTTAGGAGGACGCAGGCCAGTGGTCCTCACTGGGCACACAGACGCTTCTTGGGCAGACGACTCTGAGACGCTCAGGTCGTCGCAGGGCTACTGTTTTAGCCTTGGTTCGGGTGCTATCTCTTGGAGATCCACTCGCTCGTCGTCTGTTGCTCAGTCGAGCTGTGAGGCTGAGATCTACGCTGGTGCCATGGCGGCACAGGAGCTCCGCTGGCTGACTTTCTTGCTCACAGACTTAGGTGAGCGGCCTAGCTTTGCCCCGGTCCTGTATGCTGACAACCGGGCCATGATACTCCTGTGTCAGGAGCCTCGACTTGAGGGCAGAGCGAAGCACATTCAGCTGCGGTACTTCCTCCTGCGCGAGCTACAGCAGCGTCGCTAGGCCCGCGTAGTTCACTTGGCCTCTGGTGCCAACACAGCTGATATCTTTACGAAGGCGCTTGCGCCTAAAGATCATCAGCGGCACTGTGTACAGCTCGGTCTAGTTCCTGTAGCCTCTCACTTGCTAGGACCTTGACTTTGTACTGTCCTATATACATCTGTCTATATGTACTCAGACTGGACTTGTGTCCTTTCCCAGTGGCCAGACTAGTAGTGCCGCCCTGGTCTTGTTCTTGTCTTGCCTGTACTCCTTTTGACTGGTCTTTAGACCCTTGTCTCAGTGGCTGGACTAGCCCTGAGCTGCTTGTTCAGGATTTGCCCCTATGCAGTGTAAGGGGTGCGTCAAATATATGTATAACTCATATTTGTATAGACTGTATAGGGTCACCTCTTAGAGGGTACAACACTCTTAGGTATATACACTTGTTCTCTCCCTCTATGCAATCATTCAGTTTTTCTTTGAGACTAATGATTGTCAGTACCGTACATCCCACAAATACCACACGCCATTCAGCATGAGGGTGAGACGCCCTGACTGCTGGTCACCCTTAAGCGTGAATCCAAGCCACACATAGCCCCTGATGTCAGTGCCTTCGCCTCTAGTGCTCCCTCTTCTCACCATGTCGTCGCTTGCTCTTGTGCCGCCTCTCACTTTTGTCACGCCCAGAGTAGTCACCCTCACTGCTGCTCCCATTGCTCTCGCTGCTGAGATGGCTTTTCATGTGTCGCTTGCTCCGTGCTGCTTTCTTCCCGTGCCGCTTCTTCCTCCTCCTCCTCTCCGCATCAACTGACTCTTCACTCTCGTCGCTTGCACTGTCTTTCCTCCTCCTTCGCCTCCGTCGCTTCCTCTCCCAATCACTCGCATGTGACCATTTCTTCCTTCTCTTCTTCTCCCCATCCTCCTTCCGCCTCCTCCTCTCTTCCCTTCCCTTAGACAAAGAGCTCTCTGAATCCGAACCAGACGATGATGATGATGTCAGCACGCGCTTCTTCCTCTTCACAGCACCTCCTCCTTCCCCCACTGCAGCAGGTGCACAAATCCCAATAAAACCATCCCCTGTGCCACCCCATGCGTCATCCACACGGCCTGCACTGCCTCCTTGCTGTGTCTCTCTCTCCTCCTCCCCCCCTCGCCCTTCACTCCACCCGCTCCGACCAGCCGCCTCTCCACCGCCTTCCCTCCCACCTTCCTCCCCCCCTGCAGCCGCCACATCCTCTGCACTCCCTGCTGTGCCAGCACCACCATTCCCGCCCTCCGGCTCACCACCCGCTGCCTCCTTCCCCGCCCTCCCCGTCCCCACCTTACTCTCCTTCTTCTCGCCCTTGCCACCCTCCATCCCCCCTCTACTAACCGCTCCCCCTCCCCCTCGTCCGCCCTCCCCCCCTCCCCCCCGTCTCACCTCCCCCAGGTCCACCTGCAGCCCCAGCTCCTCGCCCAGCCCCTCCAGGAAGTCGCCCGCCTCCAGCCGGGCCAGCGCCCGCGTGGCAGCTTCTGCAGCCGCCACGTCATCAATGCCAGCCGGTGCTGCTGACGTGGCATGGGGATCGTCATCTTCATCTTCCTTATCTGAAAAGATGGCCTGCCGCATTGGGGAGCGCGGAGAGGGAGGTCGGGGAGGGGGGAGAGGGGCGTTGCGGAATGTGGAAAGAGGGAGAGGTGGTCGCATGGAGCAGAATGATGTGAGGCACTCACAGCCGCCTGGGTGGACCAGAGAACAGAAACCAACGAAAAGAACCAGGGGTTGGCAAAATGGCGGCGAGGCACCTTGAAGAGATCCATGGGCCGGTTCTCAATGGCCTCCGCCACCTCCCGCCCCTCCTCCTCCTCCTCCTCCCCTTCCTCCTCCTTCCTCTCCCCCCCGACTTCTCCAATGTTTCTATCCTCCTCCCACTCAACTCCCCCGTAACGCCCAGCAGTAGCAGCGGTCACAGCAGCAGAGGGGGGGGCAGGGAGGGAGAGGAGCGGCAAGGAGGAGGGAGGGGTGGGGGTGGGAGCAGCTGAGGGGCGGGTCTGAGGGAAGGAGGTGAGCGTGTCGAGCTGCGACGGGCGATGGAGGGGGGGAGGAGGGGCCTGCGGTGGAAAGAAGAGCGGAATGGGGAAGGAACGGAGAGTGAAAGGGGGCACCAGAATAGGACTAAACAACATCCCAATCGGTCTACTTTGAAGACGTCAGGCCGCAAAAAAGGAAGCAGTGGGGAGCGAAGCAGTCGGGAGCGAAGAACTGTGGGCAGAGCAGGCTGAGTAATTTCGGTGGTTGGAAACAAGGCGACTTGCGGGCATAGCATTGAAGAATGAAAGAGATGAAGAAAGGGGGTGGGTGCGAAAAATGGGAAGCGAACAAGGAAGGCAGGGAAAGAGTGCAGCAGAGGCTTTGTTGGAAAAGGTCAAGTACGGAAGTGACAAAGGCTCACCGTCTGCCTCTGCCTTGCTACTGTTTCGCCCACCTCTCCAAGATGTGACTTTTGGGTCGGCTCAGAAGCCACCCTCGTTGAATCACCCACCTTCCCTGCAAACGGGTCCGGCAGGTTGAATCGTTTGCATAGCAGAGGCAGCGGCCGCCACGCCTCCTCCCGCCGCCGAGCCACCACCGGTGCCACCCCTGCTGCTGCCGCATTCCCTGCTGCGCCTGCCCCTGCCAGCGCTGCTTCTGCCCCTGCCGCAGCAGCAGCACCCACCGCCGCCCTCTCAGTGGCCATGCCGCGCTTGGCCTTCCCATCCTCGTGCCCGCTGCTGTGGAAGCGCGACGCCATCATTGCCGCCAGCTCAGCCACCGCCCCGTGCTGCTGGAAGGGCGAAACGGCAGGGGCGGGGGGAGGAAGAAAGGAAGGTGCAGGGGCGGAGGCAGGGGCAGACGCAGGCACTGCTGGTGGTGCCGATGCAAGGGGGGGCTTCAAGGCAGGCAGCGGGTGCTCGCCCAGCATCATGCCGCGGGCGTCAGGGCCCAGCCGCACCGCACCATTCCCACTCCCACAAGCCTTCCCCGCTGCCACGCCCGCTGCTGCCCCGCCCTCTCTCGCCCTCTGCCTCTCCCTCAGCTCCCACACGCGCTGCTCATAGTACGCGCTGCCCGCCCCGCCCACCAGGAACGACAGCTGCTGGGCTGCACCGCCCTCTCCTCCCTTCTCCCCCTCGCCCCTCCCCCCCCTGGCGCGCGCGCGCATGACCCCCTCCACGTGCGCCCCGCAGCGCGCCACCATGGCTGCCACGCCCTCTACGGCTGCACGCAGAGAAGGGTCCTCCGGGGGGGCTGCTGGGGGCGGTGCTGGCGTGGTGGAAGCAGGTGCGGTGGAGAGGGGCGAGGGGGAGGAGGGGAAGGTGTGGTGTGGTGTGAAGGAGGCGGGCACGTGGGGGGGAGTGTACCTGCAGGCAGGGTGAAGAAGCAAAATGGAGAGGAGACTAAAATGAACTGGTGTTTAGCTTAGGTGAGCCCACGAGCGTCCAGAGGAATGAGATGAGGGGCCAACCTAGTTGGGGCATAGTTGGACCAACTCAACCATTAGGTTTCCCAACCCAAATTGTGGGTGGGGAGGCAATCATTCCTGGGTTGGCCACCACTTCTGGCCCACAAGAACGGTGGTCGAGGCATGGCGCCTCCAACCACACCTGGGTTTGCGACCAAATCGACAGCAAATGTTAGGAGGTGAAAGGCGAGGTTTGGTGAGCAGCGTGCACAGGAACACATGGCGTGGGAAGGGCATGCAGCAGAAACAGCGGAAGCAAGAAGGCGGGCACATGCAGTAGGGGGCAAGCAGGGAGTACCATTTGCACTCCTCCACGGCCAGGCGCCCCTCGCAGAAGCCCCGCAGCATGTGCCCGCTGCTCCCCCGCGCCTGATCCAGGGCCTCCAGGCCGCCCATCCACGGCGCGCCCTGCTGCTCCCCGCGCCGCCCCTGCCTGCCCTCTGCCTCTGCCCCGCCCCCTCCTCGAAATCGCACACCCGCTTCCTCCTCGTCCTCGTCGTGCACCTCGTGCAGGTCGCCCGCGGGGATCTCTGAGGCGACCAGGGGAGAGCATCGTTGGTGCGGGCGAGAAATGAGGCGAGAGATGAACAGCATGCACTGCAACACAGCAAGGCAGGCGCGGAGCTACAAACATCCAAAGTTTCAAGTGCAGCAGCCCAGCGACCTGGTACTTGACCAGTGAAATCCGTGCATGCGGTGCCAAGCATTGACTAGCCAAGTCCAAGGTATGCTGTTGTCTCTTCCACTCGTCAGCAACACGAAGCAAAAGCTATCAATATAACCCCTTCTCACCCGCGTCGTAGATGTCCTCGTCCTCCGCCCCACCCTCCTCCAGAGCCCCAATCCCAAACCCCCCCGCCAGCCGCCCACTGCCCGCCCCAAACAGCGACTGCCGCCCTCCTCCCCCTCTCCCCCCCCCACCTGCCGCCCTTCCCCCAGAACGTTCCCCTCCCCTTCTCGCACCTCCTGCTGCCCTTTGCCTGTGCTCTGGTGTCATTTCCAGCAAGGGACAAGGCGAGGAAAGATATAACGGCAGAGCGAGATGCAGAGACAGGGGGAAGGAGGGATGAAGAGTTAGAGAGGGCGCGGTCAGTAATTGGAAGCAGCATTTGCAAACACACCTGCAAGGCAGTGATTGGAAGCTGCTGCATGAGCCCCACACATCAGCCCATGCTCCCTCTCCTCTCCCTCCCACCCCACCCGTCCCACCTTCCCCTCCTTCCCCCCACACCCCCCCAACCCCCCCTTTCACAACCCCCCACCCCCCTTTCACACCCCCCACCCCCCCTTTCACACCCACCCACCCCCCCTTTCACACCCCCCACCCCCCTTTCACACCCCCCCCCCCCTTTCACACCCCCCCCTCCCTTTCACACCCCCCCACCCCCCTTTCACACCCCCCACCCCCCCTTTCACACCCCCCACCCCCCTTTCACACCCCCCCACCCCCTTTCACACCCCCCACCCCCCTTTCACACCCCCACCCCCCCTTTCACACCCCCCCACCCCCCTTTCACACCCCCCCACCCCCCTTTCACACCCCCCCACCCCCCTTTCACACCCCCCCACCCCCCTTTCACACCCCCCCACCCCCCTTTCACACCCCCCACCCCCCTTTCACACCCCCCACCCCCCCTTCACACCCCCCCACCCCCCTTCACACCCCCCACCCCCCCTTTCACACCCCCCACCCCCCCTTCACACCCCCCCCCCCCCCCTTTCACACCCCCCCACCCCCCCTTTCACACCCCCCCACCCCCCTTCACACCCCCCACCCCCCCTTCACACCCCCCACCCCCCCTTTCACACCCCCCCACCCCCCCTTCACACCCCCCCACCCCCCCTTCACACGCCACCCCTCCTAACACCCTCTCTTGTTCGCTTGCAAGCACAATCCTCTTCCTCACCCTCATGACCCCCCTGCCTGCCGCACCTCGCACGTCGTGAGCGCCCTTGAAGGCGTCAAACCCCACGCCCTGTGTGTCCCTCTTGGGCGCCCTCAGGTGTTCCAACACCGCTGCTTCTGCCGCTGCTGCTGACCGTAACGCCCACTCCCCCTTCCCACCCCTTGCCCCCCTCCCCATCCCCACTGCTGCACTCACTGCTGCCGGCCCTCCCACTCCCCCCCTTCTCTTCCCAGCCATCCCTCCTCTTTCCTCCCTCGCCTCCTCGTCCTCCCCCTCCTCCCCCTCATCCCCGTCATCCCCCCCCTCCCCCTCCTCCCCCCGCCCTCGCCCACCCCCTGCCAGCGCCAGCATCGCCCATCTTCCCTCGCGCTGCACCTTCCTGGAAGCTGCCACCTCGTCAGGCCCCACGCCCCTGCCCTCTCTCCAACCCATCCGCCGCAGCAGCGCCTTGCCTGGGGGGGGGGGGGGGGGGGGGAGGGTGGGAGAGGGGGGAAGAGGGGAGAGAATGGGGGAGGGGGGAAGAGGGGGAAGCGGGGGGGGTTTGGTGTGTATGTGAGATGGAGAGCGGTTGGGACATGCAGGCAAGGTGCAAAAAAATGGCGTTTTTTACCTTTTTTTCACCGTTAAAACGGAATCGTATAAAGCGGCCGTTCAATACGATTAAAACGGTCAAAAGTGGTGTTTTCTGACTGGTGCAAAAAAATGGCCGTTTTGTACGGTCGTTTTTTTTATACCGCCGTAAGAAACGGAAGTTCCCTTTATATCGAGGAGCATGAGGAGGGTGAGGAGGGTGACGAGGAGGGCGACTGGAGGACTAGGGTGAGGAGGAGGACTAGGGTGAGGAGGAGGAGGACTAGGGTGAGGAGGAGGACTAGGGTGAGGGGGAGGACTAGGGTGAGGAGGAGGAGGACAATTAGGAGGAGGAGCAGAGCCGGAGTAGAGTAGGAGGACTAGGAGGAGGAGGGTGAAGGAAGGGAGAGAAGGACAATGAAAGGAGGTCTAGGAGGACGAGGATGGTATTTTAGATGCACATCGGCTGTCACCGTCACCAGGCCCTCTGTTTCGCAGCGATTTTTTTTAGTTTAGGGTAAAAAAAAAAAAAAAAAAAACAACCGGGGAATTTGCATAAATCTGCCGTATAAAACGACCGTAAAAACCGGCCCGTTTAATACGGAAACCATTTTTTTGCACCTTGCATGCAGGGAGGTTAGAGAAGTAAAGAGCACATCATGCATGGATGGGGGGCGAGGGAGGGAGGAAAGGAGGGTGGAGCAGAGGGGCGGACCGGCAAAACAGGGACCACTCATAGCGGTGCCACGTCACAAGAGCCCACCACTCACCATTCCCCATACCCCATGCCCTCCATACCCCTCCCTGCACTGCTGGCAGCAGCCCTGCCAAGCCACCGCGAGAGTGAACCCGTAACGGACTGCCGCAGCCACCCTCCTACCCCACTTCCCCCACCCCACCTCTGCCCCCCCCTCTCTCCCCCCCCCTCTCTTCCCCCCATCTCTCCCCCGTCTCTCCCCCCCCCCTCCCCCCCCCCTCTCACCGACGGAGTCCGCCACGGGGGCCATCAGCTCCTCCAACATGCCCCCAGGGATCACGGCCGGGCGGCGGCCACCGTCCGCTAGTGCGTGTGTGCGCGCCAGCTCAGCGGCGGTGAAGCCGAAGGTGTCGAAGGCGCTGTGCACCGCCACGGCCGCGCGCTCCGCATCGTCGCGCTCGTCCGCGTCCATCAGCTCCGCCACCCGCTGCTCGTGCCGCTCCGCGCGGTTGGAGCGCGACGACCGGAACGACGCCGGCTCCCAGCCTGGGGTGAAGGGGGGGGGTTGGGGTAGAAGGGGGGAGAGAGGGCGGGGAGAGAGGGGGGGGGAAGGGGAGAGGGGGCAAGGGAAGAGAGGGGAGAGGATGTCTTGGAGTGAGGGCTCGTGAATTCTGGGACGCGTTGACCTTTCCGCGCCTCGTGCAGCCCGCCGTTCAGCCGGGCGAGCAGGGGGGACGGAGAACGAGCGGGAGGGTGGAGGAACGGCAGGTAGCTGCGTGCCGCGGCGTGGGAGAAATCGGGGCCAGACGCCATGCATGCACCGCCGCCACGTGCCCCTCCTCACCTTCCTTGGTCCCGACGGTGTTGAAGTAGCCGGCCGAGAAGCCCCCCGTGAACGCGCCGTGGAAGCGCCGCCTGCCCGCGTCGTCGCGCGCCTCCTGCTGCCACACCGGCACTATCTGCTTCGCGCGCCCCTCCGCCACTGCCGCGCGCAGCTTCCGCACGCCCACGTCCTCCACGCGCTCCAGCGCGCGCCCGAAGTACACGCAGTCCTCGCCGCCGCCGTCCATCGTGGCGTCGCTGACCTGAAGCCGATCCGTGCCCGAACGAAACAGCTCTACCAGTGACCCATGCGGTGCCTCGAACGGAACACGCTAGTTTGCGAGCGGCAGGGGCGCCCTCGAGAGCATGCGGGGCGGGGAGTTGCTGTGGAAGCAGCAGCCGTCGTCGCCTTTGTCAGCACTGAGGGCGAGATTCGGACCATCTAACACTTTCTCGACATGCAGTCATCCGCTAGAAATGTGACCTGGCACCAAGAGTGCAACCAGGGGTGCGAAGACCTGAGTTCGGATCAAGGTTTCAGAAGTCGTAGACAAAATGCCAAAATCACGCAGGCAGTCTGACGCGAGTTGGAGCAGGTGTGAGGGGCATGACCAGGGCCCTAGATAGACAAAATCGGTCTGATGATATGAGAATCAGACTCGATTTCTTTGCATCATCTGATTTTTTAGACCACCCATTTCATTTCGTCTGAACGTTAAAGCGAGCGGACAGACCAAACTCAAGACTCAAAACCTTTGAGTCTTGAGTTTGGGTAGCGAAATTGACGAGCGGCCCATCTACCCCCACGAAAGGCGCCTGCCCCACGCGAAACGGTCTGGCCCCTCGCGATGGGAAAACAGACCTCGTCAAAACCTGGGAGGTCGCAGGGCAGATTCTGGACGACAGCACCACTCTGCCCCAACCATACCGTGTTCGCATAACTGCTGCGTTTGTACTACGAATTGACACATACAACAAAAATGCGCAAACGAAAACAACGATAGCCCTGCTTCCCCTTGCTCAAAACCAGGACATAAAAACCTGGTTTGCATTCGGGAACAGGCCTTGAATCTCACTGCCAACCCCACCCGCTGGAGCAGAGCAGCGTACGATTTGGCGAGCCCAGTGCTTGGAACGCAAAGCAACGCTACATTTTAGGTATAGAGCGCGGGCGCGAATCCCTCCCTATGACTTCCCCAAGCTAGGACACTTGAAAAAAAAAGGGGGGCTGAAAAGAGGGGCCCGTCGTGACTGAAGACTGAAGTACAACGGCGATCGACCCGCAGGTGCGGTGGGAGATTTGCGAGGAACGCGGGACTGGCTGAATGGTGGCAAGGAAGAGAGATAGGGTTGGGCGGCAAAGCGGAACCGTGCAGTAGAGGGGATTCGGCACCACAAAATAGGGAAGAGAGAGAGTGAGGCGAGAGAAATAATGAGAAATAGTAGGTAAGCACCGGGGGAGAAGGGCATATTGCGGTAGAGCAAGAACAGCGCTTATTTTCGGCCCAAACGCCAGGGACACGGCGAGGGAGAAGGGCATATTGCGGTAGAGCGAGAACAGCTATCTCCCCTCTCAACTATCTCCCCAATCAGCTATCTCCCCTCTTTCTCCCCTCTCAGCTATCTCCCCTCTCAGCTATCTCACCTCTCAGCTATCTCATCTCTCAGCTATCTCCCCTCTCAGCTATCTCACCTCTCAGCTATCTCACCTCTCAGCTATCTCCCCTCTCAGCTATCTCACCTCTCAGCTATCTCACCTCTCAGCTATCTCCCCAATCAGCTAGCTCCCCTCTTTCTCCCCTCTCAGCTATCTTCCCTCTCAGCTATCTCCCCTCTCAGCTATCTCACCTCTCAGCTATCTCCCCTCTCAGCTATCTCACCTCTCAGCTATCTCACCTCTCAGCTATCTCCCCAATCAGCTAGCTCCCCTCTTTCTCCCCTCTCAGCTATCTCCCCTCTCAGCTATCTCACCTCTCAGCTATCTCCCCTCTCAGCTATCTCACATCTCAGCTATCTCCCCAATCAGCTATCTCCCCTCTTTCTCCCCTCTCAGCTATCTCACCTCTCAGCTATCTCATCTCTCAGCTATCTCACCTCTCAGCTATCTCCCCTCTCAGCTATCTCCCCTCTCAGCTATCTCCCCTCTCAGCTATCTGAAAGGGTTGGGAGAGCAGGGGATGGAAACGAACTGGGAAAGGGGGGGGGGGGGAGCGGTGAGTAGGTTCAAACGAGTGTACCTGTGAGAGATACGGCAGCAAAATGGGGACGCGGATAGACCAATGATGCGGGGTGACAGAGTACGACTACATCAGAGAGAGGGGGTACATGCAGCAGGCCCTAAGGCCCGTCTTTTACACACAAAGGCGCCACTACACACCAAACACCCCCCTCTGTCCTCCACAAACAGAACCAGTAACTGCCACTGTATGTCATGCCCGTCATGCCCCAATCCTACCCCTTTTAACCCTTTTACCCACCCTTTCCGCCCTCCCCCCCAAGCCAGGCCCCCGCCTCCCCTCCCTCGACAACCATTCAACCCGCGCTCCAGTACCCTCCCCCCCCCGTCCCCCACTTCGACCTCCTTGCCACTCACCACGAGATGCCTCCCTTCTCTCCCCTGCCCTCACACCACTGTACCCCAACCCCCACAGCCCCGAGCCCACCGCCCCCATCCAAAGTGCACCACCCTCGCGTTCAGAATCCACCTCCCTCCATCCAGAGTCCACCTCCCCCCATCCAGAGTCCAGCTCCCCCCATTCAGAGTCCACGCTCCCCCCTTCCAGAGTCCACCTCCCCCCATCCAGAGTCCAGCTCCCCCCATTCAAAGTCCACGCTCCCCCCTTCCAGAGTCCACCTCCCCCCATCCAGATTCCAGCTCCCCCCATTCAGAGTCCACCCTCACCCCATCCAAAGTCCACTTCCTCACCATCCACAATCCACCACCATCCCATCCAGAGTGCACCACCGCCCCATCCATAGTCAAGCCTCCCTGCTCATTTGGCGACACACTCCACCCCTACCTCTCCTTCCCCCCCCCCCCATCGTTTGCTGACAGCCAGAAGTGCACGTGCAAAATGGTTAGGCCTGTGGGAGGAGGGACACACCCAGCGCAGCAGGCGGTGTCAGAGGCCCGGCGAGGCACAGTGTCCATGACGTGCCACATGGGTCCTCTCGTCGCGGTGTGGCGTGTGGGTTTGACGGGGAAGTGTAGGCTACAGGACAGGGTCGCCACAGTGGACGATCTGATTTTTTTCCTTGCCCAACATGCCAAGGCCGCAGTGGAGAGCCTTGAGAAGGCTGCGCTAGCTGCAGGTGAGCTTGATAATGATGGGCGGCAGATGTGGGTGGTGTTTCATTGGGATCTTACCAACAGAGATTGTGGGCCCAATCTTGCACACATCCCACGTGTCATATATCTACCAATCTCACAGTCCCCCAAAACGATGCCAAGGCCACAGCAAAGCTGTTGGAGGGACACAAGAAAGCATACGGGATCATATTCGCGAGCCGTGTGCGAGATGGACCCGCCTCTGCCGCACAACTCCTAGCGCGAACCACTGGGGCTCTCCGTGGGGTCAGATTTGGGTTTCCGCTCTACAAGTGGACAGAGGCCGGAAAGTATAGACTGGCTGAGGGCAATGGATGGGGTGGCGCACGCCAAGGGCAAGCCTACGAAGCACAAAAGGGTAAGGCGTTTTGGATCTTTGGTAGGGGATGCAGTATTGGGATTTGGGAGTCGATGTGCGATGGGCGCATGAGACTGCCTCACAGAAGTGGAAAAATAAGTCGTCCACTGTGCTTATGCTACCCTTGCCCACAGATGGGAGTGCTGCAGAGGGAGCGGAGGGCTCCCCATCTTGTGATGAGCGGCATGGAGCGGGCGACGAAGTAGGCCTTACGGTGACGACAAGCGCACCCCATGCGCAACCGACAGAGGGTAACGCATCGGCAGCTCGCGAGGCGCCGGCGAGGTAAGGAGGCAGGCTAGAGTTAGACATTCGAAGCGCATGTTCATTACCCATTCTCATAGCAACATGTGCACATACAACGATGCAACGCACTACAATTATGACATCTGTACTTTTGCAAATGCATCATTTCCCCATGCCCACTTTTGTAATGCGACTTGTCGACCCTGCACCAATGTCGTACCTTCAAACTTGCTTTCCCCCTGCCTAAACCACCCCCCCCCCCCCCGCTGCCCACGTCATTGCTGTGCCCAACCTGTTGCCATATCGATGCACATGTCTAGGCATATGCTTATGCTGCAGCCGTGCCGGCACTCTGGTCTGATTATGCGCATCCGCCCTGTTCCATCTTTAGGGCACCCGCCACAAGCAACGTCGAGGGGCTTGAGGTCCATCCCCTTCCAGAGCAGAGCGCGCCATGCGCCATTGGGGCTGACCCCCATGCTTGCAGGTGCGAATAGCACCCCATGCTTCCTTATGCCTCGACTCCCCAAACCCACTCTTCCCCCATTGCATTGTGTGCGCGACTTGTCACATGCTCCGTGCACCAATGCCGCACCTTCAAAACCTGCTTTCTCTTCGCCTAGAGCCAGCCTAAGCTTCCCCCCGCTGCCCAAGTCATTGCTGTGCCCAACCTGTTGCCATGTCGATGCACATGTCTAGGCTTATGCCTATGCTGCAGCTGTGCCAGCACTCTGGTCTGATTATGCGCATCCGCCCTGTTCCATCTTTAGGGCACCCGCCATAAGCAACGTCGAGGGGCTTGAGGTCCATCCCCATCCAGAGCAGAGAGCGCCATGCGCCATTGGGGCTGACCCCCATGCTTGCAGGTGCGAATAGCACCCCATGCTTCCTTATACCTCGACTCCCCAAACCCACTCTTCCTCCATTGCATTGTGTGCGCGACTTGTCACATGCTCCGTGCACCAATGCCGCACCTTCAAAACCTGCTTTCTCTTCGCCTAGAGCCAGCCTAAGCCTCCCCCCGCTGCCCAAGTCATTGCTGTGCCCAACCTGTTGCCATGTCGATGCACATGTCTAGGCCTATGCCTATGCTGCAGTTGTGCCAGCACTCTGGTCTGATTATGCGCATCCGCCCTGTTCCATCTTTAGGGCACCCGCCATAAGCAACGTCGAGGGGCTTGAGGTCCAACCCCATCCAGAGCAGAGCGCGCCATGCGCCATTGGGGCTGACCCCCATGCTTGCAGGTGCGAATAGCACCCCATGCTTCCTAATGCCTCGACTCCCGAAACCCACTCTTCCTCCATTGCATTGTGTGCACGACGTGTCACATGCTCCGTGTACCAATGCCGCACCTGCAAAACCTGCTTTCTCTTCGTCTAGAGCTAGCCTAAGCCTCCCCCCGCTGCCCAAGTCATTGCTGTGCCCAACCATCATACCAACCTTCCCTTGTTCCCCCTATTCTCAGGCCGCCCTTTTGTGGCCCCAGACTGGCCACCAGACGGACAGTCCCGCCACTGTGGGATCCCGCACCGAGACTGGATGATCTGGATGGGTCAGCGGTGGGCTTGGTGGAGGTCCGGCACATGGAAGGATTTTTCAAGGGAGTTAGGATGGTTTGCATGCATAACGCGGTGTGCGGTGGGGAAATGGAGTTGCGATCGTGGCGTCGGTCATGGGCATCGTGGGGTTTGTATTGGGGTTGCATGGAGTGCATTCACACAGTCGAGTTCTGGACATGTACACGTCGGGATATTGTGGACGCGGCACGAGTCAGGGGTACCAACATGCCAGTGCAACAATCCAGGTTCTTAGGTGCGTTTGCACTGGCAGGCATGGGGTACCAACAGATGTGGGAATTCTGTCGGAACGTTAGCTTGCCGTGCCCTGGTAGAGGCACTTTCTACAAGCACTTGTCAGGCGAGAAAGGCCTTTGGGAAACGATTGTGCGTGAGGCCGATAAGTCGATGCAGGAAGTGCGGGCAGAGATACTTAGGCGCGACGATGCAGGGGATTATGTGTGCGTAGATGGTCGATGGTCACAGGTCAGGGAGGGCGAGTGGTGCACTGTTTCATTCATGGACGAGAAATCGCGTAAAATACTTTACGTCGTAGTAACACAAAAGAATGTAGATGACCCCTCGTCTATAGTGTTAGAGCGTATCGCATTTGAAAGGGGAATGGAACAACTAGCAGCGAAGGGGTTTCGGGTGCATGGTATTATTTCCGATCAAGGAACTACGTTCAGGGGAGCGGCTAGAGATAGGGGGTTGAACCACCAAGTGGATTGGTGGCATGTAAAGCAGTCCCTGTGGAAGTTGTTTCTAAGGGATCTGCAAGATGCGCTACGCGCAGTCATGCCTGTGGGGGAGGCCCGTGTCATTGAGGACCTGTGGGTGTCGAGTGTGGATAGTCTTAGGCAGTGGCTGAGTGCTCATGAGAAGACGAAGGAGTCAAAGGCTGTCCTCAAAGAAACGCTCATACGGCATGCTTGTGCCGAGCTGGGGCGGTTTGAGTTTGTAGCAATTCGGCCAGAGGATGCAAAATACAAGTATCCTGAGCTCAGGAAGGTGCTACGGGTTGGTGGTGACGGCATGGGTGTAGAGGTCCCTATCTCCTATGGCAATATGCTGGATGGTGGCTCTGGCAGTAGGGTGAATGTGGGAGTCGGAGATCGCGTTAACGAGGAGGTGGGAGCTGCGGGTTTTGCTGGACCTGTCACCATGGAGGTGCTGCACTCTGATGTGGATGAGTTGTGGGGTTACGACGGAGATCAGGCCCGCGGGATACGCCCATCATCAGAGGCATCCATGCTGATGGTTCTTGCGCATACGGGGGACGCGCGAGGCGTGCATTTCACAGGAGGGGCACGACCATGGCAAGAGCGACAAGACCTGAGTGGTGAGTTTGCGATGGGCAGCAAGGCGTACGTGGCAGTACGTGATGTATCCCGCATTGTCGTGGCCAAAGACACATACAAACACGCACCCCTTTTTGTGCATCTGCCACCCTCCTCTCGTCATGACACAGGGGAGGTGCCGGTCGCTGCTAACGTTGTGGGTGGCCCTGAGGCCACAAGTACCGCAATGCCGCGAGCTCAACCGGCAAGTGTGCCACTGGAAGTGGTGGATGGCGGTGCTGTACCACGGTGGACATACCGCCGGAAGCGCCCCAGGGTTCGTGCGGCGACAGGGGATTCGAGAGGTTGCTGTGAGGAGGAGGTCTCGGTGGCGCAACGCTTTGTGATACACTTCTACCACGTCATGATGCGGTGCGGTGTCTGCCGGCGGGACGGAGCACCGAAGTCACCCGAGGCGGTTTCGGAGGAGCTGTGCATGGCAGCCGATCATTGGGCGGGCTTGCATGACCGGTGTGCAAGAGCTGGCGAGGCGCCTCGTTGTGTAACCGAGAATTGGGGCAAGGAGAGTGCCATATACACACCCAGGTCGGCGACCCATGTAGCTGTCACGGAATGGCTTGAGAAGCACTGTGGAGTTGAGCAGGTGAAATATTACGTCCACGGGGCATGCAGCTCACTGAACGAATCCTTCCACTCCCTAATTTGCAAGTACGCGCCGAAGCGACTCCGACTCCGTGGGAGCTTCCGCGCGCGAACGGGGCTGGCAGTATTGCATTGGAACACCTGCCAGGAGCGTTTAGTGAGGGCATACGTGACTCGCAACGTTCGGGTGACGCGGATACGGCGTGGCAAAAATACCCGCACACTTGGCCCAATGGATTGGTCATGGGTCGACCGGATCATGGATGAGTGGCAGCGCGAGGGGTTCATTGGCAGGACAGCCGCCTCTAGCGGCTGTGGTGAGGATGACGGCCCACGTACTCGGGTGCGCGTGGAGCCGACAAATACTGCAGTGCGGGTGGACTCTGGGCTGTTGGTGGCAACTCCTCCACGCACTGCGAGGCATGCCTCGCAGCCCCATGTGGGTGGCCGGCGCGCAGGTCGTGGCGTGCGTCGGACTCTCGGTGAGTTTTTCGCCATCATCACTCACATCCTGGTGAATACCTCTTACTGCCCATCATCTGCATGGTGCCCCTACACCCTCCTCCCCCCCCCTCCTCCCCCCGCTTCCTCCCCCCTATCCCCGCCCCCCCTCCCCCGTCCCCCTCAATCCACTCAATCAAGCTTCTGACATTCCCCCCATCCACTACAGGTGACGTCACCAATTACCCCCGCGAAGCGCATGGCTCCTCCACCTACCGCGACCTCCACTCTACGCCATCCATTCAGACTGCCTCACCAAACTCCTCACAACGCCACCGCTAGGGGCAGTTCAATTGCTGGTAGGCGTCCTATGCTCATACAATCCCCGACCCTAGATCGAGGCCCTGTCACTTCCATGCAATCTCCCCGCATACCCCCCCCTTTCGTCTGCTCAATTTTTTGTTTCCGGATTCCCCTTTACTGTCTCTCACCCCCATTCTCTGATGGATCTCTCTCCCTTCCAACACTAATACACGACGATGCTCCCCCTTCCCCCATCCACACTTTACCCTCAGCCCATCGCACTGCCGTCCCTGCTCTTTCCCCTACCCCATGCTACTCTGCCAACTCATGCCATTGCACTTCAGATGCCACCCTCACCGCTGTGAGGGATGGGCAGAGCAGGGGAGAGAGCGGGGAGCATCGTGGGCTGCCCAGAGGTGGGCAGAGCAAGGGAGAGCTGGGTGGGCAGAGAGAGGGAGAGAGGGATGGGTGCAGCGAGGGAGAGATGGGTGGGCAGAGCAGTGGTGAGAAGGCCAAGCGTGGTTTGAAGCGTGGGATGATGGTCTGTTCTTAAAGAAAGGCAGTGATGGGAGGGGGGGGGGGGGGAGGGAGAGTGGCGGGTGGCAGTGGTGGAGTGGGTCCACTAGATATTGAGCCAGCATCGGGTGCGGCTCTAGCGGGGGTATGCAGTGCGCAGGTGAGAGGGGTACACACCAATGGGGTATGGCGAGGTGAGCTGCTTGCAATTGTGAGAGGTGCGCAGCGCATGGGTGAGGGGTGTATGCAGTACGGGTGGTGTGAAAAAGGGTGAGTAAGTGCGTGGGTCAGCGGGGTGTGGAGCGTGGTCAGCGAGGTGTGGCGTGTGTGCAAGATGCATAGGCATGGCGCATATGCTCCCAGCCATGTCTGATGGATATTGCGTGGGCAGGTGCTATGTGGAAGTGGCATCTTCACCTCCAAGCCCCTCCTTACTCCACCATTTACCTCCCTCTCCAACCCTTCCCCACTGCAGGAAGTCTCCGGGCACACCTCGCTGCCATGCGTGGAGCCAAGCCCAATACTTGGGCATGAAGCAAAAGTGGAGGCTCCCATAGTGGAAGACTGGGTGGGATAGGTTTGGGGGCGAGGGTAACACGCGTTCCCACTGGCGGCAGCGTCGGTAATCTGGGCGGCGATTGTGGTGCACGCCCGTGGTGCCGTTGGGGTGTTGGCCGGGCGGGGTTGGTGTGGATTATTCTTGTGCATCATAAATATAACCGCACATGTCCCACTAACACGGATGCCTTGTGATGGCCACAATCGCTCACTGGCAAGGGGTACAAAACATTTCAAGGCGTGATACTTATATCCATCGGGGGAGGTTATACTTCCAATGCTCTCGACAGGGTGATATTTATTAATACAACTAGCCTCTTTACATCATCTAGGGGGCTTTACAAACCCACGGTCTATGGCTCTGAGACCTACCAAGCCAGAATGGGCCGCTTGCGGCTGGTCTTATAGAACCACCAGCTCGAAAGAATGGGTGGGCTTGGGTTGGGTGATGGGAGCTTGCACACGTGATGCCTTGCCGAGTGGGTCCTGGATGGCCTGCAAGTGAGATGGAGGAGGAGAGGAGGTGGGATGGATGAGGATACGACAGGAAGTGGATGGGGACGCGGGTGCTGATTGGGGGGCGGAGGATCCGTCTCGTTAAATACAGGGAGGAATGGAGTGGCCGGAGCTATTGACACCAAGGGGCAATTCAAGACGACCAACCCCCCTCCCTACCATCCATACCCTTGCACTTCCCTGCTTCCCCCCTTCCACTGCCCTGCTTCCCCCCTTCCACTTCCCTGCTTCCCCCTTCCACTGCCCTCCTTCCCCCCCTTCCACTGCCCTGCTTCCCCCCATTCCACTGCCTGGCTTCCCCCCTTCCACTGCCCTGCTTCCCCCCCTTCCACTGCCATGCTTCCCCCCTTTCATTGCCCTGCTTCCCCCCCTTCCACTTCCCTGCTTCCCCCCTCCCACTGCCCTGCTTCCCCCCTTCCACTGGCCTCCTTCCCCCCCTTCCACTGCCCTGCTTCCCCGCCTTCCACTGCCTGGCTTCCCCCCTTCCACTGCCCGGCTTCCCCCCTTCCACTGCCCTGCTTCCCCCCCTTCCACTGCCCTGCTTCCCCCCTTCCACTGCCATGCTTCCCCCCCTTTCATTGCCCTGCTTCCCCCCTTCCACTTCCCTGCTTCCCCCCCTCCCACTGCCCTGCTTCCCCCCCTTCCACTTCCATGCTTCCCCCCCTTTCATTGCCCTGCTTCCCCCCCTTCCACTTCCCTGCTTCTCCCCCCCTCCCACTCTTCTCCCCCTCCCCCCTTCCACTCCCTGCTTCCCCCCTTCCACTGCCCTGCTTCCCCCCCTTCCACTTCCTGCTTCCCCCCCTCCCACTGCCCTGCTTCCCCCCTTCCACTGCCTGGCTTCCCCCCCTTCCACTGCCCTGCTTCCCCCCCTTCCACTGCCATGCTTCCCCCCCTTTCATTGCCCTGCTTCCCCCCCTTCCACTTCCCTGCTTCCCCCCCTCCCACTGCCCTGCTTCCCCCCCTTCCACTGCCCTCCTTCCCCCCTTCCACTGCCCTGCTTCCCCGCCTTCCACTGCGTGGCTTCCCCCCCTTCCACTGCCCGGCTTCCCCCCTTCCACTGCCCTGCTTCCCCCCTTCCACTGCCCTGCTTCCCCCCTTCCACTGCCATGCTTCCCCCCCTTTCATTGCCCTGCTTCCCCCCCTTCCACTTCCCTGCTTCCCCCCCTCCCACTGCCCTGCTTCCCCCCCTTCCACTTCCATGCTTCCCCCCCTTTCATTGCCCTGCTTCCCCCCCTTCCACCCCTGCTTCCCCCTGCTTCCCCCCTCCACTGCCCTGCTTCCCCCCCTTCCACTGCCCTGCTTCCCCCCCTTCCACTGCCCTGCTTCCCCCCCTTCCACTGCCCTGCTTCCCCCCCTTCCACTGCCTGCTTCCCCCCTTCCACTGCCCTGCTTCCCCCCCTTCCACTGCCCTGCTTCCCCCCCTTCCACTGCCTGGCTTCCCCCCCTTCCACTTCCCTGCTTCCCCCCTCCCACTGCCCTGCTTCCCCCCTTCCACTGCCCTCCTTCCCCCCTTCCACTGCCCTGCTTCCCCCCATTCCACTGCCTGGCTTCCCCCCCTTCCACTGCCCTGCTTCCCCCCCTTCCACTGCCATGCTTCCCCCCTTTCATTGCCCTGCTTCCCCCCCTTCCACTTCCCTGCTTCCCCCCTCCCACTGCCCTGCTTCCCCCCTTCCACTGCCCTCCTTCCCCCCCTTCCACTGCCCTGCTTCCCCGCCTTCCACTGCCTGGCTTCCCCCCTTCCACTGCCCGCTTCCCCCCCTTCCACTGCCCTGCTTCCCCCCCTTCCACTGCCCTGCTTCCCCCCCTTCCACTGCCATGCTTCCCCCCCTTTCATTGCCCTGCTTCCCCCCCTTCCACTTCCCTGCTTCCCCCCCTCCCACTGCCCTGCTTCCCCCCTTCCACTTCCCTGCTTCCCCCCTTCCACTGTCCTCCTTCCCCCCCTTCCACTGCCCTGCTTCCCCCCATTCCACTGCCTGGCTTCCCCCCTTCCACTGCCCTGCTTCCCCCCCTTCCATTGCCATGCTTCCCCCCCTTTCATTGCCCTTTTTTCTTCCCCCCCTTCCACTTCCCTGCTTCCCCCCCTCCCACTGCCCTGCTTCCCCCCCTTCCACTGCCCTCCTTCCCCCCCTTCCACTGCCCTGCTTCCCCGCCTTCCACTGCCTGGCTTCCCCCCTTCCACTGCCCGGCTTCCCCCCCTTCCACTGCCCGGCTTCCCCCCTTCCACTGCCCTGCTTCCCCCCCTTCCACTGCCATGCTTCCCCCCTTTCATTGCCCTGCTTCCCCCCCTTCCACTTCCCTGCTTCCCCCCTCCCACTGCCCTGCTTCCCCCCCTTCCACTGCCCGGCTTCCCCCCCTTCCACTGCCCTGCTTCCCCCCCTTTCACTGCCCTGCTTCCCCCCCTTCCACTGCCATGCTTCCCCCCCTTTCATTGCCCTGCTTCCCCCCCTTCCACTTCCCTGCTTCCCCCCCTCCCACTGCCCTGCTTCCCCCCTTCCACTTCCATGCTTCCCCCCCTTTCATTGCCCTGCTTCCCCCCTTCCACTTCCCTGCTTCCCCCCCTCCCACTGCCCTACGTCCTCCTCCAACAATGCTTCACCGCCCTATCTCGTCGCGCTCGCGCGATGCTGCACCTCGATGTACCCCCTTCCACTTCCCTGCTTCCCCCCCTTCCACTGCCCTGCTTCCCCCCTTCCACTTCCCTGCTTCCCCCCCTCCCACTGCCCTGCTTCCCCCCTTCCACTGCCCTCCTTCCCCCCCTTCCACTGCCCTGCTTCCCCGCCTTCCACTGCGTGGCTTCCCCCCCTTCCACTGCCCGGCTTCCCCCCCTTCCACTGCCCTGCTTCCCCCCCTTCCACTGCCCTGCTTCCCCCCCTTCCACTGCCATGCTTCCCCCCCTTTCATTGCCCTGCTTCCCCCCCTTCCACTTCCCTGCTTCCCCCCCTCCCACTGCCCTGCTTCCCCCCCTTCCACTTCCATGCTTCCCCCCCTTTCATTGCCCTGCTTCCCCCCCTTCCACTTCCCTGCTTCCCCCCTCCCACTGCCCTGCTTCCCCCCCTTCCACTTCCCTGCTTCCCCCCCTTCCACTGCCCTGCTTCCCCCCTTCCACTTCCCTGCTTCCCCCCCTCCCACTGCCCTGCTTCCCCCCCTTCCACTGCCCGGCTTCCCCCCCTTCCACTGCCCTGCTTCCCCCCCTTCCACTGCCCTGCTTCCCCCCCTTCCACTGCCCTGCTTCCCCCCCTTCCACTGCCTGGCTTCCCCCCCTTCCACTTCCCTGCTTCCCCCCCTCCCACTGCCCTGCTTCCCCCCCTTCCACTTCCCTGCTTCCCCCCTTCCACTGCCCTCCTTCCCCCCCTTCCACTGCCCTGCTTCCCCCCACTCCACTGCCTGGCTTCCCCCCCTTCCACTGCCTTGCTTCCCCCCCTTCCACTGCCATGCTTCCCCCCCTTTCATTGCCCTGCTTCCCCCCCTTCCACTTCCCTGCTTCCCCCCCTCCCACTGCCCTGCTTCCCCCCCTTCCACTTCCCTGCTTCCCCCCCTTCCACTGCCCTCCTTCCCCCCCTTCCACTGCCCTGCTTCCCCGCCTTCCACTGCCTGGCTTCCCCCCCTTCCACTGCCCTGCTTCCCCCCCTTCCACTGCCCGGCTTCCCCCCCTTCCACTGCCCTGCTTCCCCCCCTTCCACAGCCCTGCTTCCCCCCCTTCCACAGCCCTGCTTCCCCCCCTTCCACTTCCCTGCTTCCCCCCCTTCCACTGCCCTGCTTCCCCGCCTTCCACTGCCCTGCTTCCCCCCCTTCCACTGCCCTGCTTCCCCCCCTTCCACTGCCCTGCTTCCCCCCCTTCCACTGCCCTGCTTCCCCCCCTTCCACTGCCCTGCTTCCCCCCCTTCCACTGCCCGGCTTCCCCCCCTTCCACTGCCCTGCTTCCCCCCCCCTTCCACTGCCCTGCTTCCCCCCCTTCCACTGCCCTGCTTCCCCCCCTTCCACTTTCCTGCTTCTCCCCCTTCCGTAGCATGGAAGCAATCCCCCCTTCCTGCCAGGAGCATGGGAGAGGGGACCATGGGAAAGGGGACCATGGGAGAGAGGCGGACAGGGCAAGCGCGTCGCAGAGCGGGGTACTATGTGGTGTGACGCGTCGGGCTAGCGAGGGATTGGCGCTGGGCTAGCGAGGGATTGGCGCTGCGTAAGGGCGGGATTGGCGCTGCGTTAGGGCGGGATTGGCGCTGCGTTAGGGCGGGATCGGCGCTGCGTTAGGGCGGGATCGGCGCAGCGTTAGGGCGGGATTGGCGCAGCGTTAGGGCGGGATTGGCGCAGCGTTATGGCGGGATTGGCGCAGCGTTAGGGCGGGATTGGCGCTGGCGAGGATATAGCTGTTCAGGTCTTTCCGTAGCGCGCCCTGGAGTGCTTGTGTTGCGTGCTGGTTCGGGACTAGCATGCTGCGCGGGGGCGCGATTTGGTACGAAGTAGTTGTTAGTGTTACTGGAACTTGGTTCCGCTACCAGAGACGCACATTTTTCTACTGACATGGTAGGTAAGCACTGTGTTCGCGAGCGAGAATGGCGGGAAGGAGCCATTGCCACTGAGTACAGAGTAAAAAGCAAAAGCTTTGGATCTTGGTGTGGCGGGTGGAAAGGCTTTGCTTGTTCCGTCGCTGGGTTGGGACAGGCGTCGCATAGCACGTCACCTCTCCCCGATCTCAAAATCGCACCCCTCGGGTGTGTATTTGGTTACCGTGTTTCTGTCGCGCCCGTTTTCGCGTGTAGTACAACTCAAAACCTTTGAGTCTTGAGTTTGGTCTGTCCGCTCGCTTTAAGACGCATATTTAAATTTCGTCTGAAAAACAGACACTGAGTTATATTTCGCTTGAGAATTTAGACAACGTGTATACTTTGTCTGAAACCGACAACTGGGTAGACACGCAAGTCTGATAGAGGCAAATTGTACCCGTTTGCCCACAATCCTGAAATTTTGGCTAAGTCACCAAAGGCCAGAGAGACTAATAATAACTCAGAATGTGCGGAATAACAATGACGAGTACAAGAATGCTAACCTAGCATTATATAGCGAGTGCTCTAGCTAGGCGACGAACCCGGAGGGCTAGGTTGGGTACAGGGGCGGTCGAAAGGAGTGGAGGCGGCGCGGAAGTGCCTCAGGGTCGCGCCAGAAACAGACCGAGCCTGGTCTTCTGAGAGTTCGGGTGTACGCGATTGCATTACAACCCGGTAAGGAATAAAATCCCTTACACTACCCCCCCTCCTAAGGAATGTGATCAACATCGGGAACGCGTTTTCGGGTCAAATAAGATTTGAGCACCGAGTGTTCCTGAATCGAGTCGGAAGGGACCCATGTGTCGTCTTCGCTTGTACGGTCGACCCAGCGGACAAGAAAATCCACGTGTCGTCCTGTTGAGTCGAGGCGGACGCGATGACTCAAAAGCCGGAAAGGCTCAAGGGTCGGTTCAGCCATCGGGCGGACACTTGGGGCGGCCGCTGGTCGTGCGACTGCAGACGTGCTGGCAACGTAGGGACGAAGCAGGCTGACATGGAAGGCGTCGTGAATGCGTCACTCGTCTGGAAGTAATAATTTCGCCATGACAGGTGTCACCAATTTGAGAATTCGGAAGGCCCACAGAATCTGGGTTGAAGTTTTGAAGGCAGGGGCAGGCACAGGTTCTTCGTGTCGAGAAGGACTAGTTGCCCAGCGGCCATCGTGATATCGCGGCGATGAAGGTCTGTATAGTGTCGAGCTGTTGTGTTGGACTTGCGAATGAATTCGATCGCTTTGTCCCGGGTAGCTTGTAAACTTGTCACGAACTGCTGGGAACGTGGCACGGGGCTCTGGATATGTGTTGTCGCCGGTACCGTTGGATCCATCCCGTAGTTGAGGAAGAACGGCGAGTGATTAGTCGTAGCAGATGGGGCATTGTTGTAGGAAAATTCCAGCATGGGCAGGGATTCTTCCCATCGGGCAGGATCTGGGCAGTTGGTGCGTATCTGCTTCTCCATGCTTGATTGGTTCGCTCTGTTGGCCGTCGGTTTGAGGATGGTAGGCTGATGAAAATTGGAGGCGGGTGCCGTACTGTGCCCATGTCTCTTGCCAAAACTTTGACGTGAACTTTGGGTCGCGGTCGCTGATGATCACTGAGGGCAGGCCGTGCAGGCGAACAACGGTTGAGATGAAAAGCCTTGCTGTATCTTCAGCTGTGATTGTTGTGCGACAGGGTGCGAAGTATGCCATCTTCGTCAGACGATCGACGTCGACGAGGACGGCGTTTTTGCCAGTCGCGGTGGTCGGGAGACCCGTGACGAAGTCCATCGTCACGTGTTGCCACGGTCGCTGGGGTGGCTCGAGCGGTTGCAGCAGTCCAGCTGGCTGCTGTCTGGAAGACTTCATGCGCTGGCAGATTGGGCACGCGGATACGTATCTCTGTACATCAGACGCTGAATCAGGCCAATAATAAAAACGATGAAGTAACTTCTGGGTTTCATCAACCCCGAAATGACCGGAGAGGTTAGAATCATGGACTTCTTGAATAAGTAATTCGCGAAGGAGTCTGTAGGCGGGAACCCAGATACGGTCAGTACCGGCTTTTAGGAAGTAGGGTCCTTTGGCTGTGGTGGCTTGATGGTGGAGGTTGCAGGTGAAAAGAGGGTCTGTGGTGTAGCCGTGGGTGAATAGGCCAGTGAGTAGCGGGTTGGATTTTGCAACGATGATGGAGGCGAGGTGGGCGGACGGTCTGGTCAGTGCGTCGGCGATGTTATTCGCCCCTCGTTTGTACGTGATGGTGTAGTGGAAGTTGCTTTCGAGGAAGTCCAGCCAGCGAATCTATCGTGGATTGAGGTTCGGCTGCGCGCGGAGGTACTGTAGGGATTTATGGTCTGTCCGTACTGTCACGTCGGCTCCCGTCAGGTAGCATCGCCACACATTGAATGCGTACACGATGGCGAGCATTTCTTTGTCGTGGACGGGGTAGTTGCGCTCGGCTGCCTGCAACTTCCTGGACTCATACGCGACTGGTTGGTGTCCTTCGCCGAAATCTTGTAACAGTATCGCACCGATGGCGAAATCGCTAGCGTCCGTCAGGACTTCGAACGGTCGAGATGGGTCGGCGATTCGGAGGACCGGGGGCGACGTCAGAACATTTCGCAGTTCGTCGAACGTAGTCTGCTGTCTCTCCCCCCACACAAACTAATTGCCCTTCCGCAGCAGGTCAGTTAACGGTCCGGTTATCCCTGCCATATTGGGGATAAACCGCTGAACGTAATTAACGAACCCAAGAAAACTCTGCAGCTCCTGTAAATTCGTCGGCGGCTTCCAGTCACGAATCGTGGTGATTTTCTTCGGGTCGATTTTGATGCCGTCCGCTCCCACGACCCAAAAATTCCAGTTCGGATTTTAGGAACTCGCACTTAGAGCCCTTCGTGATGAGCCGGTTTTCTTGAAGCCGCTGGAAAACGTGCTCAAGGTCCTTGAGGTGCTGTTCCTGTGTCTTGCTGTAGATCAGAATGTCATCAAGATAGACGATGACACACTTGTCGAGTAGATCCCGGAATACGCCATTCATGGTGAGTTGGAAAGTGGAGGGCACGTTCGTGAGGCCAAACGGCATCACTGTGTACTCGTAGCTGCCATAGCGGGTTCGGAACGCTGTCTTGTGGCAGTCGTCAGCGAAGACTCGGATCTGATGGTAACCGCCGCGTAAGTCGATTTTCAAGAAAAAACAAGCTCCGCGAAGTTGATCGAGAAGATCGTCCGCGCGTGGGATTGGGTAGCGAGATTTAGCGGTTTGCCGATTCAGCGCCCTGTAGTCGATGCACATTCACAGCTCGCCGTCTTTCTTTGGCGTGAATAGGATTGGTGCTGCGAACGGGGACGTGTTGGGCCGAATGAACCCCTTCTCCAAGAGGTAGTCCAGCTGGCTCCGCAATTCCTCGAGCTCGGGCTGAGTCAGTCGCCACTGGTCCTGACTGTAGGCTGCGCGCCGGGTTCCAGGTCAATTTTGTGGTCCTGGGGTTGCTCGGGTGGCAATCCTGCTGGCAGATCGTCCAGGAAAATATCTGGGTACTGTCGAATCAGCGCGGCGAGCTCGGCAGGGACATTGACACAGAGTGTGTCAATGTCCTTTGGCGTGTCGTCGACCGTCGCTTCGGCCAGGTGGACGGCGTACAAATCAGCTCCCCATTTAACTGCTCGCTGGAGGGTGATGGCGTTGACACGTGTCGACACCGGATCCTTCCCACGCCAGCACGAAAGTATGCGCCACCCGTTCGCACAGTGCACGCTGCATTCGCCAGTCGATCCTCGGGTTGTATTTTCGCAACCAATCACGCCCAAGCAGAATGTCGCAGCCATCCAGCGTCGTGGCCAGCATGGGCATGCTGAATCCGAAATCGTCGCCACACTTCATCCGTACCATGCGCGCTCGTTCTCGAATTGCAAGTGGAGTTCCGTCCACTAGTCGAGCGTCGATTTCGGGAAGACATTTCTCCATCGTCAGCTTCAGCTGCTTCGCTGTTGTCACGTGTATGAGGCTGTGACTAGCCCCGCCATCCACAAATAACTTTATTTTTTTGCCGTTCAGCTTGCCTTCGACCAGCACAGGGTGATCTTCAGGTTCGCTCCAGTTATTCGTCCGAGTGCGGTCGATAGCGTGTATCGGTACCACAACTTGGTGGGAACGCTGAAGTTCGGGCGACAAAGCCTCGTCAATAGGGGGCCCGTCTGCTACTCACTTTTCCCATTTCCCGGCTTCTCCTTGTCGCTCTTCGTCTTCTTGGGCGCCGTCGAGCAGTACTTAGCTCGGTGATCTGGCTTGTCACATCGATAGCATAGCCCGTGAAATGTTTCATCGGGCGCTGACACGCCATTGATCGTGGGGTGGGGAGACTGTCCACGAAAACGACCAACATCCCTGTTGTTCTTTCTCGCCCACTGCTGCAGTACATCGGCTGCTGACGCCAGCTGGACAGCTTCATCGAACGTCGTGGGACGGGACCGCTGCAACTCGTATTGAATATCGAAATGCAGCCCGCTAACGTATTTGTCCCGCCTTTCTTCTTCGCTGAGGTCGTCGACTTGGTCCGCAAGTGCCGAGAACGACGCAGTGTAATCTTGAACAGTAGTCACCTGCCGCCACTTGCGCAGCTTCATGCAAGCGTCGTCTGAGGCGGATGAATGCTCAAAACGAGCTCGCAGAGCTGTGCCCCACTGCTTCCACGTGCGAATCGTGGTCGTACCGAATATTGTTTCTGCCTGTTGGTTTGAAGAGTCCGGAGTCCCGTCCTTCGCCTGCTTCACTCCTGCCGGAGTCCCAATCGCCAACTACCGTCGCCACCAATCCAACGCCGGTCCTCGGAGCAGCGACACGGCATAATTAATGCGCGCGTCATCCGTGTGCACACTTGCCGCCGTAAAGAACAGCTCCATGCTGAACAGCCACCCTTGCACCGTCGTTGCCTTGTCCGAAGGGTTGAACGGGGGCGGTGTTGCTGGCTTAAGTTTAATCTTCGTTACAGTCACAGTGCGCACATCATCCTGCTCCAACTCCTATGCGAGCTCGTCAAGGACAGTTTCGCTCGCTGCGTCGTCGGCATCTTGCTTGACCTCGTCTTCGGCGACTCCAGGCGACTCCTGACGCGCTTCACCACGCGTCTGGCGAAGTTCGATGTTCTCCGTCCGAAGTCTGACGACTTCACTGTTCAAACTCGCCATCTGGGCCTGCATTGCCTGCATCTGAGCCATGACCTTGTCTAGCTGGGCCTGGGACATGATGCGAATGCTACGCCTTTCGGGCAGGGGGAAGGCCGTGGTAAGAAACCGTAGGGGGCGCAAACGCTATCGTAGTTGTGTGAGCTAATAACTCTAGCTCACGGACAACCGCTTTGCAGCCCCGCAGGGTTAACCACGCCTTGGAAATAAACTACCGTGAGAAAGCGGGGTGAACCAGGAAAGTAGCTCTGATACCAGATGTTATGAATAATAACTCAGAGTGCGCGGAATAACAATGACGAGTACAAGAATGCTAGCCCAGCATTATATAGCGAGTGCTCTAGCTAGGCGACAAACCCGGAGGGCTAGGTTGGGTACAGGCGCGGTCGAAAGGAGCGGAGGCGGCGTGGGTGTGCCTCGGGGTCGCGTCAGAAACGGACCGAGCCTGGTCTTCCGAAAGTTCAGGTGTACGCGATTGCAGTACAACCCGGTAAGGAATAAAATTCCTTACAGACTCCGCCCACACACCGTGCAACCTACAAAATTTGGCCAAGTCCTATTGTACAGGCATTCCCCCCACACACCAAGCAACCTACAAGTACAGTATCTGCTAAGTCCTCGTGTACAGACATTCCCCTTACACATCCAACAACAAAACACAATCGGCTAAGTCCTACTATACAGATGTTCCCCCTCCCACACTCCCACAACCCCCCCAAAAAAAGCTCAACGGCATCCACACCCACGATGTTTTTGCCTCTAGACACGGGAGAGATGTAACAGCTACTTTATAGCAGCAGTCAATCCATTAGGGGAATTTTTGCTAGTTGCCCGTGTGGTCAACTGAGATTCCATCAATATTTGATGGTCACGATCGAGTGCGATCGTTTCGACAATTACCAGCCGTTCGACAGCCGAGGGCGATTAACGGCTCAGATTTCTTGACCATATGAATCACGCCCACTCTGACGAACTCCTGGGTTATTAGCCAATCATATCGAGAGGGGTTTGCAAGGGCTTTGTCTCCCTCCTTCCCCTCCGTCCCGCTTCCCCCCCTCCCCTCCATTTTCCTTCCCCCCTACAGTTCCCTCCGTTTCGATCCCCCCTTCCCTCCGTTTTGCTTCCCCCCTTCCCTCGGTTTTGATCCCCTCCCCTCTTCCCCCCGATTTCGGCCCTATTTGATTTCGGGTGTGTCCCTACGTGACACAATGTCAAGCTACCGTAATCCCCCGGATATAGGTGCATATGTGCTTATAGGGATTAGGTTCAAAAAGCAGCATGCGCTTGTAATCGAGTAAAAAATGTAAGCCCATGCGCTAATACGAAGGACTATATGGAAAATGATTTGAACACACCAAAATGTAGTTGGGTAAATTTGGATTCCAATACAAATGTCTTCAAAAGGGGACGCGCAAAAATATCGCGCGGAATATCTGGCGAAAATTTTGCCAACACAACTATGCTGGGAAGGCAGGGTATGGACCAATCATAGGCAAGACAGTGCGAGAAACGCAGGATTCTGGCTGGCGAGGTGCTTGAAAGGGATGCGAGAGTGCTCTGGGAGATTTGGCGCGGAGTTTCGATATGGAAGTTTCACAATTCACTTGTTTTTTAATAGAAATTCAATGCGCTTATAAGGAATAGGTTTTCTAAAAAAAGGGTGAGCTTATAATGAAATAATCGATATAAGCGCGTTTGCACTCTATAAGCCCACTGGGCTTAATAAATGGCTGCGCCTATATCCGGGTGATCACGGTACATTGTGTCATTCAGTTATTTGCCGACCATTGTTGCTAGTCATAATTGACACGAATTTACACCCTGTACAGTAGTAACGTACGCGTCCACCCTGTCGCAATTACAACTTAAACGAGCGATTTTCTTTCATCTGAAAAACACACTACGGAGAAAACTTCGTCACAAATGTCAGACTAGTCTAAAATTTGCATATGATCGTCAGACGGGCGCCAACATTTTTGTCTGATGTTCAGACAGCCCCAAATCCTAGCGAAGGCCCTGGGCGTAACTGGTCCTTGGCCAAAATCATGCTAGTAGTATGAGAATTTGTACGCAGTGAAGTCCGTATTAAATTATATATTGTATTATATAATTGGTAGGCTTGGTAGGTTACCGAACTCTACTGTAGGGGGTACAACTCCCTCCTTGTATGCCTCTCTCTTCCTAGTTTCTCCTCTTTTCTCTCGACAACTTCCTCCTTTCTAACCTCACGCCATTCCATGGCTTCCCTCCTACCTAATTTAGTTTAACATGGTTTCAGAGCAGGCCCCTTTCGCTTGGGCCTTCTCCTCGTGCTTCCGCAGCGTACTCCCCCCCCTGTCACGCCACGCTGGCCCCGTCATACCGCGCTGGCCCCGTCACGCCGGCCCCGTCACTCCGCGCCGGCCCCGTCCCTCCGCGCTGGCCCCGTCACGCCGCGCTGGCCCCGTCACCCCGCTCTGGCCCCGTCACGCCGTGCTGGCCTCGTCCCTCCGCGCCGGCCCCGTCACGCCGCGCCGGCCCCGTCACTCCGCGCCCGCCCCGTCACGTCGCCGTGCCTCAGTGCCGCCGTGCCACGGTGCCGCCGCGCCGCTGCGCCGCCGTGCCGCTGAGTCGCCGTGCCGCCGTGCCGTCGTGCTGCAGTGGCGGCTTCACCACGCCAGCACACGGACAGCTGCGGCTAGCACCCTGTCCTAGGCACCAGTCGTAACGCGTTCACGCCAGTAAACGTCGCGCCAGCCATGGTGCCTTGCTGAAGATTCGCCCTCTCACGCTAGTAGGCGCTGCGCCAGCCATGGTGCCTCGCTGAAGATTCGCCCTCTCCCGCCAGTAAGCGCCGCGCCACCCATGGCACGTCGCTAGTAAGCGCCCCGCCCCCCCTTCCCCTGCGCCTCCTCTTCCTCCTACCGCAGCTGCTGTCTTCTACCCGGTCGTCGCCTCGCCGTGCCACACCGCCGAGAGCCTTCAGCCATGGCCGTTGACCGCGCTGCCTCTCGCCGGGGGATGTCACCATGCCAAGCCCAAGGGGTAGATACCCGGCTGATCTCGAGCATGGGGGTGTAAGGGGTTAGGAGGTGTGTGTGTTGGGTGGGCTTGTGACTACCAAGCCTAGGGGGTGTGTTAAATTATATATTGTGTTATATAACTGGTAGGCTTGGTAGGTTACCGAACTCTACTGTAGGGGGACACGCCATTCCATGGCTTCCCTCCTACCTAGCTTAGTTTAACAGTCCGATCTGATCTAAGGATCAAAAACCTTAAAAATGCACCTGATGAGTCAGGTTTTTTTTTTTTGTCTGACCAAACATTGGTAAAGTGAGAAAATTTTAGAACAAGTCATACTGGGGTATATAGCCTAATGGGTTGTACTCCCTAAGGCATAACCCTATATAGTCTACCGTAACATACACTATGTGTGACACACCCCCTAGACTGGATAGGGGCAATGCCTGATGAGAGAGAAACAGCTTTGGGTGGCACTACTAGTCCAGCCTCTGAGGCAAGGGTCTAAAGACCAGTCAAACAAGTACAGACAAGGAAAGAGCAAGACCAGGGTGGCACTACTAGTCCAACCAGTGGGAAGAGGCCCCAAGGCCAGTCTAGGTAATATATGTATATAAGGGTCCATACACAATCAAGGTCCTAGCAAGTGAGAGGCTACATGAACAAGACCTAGCTGTACACAGTGCCGCTGATGATCTTTAGGCGCAAGCGCCTTAGTAAAGATATCAACTGTGTTGGCACCGGAGGTCAAGTCTACTACACAAGCCTGGCGACGCTGCTGCAGCTCGCACAGAAGGAAGTATTGCAGCTGGATGTGCTTTGCTCTGCCCTCAAGTCGTGGCTCCTGACACAAGAGGATCATGGCCCTATTGTCGGCGTACAGAATTGGGGCAGAGCTAGGCTACTCACCTAAGTCTGTGAGCAAGAAGGTCAACCGGCGAAGCTCCTGTGCCGCCATGGCGCCTGCGTAGATCTCAGCCTCATAGCTAGACTGGGCAACAGATGAGGAGCGGGTGGACCTCCACGAGATGGCACCTGCACCAAGGCTAAATAAGTAGCCCTGTGAGGACCTGAGAGTCTCGGCGTCGTCTGCCCAAGAAGCGTCTGTGTGCTTGGTCAGGACCACTGGTCTCCGTCCTCCTAACACGAGCCCCATGCTTGATGTACTTGCTAGATAACGCAAAACCCTCTTAGCTGCCGACCAGTGCTGTGGTCGGTGTCTGCCTGGGGCCACAAAGCGAGCCAGGATGCTGAGAGGGTATGCGAGATCTTGACGAGTGCAAGTCATCAGGTACATGAGGCAACCCACCAACTCAGCATACGGACCACTAGGCTCTACAGCCTCCTCGGGGACTGGGGCTGAGAGTCTATGGTCTACTGAAAGAGGGGTGGGCTGTGCGGAAGAGAACTAAAGGCCCAACCTCTGAAGGACCTGGCGCACCAAGTGTGACTGTGAGAGAGTGATGGTGCGCGCTGCTCTGTCCCTGGAGATCTGCAAGCCAAGGTAGCGGCACAGCTCTCCTAGGTCAGTGCATGTGTGTCTTCTCAGCAGCTTGGCCTTCACAGCGGCCCGTGCGTCTCTGTCTGCAGTAGCAAAGACCAGATTGTCTACATAGACAAGGATGTAGAACGGAGTCTAGCCAGAACAGAGAAAGAGCGAGGGGTCTGTAGACGAAGGGAAGAACTGCAAGTCAGCAAGTGTAGCACGCAGCGTGTCATGACACTCACGGGGGGCCTGCCGCAGGCCGTAGATGGGGCGCCGGAGGAGCCACTCGGTGCCTGGGGGGAAGGTACTGGAGAAGCCCTGTGGGCAGCGCAGGTAGACCTGCTTGTATAGACTGCCCTGGAGGAAAGCTGTGGAGAAGTCAAGGGAGTGCAGCTCGTAGTCACGCTGTGCTGCTACGTGTAGCAGCGCCCGAAGAGTGGTCATCTTCGGGGTCGGGGCGAAGGTATGAAAGAAGTCCACCCCCTCACACTGACTGAAACCGCGAGCGACGTAGCGCGCCTTGAAGAAAGGCGGCTCTCCAGGAGGGCGCTTCACCTTGAAGAGCCATCGGCCATGGACTATGTTCACCCCAGGTGGGGGATCTGCGTCGACAAAGGTATCGGTGGATCTCCAAGATGCCATCTCCTACTCCATGGCAGCTATCCACTGAGAGGCCCAGGGTCCTGAGGTGGCCTCAGTGTAGATGCGAGGGGTCGGGATGTCGAGGACGTCTGGGTCACCCTCAGGGACTAGTAGCATGGAACAGAGATGGGGAGCGGCCTCAGACAGGAAAACGAGCTGGAACTGCCTGTCCTCTAGGATGTCACTGCCAAGAGCAGCCACACCCTTGACAGTCGGAGGGCAGGCAGGGTCAGAGACCAGAGCGGTGGCGTAGTCCAGGCGGTGGGTAGCGGCGAAGTCAGTGACAGCAGCGGCAAGAACCAGCAGACTCGAGACAGGAGCGGACTGGTCGGTAACGAGAGAGGCAAGGACACAAGGAACAAGAGGACGCGCAACACGGAGGAAGTCCTAGAACGGAGGCGGGGCCACAGCAAGCGACGATGGAGGAGGAGACGGGAGGAGAGGAGGAGCATGAGACACGTGAGAGCGAAGCAATATAGGGTGAGAACGCGGAACAAGGGAGGTAGAACGAGCACGAGACGGACGACGAGACCAGACGTGAGATGGAGGAGTCGGGTCAGGAGAGAGGGGAGGAGACACTGGAGGAGAACGGGGAGGAAAACGAGCTGGAGAGGAGTCCGGGGGAGGAAACACGGGGCCGTGGACTGGCAGAGGAGGAGGCGGCGGCAGCTGGGGAGGCAGCGACGGGCGCTGAGGGGACGGGAGATCGAGGAGGCGAAGAGCGGACACCGGCGGCGTCAGATGTGATTGCTGAGCGGGCTGGAATTGGTTTTGGAGCGTGCTTAGGGGGTGCTGGCGTGGGGCTTCTCGGAGGGAGCCATGTTGTCGCTGGAGGTTCTGGTGTTGGAGCCAGGCAGCAGTCGCATCTGTCACCGCCGGTGTCCGCCCTTCGCCTCCTCGGTCTCCTATCCCCTGAGCGCCCGTCACTGCCTCCCCCGCTGCCGCCGCCTCCTCCTCTGCCGGTCCACGGCCCCGTGTTTCCTCTCCAGCTCGTTTTCCTCCCTGCTCTCCTCCAGTGTCTCCTCCCCTCTCTCATGACCCGACTCCTCCGTCTCACGTCTGGTCTCGTCGTCCGTCTCGTGCTCGTCCTACCTCCCATGTTTCATGTTCTCGCCCTTTGTTGCTTCGCTCTCACGCGTCTCGTGCTCCTCCTCTCCTCCCGTCCCCTCCTCCGTCGTCGCTTGCTGTGGCCCCGCCTCCGTTCTCGAACTTCCTCCGTGCTGCGCGTCCCCTTGTTCCTCGTGTCCTTGCCTCTCTCGTTACCGACCCGTCCGTTCCTGTCTCGAGTCTGTCGGCTCTTGTCGCTGCTGTCACTGACTTCGCCGCTACCCGCCGCCTGGACAACGCCACCGTTCTGGTCTCTGACCCTGCCTGCCCTCCGACCGCCGGGGGTGTGGCTACTCTTGGCAGTGACGTCCTAGAGGACAGGCAGTTTGAGCTCGCTTTCTCACCAGTTCTTTCACTCTCGTGACGTCACTTTTGAGGAGTCCGTCTCCTTCTACCTCCCTTTTCCCCACCATGGTCCACCGGTTACTCCCCCCCAGTTCCTGGTGCCCCCCCCTCCCCCGGTCGACCCGGTCCACCCCCCTCCCCGCCCTGCCCCGTCTGGTGTGTCTCACGTCACCCCCCTCCCGTCGGTTGTCCCTGCTGAGGAGTCCACTGGCTCTCGCGGCTCGGCGGAGTCTCTTCCCCCGCCTGTCCTTGCCCCGGTCTCGCCGCCGCTGCTGTCCCCGCCACAGATGCCTCCGTCGCTGCCGCCGCAGCCGCAGCCGCTGTCGTCACCGCCGCTGGGGTTCGTGCGTTCTGGGGGTGCTGGGGAGCGGGCTGGAGCTGGTTCTGGAGCGGGCTCAGGGGGTGCTGGCGTGGGGCCAGCTAGACGACGGGCCTGGCTAGGAGACGGGCCAGCACGTGCGGGGCGGCTAGGACCTAGGGTGGAAGCGCTAGGGAGGGGCGGGGGGGAACTACCTACTCATGATACCATGTTAAAGTGAGAAAAGTTAACTAGAACAAGTCATACAGGAGTATATAGCCTAATGGGTTGTACTCCCTAAGGCACAACCCTATATAGTCTACAGTAACATACAATATATGTTTGACAAACATGCCATGTCTAACATAATGTGTTAGGTTAAAATCCTACCCACCCTAAATAATCGTCAAGGCTCAACCTATCATCTCAGCTCTAAAAAATTGCAGTCCTGATTTTTCAGTCTTCGAAAAAAATTACCATGAAAAAATCGCAACTTCCAAAACCCGAGCCTGAAAAATGGGGGCTGCTTCTAGGGGAACCCTGAGCCAACAGCCCGTCAAAATCCAATATGATGCCCTGGTTTGGATGAATAAAACGTTTCGACTTATTTATGTGATTCATTGTCACATAATTAGATTGAGTACAAACAAACCATAATGGGAGCGTCCAAACGATGGTTTGATTAATGCATATGGTACCCTGGAGGGCCGTTCGCTGGCAATTTACCGAAGGGAACGGGAAGGGGAACGGGCGACCAAATCCCGCGCGCATGGAATTTGCGCAGCCAAACCTACGGAATTTTTTTGTATGTGCCCCAGTACATTGGTAATCATAGCGTCGCCGGCTCATGATTATGTAGGTCACGGCTGCAGGCCTGGATACGACAAACTCGCGGACAGTGGAGAGTGGGGACCATCAAAATCCCAGTTAGCCCATTGCACTTTCGTCGAAAATCTGCGGAGAAAATGCCTTTTACACAATTTTGTCAAAACTGCCCATTTTTTTAACATTTCAAAACGTGGCTGGTTGGTTGGGTACAGGCTGGCGCAATTGCGCAGATTGACGAGTAGGGTTGGAAGGGAAGTGGCTGTGAGGGACAACCGTGAGCTGCGGTTTTTTTTTTTTTTTTTTTTTTTTTTTTTTGGTTTCGTTAACCTGCCCAGCCATACCACGATTTTGCAATATGAGGTGGGGCACGGAGTCAGGTTGATGTTTGCTCGGCAGCTCTGGGCGGCTGATGGCCGCTCTTCGGGTTTGGCATGAGAAGGGGCACGCGCTTTGGGGGCCCTTGGTTTGGGGAAACTGAACCAACGCGACGATGCCGCATGGTGATGTCGTGTTTCGCAAATTGGGTTCGGCGAACTCACGAAGCCTCGATCGATGTTGCACATGCCTGATTTCCCTCGCCGTGCCGGTGAAAAATTGGGCAGCGAACGGCCCTTGGGAAATTATGGCTGGGTTCTGCTCTGCAGGCGCATGACTCATCTAAGGAAGTATCAATCCGAATCTTCCTCATGCTGTTTTTTTGTTCGGTATCGGGGTCAGCCCGAAAAAGCGTCCAAACCAATCTCGGCCTGTCTGAACCATGTGGGATTTCGATTCCTGCAGAACGCACCAACTAAAGCATGGACTCGGCGCCAACGAAGCACCCCGCTCAGCTTCCCTCTCCCTAGCAACCTCCCCCAACTTTGATTCATCGTGTCCGTATAATTGATGCCCCGAAGTTTGCCTCGGGACTTGCCCTGAGTCCAGAACGCGCCCTTACCCTACGCTTTTACGGCCCCCCGCGGGTTAATTCAATATTTACGGAGTTGCCCGCCACGAAAAGATGCGTGGGGTCTACCCAAATTCGGGCGCACCTTCTTCAGGTCAGGAAATTGCGCTTTGCTTCGGGTGGTTACCACTAAGTGCGAAATCGCGATAGGACCTTCCTGGAATCCATCTCCACCGCGACTCCATGTGCCTGCAGAACCCAGCCAATCGGATAGCAGCATGTGACGCACCCGTCGACGACGACAGCCGTGAGATGCGGGCGGACCAGAACTCCGCACTGTAGCGCGCGTGTTGAATGCCAGTGAAGCGCGCCGTGACGCTCAGAGCGTAAGGCGTTGCGCGCATTTCCCCGCGGCAGCAGCGTAGCGGGCAGCCCGACCATGGCGGCCGTTGCCGTGATCTCGCTGCCCCAGCAGCCTCGCCTTTTCGCCCGCATCGACCACCCCACCCGCAGCAACTGCTCTGCCTTCGGCGCTATCGGCGCCACCAGCAGCAGCGGTGCCGCGGCTGTGCCTCTCGCGGTGCCGCTGCTCAAAGTAGGCGGGGCGCGCGGGGAGACGAAGATGCGGGCACGCGCGGAGCAGCGGCGGGCGAGGAGCCGCCATCCCAAAATTTACCAAACCCATTTTGACTCTTGGAGGGTGGGACACCCGTGGGTAACCCAGCCCCAGACAACCAAAAGTTCCCCGCAAGATCCCTGAGGGTTACTTGTGGGTTGTGGCGATGCCTGGAAATGTCGCCAAAATTTCGCCAGGCGTTGCAGGGAATCTTTCCAACCAATCAGGCGCAAGCTCGGTTCGAGGTGACCTGTAGGTAACTATCATAGCTTGGGCCCGGACCAAAGCGAATTCCGAGCCTGAGCCCTGAGGTCGGTTCGGAGCCACTGAATCTGATGGTCGCAAATGAGAATTGCGTATAGAACTGGAGAGATACACCGCGTTTTGCGTTTTGGCGAAACCTGTATAATGGGATATGAAAGTAATGGGTCAGCTTGGAAAAGCTGACCAATGAACGCATCGCTAGGTTCTACCCATTGGTCAATTTCTAGACTTATCCTAGGTTCAAGCCAACCTCCTGGCTCCGTGCGTGCCACCAATATTCCGACGGGAGTGATCGACGAATAAGGTTTCAATTTACTAACAGTCAGAATTACGCACTATCAATTAAAACTTGGTTGAGAAACTCGCTTACGTGTCACTTTTCGTACGAAAACAGGCCTCCAGTCGACGCACTGTTTACGGCCCAGAAATACGAGACCCACCTGTGACAACGAATCCTTGTCAGACATTTACAGAGGAATCAGCCCTAAACCCCCTGTCTTATCACAGTGCTTCCCTTGGCGACTTCTGCTTGCCTACCGCCTTCCTTCACAAGCAACTGGTCCAGCGCTTCGTCAACTCTTACGTGTTGCTAACTATCTTGTCGCACGAGCTTTTATTTTCGGTGTCGTCTCGTGTCTGTTCAGGTTAACTATTCACATAAGTATATTTTCTCCAAACCCCTCCCGTTCTTTCCCTCGTTACCGTTCCCCTAGGGACAGGCGGGCTTAACCCGGGGTATTCCGGGGGTCAACTCGTGCGGTTCTAACAAGCTCTTGGGGCTCGTCACCGTACGCAGGTACGGCTGTAGCGCTTCTGCATCTCTGGCCTTTGTCGACATTTCTACCTTCTCCCCTCCCCCCCCCCCCCCCCCCTCTTCCCCCCTCCCTCCGTCCAACCTCCTTCCCCCCACCCCTCCATTTGGTTCCGATGGGTTGCCCCACTCAGTTTCTTATCAAATTGTACCCAGGTTCATGCCATTCCATCTACTTTTTTTTTCCAATCCGCCATGCCCTCTCCCATTTCCTTTCCAGGCCCCGGTCTTTTCCGCCCCTCGGATTCTCTCCCTGTCAGGTGACGCAGGGCTCCCTGTCAGGTTTTCCTATATTGATTCACCGTTGCATGCTTACGTTGGCCTTTGGTGGGTTGATTGCAGGATACACTATTACACCTCGCCCACCTGACGTCGTTTTTGGCAGTAGTGTCATGTGTGCAACTATGCTATGCACCACCAGTGCTGGCTTGTTTCTGTCATCTCTCGATTGTAGCCCCCCTCCCTCCCAGCACTAGATCCGCCGTAAGATCATCCTGGGAAGGAGGAGGTACCGACACCATATGACCACCAGTTGTCTTGATAGCTAAGATGTATTCTTATGGGAAAAAACATCTTGGCATTGAATTTTGGCCAATGGAGCATTTATGAGTCAGAGACATAAGGTCCTTAAAGCTAAGAATATGCAATTTGCAAACTTTGAATACGCTGCTTTGCATTAAATAAATATAAAACGCGGCTCGTATGTCAAGCTACAATAAAGGCTCTTTTTTGAAATAACCCGTCAGGCCCCTGCTCGCATCCCGCCTTCTGGGACTCATCTTCCCCACCCTCCCTTCCCCTCCCCTCCCTTGCCCTCCCATCCTGCCCTTTCCCTACCCCCCTTTGTCCCTTACCCTCTTCTCTCTCCCCCTCGCCACCTTGCTGTCCCCCCCTCCCCAAAACGTCCCTCCAGGCCATCGCGCAGCACCTGTTGCGAGTGCTGCGGGCCATGCCGCCCGGAGTGGCGTTTGTGATCGATGACGTCTCCAAGGGGGACGAGCATGCATGCGGGGTCATGTGGCATGCAGGCAAGCCACACCCCTCCCCTCCCTGCTTCTAATACCACACACACACACTCTCATCCCATGCCGTCCTGTGCCATGGCATGCCATGACATGCCATGCCATCCCATGACATGCCATGCCATCCCATGACATGCCATGCCATGCCATGCCATGCCCTGCCATTCCATGCCATGCCATGCCATGCCCTGCCATGCCATGCCATGCCATGCCATGCCATGCCATGCCATGCCATGCCATGCCATGCCGTGCTATGCCATGCCATGCCATGCCATGCCATACCATGCCATGCCATGCCATCCCATGCCCTGCCATGCCATGCCATGGTCGTCTGTGTCCCCATTTTCATGTCATCTCACACCCCACCTTCCCATCGCTGTGCTGAGCTGCTGCCGTTGAGAATGCTCTATGTCGACAGCCCCAAGCGCCACTGTTGCGTGTCCCGGCTGCAAGCGTCCTCCGATCCTCTCACGCCGCTCATCCTCTTCCCATCTGTGCCCTCCCCCCGCTTCTTATCTCCGCACCCAAGAGCTAGACGGCCGGCCTCTGCCCTTGAGCGGCGGCTGCTCCTTCATCCGCTGCCAGCGGAAAAACGGCGCTCTGCTCATCACGTGAGCTGCACTCTGTCTTGTCCTCCCTCACATGCACCAATGGCCACGCCACGCCACCATGCCATGCACAGCACCACCGCACACGCCCGTGCCCCGTGCTCATTGCAAATGCGCGCCCCCATGCCGTCGCAACCCCATCGCTGCAAGGACCAGTGCAGCGCGCATCAGCGGACCCCTTCCCTTCTCGTGCTCTGTGCCCCGTGTCTCTCATCCCCTCCCCTGCCCCCCTCCTCCCCCCGAGGTTCGTGAGGGACATCCCCGAGCCCACCATGAAGCCGGGATCCGCTGCCCTGGTGAGTCATGCCATGCCATGCATGTGAGTCATGCTGTGCCATGCATGTGAGTCATGCCATGCCATGCATGTGAGTCATGCCATGCCATGCATGTGAGTCATGCCGTGCCATGCATCTGAGTCGTGCCGTGCCATGCATGTGAGTGGCTGCACATGTGAGGTATGTCATGTGTGTGTGTGTTGCCATGCCACGTGCCTCACACTGCGTGCATGCTGCCATCCTAGGCACCTTGCCATCCATCATCCGCATTGCGAGTTGCCCTGGCTGTGGCGCTTCTCCCCTTTACCCACTTGACTCTATCGCACCCACCTTTCTCTCCTCGCCAGCTCTGTCACCCCAGCCTCACTGCCTCCTGCCATCCCTGCCTAATCACATCGTCTCACAACACCTCCAACACCACGCACTTCCTCCTCATCAATACACCTTCCTTGTTTCCCGCCTTCACCCTCATCACTCTTTCTCTCCCTCCCCGCAGCACGTCCTCTCGTGGGCAGTGCAGCTGCTGAAGCTGCTGGCCGCATCACCCAACTGAAATCTCTCCGTGGGCTCATTTCCCGCCTCTGCTGAAGGTGCCTCTTGTCGTGTCAAGCGCGCCAGCAGCACACAAGGGGCGCCTCAACGGAGCTCGTGCTTCACGCACGTTTCCACGAACAGCTTCGCCCATTTTCTGGCTTATGCAAGCAATATCAAGAAACTTTGTTGTATGAAAGCCCAGGTCCCAAATTACAAGGCGCGAGCCTTTTTGTTAACAATTTCCAGAGGGGGCTGAGTGGTTACCCTGTGCACTTTTGGGAGCAGTGAACAAGTTGGGGGGGATGGAAAAGGGAGGCGTCTGATTGGACGAAGTGGAAATGCAGTTTTCGGAAACCCAGCACTCACTCCAACCACAGGAAAAACTGCCAATGGGAAGAACCGTTGCTTGCAATTTGGGACTGCTAGAAACCTGTTTTGCTCACAAAACGGAGCTATGCGTAGCATTCCGCCCCACTGCATTTCAGGAGCGGCGCCATTCTCGTCCTGTTTTTGTGCGATCTGCTTGGTCCAGCCCTCCACTGCCGGGGACCCAACTTCACTGACGTCCCAACCATCTCGCTACTCTCAGCATCCCGCTCCCCACTGCCCACTGCTACCCGCGCCCAGTCGTCCTAATTCCCGCTTCCCGCACTAGCGGCTCCAAGCTCACAGCAGCTGCCCGATACCTGCTTTTTGCCGCCGTCGGAGCTGGTTGGCTGCAAATCGGGACCCCATTCCCGCAGGTTCCCGATTTGTGCAACCCGCGCGACACGCCGAGCGCGCATCGCTCACCTGCCTGCAGTCACGCGATACGAGCTGGGAGGAAGAGAGGCGATAGAGCAGGGAGGGAGAGAGGCGATAGAGCACGCAGAGAGAGAGGAGATAGAGCAGGGAGAGAGAGAGGCAATGGCAGGGAGGCAGAGAGGCGATACAGGGAGGCAGAGAGGCGATGCAGGGAGGCAGAGAGGTGATAGAGCAGGGAGGGAGAGAGGTGATAGAGCAGGGAGAGAGAGAGAGGGGATAGAGCAGCGAGATGGAGACGCGATAGAGCAGGGAGAGAGAGAGGCAATGGCAGGGAGGCAGAGAGGCGAAGCAGGGAGGCAGAGAGGCGATAGAGCAGGGATGGAGAGAGGCGATAGAGCAGGGAGAGAGAGAGAGGCGATAGAGCAGGGAGAGAAAGAGGCGATAAAGCAGAGAGAGAGAAAGGCGATAGAGCAGGGAGGGAAAGAGGCAATAGAGCAGGGAGGCAGAGAGGCGATAGAGCAGGGAGGGAGAGACGCGATAGAGCAGGGAGGGAAAGAGGCAAAATAGCAGGGAGGGAGAAAGGCGATAGAGCAGAGAGGAAGAGAGGCGAAAGAGCAGGGACGGAGGGAGGCGATAGAGCAGGGAGGGAGAGAGGCGATAGAGCAGGGTGAGAGAGAGGCGATAGAGCAGGGTGGGAGAGAGGCGATAGAGCAGGGAGAGTGAGATAGAGAGAGAGCAGGGAGCAGGGAGGGAGAGAGGCGATAGAGCAGGGAGGCAGAGAGGCGATAGAGCAGGTAGAGAGAGAGGCGATAGAGCAGGGAGGGAGAGAGGCAATCCAGCAGGGAGGGAGAGAGACGATAGAGCAGGGAGGGAGAGAGGCGATAGAGCAGGGAGGGAGAGAGGCGATAGAGCAGGGAGAGAGAGAGGCGATAGAGCAGGAAGGGAGAGAGACGATAGAGCAGGGAGGGAGAGAGGTGATAGAGCAGGGAGGAAGAGAGGCGATCGAACAGGGAGGAAGAGAGGCGATAGAGCAGGGAGGGAGAAAGGCGATGAAGAAGGGAGGGAGAGGAGCGATAGTGCAGGGAGGGAGAAAGCCAATAGAGCAGGGAGGGAGAGAGGCGATAGAGCAGGGAGAGAGAGAGACGGTAGAGCAGGGAGGGAGGGAGGCGATAGAGCAGGGAGGGAGAGAGGCGATAGAGCAGGGAGGGAGAAAGGTGATAGAGGAGGGAGGAAGAGAGGCGATAGAGCAGAGAGAGAGAGAGGCGATAGAGTAGGGAGGGAGAGACGCGATAGAGCAGGGAGAGAGAGAGGCGATAGAGCAGGGAGAGAGAGGCGATAGACCAGGGAGGAAGAGAGGCGATAGAGCAGGGAGGGAGAGAGGCGATAGAGCAGGGAGGGAGAGAGGCGATAGAGCAGGGAGGAAGAAAGGCGATAGAGCAGGGAGGGAGAAAGGCGATAGAGCAGGGAGGGAGAGACGCGATAGAGCAGGGAGGGAAAGAGGCAAAATAGCAGGGAGGGAGAAAAGCGATAGAGCAGAGAGGAAGAGAGGCGAAAGAGCAGGGACGGAGGGAGGCGATAGAGCAGGGAGGAAGAGAGGCGATAGAGCAGGGTGAGAGAGAGGCGATAGAGCAGGGTGGGAGAGAGGCGATAGAGCAGGGAGAGTGAGATAGAGAGAGAGCAGGGAGCAGGGAGGGAGAGAGGCGATAGAGCAGGGAGGCAGAGAGGCGATAGAGCAGGTAGAGAGAGAGGCGATAGAGCAGGGAGGGAGAGAGGCAATCCAGCAGGGAGGGAGAGAGACGATAGAGCAGGGAGGGAGAGAGGCGATAGAGCAGGGAGGGAGAGAGGCGATAGAGCAGGGAGAGAGAGAGGCGATAGAGCAGGAAGGGAGAGAGGCGATAGAGCAAGGAGGGAGAGAGGTGATAGAGCAGGGAGGAAGAGAGGCGATCGAACAGGGAGGAAGAGAGGCGATAGAGCAGGGAGGGAGAGAGGCGATAGAGCGGGGTGAGAGAGAGGCGATAGAGCAGGGAGGGAGAGAGGCGATAGAGCAGGGAGAGTGAGATAGAGAGAGAGCAGGGAGCAGGGAGGGAGAGAGGCGATAGAGCAGGGAGGCAGAGAGGCGATAGAGCAGGTAGAGAGAGAGGCGATCGAGCAGGGAGGGAGAGAGGCAATACAGCAGGGAGGGAGAGAGACGATAGAGCAGGGAGGGAGAGAGGCGATAGAGCAGGGAGGGAGAGAGGCGATAGAGCAGGGAGAGAGAGAGGCGATAGAGCAGGAAGGGAGAGAGGCGATAGAGCAGGGAGGGAGAGAGGTGATAGAGCAGGGAGGAAGAGATGCGATCGAACAGGGAGGAAGAGAGGCGATAGAGCAGGGAGGGAGAGAGGCGATAGAGCGGGGTGAGAGAGAGGCGATAGAGCAGGGAGGGAGAGAGGCGATAGAGCAGGGAGAGTGAGATATAGAGAGAGCAGGGAGCAGGGAGGGAGAGAGGCGATAGAGCAGGGAGGCAGAGAGGCGATAGAGCAGGTAGAGAGAGAGGCGATAGAGCAGGGAGGGAGAGAGGCAATACAGCAGGGAGGGAGAGAGACGATAGAGCAGGGAGGGAGAGAGGCGATAGAGCAGGGAGGGAGAGAGGCGATAGAGCAGGGAGAGAGAGAGGCGATAGAGCAGGAAGGGAGAGAGGCGATAGAGCAGGGAGGGAGAGAGGTGATAGAGCAGGGAGGAAGAGAGGCGATCGAACAGGGAGGAAGAGAGGCGATCGAACAGGGAGGAAGAGAGGCGATAGAGCAGGGAGAGTGAGATAGAGAGAGAGCAGGGAGCAGGGAGGGAGAGAGGCGATAGAGCAGGGAGGCAGAGAGGCGATAGAGCAGGTAGAGAGGGAGGCGATAGAGCAGGGAGGGAGAGAAGCAATCCAGCAGGGAGGGAGAGAGACGATAGAGCAGGGAGGGAGAGAGGCGATAGAGCAGGGAGGGAGAGAGGCGATAGAGCGGGGTGAGAGAGAGGTGATAGAGCAGGGAGGGAGAGAGGCGATAGAGCAGGGAGAGTGAGATAGAGAGAGAGCAGGGAGCAGGGAGGGAGAGAGGCGATAGGGCAGGGAGGCAGAGAGGCGATAGAGCAGGTAGAGAGAGGGGCGATCGAGCAGGGAGGGAGAGAGGCAATACAGCAGGGAGGGAGAGAGACGATAGAGCAGGGAGGGAGAGAGGCGATAGAGCAGGGAGGGAGAGAGGCGATAGAGCAGGGAGAGAGAGAGGCGATAGAGCAGGAAGGGAGAGAGGCGATAGAGCAGGGAGGGAGAGAGGTGATAGAGCAGGGAGGAAGAGAGGCGATCAAACAGGGAGGAAGAGAGGCGATAGAGCAGGGAGTGAGAGAGGCGATAGAGCGGGGTGAGAGAGAGGCGATAGAGCAGGGAGGGAGAGAGGCGATAGAGCAGGGAGAGTGAGATAGAGAGAGAGCAGGGAGCAGGGAGGGAGAGAGGCGATAGAGCAGGGAGGCAGAGAGACGATAGAGCAGGTAGAGAGAGAGGCGATCGAGCAGGGAGGGAGAGAGGCAATACAGCAGGGAGGGAGAGAGACGATAGAGCAGGGAGGGAGAGAGGCGATAGAGCAGGGAGGGAGAGAGGCGATAGAGCAGGGAGAGAGAGAGGCGATAGAGCAGGAAGGGAGAGAGGCGATAGAGCAGGGAGGGAGAGAGGTGATAGAGCAGGGAGGAAGAGAGGCGATCGAACAGGGAGGAAGAGAGGCGATAGAGCAGGGAGGGAGAGAGGCGATAGAGCGGGGTGAGAGAGAGGCGATAGAGCAAGGAGGGAGAGAGGCGATAGAGCAGGGAGAGTGAGATAGAGAGAGAGCAGGGAGCAGGGAGGGAGAGAGGCGATAGAGCAGGGAGGCAGAGAGGCGATAGAGCAGGTAGAGAGAGAGGCGATAGAGCAGGGAGGGAGAGAGGCAATACAGCAGGGAGGGAGAGAGACGATAGAGCAGGGAGGGAGAGAGGCGATAGAGCAGGGAGGGAGAGAGGCGATAGAGCAGGGAGAGAGAGAGGCGATAGAGCAGGAAGGGAGAGAGGCGATAGAGCAGGGAGGGAGAGAGGTGATAGAGCAGGGAGGAAGAGAGGCGATCGAACAGGGAGGAAGAGAGGCGATCGAACAGGGAGGAAGAGAGGCGATAGAGCAGGGAGAGTGAGATAGAGAGAGAGCAGGGAGCAGGGAGGGAGAGAGGCGATAGAGCAGGGAGGCAGAGAGGCGATAGAGCAGGTAGAGAGGGAGGCGATAGAGCAGGGAGGGAGAGAAGCAATCCAGCAGGGAGGGAGAGAGACGATAGAGCAGGGAGGGAGAGAGGCGATAGAGCAGGGAGGGAGAGAGGCGATAGAGCGGGGTGAGAGAGAGGCGATAGAGCAGGGAGGGAGAGAGGCGATAGAGCAGGGAGAGTGAGATAGAGAGAGAGCAGGGAGCAGGGAGGGAGAGAGGCGATAGAGCAGGCAGGCAGAGAGGCGATCGAGGAGGTAGAGAGAGAGGCGATAGAGCAGGGAGGGAGAGAGGCAATACAGCAGGGAGGGAGAGAGACGATAGAGCAGGGAGGGAGAGAGGCGATAGAGCAGGGAGGGAGAGAGGCGATAGAGCAGGGAGGGAGAGAGATGATAGAGCAGGGAGGACCAGAGGCGATAGAGCAGGGAGGAAGAGAGGCGATAGAGCAGGGAGGGAGAGAGGCGATGAAGAAGGGAGGGAGAGGAGCGATAGTGCAGGGAGGGAGAAAGCCAATAGAGCAGGGAGAGAGAGAGACGATAGAGCAGGGAGGGAGGGAGGCGATAGAGCAGGGAGGGAGAGAGGCGATTGAGCAGGGAGGGAGAGAGGCCATAGAGCAGGGAGGGAGAGAGGTGATAGAGGAGGGAGGAAGAGAGGCGATAGAGCAGGGAGAGAGAGAGGCGATAGACTAGGGAGGGAGAGATGCGATAGAGCAGGGAGGGAGAGAGGCGATAGAGCAGGGAGGAAGAGAGGCGATAGAACAGGGAGAGAGAGAGGCGATTGAGCAGGGAAAGAGAGAGGCGATAGAACACGGAGGGAGAGAGGCGATAGAGCAAGGAGGCAGAGAGTCGATTGAGCAGAGAGGGAGAGAGGTGACATTGCAGGGAGAAAGAGGCGATAGAGCAGGGAGGGAGAGAGGTGATAGAGCAGGGAAGGAGAGAGGCGATAGAGCAGGGAGGCAGAGAGGAAGAAAAGCAGGGAGCGAGAGAGGCGATAGAGCAGGGAGAGAGAGAGGTGATTGAGAAGGGAGGGATAGAGGCGATAGAGCAGGCATGGAGAGAGGCGATAGAGCAGGGAGGGAGAGTGGCGATAGAGCTGGGAGAGAGAGAGGCGATAGAGTTGGGAGGAGGAGAGGCGATAGAGCAGGGAGCGAGAGAGGCGATGGAGCAGGGAGGGAGAGGGGCGATAGAGCAGGGAGTGAGCGAGGCGATAGAGGAGGGAGGGAGAGATGCGATAGAGCAGGGAGGCAGAGAGGCGATAGAGTTGGGAGAGAGAGAGGCGATAGAGTTGGGAGGCAGAGAGTCGATAGAGCAGGGAGGAAGAGAGGCGATCGAGCAATGAGGGAGAGAGGCGAAAAAGCACGAAGGGAGAGAGGCGATTGAGCAGCGAGGGAGAGAGGCGATAGAGCAGGGAGGGAGAGAGGCGATAGAGCAGGGAGGGAGAGCGGCGATAGAGCAGGGAGGGAGAGAGGCGATAGAGCAGGGAGGGAGATAGGCGATAGAGCAGGGAGGGAGAGAGGCGATAGAGCAAGGAGGTAGAGAGGCAATAGAGCAGGGAGGGAGAGAGGCGAAAGAGCAGGGAGGGAGAGAGGCGATAGAGCAGGGAGGGAGAGAGGCGATAGAGCAGGGAGGGAGAGAGGCGATAGAGTAGGGAGGGAGAGAGGCGATAGAGCAAGGAGGGAGAGAGGCAATAGAGCAGGGAGGGAGAGAGGCGATTGAGCAGCGAGGGAGTGAGGCGATAGAGCAGGGAGGGAGAGAGGCGATAGAGCAGGGAGGGAGAGAGGCGATAGAACAGGGAGGGAGAGAGGCGATAGAACAAGGAGAGAGAGAGGCGATAGAGCAGGGAGGGAGAGACGCGAAAGAGCAGGGAGGGAGAGAGGCGACAGAGCAGGGAGGGAGAGAGGCGATAGAGCAGGGAGGAAGAGAGGCGATAGAACAGGGAGAGAGAGAGGCGATTGAGCAGGGAAAGAGAGAGGCGATAGAACACGGAGGGAGAGAGGCGATAGAGCAGGGAGGCAGAGAGTCGATTGAGCAGAGAGGGAGAGAGGTGACATTGCAGGGAGAAAGAGGCGATAGAGCAGGGAGGGAGAGAGGTGATAGAACAGGGAAGGAGAGAGGCGATAGAGCAGGGAGGCAGAGAGGAAGAAAAGCAGGGAGCGAGAGAGGCGATAGAGCAGGGAGAGAGAGAGGTGATTGAGAGTGGAGGGATAGAGGCGATAGAGCAGGAAGGGAGAGAGGCGATAGAGCAGGGAGAGAGAGAGAGGCAATAGAGCAGGGAGGGAGAGAGCCGATAGGGCAGGGAGGGAAAGAGGCGATAGAGCAGGGAGAGAGATAGGCGATAGAGTTGGGAGGCAGAGCGGCGATAGAGCAGGCATGGAGAGAGGCGATAGAGCAGGGAGGGAGAGTGGCGATAGAGCTGGGAGAGAGAGAGGCGATAGAGTTGGGAGGAGGAGAGGCGATAGAGCAGGGAGCGAGAGAGGCGATTGAGCAGGGAGGGAGAGGGGCGATAGAGCAGGGAGTGAGCGAGGCGATAGAGGAGGGAGGGAGAGATGCGATAGAGCAGGGAGGCAGAGAGGCGATAGAGTTGGGAGAGAGAGAGGCGATAGAGTTGGGAGGCAGAGAGTCGATAGAGCAGGGAGGAAGAGAGGCGATAGAGCAATGAGGGAGAGAGGCGAAAAAGCAGGGAGGGAGAGAGGCGATTGAGCAGCGAGGGAGAGAGGCGATAGAGCAGGGAGGGAGAGAGGCGATAGAGCAGGGAGGGAGAGCGGCGATAGAGCAGGGAGGGAGAGAGGCGATAGAGCAGGGAGGGAGATAGGCGATAGAGCAGGGAGGGAGAGAGGCGATAGATCAAGGAGGTAGAGAGGCAATAGAGCAGGGAGGGAGAGAGGCGAAAGAGCAGGGAGGGAGAGAGGCGATAGAGCAGGGAGGGAGAGAGGCGATAGAGCAGGGAGGGAGAGAGGCGATAGAGCAGGGAGGGAGAGAGGCAATAGAGCAGGGAGGTAGAGAGGCGATTGAGCAGCGAGGAAGTGAGGCCATAGAGCAGGGAGGGAGAGAGGCGATAGAGCAGGGAGGGAGAGAGGCGATAGAACAGGGAGGGAGAGAGGCGATAGAACAAGGAGAGAGAGAGGCGATAGAGCAGGGAGGGAGAGAGGCGAAAGAGCAGGGAGGGAGAAAGGCGATAGAGCAGATAGGGAGAGAGGCGATAGAGCTGTTAGGAAGAGAGGCGATAGAGCAGGGACGGAGAAAGGGGATAGAGCAGGGAGAGAGAGGCGATACAGCAGGGAGGAAGAGAGGCGATAGAGCAGGAAGGCAGAGAGGCGATAGAGAAGGGAGGTAGAGAGGCAATAGAGCAGAAAGAGAGAGACGCGATAGAGCAGGGAGAGAGAGAGGTGATTGAGAGTGGAGGGATAGAGGCGATAGAGCAGGAAGGGAGAGAGGCGATAGAGCAGGGAGAGAGAGAGAGGCAATAGAGCAGGGAGGGAGAGAGCCGATAGGGCAGGGAGGGAAAGAGGCGATAGAGCAGGGAGAGAGATAGGCGATAGAGTTGGGAGGCAGAGCGGCGATAGAGCAGGCATGGAGAGAGGCGATAGAGCAGGGAGGGAGAGTGGCGATAGAGCTGGGAGAGAGAGAGGCGATAGAGTTGGGAGGAGGAGAGGCGATAGAGCAGGGAGCGAGAGAGGCGATTGAGCAGGGAGGGAGAGGGGCGATAGAGCAGGGAGTGAGCGAGGCGATAGAGGAGGGAGGGAGAGATGCGATAGAGCAGGGAGGCAGAGAGGCGATAGAGTTGGGAGAGAGAGAGGCGATAGAGTTGGGAGGCAGAGAGTCGATAGAGCAGGGAGGAAGAGAGGCGATAGAGCAATGAGGGAGAGAGGCGAAAAAGCAGGGAGGAAGAGAGGCGATTGAGCAGCGAGGGAGAGAGGCGATAGAGCAGGGAGGGAGAGAGGCGATAGAGCAGGGAGGGAGAGCGGCGATAGAGCAGGGAGGGAGAGAGGCGATAGAGCAGGGAGGGAGATAGGCGATAGAGCAGGGAGGGAGAGAGGCGATAGATCAAGGAGGTAGAGAGGCAATAGAGCAGGGAGGGAGAGAGGCGAAAGAGCAGGGAGGGAGAGAGGCGATAGAGCAGGGAGGGAGAGAGGCGATAGAGCAGGGAGGGAGAGAGGCGATAGAGCAGGGAGGGAGAGAGGCAATAGAGCAGGGAGGTAGAGAGGCGATTGAGCAGCGAGGAAGTGAGGCCATAGAGCAGGGAGGGAGAGAGGCGATAGAGCAGGGAGGGAGAGAGGCGATAGAACAGGGAGGGAGAGAGGCGATAGAACAAGGAGAGAGAGAGGCGATAGAGCAGGGAGGGAGAGAGGCGAAAGAGCAGGGAGGGAGAAAGGCGATAGAGCAGATAGGGAGAGAGGCGATAGAGCTGTTAGGAAGAGAGGCGATAGAGCAGGGACGGAGAAAGGGGATAGAGCAGGGAGAGAGAGGCGATACAGCAGGGAGGAAGAGAGGCGATAGAGCAGGAAGGCAGAGAGGCGATAGAGAAGGGAGGTAGAGAGGCAATAGAGCAGAAAGAGAGAGACGCGATAGAGCAGGGAGGGAGAGAGGCGATAGAGCAGGGAGAGAGAGAGGCGATAGAGCAGGGAGGGAGAGAGGCGATAGAGCAGGCAGGGAGAGAGGCGATAGAGCAGGGAGGGAGAGAGGCGATAGAACAGGGAGGGAGAGAGGCGATAGAGCAGGGAGGTAGAGAGTCGATTGAGAAGGGAGGGATAGAGGTGACATAGCAGGGAGAGAGAGGCGATAGAGCAGGGAGGGAGAGAGGCGATAGAGCACGGAGGGAGAGAGGCGATAGAGCAGGGAGGCAGAGAGGCAGTAAAGCTGGGAGCGAGAGAGGCGATAGAGCAGGAAGGGAGAGAGGCGATAGAGCAGGGAGAGAGAGAGGCGATTGAGCAGGGAGAGAGAGCGGTGATAGAGCAGAGAGGGATAGAGGCGATAGAGCAGGGAGAGAGAGAGGCAATAGAGCAGGGAGGGAGAGAGGCGATAGAGCTGTTAGGAAGAGAGGCGATAGAGCAGGGACGGAGAAAGGGGATAGAGCAGGGAGAGAGAGGCGATACAGCAGGGAGGAAGAGAGGCGATAGAGCAGGAAGGCTGAGAGGCGATAGAGGAGGGAGGTAGAGAGGCAATAGAGCAGAAAGAGAGAGACGCGATAGAGCAGGGAGGGAGAGAGGCGATAGAGCAGGGAGAGAGAGAGGCGATAGAGCAGGGAGGGAGAGAGGCGATAGAGCAGGCTGGGAGAGAGGCGATAGAGCAGGGAGGGAGAGAGGCGATAGAACAGGGAGGGAGAGAGGCGATAGAGCAGGGAGGTAGAGAGTCGATTGAGAAGGGAGGGAGAGAGGTGACATAGCAGGGAGAGAGAGGCGATAGAGCAGGGAGGGAGAGAGGCGATAGAGCACGGAGGGAGAGAGGCGATAGAGCAGGGAGGCAGAGAGGCAGTAAAGCTGGGAGCGAGAGAGGCGATAGAGCAGGAAGGGAGAGAGGCGATAGAGCAGGGAGAGAGAGAGGCGATTGAGCAGGGAGAGAGAGAGGCGATAGAGCAGAGAGGGATAGAGGCGATAGAGCAGGGAGAGAGAGAGGCAATAGAGCAGGGAGGGAGAGAGGCGATAGGGCGGGGAGGGAAAGAGGCGAAAGAGCAGGGAGAGAGAGAGGCGATAGAGTTGGGAGGCAGAGAGGCGATAGAGCACGCAGGGAGAGAGGCGATAGAGCAGAGAGGGACAGTGGCGATAGAGGTGGGAGAGAGAGAGGCGATAGAGTTGGGAGGAGGAGAGGCGATAGAGCAGGGAGCGAGAGAGGCGATGGAGCAGGGAGGGAGAGGGGCGATAGAGCAGGGAGTGAGCGAGGCGATAGAGGAGGGAGGGAGAGATGCGATAGAGCAGGGAGGCAGAGAGGCGATAGAGTTGGGAGAGAGAGAGGCGATAGAGTTGGGAGGCAGAGAGTCGATGGAGCAGGGAGGAAGAGAGGCGATAGAGCAATGAGGGAGAGAGGCGAAAAAGCAGGGAGGGAGAGAGGCGATTGAGCAGCGAGGGAGAGAGGCGATAGAGCAGGGAGGGAGAGAGGCGATGGAGCAGGGAGCGAGAGAGGCGATGGAGCAGGGAGGGAGAGAGGCGATAGAGTAGGGAGGCAGAGATGCGATAGAGCAGGGAGAGAGAGAGGCAATAGAGCAGGGAGGCAGAGAGACGATAGAGCAGGGAGGGAGAGAGGCGATAGAGCAGGGAGAGTGAGATAGAGAGAGAGCAGGGAGCAGGGAGGGAGAGAGGCGATAGAGCAGGGAGGCAGAGAGGCGATAGAGCAGGTAGAGAGAGAGGCGATCGAGCAGGGAGGGAGAGAGGCAATACAGCAGGGAGGGAGAGAGACGATAGAGCAGGGAGGGAGAGAGGCGATAGAGCAGGGAGGGAGAGAGGCGATAGAGCAGGGAGAGAGAGAGGCGATAGAGCAGGAAGGGAGAGAGGCGATAGAGCAGGGAGGGAGAGAGGTGATAGAGCAGGGAGGAAGAGAGGCGATCGAACAGGGAGGAAGAGAGGCGATAGAGCAGGGAGGGAGAGAGGCGATAGAGCGGGGTGAGAGAGAGGCGATAGAGCAGGGAGGGAGAGAGGCGATAGAGCAGGGAGAGTGAGATAGAGAGAGAGCAGGGAGCAGGGAGGGAGAGAGGCGATAGAGCAGGGAGGCAGAGAGGCGATAGAGCAGGTAGAGAGAGAGGCGATAGAGCAGGGAGGGAGAGAGGCAATACAGCAGGGAGGGAGAGAGACGATAGAGCAGGGAGGGAGAGAGGCGATAGAGCAGGGAGGGAGAGAGGCGATAGAGCAGGGAGAGAGAGAGGCGATAGAGCAGGAAGGGAGAGAGGCGATAGAGCAGGGAGGGAGAGAGGTGATAGAGCAGGGAGGAAGAGAGGCGATCGAAAAGGGAGGAAGAGAGGCGATCGAACAGGGAGGAAGAGAGGCGATAGAGCAGGGAGAGTGAGATAGAGAGAGAGCAGGGAGCAGGGAGGGAGAGAGGCGATAGAGCAGGGAGGCAGAGAGGCGATAGAGCAGGTAGAGAGGGAGGCGATAGAGCAGGGAGGGAGAGAAGCAATCCAGCAGGGAGGGAGAGAGACGATAGAGCAGGGAGGGAGAGAGGCGATAGAGCAGGGAGGGAGAGAGGCGATAGAGCGGGGTGAGAGAGAGGCGATAGAGCAGCGAGGGAGAGAGGCGATAGAGCAGGGAGAGTGAGATAGAGAGAGAGCAGGGAGCAGGGAGGGAGAGAGGCGATAGAGCAGGCAGGCAGAGAGGCGATCGAGGAGGTAGAGAGAGAGGCGATAGAGCAGGGAGGGAGAGAGGCAATACAGCAGGGAGGGAGAGAGACGATAGAGCAGGGAGGGAGAGAGGCGATAGAGCAGGGAGGGAGAGAGGCGATAGAGCAGGGAGGGAGAGAGGCAATAGAGCAGGGAGGTAGAGAGGCGATTGAGCAGCGAGGGAGTGAGGCCATAGAGCAGGGAGGGAGAGAGGCGATAGAGCAGGGAGGGAGAGAGGCGATAGAACAGGGAGGGAGAGAGGCGATAGAACAAGGAGAGAGAGAGGCGATAGAGCAGGGAGGGAGAGAGGCGAAAGAGCAGGGAGGGAGAAAGGCGATAGAGCAGATAGGGAGAGAGGCGATAGAGCTGTTAGGAAGAGAGGCGATAGAGCAGGGACGGAGAAAGGGGATAGAGCAGGGAGAGAGAGGCGATACAGCAGGGAGGAAGAGAGGCGATAGAGCAGGAAGGCAGAGAGGCGATAGAGAAGGGAGGTAGAGAGGCAATAGAGCAGAAAGAGAGAGACGCGATAGAGCAGGGAGGGAGAGAGGCGATAGAGCAGGGAGAGAGAGAGGCGATAGAGCAGGGAGGGAGAGAGGCGATAGAGCAGGCAGGGAGAGAGGCGATAGAGCAGGGAGGGAGAGAGGCGATAGAACAGGGAGGGAGAGAGGCGATAGAGCAGGGAGGTAGAGAGTCGATTGAGAAGGGAGGGATAGAGGTGACATAGCAGGGAGAGAGAGGCGATAGAGCAGGGAGGGAGAGAGGCGATAGAGCACGGAGGGAGAGAGGCGATAGAGCAGGGAGGCAGAGAGGCAGTAAAGCTGGGAGCGAGAGAGGCGATAGAGCACGAAGGGAGAGAGGCGATAGAGCAGGGAGAGAGAGAGGCGATTGAGCAGGGAGAGAGAGCGGTGATAGAGCAGAGAGGGATAGAGGCGATAGAGCAGGGAGAGAGAGAGGCAATAGAGCAGGGAGGGAGAGAGGCGATAGAGCTGTTAGGAAGAGAGGCGATAGAGCAAGGACGGAGAAAGGGGATAGAGCAGGGAGAGAGAGGCGATACAGCAGGGAGGAAGAGAGGCGATAGAGCAGGAAGGCTGAGAGGCGATAGAGGAGGGAGGTAGAGAGGCAATAGAGCAGAAAGAGAGAGACGCGATAGAGCAGGGAGGGAGAGAGGCGATAGAGCAGGGAGAGAGAGAGGCGATAGAGCAGGGAGGGAGAGAGGCGATAGAGCAGGCTGGGAGAGAGGCGATAGAGCAGGGAGGGAGAGAGGCGATAGAACAGGGAGGGAGAGAGGCGATAGAGCAGGGAGGTAGAGAGTCGATTGAGAAGGGAGGGAGAGAGGTGACATAGCAGGGAGAGAGAGGCGATAGAGCAGGGAGGGAGAGAGGCGATAGAGCACGGAGGGAGAGAGGCGATAGAGCAGGGAGGCAGAGAGGCAGTAAAGCTGGGAGCGAGAGAGGCGATAGAGCAGGAAGGGAGAGAGGCGATAGAGCAGGGAGAGAGAGAGGCGATTGAGCAGGGAGAGAGAGAGGCGATAGAGCAGAGAGGGATAGAGGCGATAGAGCAGGGAGAGAGAGAGGCAATAGAGCAGGGAGGGAGAGAGGCGATAGGGCGGGGAGGGAAAGAGGCGAAAGAGCAGGGAGAGAGAGAGGCGATAGAGTTGGGAGGCAGAGAGGCGATAGAGCACGCAGGGAGAGAGGCGATAGAGCAGAGAGGGACAGTGGCGATAGAGGTGGGAGAGAGAGAGGCGATAGAGTTGGGAGGAGGAGAGGCGATAGAGCAGGGAGCGAGAGAGGCGATGGAGCAGGGAGGGAGAGGGGCGATAGAGCAGGGAGTGAGCGAGGCGATAGAGGAGGGAGGGAGAGATGCGATAGAGCAGGGAGGCAGAGAGGCGATAGAGTTGGGAGAGAGAGAGGCGATAGAGTTGGGAGGCAGAGAGTCGATAGAGCAGGGAGGAAGAGAGGCGATAGAGCAATGAGGGAGAGAGGCGAAAAAGCAGGGAGGGAGAGAGGCGATTGAGCAGCGAGGGAGAGAGGCGATAGAGCAGGGAGGGAGAGAGGCGATGGAGCAGGGAGCGAGAGAGGCGATGGAGCAGGGAGGGAGAGAGGCGATAGAGTAGGGAGGCAGAGATGCGATAGAGCAGGGAGAGAGAGAGGCAATAGAGCAGGGAGGCAGAGAGACGATAGAGCAGGGAGGGAGAGAGGCGATAGAGCAGGGAGGGAGAGAGGCGATGGAGCAGGGAGGGAGAGAGGCGATAGAGCAGGGAGGGAGAAAGGCGATAGAGCAGGGAGAGAGAGTGGCGATAGAGCAAGGAGGGAGAGAGGTGATAGAGCAGGTAGGGAGAGAGGCGGTAGAGCAGGGAGGGAGAGAGGCGATAAAGCAGGGATAGAGAGAGGGGATAGAGCAGGAAGGAAGAGAGGCGATAGAGCAGGGACAGAGAAAGGGGATAGAGCAGGGAGAGAGAGGCGATAGAGCAGGGAGGAAGAGAGGCGATAGAGCAGGAAGGCTGAGAGGCGATAGAGGAGGGAGGTAGAGAAGCAATAGAGTAGGGAGAGAGAGAGGCGATAGAGCAGGGAGGGAGAGAGGCGATAGAGCAGGGAGGGAGAGAGGCGATAGAGCAGGGAGGTAGAGAGGCGATAGAGCAGGGAGGGAGAGAGGCGATAGAGCAGGGAGGGAGAGAGGCGATAGAGCAGGGAGGGAGAGAGGCGATAGAGCAGGGAGGGAGAGAGGCGATAGAGCAGGGAGGGAGAGAGGCGATTGAGCAGCGAGGGAGTGAGGCGATAGAGCAGGGAGGGAGAGAGGCGATAGAGCAGGGAGAGGGAGAGGCGATAGAACAGGGAGGGAGAGAGGCGATAGAACAGGGAGAGAGAGAGGCGATAGAGCAGGGAGGGAGAGAGGCGATAGAGCAGGTAGGGAGAGAGGCGAAAGAGCAGGGAGGGAGAAAGGGGATAGAGCAGGGATAGAGAGAGGCGATAGAGCAGGGATAGAGAGAGGCGATAGAGCAGGGAGGAAGAGAGGCGATAGAGCAGGGACGGGGAAAGGGGATAGAGCAGGGAGCGAGAGGCGATACAGCAGGGAGGAAGAGAGGCGATAGAGCAGGAGGGCAGAGAGGCGATAGAGGAGGGAGGTAGAGAGGCAATAGAGCAGGAAGAGAGAGAGGCGATAGAGCAGGGAGGGAGAGAGGCGATAGAGCAGGGAGAGAGAGAGAGGCGATAGAGCAGGGAGGGAGAGAGGCGATAGAGCAGGGAGGGAGAGAGACGATAGAGCAGGGAGGGAGAGAGGCGATAGAACAGGGAGGGAGAGAGGCGATAGAGCAGGGAGGTAGAGAGTCGATTGAGAAGGGAGGGAGAGAGGTGACATTGCAGGGAGAGAGAGGCGATAGAGCAGGGAGGGAGAGAGGCGATAGAGCAGGGAGGGAGAGAGGCGATAGAGCAGGGAGGCAGAGAGGCAGTAAAGCTGGGAGCGAGAGAGGCGATAGAGCAGGAAGGGAGAGAGGCGATAGAGCAGGGAGGGAGAGAGGCGATAGAGCAGGGAGAGAGAGTGGCGATAGAGCAAGGAGGGAGAGAGGTGATAGAGCAGGTAGGGAGAGAGGCGATAGAGCAGGGAGGGAGAGAGGCGATAAAGCAGGGAGGGAGAGAGGCGATAGAGCAGGGAGGAAGAGAGGCGATAGAGCAGGGACGGAGAAAGGGGATAGAGCAGGGAGAGAGAGGCGATAGAGCAGGGAGGAAGAGAGGCGATAGAGCAGGAAGGCAGAGAGGCGATAGAGGAGGGAGGTAGAGAGGCAATAGAGTAGGGAGAGAGAGAGGCGATAGAGCAGGGAGGGAGAGAGGCAATAGAGCAGGGAGAGAGATGTTATAATCACAATAGGCTCAGATGTGCCTAAAATGAGAGAAAATGTGCATAGTCAGAATTTCGTCAGACAGCTTCAAATGTTGATGCCGATCTGATATATGCTTCAAACGGTGATCTGTAAATTCGATCTAGAGTGCGTTGCTATCGCCTATCAGCAGCAAGTTGAATCATCAAATTCTATGAATATTTGACGATGTTATGGCGGTTTGACTGGCAGGTGGTACAGCAGCCGCTATAGTCTTAGGAGTACAAAATACTTAGGAAGAAGAATTCGAGAGGGAGATGGTTCCCAGCCTCTACATACCCCAAGAGCCGAGGTCCAGGTTGGTGGTACACCACCACAGAGTCCCCAACCACGAAGAGTCTTGAAACCAACCCTCCAAGGGGCTACACCAAGTGAAATGTAACACTACACGAAGTAGCGTTAGTATTTTCATTATTTAATCTTTATCCGTGTCCCTTGGGCTTGAAATCTTGAGCTCTTGGTCTTGGATCTGCAAGATAAATTCTCTTTGAGTTGATGGGGGCTTGCTGCACACACCTGCGATGCGATGGACACTTCACACTCGACAAAATAGGAATAACACATGCGATACGCAAACGACGACGTGACATGCGAGTTGTAAAAACTCGCTAATGTCTTGACCGACACAAACCACATTGTGATACACCATTCAAACACACATACAAGGACTGGATAGCAATGACATAGACTCACAATTCATTCCATGCCATGCATGCACACACACAAACAAGGACGACAAGCCGAGTGCAAGCCATAGGGTTGCACCAACAAACTCCCCCTCGGATTGTTGGCCTTAGAATCTGCTCCCCTTAGTTCAGAGCCATCCCAGCAAGCTTGCAACACTTCCAATGCTGCTACTCAACCAGCCTCTTGGTCATCATATCAGCTGGCTGCGCCGTCGTCTTCACGTAGTGCAACTCCACTTCACACGCGATTACCATGCTCCTCACCCAATGCCACTTCACCTTCATGTGCTTGGCAAGGCCATGAAGAACGGGGTTCTTTGCCAATGCAATAGCACCTTGGCTATCACAGTAGAGTGGGGTAGGCCCTTGCTGCTCCTCCCCCAATTCAGCTAGCAAACGCTGCTGCCATACAACCTCTCTTATGGCACGGAAGAGTGCCAGGTACTCGGACTCCACCGAGCTCAATGCTTGGTCCATTTGCTTCTTGCTCTCCCAAGCTGTTGGACCTCCACCAACACAGCAGATGAAGCCTCCCACACTTGTCATGTCCTCTGGTTCTGATGCCCAAGATGCATCAGAGAAGGCGGTGAGAAAGAGCCTCCCGGGTTCGACTCCATCCGCACCCTTTTGACGCCTTTGTGCCGCCGCGGAGTATTGCAGTCCAACAGTTGCTGTTTGGCCAAGGTACTTGGCCACCCTCTCTCCAGCTGCTACCTGCTCTTCATTAGGGCATTGGACAATCCTAGCCAGCTGCCCGGTAGCAAAGGCTGCATCCGGCCTTGTGTGAACGGCCGCATACATGAGGCTGCCCACCAAGGAGTGAAAACGCCGCCTCTCCTCTTCACCAACACTTTCCTCCGCTGGTCCTTTCACACACTTGAACCCTGAGGGAAGAGGAGTAGCCACATGACCTTCACTCTTCCCAAAGTTTGCAGCCAAGGCCTCGAAGTACTTCTTTTGATGCACTCGCATCCACCGCTTCTCCACGTCTCGCTCAATGTGAAGCCCAAGGTAGTAGTTGACGTCACCAAGGGTCTTGCACTTGAACTTGTCATGAAGCTTCAGCATCACCTCCTTCACAAGGTCAGAGGAGGGTGAGAATATGAGGATGTCATCCACATAAACCACCATGAAGCTCCTCTGCTCCCCCTCGCCAAGCATGAACAAGGATTGATCGGCCGTTGAGGGAGTGAAGCCGATCGCCTCCAAGACTTCCCGCAGCTTGATGTACCATTGCCTAGGGGCTTGCTTGAGGCCATAGAGTGCTTTCTTCAGCTTCCACACTCTGCCACTCCCATCACTGTACCCCTCTGGCTGCTCCATGAAGGTCTCTTCCTCCAAAACGCCGTTGAGGAAGGCCGTTACAATGTCCATTTGCTTCACCACCCATCCTTTGATGGCCGCCGCGGCAAAGAGGGTTCGAAGGGTTGTACCCTTCACCACAGGGGCATACACTTCATTTTAGTCCTTCTTCTCTTGCTGCTGATACCCCTTGGCTACAAGTCTGCTCTTGTAGCGCTCGATGTTGCCGTCGGCGTCGGTCTTGCGCTTGAAGAGCCACTTGGAAGAGATCGCCTTCCGCCCCGGAGGTAGGTTCACCAAGTCAAATGTGTCGTTCTCTATGATGCTCCCCATTTCTTCATCTGAGGCCTTCTTCCACTCCTTCCCGTTGGGGCCCTCCCAAGCCTCCTTGGGATTTGTAGGCTCCCCCGGCATCTCCATCGGAGAGAAGAAGGCAAAGGCGCACTCCTCGCTTTCATCTTCCGCATCATCGCCTAGCATGAGAGCCGAACCGGTCAAGGTTGAGTTGGCTGGTCCTCCAAGCCGGTCATAGCTCAACCTATTAGGGGGCTGAGTCTTCCTTCTCCCCCTTCCTTCCTCCTCTGCTGCAGGGACTTGAATGCTCTCATGGCGTTGCGGTAAATCTGGTCAGTTCCCGCGAGCACTTGTAGCACGAGGCGGAAGTGACTGTGCACGCTCATCACCTTGCTGCACCTCCTCCTCCTCCTCGTCCCCATTCATTTGAGGATATTGCCTCGTGATTGTGCTGCTGCTACTCAGCTCCAAGGGCAGCTCCACATGCTCAAAGCCGGTACTCTTCACCTCTCCAAGCCGCACACCAATCTTCGCTTGATTCTCCGCCTTCCACTCCTTGTACGGTAAGTTCTCCATGAACTTGCAATCTCTACTCACCAAGAACTTCTTGGTAAATGGGTCCCAAAGAAGCCATCCCTTGCTGTTTTGAGCCATGCCCAGGTGCACGGCCCATGTTGCCTTGGCATCAAGCTTGTTGTGCCGAAGTTTCTTAGGCACAAGTGCCATGCACATGCACCCGAACACCCGAAGCATATCCACCTTCGGCTTCCTTCCAATCCACTCCACATAGGGCACCCATTTGTCTTCTCCCACGTGAGTCAAGGCTCTGTTCTTGTCCACACAAGCATGCCGCACCGCATCCGGCCAAAAGTAATTGGGTAGACCGGCTTCAATGAGAAGTCCCCGAGCCGTCTCCGTGAGTGTCCGATTCGCACGCTCGGCGATGCCGTTCATTGCAGGAGAGTAGGGCATGGTAAGAGAGTGCCTTATGCCCTGCTTCTTCAGCCAAGTTGAGAAATCCTTGCTCAGGAACTCTCCCCCACGGTCAGTGCGAATTGCCTTCACAAGCCGGTCTTGTTGCCGCTCCACCATCGGCAACCAATCGGTCTTCACCGTTTCAACTACATCACTCTTCTTGGGCAGCACATACACCCAATTCATGCGAGTGTAGACGTCCACAATGGTGAGGAAGTACTCAGCTCCAGCAGCTCCAAGATTCAAGGGGCCCACCACATCCATCACCACCTCATCAAGTGGTGCCTTCGCCGTTGTCTCCGAGCTATGGAACGGGTAGCGAGTGAACTTGGCTTGCATGCATGTTGGACAGCCAAGCACCTCATTGGGCTCCCCTTGGACACGAATCCCACTGACCATCTCTTGCTTAACTATCTGCTGCAAAATGGGCAATGCCACATGCCCCATTCGCCGATGCAAGGTCAGCCAATCACACTCTCCCGTAGCGGAAGTCGGGTTGGAGAAAGCGGCACTCGCAATCGTGCCCCACAAGCTCTCTCCCTTCTCCTTTGCCGCTGCTGCTTTGCTGATCTTAGGCTTCTCCTCCTCATTTCCACCACCTTTGGCTGCTGCACCACTCTCCTTGGTTTCACACGCCTTGCTGGTCTCTCCAAGGTTGCACTCCTTCGAGTCACTCTTGGTGTCACTTTGTTTTCCGTGATCACCGCCACTAACCGCTTCACTCTTGGTGCTGACGCTTGCTGCCACTTGCCTCCCCTTAGGCATGGGGACCACTGGGATTTGCCACATCTCATTGTAGATGTCCCTGTCCTCATGAAGGTCCCAAAGCTTCCGCTCACCAAGCCTTGCGGTATATGTTTTGGAGCCCTTGGAAGATGTGTCCATGCCGGCCTTTTGCAAACGCCGAACAGAGATCAGGTTGGCTGCTAGGTTGGGCACCCAAAGCACGTTCTTGAGGCCCACCATCTTCCCATCAGCACCCTTGAACATGGCCTTGCCCATGCCTTTCACCTCTGCTCGCTGCCCCAAAGCCGATGTAACATGCTTGACCGGCGACGGTTCGAGTTCGGTGAGCAAGTCCGCACGAGGTGTCATGCTATAGGTGGCACCGCTATCGATCACCCAAAAGTCCAGAGAGTGAAGGGTGACCTTTCCCACAGTAGCTGGCTCCTCAAAGCCTTCCACACCTCTTGCTGCAGCTGCCGCTTGCGTGGAGACAAAGAAGAATTGGCCCGGGTATCGATCTTCACTCGAGTCCTTGTCGTAGTCTCCACCTTTCATGCTTGCCGCTTCGCCTCCACGGCCACCACGGCCTCCACGCCCTCTGCCTCTTCCTCCACTTGCTCCTCTGCCCTCTTGGCCTTGAGAAGGGGTCCATCCATCAGGCAATCTGAAGCAATCTCTCCATATGTGGCCGGTCTTGTGACAAAAGTGGCATTCGCCATCAAATCGACTGCGCCCACGCCCGTAGCCATTGTTGTTGTTGTTGCTGCCATATCCTCCATTACCACGGCCTCCATTGAAGTTACTGCTGCCAAATCTTCCTCCTCGCCCTCTGCCCCTTCCACGGCCGTGCCCACGGCCCATGCTTGCAACTCCGGCACCATCGGGACCCGCCAATTCGCGACGGCGGAAATCTTCTTGTAAGATTTCCCGCTTCACATCTTCGAGTGAGAGACGGGGCAGATCTCGATTTAGGTTGATGATGAGTGAGGACCATGAGTCTGGAAGTAAGGCCAGCAGCTTGGTCTTCTTTTGAAGGTCACTGTAGTTCAGGTCAGCTCCTTCGAGCCGTGTCAACAAGTCGAAGAATTTCTGCACTCCTTCCTCCACCGGTACGCCTTCGTCAATTCGAAGTGCCGCCATTTGCCGCTCCAAAACCACAGCCACCGCCGCTGTTGCAGGAGCGTGTACACCCTTGAGAGCAGCCCATGCCTTTGGTCCCTTTGCTGGTTCACGCTGAAAAGGCTTGATGTGACGGATTTGGCTGCTCCCCAACGCTTGCCCAAGTAGAAGGTAGCCTTGTGCGCTCTTCCGCACCCACGGGCTCTTCTCCGGGTCGTTCTCGGGGCGCTTCTCCGTTCCTTCCATCACCTCCAGCAGATCATAGTGGTCGAAGATGTTCTCCATCTTGAAGGACCACTCAGCAAAGTTGTCACCGTTGAACTTGTCAAGGCCAAACACTCTAGGCTCATCCCTAGAGGGTCCAAGGCTAGGTTGCACCGGAGCAACGGGTGGATCTTGGTGTTGACCTTGTGCTTGGGCGTCTTCTCTGCCTCCAGCACCTCTGCCACCCCCTTCCTCAGGTCTAGGCATGGTCGAGACGGCTCCAAGGGGCTCTGATACCACATGCTATAATCACAATAGGCTCAGATGTGCCTAAAATGAGAGAAATTGTGCACAGTCAGAATTCCGTCAGACAGCTTCAAATGTTGATGCCGATCTGATATATGCCTCAAACGGTGATCTGTAAATTGGATCTGGAGCGCGTTGCTGTCTCCTATCAGCAGCAAGATGAATCATCAAATTCCATGAAGATTTGACAATGCTATAGTGGTTTGACTGGCAGGAGGTACAGCAGCCACTATAGTCTTAGGAGTACAAAAAACTTAGGAAGAAGAATTCGAGAGGGAGATGGTTCCCAGCCTCTACATACCCCAAGAGCCGAGGTCCAGGTTGGTGGTACAACACCACCGAGTCCCCAACCACGAAGAGTCTTGAAACCAACCCTCCAAGGGGCTACACCAAGTGAAATGTAACACTACACGAAGTAGCGTTACCATTTTCACTATTTAATATTTATCCGTGTCCCTTGGGCTTGAAATCTTGAGCTCTTGGTCTTGGATCTGCAAGATAAATTCTCCTTGAGTTGATGGGGGCTTGCTGCACACACCTGCGACACGATGGACACTTCACACTCGACAAAATAAAAAAACACATGCGACACGCAAACGACGACTTGACATGCGAGTTGTAAAAACTCGCTAATGTCTTGACCGACACAAACCACATTGTGATACACCATTCAAAAACACACACAAGGACTGGATAGCAATGACATAGACTCACAATTCATTCCATGCCATGCATGCACACACACAAACAAGGACGACAAGCCGAGTGCAAGCCATAGGGTTGCACCAACATGAGAGAGGCGATAGAGCAGGGAGGGAGAGAGGCGATAGAGTAGGGAGGGAGAGAGGCGATAGAGCAGGGAGGTAGAGAGGCGATAGAGCAGGGAGGGAGAGAGGCGATAGAGCAGGGAGGGAGAGAGGCGATAGAGCAGGGAGGGAGAGAGGCGATAGAGCAGGGAGGGAGAGAGGCGATAGAGCAGGGAGGGAGAGAGGCGATTGAGCAGCGAGGGAGTGAGGCGATAGAGCAGGGAGGGAGAGAGGCGATAGAGCAGGGAGAGGGAGAGGCGATAGAACAGGGAGGGAGAGAGGCGATAGAACAGGGAGAGAGAGAGGCGATAGAGCAGGGAGGGAGAGAGGCGATAGAGCAGGTAGGGAGAGAGGCGAAAGAGCAGGGAGGGAGAAAGGGGATAGAGCAGGGATAGAGAGAGGCGATAGAGCAGGGATAGAGAGAGGCGATAGAGCAGGGAGGAAGAGAGGCGATAGAGCAGGGACGGGGAAAGGGGATAGAGCAGGGAGCGAGAGGCGATACAGCAGGGAGGAAGAGAGGCGATAGAGCAGGAGGGCAGAGAGGCGATAGAGGAGGGAGGTAGAGAGGCAATAGAGCAGGAAGAGAGAGAGGCGATAGAGCAGGGAGGGAGAGAGGCGATAGAGCAGGGAGAGAGAGAGAGGCGATAGAGCAGGGAGGGAGAGAGGCGATAGAGCAGGGAGGCAGAGAGGGGATAGAGCAGGGAGAGAGAGAGGCGATAGAACAGGGAGGGAGAGAGGCGATAGAGCAGGGAGGTAGAGAGTCGATTGAGAAGGGAGGGAGAGAGGTGACATAGCAGGGAGAGAGAGGCGATAGAGCAGGGAGGGAGAGAGGCGATAGAGCAGGGAGGGAGAGAGGCGATAGAGCAGGGAGGCAGAGAGGCAGTAAAGCTGGGAGCGAGAGAGGCGATAGAGCAAGAAGGGAGAGAGGCGATAGAGCAGGGAGGGAGAGAGGCGATAGAGCAGGGAGAGAGAGTGGCGATAGAGCAAGGAGGGAGAGAGGTGATAGAGCAGGTAGGGAGAGAGGCGATAGAGCAGGGAGGGAGAGAGGCGATAAAGCAGGGAGGGAGAGAGGCGATAGAGCAGGGAGGAAGAGAGGCGATAGAGCAGGGACGGAGAAAGGGGATAGAGCAGGGAGAGAGAGGCGATAGAGCAGGGAGGAAGAGAGGCGATAGAGCAGGAAGGCAGAGAGGCGATAGAGGAGGGAGGTAGAGAGGCAATAGAGTAGGGAGAGAGAGAGGCGATAGAGCAGGGAGGGAGAGAGGCAATAGAGCAGGGAGAGAGATGTTATAATCACAATAGGCTCAGATGTGCCTAAAATGAGAGAAAATGTGCGTAGTCAGAATTTCGTCAGACAGCTTCAAATGTTGATGCCGATCTGATATATGCTTCAAACGGTGATCTGTAAATTCGATCTAGAGTGCGTTGCTATCGCCTATCAGCAGCAAGTTGAATCATCAAATTCTATGAATATTTGACGATGTTATGGCGGTTTGACTGGCAGGTGGTACAGCAGCCGCTATAGTCTTAGGAGTACAAAATACTTAGGAAGAAGAATTCGAGAGGGAGATGGTTCCCAGCCTCTACATACCCCAAGAGCCGAGGTCCAGGTTGGTGGTACACCACCACAGAGTCCCCAACCACGAAGAGTCTTGAAACCAACCCTCCAAGGGGCTACACCAAGTGAAATGTAACACTACACGAAGTAGCGTTAGTATTTTCATTATTTAATCTTTATCCGTGTCCCTTGGGCTTGAAATCTTGAGCTCTTGGTCTTGGATCTGCAAGATAAATTCTCTTTGAGTTGATGGGGGCTTGCTGCACACACCTGCGATGCGATGGACACTTCACACTCGACAAAATAGGAATAACACATGCGATACGCAAACGACGACTTGACATGCGAGTTGTAAAAACTCGCTAATGTCTTGACCGACACAAACCACATTGTGATACACCATTCAAACACACATACAAGGACTGGATAGCAATGACATAGACTCACAATTCATTCCATGCCATGCATGCACACACACAAACAAGGACGACAAGCCGAGTGCAAGCCATAGGGTTGCACCAACAAACTCCCCCTCGGATTGTTGGCCTTAGAATCTGCTCCCCTTAGTTCAGAGCCATCCCAGCAAGCTTGCAACACTTCCAATGCTGCTACTCAACCAGCCTCTTGGTCATCATATCAGCTGGCTGCGCCGTCGTCTTCACGTAGTGCAACTCCACTTCACACGCGATTACCATGCTCCTCACCCAATGCCACTTCACCTTCATGTGCTTGGCAAGGCCATGAAGAACGGGGTTCTTTGCCAATGCAATAGCACCTTGGCTATCACAGTAGAGTGGGGTAGGCCCTTGCTGCTCCTCCCCCAATTCAGCTAGCAAACGCTGCTGCCATACAACCTCTCTTATGGCACGGAAGAGTGCCAGGTACTCGGACTCCACCGAGCTCAATGCTTGGTCCATTTGCTTCTTGCTCTCCCAAGCTGTTGGACCTCCACCAACACAGCAGATGAAGCCTCCCACACTTGTCATGTCCTCTGGTTCTGATGCCCAAGATGCATCAGAGAAGGCGGTGAGAAAGAGCCTCCCGGGTTCGACTCCATCCGCACCCTTTTGACGCCTTTGTGCCGCCGCGGAGTATTGCAGTCCAACAGTTGCTGTTTGGCCAAGGTACTTGGCCACCCTCTCTCCAGCTGCTACCTGCTCTTCATTAGGGCATTGGACAATCCTAGCCAGCTGCCCGGTAGCAAAGGCTGCATCCGGCCTTGTGTGAACGGCCGCATACATGAGGCTGCCCACCAAGGAGTGAAAACGCCGCCTCTCCTCTTCACCAACACTTTCCTCCGCTGGTCCTTTCACACACTTGAACCCTGAGGGAAGAGGAGTAGCCACATGACCTTCACTCTTCCCAAAGTTTGCAGCCAAGGCCTCGAAGTACTTCTTTTGATGCACTCGCATCCACCGCTTCTCCACGTCTCGCTCAATGTGAAGCCCAAGGTAGTAGTTGACGTCACCAAGGGTCTTGCACTTGAACTTGTCATGAAGCTTCAGCATCACCTCCTTCACAAGGTCAGAGGAGGGTGAGAATATGAGGATGTCATCCACATAAACCACCATGAAGCTCCTCTACTCCCCCTCGCCAAGCATGAACAAGGATTGATCGGCCGTTGAGGGAGTGAAGCCGATCGCCTCCAAGACTTCCCGCAGCTTGATGTACCATTGCCTAGGGGCTTGCTTGAGGCCATAGAGTGCTTTCTTCAGCTTCCACACTCTGCCACTCCCATCACTGTACCCCTCTGGCTGCTCCATGAAGGTCTCTTCCTCCAAAACGCCGTTGAGGAAGGCCGTTACAATGTCCATTTGCTTCACCACCCATCCTTTGATGGCCGCCGCGGCAAAGAGGGTTCGAAGGGTTGTACCCTTCACCACAGGGGCATACACTTCATTTTAGTCCTTCTTCTCTTGCTGCTGATACCCCTTGGCTACAAGTCTGCTCTTGTAGCGCTCGATGTTGCCGTCGGCGTCGGTCTTGCGCTTGAAGAGCCACTTGGAAGAGATCGCCTTCCGCCCCGGAGGTAGGTTCACCAAGTCAAATGTGTCGTTCTCTATGATGCTCCCCATTTCTTCATCTGAGGCCTTCTTCCACTCCTTCCCGTTGGGGCCCTCCCAAGCCTCCTTGGGATTTGTAGGCTCCCCCGGCATCTCCATCGGAGAGAAGAAGGCAAAGGCGCACTCCTCGCTTTCATCTTCCGCATCATCGCCTAGCATGAGAGCCGAACCGGTCAAGGTTGAGTTGGCTGGTCCTCCAAGCCGGTCATAGCTCAACCTATTAGGGGGCTGAGTCTTCCTTCTCCCCCTTCCTTCCTCCTCTGCTGCAGGGACTTGAATGCTCTCATGGCGTTGCGGTAAATCTGGTCAGTTCCCGCGAGCACTTGTAGCACGAGGCGGAAGTGACTGTGCACGCTCATCACCTTGCTGCACCTCCTCCTCCTCCTCGTCCCCATTCATTTGAGGATATTGCCTCGTGATTGTGCTGCTGCTACTCAGCTCCAAGGGCAGCTCCACATGCTCAAAGCCGGTACTCTTCACCTCTCCAAGCCGCACACCAATCTTCGCTTGATTCTCCGCCTTCCACTCCTTGTACGGTAAGTTCTCCATGAACTTGCAATCTCTACTCACCAAGAACTTCTTGGTAAATGGGTCCCAAAGAAGCCATCCCTTGCTGTTTTGAGCCATGCCCAGGTGCACGGCCCATGTTGCCTTGGCATCAAGCTTGTTGTGCCGAAGTTTCTTAGGCACAAGTGCCATGCACATGCACCCGAACACCCGAAGCATATCCACCTTCGGCTTCCTTCCAATCCACTCCACATAGGGCACCCATTTGTCTTCTCCCACGTGAGTCAAGGCTCTGTTCTTGTCCACACAAGCATGCCGCACCGCATCCGGCCAAAAGTAATTGGGTAGACCGGCTTCAATGAGAAGTCCCCGAGCCGTCTCCGTGAGTGTCCGATTCGCACGCTCGGCGATGCCGTTCATTGCAGGAGAGTAGGGCATGGTAAGAGAGTGCCTTATGCCCTGCTTCTTCAGCCAAGTTGAGAAATCCTTGCTCAGGAACTCTCCCCCACGGTCAGTGCGAATTGCCTTCACAAGCCGGTCTTGTTGCCGCTCCACCATCGGCAACCAATCGGTCTTCACCGTTTCAACTACATCACTCTTCTTGGGCAGCACATACACCCAATTCATGCGAGTGTAGACGTCCACAATGGTGAGGAAGTACTCAGCTCCAGCAGCTCCAAGATTCAAGGGGCCCACCACATCCATCACCACCTCATCAAGTGGTGCCTTCGCCGTTGTCTCCGAGCTATGGAACGGGTAGCGAGTGAACTTGGCTTGCATGCATGTTGGACAGCCAAGCACCTCATTGGGCTCCCCTTGGACACGAATCCCACTGACCATCTCTTGCTTAACTATCTGCTGCAAAATGGGCAATGCCACATGCCCCATTCGCCGATGCAAGGTCAGCCAATCACACTCTCCCGTAGCGGAAGTCGGGTTGGAGAAAGCGGCACTCGCAATCGTGCCCCACAAGCTCTCTCCCTTCTCCTTTGCCGCTGCTGCTTTGCTGATCTTAGGCTTCTCCTCCTCATTTCCACCACCTTTGGCTGCTGCACCACTCTCCTTGGTTTCACACGCCTTGCTGGTCTCTCCAAGGTTGCACTCCTTCGAGTCACTCTTGGTGTCACTTTGTTTTCCGTGATCACCGCCACTAACCGCTTCACTCTTGGTGCTGACGCTTGCTGCCACTTGCCTCCCCTTAGGCATGGGGACCACTGGGATTTGCCACATCTCATTGTAGATGTCCCTGTCCTCATGAAGGTCCCAAAGCTTCCGCTCACCAAGCCTTGCGGTATATGTTTTGGAGCCCTTGGAAGATGTGTCCATGCCGGCCTTTTGCAAACGCCGAACAGAGATCAGGTTGGCTGCTAGGTTGGGCACCCAAAGCACGTTCTTGAGGCCCACCATCTTCCCATCAGCACCCTTGAACATGGCCTTGCCCATGCCTTTCACCTCTGCTCGCTGCCCCAAAGCCGATGTAACATGCTTGACCGGCGACGGTTCGAGTTCGGTGAGCAAGTCCGCACGAGGTGTCATGCTATAGGTGGCACCGCTATCGATCACCCAAAAGTCCAGAGAGTGAAGGGTGACCTTTCCCACAGTAGCTGGCTCCTCAAAGCCTTCCACACCTCTTGCTGCAGCTGCCGCTTGCGTGGAGACAAAGAAGAATTGGCCCGGGTATCGATCTTCACTCGAGTCCTTGTCGTAGTCTCCACCTTTCATGCTTGCCGCTTCGCCTCCACGGCCACCACGGCCTCCACGCCCTCTGCCTCTTCCTCCACTTGCTCCTCTGCCCTCTTGGCCTTGAGAAGGGGTCCATCCATCAGGCAATCTGAAGCAATCTCTCCATATGTGGCCGGTCTTGTGACAAAAGTGGCATTCGCCATCAAATCGACTGCGCCCACGCCCGTAGCCATTGTTGTTGTTGTTGCTGCCATATCCTCCATTACCACGGCCTCCATTGAAGTTACTGCTGCCAAATCTTCCTCCTCGCCCTCTGCCCCTTCCACGGCCGTGCCCACGGCCCATGCTTGCAACTCCGGCACCATCGGGACCCGCCAATTCGCGACGGCGGAAATCTTCTTGTAAGATTTCCCGCTTCACATCTTCGAGTGAGAGACGGGGCAGATCTCGATTTAGGTTGATGATGAGTGAGGACCATGAGTCTGGAAGTAAGGCCAGCAGCTTGGTCTTCTTTTGAAGGTCACTGTAGTTCAGGTCAGCTCCTTCGAGCCGTGTCAACAAGTCGAAGAATTTCTGCACTCCTTCCTCCACCGGTACGCCTTCGTCAATTCGAAGTGCCGCCATTTGCCGCTCCAAAACCACAGCCACCGCCGCTGTTGCAGGAGCGTGTACACCCTTGAGAGCAGCCCATGCCTTTGGTCCCTTTGCTGGTTCACGCTGAAAAGGCTTGATGTGACGGATTTGGCTGCTCCCCAACGCTTGCCCAAGTAGAAGGTAGCCTTGTGCGCTCTTCCGCACCCACGGGCTCTTCTCCGGGTCGTTCTCGGGGCGCTTCTCCGTTCCTTCCATCACCTCCAGCAGATCATAGTGGTCGAAGATGTTCTCCATCTTGAAGGACCACTCAGCAAAGTTGTCACCGTTGAACTTGTCAAGGCCAAACACTCTAGGCTCATCCCTAGAGGGTCCAAGGCTAGGTTGCACCGGAGCAACGGGTGGATCTTGGTGTTGACCTTGTGCTTGGGCGTCTTCTCTGCCTCCAGCACCTCTGCCACCCCCTTCCTCAGGTCTAGGCATGGTCGAGACGGCTCCAAGGGGCTCTGATACCACATGCTATAATCACAATAGGCTCAGATGTGCCTAAAATGAGAGAAATTGTGCACAGTCAGAATTCCGTCAGACAGCTTCAAATGTTGATGCCGATCTGATATGTGCCTCAAACGGTGATCTGTAAATTGGATCTGGAGCGCGTTGCTGTCTCCTATCAGCAGCAAGATGAATCATCAAATTCCATGAAGATTTGACAATGCTATAGTGGTTTGACTGGCAAGAGGTACAGCAGCCACTATAGTCTTAGGAGTACAAAAAACTTAGGAAGAAGAATTCGAGAGGGAGATGGTTCCCAGCCTCTACATACCCCAAGAGCCGAGGTCCAGGTTGGTGGTACAACACCACCGAGTCCCCAACCACGAAGAGTCTTGAAACCAACCCTCCAAGGGGCTACACCAAGTGAAATGTAACACTACACGAAGTAGCGTTACCATTTTCACTATTTAATATTTATCCGTGTCCCTTGGGCTTGAAATCTTGAGCTCTTGGTCTTGGATCTGCAAGATAAATTCTCCTTGAGTTGATGGGGGCTTGCTGCACACACCTGCGACACGATGGACACTTCACACTCGACAAAATAAAAAAACACATGCGACACGCAAACGACGACTTGACATGCGAGTTGTAAAAACTCGCTAATGTCTTGACCGACACAAACCACATTGTGATACACCATTCAAAAACACACACAAGGACTGGATAGCAATGACATAGACTCACAATTCATTCCATGCCATGCATGCACACACACAAACAAGGACGACAAGCCGAGTGCAAGCCATAGGGTTGCACCAACATGAGAGAGGCGATAGAGCAGGGAGGGAGAGAGGCGATAGAGTAGGGAGGGAGAGAGGCGATAGAGCAGGGAGGGAGAGAGGCGATAGAGCAGGGATGGAGAGGGGCGATAGAGCAGGGAGGAAGAGAGGCGATATAGCAGGGACGGAGAAAGGCGATAGAGCAGGGAGAGAGAGGCGATAGAGCAGGGATGGAGAGAGGCGATAGAGCAGGGAGGCTGAGAGGCGATAGAGGAGGGAGGTGGAGAGGCAATAGAGCAGGGAGGGAGAGAGGCGATAGAGTAGGGCGAGAGAGAGGCGATAGAGCAGGGAGGGAGAGAGGCGATAGAGCAGGCAGGGAGAGAGGCGATAGAGCAGGGAGGGAGAGAGGCGATAGAGCAGGGAGGGAGAGAGAGGATAGAGCAGGGAGGGAAAGAGGCGATATAGCAGGGAGGCAGAGAGGCAGTAAAGCAAGGAGCGAGAGAGGCGATAGAGCAGGAAGGGAGATACGCGATAGAGCAGGGAGAGAGAGAGGCGATTGAGCAGGGAGAGAGAGAGGCGATAGAGCAGGGAGGGATAGAGGCGATAGTGCAGGGAGAGAGAGAGGCAATAGAGCAAGGAGGGAGAGAGGCGATAGGGCAGGGAGGGAAAGAGGCGATAGAGTTGGGAGGCAGAGAGGCGATACAGCAGGCAGGGAGAGAGGCGATAGAGCAGGGAGGGAGAGTGGTGATAGAGCTGGGAGAGAGAGAGGCAATAGAGTTGGGAGGAGGAGAGGCGATAGAGCAGGGAGCGAGAGAGGCGATGGAGCAGGGAGGGAGAGGGGCGATAGAGCAGGGAGTGAGCGAGGCGATAGAGCAGGGAGGGAGAGATGCGATAGAGCAGGGAGTGAGCGAGGCGATAGAGCAGGGAGGGAGAGGGGCGATAGAGCAGGGAGATGCGATGGAGCAGGGAGGGAGCGGGGCGATAGAGCAGGGAGTGAGCGAGGCGATAGAGCAGGGAGGGAGAGATGCGATAGAGCAGGGAGGCAGAGAGGGGATAGAGCAGGGAGAGAGAGAGGCGATAGAGTTGGGAGGCAGAGAGGCGATAGAGCAGGGAGGGAGAAAGGCGATAGAGCAGGGAGGGAGAGTGGCGATAGAGCTGGGAGGAGGAGAGGCGATAGAGCAGGGAGCGAGAGAGGCGATAGAGCAGGGAGGGAGAGAGGCGATAGAGCAGGGAGGGAGAGAGGCGATAGAGTAGGGAGGGAGAGAGGCGATAGAGTAGGGAGGGAGAGAGGCGATAGAGCAGGGAGGGAGAGAGGCGATAGAGCAAAGAGGTAGAGAGGCGATAGAGCAGGGAGGGAGAGAGGCGATAGAGCAGGGAGGGAGAGAGGCGATTGAGCAGCGAGGGAGTGAGGCGATAGAGCAGGGAGGGAGAGAGGCGATAGAGCACGGAGGGAGAGAGGCGATAAAACAGGGAGGGAGAGAGGCGATAGAGCAGGGAGAGAGAGAGAGGCGATAGAGCAGGGAGGGAGAGAGGCGATAGAGCAGGGAGGGAGAGGGGCGATAGAGCAGGGAGTGAGCGAGGCGATAGAGCAGGGAGGGAGAGATGCGATAGAGCAGGGAGTGAGCGAGGCGATAGAGCAGGGAGGGAGAGGGGCGATAGAGCAGGGAGATGCGATGGAGCAGGGAGGGAGCGGGGCGATAGAGCAGGGAGTGAGCGAGGCAATAGAGCAGGGAGGGAGAGATGCGATAGAGCAGGGAGGCAGAGAGGGGATAGAGCAGGGAGAGAGAGAGGCGATAGAGTTGGGAGGCAGAGAGGCGATAGAGCAGGGAGGGAGAGAGGCGGTAGAGCAGGGAGGGAGAGTGGCGATAGAGCTGGGAGAGAGAGAGGCGATAGAGCAGGGAGGAGGAGAGGCGATAGAGCAGGGAGCGAGAGAGGCGATAGAGCAGGGAGGGAGAGAGGCGATAGAGCAGGGAGGGAGAGAGGCGATAGAGAAGGGAGGGAGAGAGGCGATAGAGCAGGGAGTGAGCGAAGCGATAGAGCAGGGAGGGAGAGAGGCGATAGAGCAAAGAGGTAGAGAGGCGACAGAGCAGGGAGGGAGAGAGGAGATAGAGCAGGGAGGGAGAGAGGCGATAGAGCAGGGAGGGAGAGAGGCGATTGAGCAGCGAGGGAGTGAGGCGATAGAGCAGGGAGGGAGAAAGGCGATAGAGCACGGAGGGAGAGAGGCGATAAAACAGGGAGGGAGAGAGGCGATAGAGCAGGGAGAGAGAGAGGCGATAGAGCAGGGAGGGAGAGAGGCGATAGAGCAAGTAGGGAGAGAGGCGATAGAGCAGGGAGGGAGAGAGGCGATAGAGCAGGGAGGGAGAGAGGCGATAGAGCTGGGAGGAAGAGAGGCGATAGAGCAGGGACGGAGAAAGGGGATAGACCAGGGAGAGAGAGGCGATAGAGCAGGGAAGAAGAGAGGCGATAGAGCAGGAAGGCAGAGAGGCGATAGAGGAGGGAGGTAGAGAGGCAATAGAGCAGGGAGAGAGAGAGGCGATAGAGCAGGGAGGGAGAGAGGCGATAGAGCAGGGAGAGAGAGAGGCGATAGAGCAGGGAGGGAGAGAGGCGATAGAGCAGGGAGGGAGAGAGGCGATAGATCAGGGATGGAGAGAGGCGATAGCGCAGGGAGGAAGAGAGGCGATAGAGCAGGGACGGAAAAAGGCGATAGAGCAGGGAGAGAGAGGCGATAGAGTAGGGAGGAAGAGAGGCAATAGAGCAGGGAGCCAGAGAGGCGATAGAGGAGGGAGGTAGAGAGGCAATAGAGCAGGAAGAGAGAGAGGCGATAGAGCAGAGAGGGAGAGAGGCGATAGAGCAAGCAGGGAGAGAGGCGATAGAGCAGGGAGGGAGAGAGGTGATAGAACAGGGAGGGAGAGAGGCGATAGAGCAGGGAGGCAGAGAGTCGATTGAGCAGGGAGGGAGAGAGGTGACATAGCAGGGAGAGAGAGGCGAAAGAGCAGGGAGGGAGAGAGGCGATAGCGCAGGGAGGGAGAGAGGCGATAGAGTAGGGAGGCAGAGAGGCAGTAAAGCAGGGAGCGAGAGAGGCGATAGAGCAGGAAGGGAGAGAGGCGATAGAGCAGGGAGAGAGAGAGGCGATTGAGCAGGGAGAGAGAGAGGCGATAGAGCAGAGAGGGATAGAGGCGATAGAGCAGGGAGAGAGAGAGGCAATAGAGCAGGGAGGGAGAGAGGCGATAGGGCAGGGAGGGAAAGAGGCGATAGAGCAGGGAGAGAGAGGCGATAGAGTTGGGAGGCAGAGAGGCGATAGAGCAGGCAGGGAGAGAGGCGATAGAGCAGGGAGGGAGACTGGCGATAGAGGTGGGAGAGCCAAAGGCGATAGAGTTGGGAGGAGGAGAGGCGATAGAGCAGGGAGCGAGAGAGGCGATGGAGCAGGGAGGGAGAGGGGCGATAGAGCAGGGAGTGAGCGAGGCGATAGAGCAGGGAGGGAGAGATGCGATAGAGCAGGGAGGCAGAGAGGAGATAGAGCAGGGAGAGAGAGAGGCGATAGAGTTGGGAGGTAGAGAGGCGATAGAGCAGGGAGGGAGAGAGGCGATAGAGCAGGGAGGGAGAGTGGCGATAGAGCTGGGAGAGAGAGAGGCGATAGAGCAGGGAGGAGGAGAGGCGATAGAGCAGGGAGCGAGAGAGGCGATAGGGCAGGGATGGAGAGAGGCAATAGAGCAGGGAGGGAGAGAGGTGATAGAGCAGGGAGGGAGAGAGGCGATAGAGCAGGGAGTGAGTGAGGCGATAGAGCAGGTAGGGAGAGAGGCGATAGAGCAGGGAGGGAGAGAGGCGATAGAGCAGGGAGGGAGAGAGGCGATTGAGCAAGGAGGGAGAGAGGCGATAGGGCAGGGAGGGAAAGAGGCGATAGAGTAGGGAGAGAGAGAGAGAGGCGATAGAGTTGGGAGGCAGAGAAGCGATAGAGCAGGCAGGGAGAGAGGCGATAGAGCAGGGAGGGGTGGGGAAGCAAGCCATGAACATGCATAGCCAGAAAGTGCCCATCCTGGCGCTGACCTGTTAGGTGACGGCGGAGATCGACAAGCTAGGCGGTGACGTTGATCGCGTGTCCCTCCGCATCCTGGCGAAGCACAACGTCCGCCATCGTGCAACCTCCGCAGTACAGCGTTACGGCGGAACAGCCACGGCAGCACAACGGCAATGCGACACAGCGATACTGTGGCAGGACTCCCCAGCGAGAAGACCGAGCAGAAGACCGAGGAGGGGTCCGAGGCACGTGAGGGGCGAGCGGGCGTGGGAGGGACCAACGCGCGCGAAGGGCCGGCGAGCAAGGGAGGGGCCGGAGGGCATGGGAGGGGCCGGCGGGCGCGTGAGGGACCGGCGCGCGGGAAGGGGTCGGCAAGTGCGTAAGGGTCCGACGTGCACGCGAAGGGCCGGCGGGTGCGTGAGGGGCCGGCGAGCGCGAAGTGGGCCGGGCGGGTGTTTGAGAGGGCGGGCAAGCGTGCGAGGGGCTGGCTAGGCGTTAGGGGCTGGCGGTGTGCGAGAGGGGCCGGCTAGGTAGGAGGGGCCAGCACGGTGCAGTGTACGGCCGTCTAGGTGCGAGGGGCCAGCGGTGCGCGAGGGGCTGGCTAGGCGAGAGGGGCCGGCTAGGCACGCGGGGACGGCTCCGCTCGAGGGGCCGGCTAGTCGAGAGGGGCCGGCTTGGTGGGAGGGGCCAGCTAGGCGAAAAGGGGGGGCCGGCGAGGTGCGAGGGTCATCTCGGCGCGAGGGGCCAGCTAGGCGCGTGAGGCCGTCACGGCGCGCTAGGTGCCGGCTAGGCGTGAGGGGCCGACGGTGCGCTGAGGGGCCGGCACGTCACGTAAGGGACGGTGGGCATGCTAGGGCCGGCGAGGTGCGCTAGGGGACCGGCGATACGCTAGGGGCCGGTGGGCGCGCTAGGAACATGCGGTACGCTAGGGGCCGGTAGGCGCGCTAGGGGGGGGCGGTACGCCAGGGGCGGTAGGCTATGGCTAGGGGCGGAAGCAGGTGGGCTGACCTAAACTGCTTATGATACTATGTTAGAATACATTAATACCTAAAAACAAGTGAGTACAAGGGAGATATAGGGTTGGAGTTGTACCCTCTAAGAACACACACCTATCTAGCCTATAACTTCTACATACAAGCATACGTATAAGTTGACAGTTTTTGAGAAGTGACCTTCGCTGCGACGAATCATAGCGTAATCTGTGTCGTTTACAGCGACATCGTCTTCTCCAGTGGGAATACTCCAAGTGTCGTTAGCCATGATCGAGACGAGCAGCAGTGTAAACAAAAATTTTAGCAAAATATTGATAGTAAAATACTCAAGTTGCCCGTGTGAGTTGCCAAAGATCTCAAAAAACTGAACTTAGCTTCGAATCAAATGATTATAGCAACATGTTACGACGTCCAAGGTAAAAACCCTAGAACATCTTCATCAGTGCAGAATGAAGCTATGCAAGTGAGTAAGAGAAGCTCTTAAAGCGAGGGTCTCCAGAAGCAAAAAACCAAACCCAAAGGTTTTGGTTTCGGGGGGGTCTCGAAAATTTCGAGGTGTGGTGAGGGGTGCTAGTTGGGCGCTGTTACTGTTTCGCTAATTTCGTCAACCCGAAGCCAAACCTTTCGGATTTGGTTTTTTGCTTCTCGAGACCCTCGCTTTAAAGCGAGAGGTCAAAATAGTGAAGGCGGGTCCAAGTTGAAAGGGCCCAGACGTCCGTTTTTGCGACTAAGGGACAAAACTGCGAAAGGGGCAGAGGGTACACTGTCGAGAAATGCGAGCAGGGGAAATTGGGCGAGAGGAGGCAGTTACCTGATTGGTTGGCGGGAAACACATGACGTATGGTGGGAAACGTGGCTCAGGAAAAATCGCAAGCACCGCGCCACTTGTCGCCCAGCCCCCACTGCTTGTAAGCTGCACCAAGTGGGCCCAACTTGAATTTCAAGTTGGACCGAGATTCACTACTCCGGCAAAACCAATGTTGGGCCCCGATTGGTCGAAATGCTAACTGCGCAAATTTGTGGTCGTAAAATCTATCGCCAGTGCGAAATGTCGCAAGCGCAATTCGATTTCGTGGCCTATGATTTGGTAAAAAACGCGGGCTGCTGCTCGCCCCTCCAAAAACATATTCCCTGTTGGGTCGTTTCTAGTTGGGCCCCACTAGAAAGAGGGGTCACTATTATAACCTCTCGCTTTAAGCAGGAGACTCCTCGATAGTACCCAAAATCTATGCATGTAACAACCAAGGCTGAAATCTGGGCAGCCAATCCTGGACACCCTGGAAAAAAATCCAAGGGCCAAATCTTCAAACCTTCAAGCGTTGTCGTGTAAATGTCACAATTAGCCAGCTGGTGGCTTCAGGAGCCTCGCGTGTTATGATTTAGAAAATGTCAATGAACTATAACGTGAGAATACAATGTTGCTATTGCAATGAAAGCACGAGGTTATATAGGGTTTGGCGTACTAGGGCGATAACCTCGGAACGTGGGTAGGTTCGGCAGTGTGACGACAGTGTCGGACGCGACTCGTGAAAGGGTTGGGCCGAGAATGAAGGCCGAACGTGACGAGTCGAGGAGTTCGGGTGTACGCGGTAGCGGGCGACTCAGTAAGGAAAAGAAATTCCTTACACTACCCCCCCCCTCCTAAACGTGTCCTCGGGCATCGGAGACATTCCGACGGTGGAAATACGCTGTGAGACTCGGATGTGATTCTAGGTCAGCGAGCGGCACCCAGCTGTCATCTTCGGACGTGCGATCTCGCCAGCGGACGAGAAAACCAACCATCCGACGGTTCAGCTGCGTTGTGACGCGATGGCCAAGAATTTTCAAAGGATCAGTCGTCGGTTCCTGCGGAGGCGACAGCTGCGGTGCACCACGGTTACGTGCCAATTCTGACGAACTGGGGACGTAGGGTCGTAAAAGGCTGACGTGGTGACGCCAATCAGCCGGGAGTTGAAGGTGAACAGTGACAGGTGTCACCATGTTGGTCACTTGAAAAGGTCCGCAGAATCTGGGTCGGAGTTTGCTCGGTATCGGCAGCCGCAAATTGCGAGTGTCGAGAAGGACGAGATCTCCCACTTTGTAAGTGACGTCACGGCGATGACGATCGGCTTGTCGGCTTGCGACCAGGTTGGCTTTCCTGATTGCATCAGCTGCTTTTTCTCGAACGGCAAGAATGTCTTCAGCAAATTTCTGGGACTGGGGCACGGGTGTCTCGATGTTCGGGGTAGAGGGTACCACTGGGTCCTGTCCGTAATTGAGGAAAAATGTGGACTGATGGGTTGTGGCGGAGGGCGCGTTATTATACGCGAATTCCAGCAGTGGAAGGGATTTCTCCCATGTTTGTGGGTCAGTACAGGTAGTTCGAATGAGTTGCTCCATGGTCTGGTTGACTCGTTCGGTCTGCCCGTCGGTCTGTGGGTGGTAGGCGGAGGAAAACTATAGTCTGGTGCCGAATTGGTCCCACAGGTGTCGCCAGAAATTCGATGTGAATTTCGGGTCTCGGTCTGAAATGATGGCGGAGGGCAGTCCGTGCAGTCGGATGACGTTTGCGATGAACAGCTGCGCAGTTTGTTCGCCCGTGATGTTCTGTTGGCAAGCGATGAAGTGCGCCATTTTCGTGAGTCGGTCAACGACCACGAGGATGGCGTCGTTTCCGCTAGGACCGGCCGGCAGTTCTGTCACGTAGTCCATCGTGACGTGTTGCCAGGGTCGCTCGGGCGGATCCAACGGCTATAGTAGTCCGGCTGCTCGCTGATGCGATGATTTCATAATCTGGCAGGCAGTGCAGGAGGGCACGTACTTGCGCATGTCATCGGCCATGTTCGGCCAGTAATAATTCCGCTGCAGCATCGTCATGGTTTTGTCGACGCCGAAATGCCCGGAGGTTGGGTTGTCGTGGGATTCCTGGATTAGGAGGGTACGAAGTAAATCGTAGCCGGGCACCCAGATGCGAGAAGTAGCGCGCTTATTAAAATAAGGCACGGTGGCAGTGGTATGCTGTTGATGGATGGCAGAGTGGAAGAACGGATCGATCTTGTAGCCGTGGGTGAATAGTCCGGTAAGTAATGGGTGGGTTTGGGTGACTAGTATAGCGTTGGTATGGGCAGTAGGACGAGTCAGGGCATCGGCGATATTGTTGGCACCCCGTTTGTAGGTAATGGTGTCGTGGCAATTCGACTTGAGGAAATCGAGCCATCGGATCTGCCGTGGGTTGAGGTTCGGTTGGGCGCGCAAGTACTGTAAGGATTTGTGGTCCGTTCGCACTGTGACGTCAGCACCTGTCAGGTACACTGAGGGAAAAAACCGTCCGGATGTTTGGCAATAAGTTGGGTTTTTAGGCTTTGAGACTACTGTATGGTAAACCTGCAAGATGCACGGTGGTACATGTTGGGAGAGGCACAAAGTGGATGCGTTCACTACACTAAGAACTAGAATAGTACATTGGATCTAACTCATACTCCAAAAGATATACAACGAGTACATCCGGACAGTTTTTTCCCAGGACAAAGAGCAAACTTCCGAACAACGTTTCTAGTACCTAGTCCACCTACTCTTGGCGTTGATCACCATCCACACCCTCCTAGGCATGTTATCTATGTGGTTAGTGCAGACCTTTGCATGAAGCTTCTTGCACTCTTCCTTGACCCACCATTTTGCATAAGGGGGTGAGCACAAGGAAAATTGCGAAGTATTTGAGCGTATGCATAAGTATTGTGCACGAATTCAGATTGAATGTAATCTCTGAGACTAGCCAAGCCGAGGGGTGTCCAAAGATGCCATTACTTGAATGGTCCCGGCTTATCATGGGTTGTTTTCGTCGAATCAGAGTAGGGTGAAATCACGTATAGAGTGGCAAAATCTAGCATACCCGCCACGAAACTTAGGGTAACAGAGCACGGTCGATTGAGCATCCTTTCATTGTTAGAATCATGTTAAAATCCGCGAGTCTAGTGACAGTGCATCAGTTGAAGAAGTCTCGACTGTTTGGGAAGAATATCAGGGTTGAGGTCTGGTGAGGAAGAGGGGCACTCCAGAGCTACATATCCATGCTCTCCGAGCCATTCCAAGCCTAGGCAGGGAAAATGACATGGAATGCCTTGGAGAGCATAAGTATGTTGCGCTGGAGTGACCCTTTTTCTCACCAGACCTCAATCCAGATATTCTTCCCAAACAGTCGAGGTTTCTTCGACTGCTGCCCCGTCACTAGACCCGCGGATTTTAACATGGTTCACACAGTGAAAGGATGTTCAGTCGACCGTGCTCTGTTACCCTAAGATTCGTGGCGGGAATGCTAGATTTTGCCACTCTATTCGTGATTTTACCCTAGAACGATACGACGAAGACGACCCATGATAAGCCGGGACCATTTAACTAATGGCATCTTTGGCCACCCCTCGGCTTGGCTAGTCTCTGAGATAACATTCATTCAGAATTTGTGTACAATACTTATGCATACGCTCAAATACTTTGCAATTTTCCTTGTGCTCACCCCCTTATGCAAAATGGTGGGTCCAGGAAGAGTGCGAGAAGCTTCATGCAAAGGTCTGCACTAACCCCATAGATAACATGCCTAGGAGGGTGCGGATGGTGATCAACGCCAAGAGTAGGTGGACTAGGTACTAGAAACGTTGTTCGAAAGTTTGCTCTTTGTCTTGGGAAAAAACTGTCCGGATGTACTCGTTGTATATCTTTTGGAATATGAGTTGGATCCAATGTACTATTCTAGTTCTTAGTGCTGTGAACGCATCCACTTTGTGCCTCTCCCAACGCATACCACCATGCATCTTGCAGGTTTACCATACAGTAGTCTTAAAGCCTAAAAACCCAACTTCGTGCCAAACATCCGGACGGTTTTTTCCCTCACTGTAGCACCGCCAGGTCTTGAACGCGTGAACGATCGCCAGCATTTCCTTGTCGTGGATGGTATAGTTTTTCTCCGTGCCTTGTAGCTTCCGTGATTCGTAGGCGACCGGTTGTAATCCGTCGCCGAAATCCTGTAGTAGAACTGCGCCGATGGCGATGTCGCTGGCGTCGGTGACGACTTCGTATGGACGGTCAGGATCGAAGATGCGAAGAACGGGCGGTGACGTGAGGGCGATTTTGAGTTGGTCGAACGCAGCTTGCTGCTTTTCTCCCCACCAAAAGCAGTCGTGATCCCTTAGTCGGTCCGTTAGCGGGGCAGATAACCCAGCCATATTGGGGATAAAGCGGCGGACGTAGTTGACGAAGCCTAGAAAGCTCTGTAGCTCTTTGATGTTGGTTGGCAGCTTCCACTCCTGTATGGTCTTGATTTTCTTGGGGTCGATTTTCACTCCTTCGGTAGAAACCACGTGGCCCAAAAACTCCAACTCCTGCTTAAGAAAGTCGCACTTAGACCCTTTCGTGATGAGGCGATTCTTGTGCAGCATTGTGAAGACTACATCAAGATCCTGTAAGTGCTGCTCCCTGCTGCAGCTGTAGATTAGTATGTCGTTGAGGTAGATAATCACGCATTTATCCAGGAGTTCCCGGAAAAGGCCATTCATGGTCATCTGAAAAGTTGAGGGCGCGTTTGTGAGGTCGAAAGGCATCACTAGGTATTCCTAACTGCTGTAGTGGGTTCCAAAATCAGTTTTGTGACAATCTTCGGCGGCGACGCGAATTTGATGGTAACCTCCTCGCAAGTCGATTTTCGAGAAGAATTTGGCTCCGCGAAGTTGGTCGAGTAGTTTGTCAGCTCGCGGGATCGGGTAACGGGACTTGATGGTGATGCGGTTGAGCGCGCGGTAGTCGATGCACATACGGAATCCTCCATCTTTCTTCGGTGTGAACAGTATCGGGGCGGCGTATGGAGACGTGTTGGGCCGGATAAAACCCTTGGTTAGAAGGTAATCCAGCTGCTGCTGCAATTCTTCGAGTTCCGGTTGGCTGAGCCAAAATTGTGGCTGTACTGTCGGTTGCGCGCCTCGTTCCAACTCGATGCGATGATCTTCGGGTCTGCTCGGCGGAAGTCCAGCGGGCAAGTTGTCCGGGAAAATCTCGGGGTATTTTCGAATCAGGTCCGCTAAATCCGGAGGAACGGCCTCGCACAGCTTCGCGATATCTTCGGCAGTGGTCGACGACGTCACTTCGCAAAGATCGACGGCGTACGCTGCGGCTCCCGCTTTTATCGCGCGCTTGAAAGTTATCGCGTGGACCTGAGTACTTCGCATGCGGGGTCCCGTCCATTTCGGTAGCTCGCGGTAGGTCGCATCGAGATTGATGCTGCAGCTGCCCGTCGTCCAGTCAATCCTCGGGTTGTACTGTCGCAGCCAATCCCGTCCCAGCAGCACGTCGCAGCCGTCGAGTGTAGTCGCCAGCAGCCCCATCCGAAATTTTACGTGCTCCCCGCAATGAGAACTGACGTGCTCCACTCGTTCCCGTATGGCCAGCGGTGTTCCGTCCACCAGTCGGGCGTCAATTTTGGGTAGACACTTTAGTAAGGGAAAACCCATCTTTTTAGCCCTGTCCAACTGTATGAGACTGTGACTCGCGCCTCCATCCACGAATATTTTCAGCAACACCCCGTTGACTTTACCCTCCACCAACACAGGGTGATCAGCAGTTTCGTCCCCCTTATTCGTCCGGGTCCGGTCGATTGCGGCAATCGGGATCACGACCCGGTGGGGACTGTGTGGCTCGGGCGAAGAAGCCTGCCCGTCAGTAAGGGGCCCGGTACTTACTGACGCGACCCATTTCCCGGTTGCTCCTCCGGCTTCTTCCCCATAGAATTCTGGGTGGCTAGAAACTCTTGGCAGTTGCGTTTGATGTGACCCGGTCGGCCACAGTAGTATCATAGCCCCGTATTTTGCGGAGCAACTGCGTAGATATCCACTGCGTCCATCCCTTTTATCGTGGCGTGCTGGTACTGTTCTCGAGGGCGATCTCCGTCGTAGAAGTTCGTCCTCGGCTTCGTGAGCGAATCAGCAGCTTTGGCGAGTTGGATAAAGTCTTGTAACGGCTTCGTAGGGCGTTGCAGTTTTATCTGGTACTGTATTTCCGGCTTCAGCCCGCCCATGTACCTGTCGACCTTCTCCAACTCGTGCATGTAACCGCATCGGTCCACCAACGTCAAGAATGACACGGTGTAGTCAGACACAGACCCCAGCTGCTTCGACATGCGTAGAGTCTCGCACGCTTTGTCTGAGTCAGGAGCATGCTCAAACCGCTTGCGATGCTCTGCGCACCACGTTGCCCACGTGCGAATGTGGGTTGCACCAAACAGCAAATCGGCCTTGTCTTCGTCGCCGAATTCTTCGGACCACTCATGCTGTCCTTCTGTGCGAGTTGCCGCTGAGTCGACGATAACCTTCCACCACTGTAGGGCGGCTCCTTACAGCAGTGTCAACGCGTGACTGGTCGGCTTCTTATCGTCTCGGATGCCCGCCGTGTTAAAGTAGATATTCATGGCGAATATCCACTTCCGCACCGTCCCGCCTTTATTAGCTGGGTCGAAAGGAGCGGGTTGCTGAAATCTCACGCTGCCTCTTGTCGAGCGCGGGGCTGTTGCCGCTAGTCGTGCCAGTTCCACTGGCGTCGGTTGCTGCTCACGCGCCTCGCTTCGTGCATCGTCGCCCGGCTCCTCTGAACGCCTCTCCTGCGCCTGGCGAAGTCGTTGGTTCTCGTCGCGGAGGTTGTTGACGACGCTTGTCAAATTGTTCAGCTGCTCCGTTAATGCTTGCAGATCCACATTTTCCCGGGCAGAGTTCGCGGCAGGCGAGGTCGTCTGTTCCTCAACCGTCGAGTCTACCGGGGCCATGGCGGTCAGGGCGGGGCAGAAGCTAGCGCACACGCTATAGTTGTTGACGTAAAAATATTTACGATCGAAGACAACTGCTGTGCAGCCGTGCTAATCCCCTCGGACCACCCTTAACTAGGTAGTATGAGGAACAGAAGGTTCCGAGAAAGGTCGGGCTCTGATACCAGCGGTTATGATTTAGAAAATGTCAGTAAACTATAACGTGAGAATACAATATCGCTATTGCAATGAAAGCACGAGGTTATATAGGGGTTGGCATACTAAGGCGATAACCTCGGAACGTGGGTAGGTGCAGCAATGTGGCGACAGTGTCGGACGCGACTCGGGAAAGGGTTGGGCCGAGAATGAAGGCCGAACGTGACGAGTCGAGGAGTTCGGGTGTACGCGGTAGCGAGCGACTCAGTAAGGAATGGAAATTCCTTACATCGCGTGCACAAGTAACTGTTAAATGTTACGTCCAGCCTTCCAAGCAACAAAAATCCTCTCCCGCGTGATGGAAGTCTAGTTTTGAGGCACCTCAAAATGAGTGGGGGAAACGAGTGAGGGAAATGCGGCAGGGAGGAAGAGGTGATGCGGCAAGAGATGATAATTCTCTCTCCCCCTCCCTCTCTCATCTTCCGGCTCCCCCCCCACCCGCATCACTCTCTCGCCCAGACCTTGGCGACCGTCCGAGCGAGGCTCATTTCCCGCATTCTCCCACCTCCGCGCTGCCTCGTTGCCTTTCGTTTGCGGAGGTGCCTGTTGGGCGGTGTTCCCCCACTTCTGTTGGGTAACGTGCGCCGCTTTTTTAGAGGCGCGGCGCTATGGTTGTTAAAGTAAGAACTGAATGATCAACTAGAAGGAGAATCCTAGAACAAATACTAGTTGGTTGTACTCACTAGTAGCATACCCCAATCTAGCCTATAACTTCTACATAGATAATATGTATAAGTTGACACACCCCCTAGGCTAGACAAGGGGTGAAGCTAAGCAAGAAGCAAACAGCTCAGGGTGGCACTACTAGTCCAACCACTGAGGCAGGGGTCTGGAGACCAGTCACCAAGAGTACAAACAAGACTAAAGCAAGCCAGGGCGGCACTACTAGTCCGACCACTGGAGGTGAGGCCACAAGGCCAACAGGATCCTAACAGGTGAGAGTACACAATCAGGATCCTAACAGGTGAGTAGCTACAGGAACAAGACCAAGCTGTACACAGTGCCGCTGATGATCTTTAGGCGCAAGCGCCTTAGTAAAGGTATCAGCTGTGTTGGCACCTGAGGCCAAGTGAATTACGCGGGCCTGGCGGCGCTGCTGTAGCTCGCGCAGGAGGAAGTACCGCAGCTGGATATGCTTCGCTCTGCCCTCAAGCCGAGGCTCCTGACACAGGAGTATCATGGCCCTGTTGTCAGCGTACAGGACCGGGTCAGAGCTAGGCCGCTCACCTAAGTCTGTGAGCAAGAAGGTCAGCCAGCGGAGCTCCTATGCCGCCATGGCACCAGCGTAGATCTCAGCCTCACAGCTGGACTGAGCCACAGACGACGAGCGAGTGGATCTCCAAGAGATAGCACCCGAACCAAGGCTAAAACAGTAGCCCTGCGACGACCTGAGCGTCTCAGAGTCGTCTGCCCAAGAAGCGTCTGTGTGCCCAGTAGGGACCACTGGCCTGCGTCCACCTAGCACTAACCCCATGCCCGATGTACTAGCAAGATAACGCAAAACCCTCTTAGCGGCAGACCAGTGCTGAGGTCGGTGTCTGCCTGTAGCCACAAAGCGAGCCAGGATGCTGAGAGGGTATGCGAGATCTGGGCGAGTGCAAGTCATCAGGTACATGAGGCAACCCACCAGCTCTGCGTAGGGGCCACTGGGCTCTACTGGCTCCTCAGGAACGGGAGCAGAGAGCCCATGGTCTACGGGTAGAGGTGTGGGCTGTGCGGAGGAGAACTGAAGACCGAACCTCTGAAGGACCTGACGCACCAAGTGTGACTGGGTCAGAGTGATGGTGCGTGCTGCTCTGTCCCTAGAGATCTGCAGGCCAAGATAGCGACGCAGCTCTCCAAGGTCAGTGCAGGTGTGTCTCTTCAGCAGCTCGGCCTTCACAGAGGCCAGTGCGTCCCAGTCAGCAGTAGCGAAGACCAGGTCGTCTACGTAGACAAGGATGTAGAACGGAGTCTGGCCGGAACGCACAAACAGTGAAGGGTCAGCAGAGGACGGAAAGAACTGCAGGTCTGCTAACGTGGCACGTAGCGTGTCGTGCCACTCGCGGGGAGCCTGACGCAGGCCGTAGACCGGGCGCCTGAGAAGCCACTGGGTCCTAGGGGGGAAGGTACCAGTGAAGCCCTGTGGTCGGCGCAGGTAGACCTGCTCGTGTAGGCTGCCCTGAAGAAAGGCAGTAGAGAAATCGAGGGGGTGAAGCTCGTAGTCGCGCTGTGCTATTACGTGTAGCAGCTCCCGAAGATTGGTCATCTTCGGGGTCGGGGCGAAGGTCTGGAAGAAGTCAACCCCCTTCGCACTGACTGAAACCTCTGGCCACGTAGCGCGCCTTGAAGACAGATGGCTCTCCTGGGGGGCGCTTCACCTTGAAGAGCCACCGACCATCGACTACGTTCACCCCTGGCGGGGGAACTACGTCGATGTAAGTGCCGGTGGACCTCCAAGATGCCATCTCCTGCTCCATGGCAGCTATCCACTGAGAGGCCCAAGGTCCCGAGGTGGCCTCAGCGTAGGTGCGAGGGGTCGGGATGTCGAAGGCGTCTGGGTCACCCTCAGAGACTAACAGCATGGAGCAGAGATGGGGAGCAGCCTCGGAAAGGAAAGCAAGCTCGTACTGCCTGTCCTCTAGGACGTCACTGCCAAGGGCAGGAGCATCCCCGACGGACGGAGGACGGGCAGGGTCAGAGACCAGAGCGGTAGCGTAGTCAAGGCAGCGGGTAGAGGTGAAGTCAGCGACAGCAGCGACAAGCGCGTCAAGGCGCGAGACAGGAACAGAAGGGTCGGTAACAAGAGAGGCAGGGACCCGAGGGACAAGGGGACGAGCGGCATGGAGGTAGTCAAAGAACGGAGGAGGTGCAACAATAAGGGACGAGGGAGGAGGGGACGGGAGGAGGGGAGGACGAGACAAGTGGGAACGGAGCAACATAGGGTGGGAGTGCAGGACAGGCAAGACAGGACGAGCACGGGAGGGACGGCGAGACCAAACGTGGGACAGAGGTGTAGGGTCAGGGGACAGCGGAGGGGACACAGGAGGGGAACGAGGAAGAAGACGGGCCGGAGACGAGTCTGGCGGCGAGAACACAAGACCGTAGACAGGAAGGTCAGCAATCGGTGGGGGAGACACCGGCAAGCGGTCCGGGGAGGGAAGGCCGAGCAGGCGGAGAGCGGAGACCGGCAGTGACGGCTGCTGCGGCTGCTGCGACGGCTGGGCCGGAACCCTCGGACCGGCAGAGGCAGGACGACCGTCGGCGGAACCCTCAACAGCAGCACCCCCAGAACCAACACCCCCAGAGCGAGAACCCCCTTCAACACCAGCGGCAGCCCCAGGAGCCGCAGGACTAACACCCTCCTCCACACCAGCACCCCCAGGGGCCAAGAGCGGCGTCGGCGCCAACGGCGGCGGCGGCGGCGGCGGCGGCTGCGGCGGAGGCGGCGATTGTGACAGTGAAGGCAAAGACACCGGGGAAGGGGGACGCGGCAAGGACGGGCCGGGGGTACCACCAGAGTCAGCGGACTCCTCAACAGGGACAACCGACGGGAGGGGAGTGATGTGAGAGACACCAGACGGGGCAGGGCAAGGCAGGAGAGGAGCAGGGGCTACCGGGGGAGAGAGAGCAAGGAACAGGGGCGGGGCAACCGGGAGACCTCGGAGAGGGAAGCGGCGGTAGAAGGAGACAGACTCGTCAAAGGTGACGTCACGAGAGTGGAGGAAGCGGTGAGACGGCGGGTGGTAGAAAAGCCAGTCAGACGAGTCCAGGGGGAAACCGAGGAAGACACAGGGGACAGTGTGGGCAGTGAGCTTGTCCGTGCCAGAGGCACGAACATGAGCAAGGCAGCCCCAGACGTGGAACGCAGACGCGTCACCGGGGGACCCGGTCCAAAGGAGGGTCGGCGAAACCTGCGGCCGCAGGGAGCGTGGCCACAAGTTAAGCTGGTGAGCAGCGTAGCGAACAGCGAACGGCCACAGAAAATGGGGGGCATCGGCATGAATCATGGAGGTACGGGTGACCTCCATGACCAAGCCGATACGGCGCTCAGCAACCCCATTCTGTTGTGGTGAGTCCGGCAAGGTGTACGACTGGGTGATGCCCTCCGCACGACAGAACTGTCCAAGCCGACCAGAGGCGAACTCGCCGCCACGGTCAGAGTGGAGACACAACACGGGGAGACCGCGGTGAAGACGTGCAGCCACAACCCACGGGAGAAGAACGTCGGGCACGTCGGCCTTCCGCTCTAGGGGAAACACCGTGGTGTAGCGCTTGTAGTTGTTGACGAGCACAAGGAAGTAGCGCTCACCTCGCGGTCCGGGGACGGGGGCAGGGCCCCAAACGTCCAGGTGCAGGGTCTGAAGGGGGGCAGTAGCAGGGCACAGCGAGGAGGAGTGAGGAGCACGGCGGAGCCGGCCCTCGACGCAAGGCGTGCACGGTGGCGCAGTCGAGGGAGGAAGGTCAGGGAGCGACGCGGGGAGACCTAAGACAAGACCGTGCTGGGACATGTGACGCAGACGCGGGAGAGCAGGGTGACCTAGGCGGTGGTGCCAGAGAAGGGACGAGTGAGTGAGGGACCGACACGAGCAAGCTGCAGCGACCTGGGAGGACGCACCAACCGGAGGGGAAGCGGTGTCGAGGGTAAACAGACCGGACACCGGGTCCCTAGGGAACGTCGCAAGGGGGGAACCTGAGACAGCCTCAGAACAGACAGCGAACCGCTCGTGCCCGGGGAATGTGGTGGTGACGCCGAGGTCCTGGAGACAGCCGACACCAACCAGGTTCCTCGAGAACGAGGGAACGTGGAGGCCAGTAAGGGAGCCCGAGGGAACTGCTGGACAGGGAAGGGACGTAGAACTGCGAGCAACGACAGGACCCGCAGAGGGGTCAGCGAGAGAGACAACAGCAGGCGTAGCAAGCGGCGTGAGCGCGGAACGGTCGCGGAAGAAGCAGGTAGAAGCACCGGAGTCGAGAGTGAAGGACAGCGAAGCAGTGGCGGAGGCCGAGAACGGAGCCGGTGCAGAGACTAGGCTAGGCAAACTAGGCAGTCCTACGCCTGACGCAGCAGGGGAGGCTAAGCTACACAACGGTGCAACACCTAAACTAGAGTACACAGGGTAATAAGATCCAGCAAAACTAGAAGCGTCAGAATACAAGGCATGCAAAGCAGCACCTATCTGATCCATGTCTAACTCAAAGATCAGCACGCCCTGGCGGAGCAGGCTGTGCCAATCGGGGAGGTCCGGGGCCGGGCCAAAGCGACGACAAAAGAGATCGTCGAGGCGGCGGAAACAGCGGGCGGTCGGGTGCGGGCGGCGGCACAGAGTGCCTCGAAGAGGCCCGGTCTGAAGCTGGTACTGGCAAGTGACAGCACCGGAGCCGCCGGTAGACACCAAGCTACGCGGGCCGCCACCACGGCCACTACCTCCGGAGGTGCCGTGCCAACCAGGCGGGAGACGGGCCCACGGCTGCGGCGTCTGCTGCTGGGACGGCGGCTGCTGCTGGGGCGGCGGCTGCTGCTGGGGCTGCTCCTGCTGCGGCTGGGGCTGCTGCTCCTGCCCACCGGTGGTAGTCCCCTCAGGCGGACTACCGTCACGACCACCACCACCACCACCACCTGCGCCACCACCCCTACCTCCCTGGCGACCACGGCCACCGTGGCGCGAGCGCTGCTGCGGGTGGACCGCAGCAGCCGTCTCGGTGAGAGGGGTCGCCGTGGCGACCGCAGCCGAAACGTCAGTGAACGTACACAAGGAGGGGGCACAGCCGTGAAAGATAGAGACTGCCGGCGCACCGCTCGACTAAGCGATAGTGCGCTGGCGAGTCTCGATCTCGGTGAGGGTGTCGACAAAGGCGGTGAGGGTGAGGTCACCCGGGTGCTGGCTAAGGAAGTGATTGCGAGCACTAGCGAGGCGGTCTGGCAGGCGCATGGCGATAAAATAGAGCGTCATGCAGAAAGGGGGGGGGAGCGCAGTGAGCTGGGCAGCAGTGCTGGCAGTGCGATAGCGGGTCTCTAGGGCACGCAGGTGAGTGGCAAAGTCTGCGACGGTAGGGAAGGCTGCAAGGTCTGGGAACAGCATCGGGAAGAGCAAGCGGCCAGCAAAAGCAGACGCGGGTGTGGAATAGCGAGCAATAACGGCGTCTAAGTAAGCTTTGGCCGTCTCAACAGTAGCAAAACGCGAGCGCTCAGACACAGGGAGGGCATGGCTAATAGCAACCTGAGCGACCGCATCGCGGGAGTCCCAGACCGCACAGGCAAGCGCAGCAGTAGAGAAGGTCTCACGGGCATCAGAGGAGGGGTCAGCAGGGAGGGGAGCAGGTGCGGGGGGGCGGGGGAGCAAGCCATCGACATGGACAACCAAAGAGTGGCCATCCTGGTGCTAACCTGTAAGGTGGCGGTGGAGATGGGAGAGCCAGGCGGCGAAGTCAACCGCATGGCCCTCGGCGTCCAGTCGGAGCACGAAGTCAGCCATCGTGCAGGGTCAACGGCACAGCTCCGCAGGAACACAGCGACGCAGGGACACGGCGGCAGCACTCTCCAGCACGGCGGCCGCGAGGCGCCCCAGCGCTGGCGAGCAGGGTAGACGGAGCCCGAGGTTGCACGGCAGGCCGAGCAGGCACGAAGAGGGGCCGGGCGGGTAGTGGGAAAGGCCAGGCAGACGTGGCGGGGCGAGGCAGGCGCGGAGGGGCCAGGCAGGCGCGGCGGGGCCAGGCAGGCGCGGCGGGGCCAGGCAGGCGCGGAGGGGCCAGGCAAGCGCGGCGGGGCCAGGCAGGCACGGCAGGGCCAGGCAGGCGCGGCGGGGCCAAGCAGGCGCGGCGAGGCCAGGCAGGCGCGGCAGGGCCAAGCAGGCGCGGAGGGGCCAGGCAGGCGCGACGAGGCCAGGCAGGCCGCGACGGGGCCTGGCAGGGCGCGACGGGGCCTGGCGGACGCGACGGGGCCAGGCAGGGCGCGACGGGGCCGTAGTGGGCGCGGCGGGGCCTAGGCGGCACGACGGGGCCCAGGAGGGGCGCGACGGGGCTAGGAGGCACGACGGGGCCCATGAGGGGCGCGACTGGGCTAGGAGGCGCGACGGGGCTAGGAGGCGCGATGGGGCTCAGGAGGGGCGCGACGAGGTTAGGAGGCACGACGGGGCCCAGGAGGGGCGCGACGGGGCTAGGAGGCGCGACGGGGCCCAGGGGGGGCGCGACGGGGCCCAGGAGGGGTGCGACGGGGCTAGGAGGCACGACGGGGCCTAGGAGGGGCGCGACGGGGCCCAGGGGGGGCGCGACAGGGCTAGGAGGCGCGACGGGGCCCGGGGGGGCGGCGCGTGGCCTAGCTTGGGTACGGACGGAAGCAGTAGGTGGGGGATTCTAACCTACGCGTGATACCATATTAAAGTAAGAACTGAATGATCTATTAGAAGGAGAAACCTAGAACAAATACTAGTTGGTTGTACTCACTAGTAGCATACCCCAGTCCAGCCTATAACTTCTACATAGCTAAAATGTATACGTTGACAATGGTTGCCCGAGTGTAGTCGCGGCTTCAGTTGTTTTGGGAACCAACGCGCCTGCTTTGACCGCGACATCTAGTATCATGCACCTACTACTAATCTCAAAGAGTGATGCATCTACTTTATTCAGCTCGTTTTGCTCTTGCCTTGCCTGAAACTTCTGCGTTTTTTCTATTGGGCCCGGGAGTCCAGCATCTCACGCGAGAGTGCGTTGTGACGCGATCATTCTAGAGGGGCGTGATCATGGCGCTCTCTCCTGCCCGGGAACGATCACTTCGGTTTTTGTGAGTGTTTGCGCCATGCGCATCCCCCTTGCTGCTCCGCCCGCCTTCGACACACGTTGCGTTCTCCCCCCCTTTACTTTTCCCCGTGCTTTACGCGTCTGTTATTTTAGTGCATTTCTCTCTGGTGAGTTTTGTGTCTGCATGGCTGCGTGTTTTTGTTTGTGACGCGGCGTTATTTGTTTCCTGATTGGGCTGGGCCCTCGTTTGACTTGGGTTGGGGAGACTACTGTCGCTGGGGGCGTGAGTGGGGGTAGTTTTACATTTGCGAAACCAATTGTTTTGTTGGCGGGATTCGCTTTTCCAATTCCCAAAGCCCCAAACATTCGCAGTCCTCGCAGCCAATCACGGCCCAAACGCCCCAACCCGAGCCGTGGTCTCCAAATCTGTATTTCGCGGCTTGTAATTTGAGGCCTTGGCTTTCAGTTTCCCAAACATTTTTTGACATACGCAAGTGAAGGTGTACATGTTGTGGATTGCTACAATGGAGGGAGGGAGCCCCCCTTGCGTTCTAGCAGGCTGCGTTGCACCACCAGACCTAGCAGCCACGGCTCCCCGCTGCTGCCACGAACTCGGGCAGGGGGCGATCTCGCTCCCCCAGCTGCGCTCTCCCCGCCAGCGCGCGCGCATCCCTTCAGCGACCACGATGTGCTCCGCCGCTCCTCCGCGTTGCACGTCCCTAACGACCGAGGTCACGCCGAGTGCCCTCGCCACCCCTTGAGGCGGGCAGATCGACGCCCTGCGCGCTCCCGCACCCACGGCGGCCGTCCGCGGCGAGCTACCAGCGCGCCATTCGCGCCGCCGGATCGTGTCGCTAATCGCGCTCGTCCCGCTCACTTGAGCGCATGGTTGGCCCCGGGGTCGCCTCGGCGCGGCGGGCGGCGCAGCGAGCAGCGCAGTGGTGCAGCGGCGACGGGCGGCGAGCGTGGCGCGAGTGGGAGGCGCGCGCGCTTCTGGACGCGGGGGGGCGGCGAGGGCCGGCCGATCGGGTGGCCCGCGGTGTTCCAGTGGAGTCGGTCCCGGCGGGGGGTGGAGAGGCGGCAAGCGCGGAAGGCGCGAGATGGGCGGGGCGGGAAATTCGCTGGGCCCCATCCCCGCCGTGGATCGCTGGCGGGTCACTTGCCTCTGTGGCCCTGCCTGACGCGAGAGCACAGTCAGCAGCTGCGGCGCCACGGGGGTGTGGTGCTGGTGCATGAGCGGCGACGATGGGGCGAGGCGCGCATGAGGGCAGTCTGGGGCTGTTCAGGATCCCACGTGGCACTGACGCACCATGTGGAAGGAGAACAGGTGGCGGCGTTTCATTGGATCGTGGCATGGCAAGTGCGGCTGGTGCCAGACTAGCAGGGGTTGAGGGTTCTGGGGAGAGAGGGGGAGACGAGGGAGAGGGAAGAGTGGAGGGAGAAGGGGGAGTGGAGGGAGAGGAGGGGGGAGGAGGCGACAGCAGCAGCGAGGCGGTGCGGTGGCATGTGAGCGAGGCCACCATTGCACCAGGTGCGGCTGTGTGCCCGCCACGCGCGCTCCCTCGCCCAGCCGCCTTACCAGCCCTTCATTCATTCCCTGCTGCTCCTCCCCCCACCCACCCCCTCCCTCTTCTGAAGATTCACGCCCTCCCCCTCCCCTGCCACCCCCGCATCTCATGTTTCCTCCCTTGCCTCTCTCTGCCCTCCTACCTTTCCCCCTTACCCCCCCCAAGTCTTCCTTCATTCCTCCACCCCCTTGGGTCTTCATCTGCTTTCGCTGCCGTGCAATCATGCGCCATGCACGCCTGCCCTCTTCACCACCATTCACCATCCCCGTTCATCCTCCCAGCCATGATCGTCTCGCTCTCACAACCACCCTTCCATCGCACCCGCTGTGCCACGTTCTGCCTGCCCCCTTCCAGTGACGTTCTGCCTGCCCGCCCTCCCACCGCCCGGTCCACTGCGCCTGCAATCGCACTGGCGTCTGCCTCTCACTGCCTCCATCCCTCCCCCTCCTCCCACCCCCTCCTCTGCCCTCTCTCGTGGCCCCCCCCTCCCCCTGCCAGGTCGCAGCCTCATCTCGCTGCATGTGCCTCACCCCCGTCCCCATCCTCGTCTGCCCCCGCCACCGCCACATCCGCCTCCTCCCCCGGCCCAGTGCGCGTGGCGAGGGAGGGCGTGCGCGTGCGAGTGCGGGGCAGCGCGGTGCACCTGACGAGCATGGGGGGGCTCTTCCTGCACGAAAGGGTGAGGGGCTCTGCACGAATCGGAGGGCCAGCGAATGCCGCCCATCCCAGCGAAGCATTATCTGCGTGCCGTGCAGATGGATGGCCCTTGGCAATTTCGTCTTTCATCCCTGCAACCGCACCCGCCAACCCGCTCCCCACCTCACCCATCTGCCCTCTCTCTCCCTCATACCTCCCTGCATCCCCAATTCCCTCCCTGCATCCCCAATTCCCTCCCTGCATCCCCAATTCCCTCCCTGCATCCCCAATTCCCTCCCTGCATCCCCAATTCCCTTCCTGCATCCCGATTTCCCTTCCTGCATCCCGTGCCCATTCCTTCGCCGCTGTCCATGGTCCTCCTCTTAAGTGACAGGTTAGCTGGGGCCAGGAGTGGGTAGACCAGTTGAGCGCCGACACGTGGATGAATGCCTTCAGCTTTGGCGCAGCGCAGCAGCAGCAGGCAGAGGGCGAGAGGCGGGGGTGGCAGGGCGGTGGCAAGCGGGGCTGCAGAGACATGCATGGGAACAGCGGAGTGGGCAGCGCTGCTGGCTCTGCTGCTGCAGGGGGGACAAGAGGCAGCATGGCACTTGCAGAGGACACGAGTGGTGGTGACGGTGCTGCTGACGTCATTCAAGTGCTGCTGGATGCAAGCCATGGCACCGCTGAGGTGAGGCCGGGGACAGGGTTGACCAGGAGACAGGGTTGACCAGGAGACAGGGTTGACCAGAGGACAGGGTTGACCAGGGGACAGGGTTGACCAGGGGACAGGGTTGACCAGGGGACAGGGTTGACCAGGGGACAGGGTTGACCAGGGGACAGGGTTGACCAGGGGGACAGGGTTGGCCAGGGGACAGGGTTGACCAGGGGACAGGGTTGACCAGGGGACAGGGTTGACCAGGGGACAGGGTTGACCAGGAGATAGGGTTGACCAGGGGACAGGGTTGACCAGGAGACAGGGTTGACCAGAGGACAGGGTTGACCAGGGGACAGGGTTGACCAGGGGACAGGGTTGACCAGGGGACAGGGTTGACCAGGGGACAGGGTTGACCAGGGGACAGGGTTGACCAGGGGACAGGGTTGACCAGGAGACAGGGTTGACCAGGGGACAGGGTTGACCAGGGGACAGGGTTGACCAGGAGACAGGGTTGACCAGGGGACAGGGTTGGCCAGGGGGCAGGGTTGACCAGGGGACAGGGTTGACCAGGGGACAGGGTTGATCAGGGGACAGGGTTGACCAGGGGACAGGGTTGACCAGGAGACAGGGCTGACCATGTGCCAGGGTTGACCATGGGACAGGGTTGACCAGGATACAGGGTTGACCATGGGCCAGGGTTGACCAGGATACAGGGTTGACCATGGGCCAGGGTTGACCATGGGACAGGGTTGACCATGGGCCAGGTTTGACCAGGGGACAGGGTTGACCACGGTAGCATGTGTCAGCTGCGTGTCTCGACGTTTGTGGTTGGCATACCATGTTCGCTCAAGTCACACATAGGTGTATGAATACCTGCTCTAATGTGTGGATAAGTGTGTCGGTGTCTGTGTGTTGTGTGTGCATGTGTGAGTGAGTGTGTGTGGCTGTGACTGTGTGCGTGTGCATGTATGCCTGCGTGCGTGTGAGTGTCTGTGCATGGCTGTTTGGTGTTTGTGCAAGTGCATGCTGAGCGTGTGCGCATGGGTGGCTGGCAGGTGACGGTGGGGGTGCCTGTCCATGCCTCGGCCCAGCACTCACATTCGCAGGCCCTCTGGGTGCGAGTCAAGCTGCTGCTCACTGTGGCCGATCACGCTTCCAACCGCCTCACCATTCTTGTGCCAGTTGGATGCATGTATCGTACGGTAAAACACTCTAGATCCGCGCAACTCCACAAAACTCAGGTCTAAGAGCCAGGCCTTGTGGTGGTTGTGATAAAATCGTACTTAAGCATTTCTGTAAGTAGTTCTGATAGATATTGTCGAATTACACTGTAGTTAGCATCCGTAGAATGACGTCAGCAAATAGCGCTCGTCTGGATGATAACGTCAGCAAGCCTTTTCAGTCACGCGAACAGTCGCGCTCTTTTCAGTAGGGGTTAGAGTGCATAGCGCAAATAGCTCGAACAGGTACATTACCGAATAGGTACTTCTGTCAACTTATACATATTATCTATGTAGAAGTTATAGGCTAGACTGAGGTATGCTTCTAGTGAGTACAACCAACTAGTATTTGTTCTAGGTTTCCACCTCTAGTAATCATTCATTTCTACGTTAACATGGTATCACGCTTAGGTTAGGATCCCCCCGCCTACCGCTTCCGCCCGTCGCGCCTCCTAGGCCCCGTCGCGCCCCCTAGGCCCCGTCGCGCCCCCCCCTGGGCCCCGTCGCGCTCGTTAGGCCCCGTCGCGCCCCCCCTGGGCCCCGTCGTGCCCGCTGGGCCCCGTCGCGCCTCCTAGGCCCCGTCGCGCTCCCCCTAGGCCCCGTCGCGCCCGCTGGGTCCCGTCGCGACCCCTAGGCCCTAACGCGCCCCCGCTGGGCCCCGTTGCGCCTCCTAGGCCCCGTCGCGCCCCCCATGGGCCCCGTCGAGCCCGCTGAGCCCCGTCGTGCCTCCTAGGCATCGTCGCGCCTCCTAAGCCCCGTCGCGTCCCCCCCCCTGGGCCCCGTCGCGCCCGTTCGGCCCCGTCGCGCCCCTCCTAGGCCCCGTCGCGCCCGCTGGGCCCCTTCGCGCTTCCTAGGCCCCGTCGCGCCTGCTAGGCCCCGTCGCGCCCCCCCTGGGCCCCGTCGCGCCCGTTAGGCCCCGTCGCGGCCCCCCTGGGCCCCGTCGTGCCCGCTGGTCCCCGTCGCGCCTCCTCGGCCCCGTCGCGCCCCCCCTGGGCCCCGTCGTGCCCGCTGGGCCCCGTCGCGCCCCTTAGGCCCCGTCGCGCCCGCTGGCCCCTGTCGCGCCTGCTGTTAGCGCTCGCCCGCCTGGCCTCCTCCTAGTGCCGCTCGGCCTCCTCCTAGTGCCGCCCGGCCTCCTCCTAGTGCCGCCCGGCCCCTTCCTAGCGCCGCCCGGCCTCTCCTCAGCGCTGCCCGGCCCCTCCTCGTGCCCGACCGGCCCCAGCAGCACCAGCCTGGCCCCTCCCAGCACCAGCCCGGCCCCAGAGCACCTGCCCGCCTCCCCTGCTCGGCCTGCCGTGTCCTCTCGGGCCCTGTGTCTTCTGCTTGCCTGCGCTGGGACGCCTAGCTGCTGCCCTACTGGAGAGTGCTGCCGCCGTGTCCCCGCGCCGCTGTGCTCCTGTGCCGCTGAGGAGCTGTGCTGCTGTGCCGCTGTGTCGCTGAGGAGCTGTGCCGCTGACCCTGCACGATGGCTGACTTTGTGCTCCGCCTGGACGCTGAGGGCCACGCGGTTGACTTCGCCGCCTGGCTCTCCGATCTTCGCCGCCAGCTTACAGGTCAGCGCCAGGATGGCCACTCTCTGGTTGTCCATGCTGATGGCTTGCTCCCCCGTCCCCCTGCACCTACTCCCCTCCCTGCTGACCCCTCCTCTGATGACCGTGAGGCTTTCTCTACTGCTGCGCTGGCCTGTGCGATCTGGGACTCACGCGATGCAGTAGCTCAGGTTGCTATTAGTCACGCCCTCCCTGTGTCTGAGCGCTCGCGTTTTGCTACTGTTGAAACGGCCAAAGCTTATTTAGACGCCGTTATTGCTCGCTATTCCACCCCTGCCTCCGCTTCTGCTGGCCGCTTGCTCTTTCCGATGCTGTTCCCAGACCTGGCTGCCTTCCCTACTGTCGCAGATTTTGCCACTCATTTGCGTGCCCTAGAGACTCGCTATCGCACTGCCAGCACTGCTGCCCAGCTCACTGCGCTCCCCCCTCCTTTCTGCATGACGCTCTATTTTATCGCTATGCGCCTGCCAGACCGCCTCGCTAGTGCTCGCGACCACTTTCTTAGCCAGCACCCGGGTGACCTCACCCTGACCGCCTTTGTCGACACCCTCACTGAGATCGAGACTCGCCAGCGCACTATCGCTCAGTCGAGCAGTGCGCCGCCAGTCTCTATCTTTCACGGCTGTGCCCCATCCCCGTGCACGTTCACTGACGTTTCGGCTGCGGTCGCCACGGCGACCCCTCTTACCGAGACGGCTGCTGCTGTCCACCCGCAGCAGCGCTCGCGTCGCGGTGGCCGTGGCCGCCAGGGAGGTAGGGGTGGTGACGCAGGTGGTAGTGGTCGTGGTGGTGGTGACGGTAGTCCGCCTGAGGGGACTACCACCGGTGGGCAGGAGCAGCAGTCCCAGCAGCAGCAGGACCAGCCCCAGCCGCAGCCGCCGTCCCAGCAGCACCCGCCGCAGCCGTGGGCTCGTCTCCCGCCTGGTTGGCCCGGCACCTCCGGAGGCGGTGGCCGTGGTGGCGGCCCGCGCAGCTTGGCGTCTACCAGCGGCTCCAGTGCTGTGACCTGCCAGTACCAGCTTCAGACCGGGCCTCTCCGCGGCACTCTGTGCCGCCGCCCGCACCCGACCGCCCGCTGTTTCCGCCGCCTCGACGATCTTTTTCGTCGTCGCTTTGGCCCGGCCCCGGACCTCCCTGACTGGCACAGCCTGCTCCGCCAGGGCGTGCCGATCTTTGAGTTAGACATGGATCAGATAGGTGCTGCTTTGCATGCTTTGTATGCTGACGCTTCTAGTGTTGATGGATCTTACTACCCTGTGTACTCTAGTTTAGGTGTTTCACCCTTGTGTAGCTTAGCTTCCCCTGCTGCGACAGGCGTAGGACTGCCTAGGTTGCCTAGTCTAGTCGCTGCACCGGCTCCGTCCCCGGCCCCCGCCACTGCATCGCTGTCCTTCACTCTCGACTCTGGTGCTTCTGCCTGCTTCTTCCGCGACCGTTCCACGCTCACGCCGCTTGCTGCACCTGCTGTTGTCTCTCTCGCTGACCCCTCTGCGGGTCCGGTCGTCGCGCGCAGTTCTACGTCCCTTCCCTGTCCGGCAGTTCCCTCGGGCTCCCTTACTGGCCTCCACGTTCCCTCGTTCTCCAGGAACCTGGTTGGTGTCGGCTGTCTCCAGGACCTCGGCGTCACCACCACGTTCCCCGGGCACGAGCGGTTCGCTGTCTGTTCTGAGGCTGTCTCAAGTTCCCCCCTTGCGACGTTCCCCCGGGACCCGGTGTCCGGTCTGTTTACCCTAGACACCGCTTCCCCCCCGGTTGGTGCGTCCTCCCAGGTCGCTGCAGCTTGCTCGTGTCGGTCCCTCACTCACCCCTCCCTTCTCTGGCACCACCGCTTAGGTCACCCTGCTCTCCCGCGTCTGCGTCACATGTCCCAGCACGGTCTTGTCTTAGGTCTCCCCGCGTCGCTCCCTGCCCTTCCTCCCTCGACTGCGCCACCGTGCACGCCTTGCGTCGAGGGTCGGCTCCGCCGTGCTCCTCACTCCTCCTCGCTGCGTCCTGCTACTGCCCCCCTTCAGACCCTGCACTTGGACGTTTGGGGCCCTGCCCCCGTCCCCGGACCGCGCGGTGAGCGCTACTTCCTTGTGCTTGTCGACGACTACACGCGCTACACCACGGTGTTTCCCCTGGAGCGGAAGGCCGACGTGCCCGACGTTCTTCTCCCGTGGGTTGTGGCTGCGCGTCTCCACCGCGGTCTCCCCGTGTTGTGTCTCCACTCCGACCGTGGCGGCGAGTTCGCCTCTGGTCGGCTTGGACAGTTCTGTCGTGCGGAGGGCATCACCCAGTCGTACACGTTGCCGGACTCGCCACAGCAGAATGGGGTTGCTGAGCGCCGCATCGGCTTGGTCATGGAGGTCGCCCGTACCTCCATGATCCATGCCGATGCCCCCCATTTTCTGTGGCCGTTCGCTGTTCGCTACGCGGCTCACCAGCTTAACCTGTGGCCACGCTCCCAGCGGCCGCAGGTTTCGCCGACCCTCCTTTGGACCGGGTCCCCCGGTGACGCGTCTGCGTTCCACGTCTGGGGCTGCCTTGCTCACGTTCGTGCCTCTGGCACGGACAAGCTCACTGCCCGCACTGTCCCCTGTGTCTTCCTCGGTTTCCCCCTGGACTCGTCTGACTGGCTTTTCTACCACCCGCCGTCTCACCGCTTCCTCCACTCTCGTGACGTCACCTTTGATGAGTCCGTGTCCTTCTACCGCCGCTTCCCTCACCGAGGTCTCCCAGTTGCCCCCCCCCTTTTCCTTGCTCCCTCTCCCCCGGTAGCCCCTGCCCCTCTCCCGCCTCGTCCTGCCCCGTCTGGTGTCTCCCACGTCACTCCCCTCCCGTCGGTTGTCCCCGTTGAGGAGTCTGCTGACTCTGGTGGTACCCCCGGTCCGTCCTTGCCGCATCCCCCTTCCCCGGTGCCTCCGCCCCCACTGTCGCAGTCGCCGACCCCGCTGCCGCCGCCGTCGCCGTCGCCGCCGCAGCCGTCGCCGCTGTCGTCGCCGCCGCCGCCGCTGTCGCTGCCGCAGCCGTCGCCGCTGTCGCCGCCGCCGCAGCCGTTGCCGCCACTGCCGCCGCTGCTCTCGGCCCCTGGGGGTGCTGGTGTGGAGGAGGGTGTTCGTCCTGCGGCTTCTGGGGGTGCCGCTGGTGTTGGAGGGGGTTCTCGCTCTGGGGGTGTTGGTTCTGGGGGTGCTGCTGTTGAGTGTTCTGCCGACGGTCGTTCTGCCTCTGCTGGTCCGAGAGTTCCGGCCCAGCCGTCGTCGCCGCCGCAGCAGCCGTCGCCGCCGGTTTCCGCTCTCCGCCTGCTCGGCCTTCCCTCCCCGGACCGCGCGCCGGTGTCTCCCCCACCGCCTCCTGACCTCCCTGTCTACGGTCCTGTGTTCCCGCCGCCAGACTCGTCTCCGGCCCGTCTTCCTCCTCGTTCCCCTCCTGTGTCTCCTCCGCTGTCCCCTGACCCTACCCCTCCGTCTCACGTTTGGGCTCGCCGTCCCTCCCGTGCTCGTCCCGTCTCTCCTGTCCTGCCCACCCACCCTATGTTGCTCCGTTCCCACTCGTCTCGTCCTCCCCTCCTCCCGTCCCCTCCTCCCTCGTCCCTTGCTGTTGCACCTCCTCCGTTCTCTGACTACCTCCGTGCTGCTCGTCCCCTTGTCCCTCGGGTCCTTGCCTCTCTTGTTACCGACCCTGCTGTTCCTGTCTCGCGCCTTGACACGCTTGTCGCTGCTGTCGCTGACTTCGCTTCTACCCGCCGCCTTGACTACGCTACCGCTCTGGTCTCTGACCCTGCCCGTCCTCTGTCCGTCGGGGGTGCTCCTGCCCTTGGCAGTGACGTCCTAGAGGACAGGCAGTACGAGCTGGCTTTCCTTTCCGAGGCTGCTCCCCATCTCTGCTCCATGCTGTTAGTCCCTGAGGGTGACCCAGACGCCTTCGACATCCCGACCCCTCGCACCTACGCTGAGGCCACCTCGGGACCTTGGGCCTCTCAGTGGATAGCGGCCATGGAGCAGGAGATGGCATCTTGGAGATCCACCGGCACTTACGTCGACGCAGTTCCCCCGCCTGGGGTGAACGTAGTCGATGGTCGGTGGCTCTTCAAGGTGAAGCGCCCCCCTGGAGAGCCGCCTGTCTTCAAGGCGCGCTACGTGGCCAGAGGTTTCAGTCAGCGCGAGGGGGTTGACTTCTTCCAGACCTTCGCCCCGACCCCGAAGATGACCACTCTTCGGGCGCTGCTACACGTAGCAGCACAGCGTGACTACGAGCTTCACTCCCTCGACTTCTCTACTGCCTTTCTTCAGGGCAGCCTACACGAGCAGGTCTACCTGCGCCGACCACAGGGCTTCACTGGTACCTTCCCTCCTGGGACCCAGTGGCTTCTCAGGCGCCCGGTCTACGGCCTGCGTCAGGCTCCCCGCGAGTGGCACGACACGCTACGTGCCACGTTAGCAGACCTGCAGTTCTTTCCGTCCTCTGCTGACCCTTCACTGTTTGTGCGTTCCGGCCAGACTCCGTTCTACATCCTTGTCTACGTAGACGACCTGGTCTTCGCTACTCCTGACAGGGACGCACTGGCCTCTGTGAAGGCTGAGCTGCTGAAGAGACACACCTGCACTGACCTTGGAGAGCTGCGTCGCTATCTTGGCCTGCAGATCTCTAGGGACAGAGCAGCACGCACCATCACTCTGACCCAGTCACACTTGGTGCGTCAGGTCCTTCAGAGGTTCGGTCTTCAGTTCTCCTCCGCACAGCCCACACCTCTACCCGTAGACCATGGGCTCTCTGCTCCCGTTCCTGAGGAGCCAGTAGAGCCCAGTGGCCCCTACGCAGAGCTGGTGGGTTGCCTCATGTACCTGATGACTTGCACTCGCCCAGATCTCGCATACCCTCTCAGCATCCTGGCTCGCTTTGTGGCTACAGGCAGACACCGACCTCAGCACTGGTCTGCCGCTAAGAGGGTTTTGCGTTATCTTGCTAGTACATCAGGCATGGGGTTAGTGCTAGGAGGACGTAGGCCAGTGGTCCTTACTGGGCACACAGACGCTTCTTGGGCAGACGACGCTGAGACGCTCAGGTCGTCGCAGGGCTACTGTTTCAGCCTTGGTTCGGGTGCTATCTCTTGGAGATCCACTCGCTCGTCGTCTGTGGCTCAGTCTAGCTGTGAGGCTGAGATCTACGCTGGTGCCATGGCGGCACAGGAGCTCCGCTGGCTGACCTTCTTGCTCACAGACTTAGGTGAGCGGCCTAGCTCTGCCCCGGTCCTGTACGCTGACAACAGGGCCATGATACTCCTGTGTCAGGAGCCTCGGCTTGAGGGCAGAGCGAAGCATATCCAGCTGTGGTACTTCCTCCTGCGCGAGCTACAGCAGCGCCGCCAGGCCCGCGTAGTTCACTTGGCCTCAGGTGCCAACACAGCTGATATCTTTACTAAGGCGCTTGCGCCTAAAGATCATCAGCGGCACTGTGTACAGCTTGGTCTTGTTCCTATAGCTGCTCCCCTGTTAGGATCCTGATTGTGTACTCTCTATTATATATGCTTGTCAGACTGGCCTTGTGGCCTTACCTCCAGTGGCTGGACTAGTAGTGCCACCCTGGCTTGCTTCAGTTTTGGTTGTATTCTTGCTGACTGGTCTCCAGACCCCTGCCTCAGTGGTTGGACTAGTAGTGCCGCCCTGAGCTGTTTGCTTCTTGTTTAGTTTCACCCCTTGTCTAGCCTAGGGGGTGTGTCAACTTATACATATTATCTATGTAGAAGTTATAGGCTAGACTGAGGTATGCTTCTAGTGAGTACAACCAACTAGTATTTGTTCTAGGTTTCCACCTCTAGTAATCATTCATTTCTACGTTAACAACTTCTAGTAGATTTAAAAGTATGTTGTACAAGTTTAATTGTTAACTTGTTCTTCAGTAAATTCTTGTCAACACTTTACAAGTTCTCAGACTTCCGTTGTCTTATTAGACTACCGTTCTAGCAAAGATCTTTGGTTAAAGTCTTGAAGTATCGCAAGGCAATAACATTGATTCTGGTGTTACAATTTGTTAATACTGGCTGTTACTGGAGGTACTTCCAGTATTACTTTCTACTTCAAGTACTTGTGTCTGTAGATTCTATACTTAGTCTCCTGCACCAGGCCTGACGTTTCAAAAAAACCCCCCCTGAGCTGTCGACTGTAAAAAAAAAAAAAAAAAAATACCCTGAGGGCTTAGTTTTCAAAAATTGCTTACCCTGATTTGTAAGTGTTCAGAAATCTGGAACCCTGAAGATCCCAGGGTTCACAGAACGCGTTCAGAGTTGCCTTTAACACGAGGGGGGAATAAAAAATGGGGGGAAAAGGGGGAGGGAATCAAACCGAGGGGGAGAGCGAAACGGAGGGGAAGGGGGAGGATGGAGACATAGGGGAAGAGAGGAAGCGAAACGGGGAGAGAAAAAGTGGGGGGGGGGAGGGGGGGGTTCGAAATACAGTAGAGAGGAATGGGAGAAGCGAAACGGAGGGGAAGGGGGGATCGAAGCGGAGGGGAGGGGGGTGTTAGAAAGAGAGAATGATCTTACTAGAATGAGAAACCTAGAACATATACCTGTTGGGGCTGTACTCATTAGAAGCACATACCTTGACTAGCCTATAACTTCTACATAGATAATATGTATAAGTTGACACACCCCCTAGGCTAGAGAAGGGGTGGTGCTAAACAAGAAGCACACAACTCAGGGTGGCACTACTAGTCCAACCACTCAGATAAGGGTCCGAAGACCAGTCAGCAAGAGTACAAACAAGACTAAAGCAAACCAGGGCGGCACTACTAGTCCAGCCAATGGGGGCAAGGCCACAAGGCCAGTCAAACAGGTATATATAGTAGAGAGTACACAATCAGGGTCCTAACAAGTGAGTAGCTACAGGAACAAGACCAAGCTGTACACAGTGCTGCTGATGATCTTGAGGGTCGGTAACGAGGGAGGCAAGGACCCGAGGAGCAAGAGGACGGGCGCCAGCTCTTGTTTCCCCTCCGCTGTCTCCTGACCCTACACCTCCGTCCCACGTTCAGCGTTGAGCTGAAACCTTGGCGTTGAGCAGGAAACAAGAGCTTCCGCTCGTCCTCTTGTTCCTCGGGTCCTTGCCTCCCTCGTTACCGACCCGTCTGTTCCTGTCTCGAGTCTTGACGCTCTTGTAGCTGGCGTCCATGACTTTGCCTCTACCCGCCGCCTTGACTACGCCACCGCTCTGGACTCTCGCCCTACCCGTCCTCCGTTCGTCGGAGGTGCTCCTGCCTTTGGCAGTGACGTCCTGGAGGACTGGCAGTATGAGCTCGCTTTCCTGTCCGAGGTCGCTCCTCATCTCTGCTCCATGCTGCTAGTCCCTGAGGGTGACCCAGACGCCCTTGACATCCTGACCCCTCGCACTTATGCTGAGGCAACCTCGGGACCCTTGGCCTCTCAGTGGATAGCTGCCATGGAAGTGGAGATGGCATCTTGGAGATCCACCGGCACCTACGTTGACGCAGTTCCCGCACTTGGGGTGAACGTAGTCGATGGCCGATGGCTCTTCAAGGTGAAGCGCCCTCCCGGAGAACCACCGGTGTTCAAGGCGCGCTAAGTAGCTAGAGGCTTCTGTCAGCGCGAGGGTGTTGACTTCTTTGAGACCTTCGCTTCAACCCCAAAGATGGCCACTCTTCAAGCGCTGCTAGACATAGTAGCACAGCATAACTACGAACTGCACTCCCTCGACTTCTCCACAGCGTTTCACCAGGGCAGTCTGCACGAGCAGGTGTACCTTCGTTGTCCGCCAGGCTTCACCGGAACCTTCGCCCCTGGTACCGAGTGGCTCCTCTGGTGCCCAGTTTACGGCCTGCGAATGGCGCGCCGTGAGTGGCACAACAAGCTGCGTGCTACGTTAGCTGACTTGCGCTTCTTCCCATCGTCTGCAGACCCCTCGCTCTTCGTTCTTGCTGGCCAGACCCCTTTCTACATCCTTGTCTATGTAGACGACCGGGTCTTTGCTACTGCAGACAGAGTTGCGCTGGCCTCCGTAAAGGCTGAGCTGCTGAGGAGACACACATGCACTGACCTAGGAGAGTTGCGTTGCTACCTTGGCCTGCAGATCTCCCGCGACAGAGCAGCGCACACCATCACTCTTACACAGTCACACTTGGTGCACCAGGTCCTTCAGAGGGTCGGTCTTCAGTTTTCCTCTACACAGCCCACACCTCTGCCAATAGATCACTGGCTCTCAGCTCCAGTCCCTGAGGAGTCTACAGTGCCTAGCTGTCCTTATGCAGAGCTGATGGGTTGCCTTATGTACCTGGTGACTTGCACTCGTCCAGATCTCGCATACTCTCTCAGCATCCTGGCTTGCTTTGTGGCCACAAGCAGACACCTACCACACCATTGGTCGACCGCTAAGAGGGTTTTGCATTATCTAGCATGTACATCGGGCATGGGGCTAGTGCTAGGAGGACGCGGGCCAGTGGTCCTTACAGGGGACACAGACGCTTCGTGGGCGGACGACGCTGAGACGCTCAGGTCCTCCCAGGGCTACTGTTTTAGCCTTGGTGCAGGCGCTATCTCATGGAGGTCCACCCGTTCGTTGTCTGTTGCCTAGTCTAGCTGTGAGGCTGAGATCTACGCAGGTGCCATGGCGGCACAGGAGTTCCGCTAGCTGAATTTCTTGCTCACAGCCTTAGGTGAGCGGCCTAGCTCTGCCCCAATCCTGTACGTTGACAATAGGGCCATGATCCTCTTGCGTCAGGAGCCTCGACTTGAGGGCAGAGCGAAGCACATCCAACTGTGGTACTTTCTCCTGCACGAGCTACAGCAGCGCCGCCAGGCTTGCGTAGTACACTTGGCCTCCGGTGTGCAACACAGGTGATATCTTTGCGAAGGCGCTTGTGCCTAAAGATCATCAGCTTGGTCTAGGTCTTGTAGCCTCTTAGTTGCTAGGACTCTGATGTATACTTCCTTTTATATTATCTTGACTGGCCTTGTGGCTTTTGTTCCAGTGATTGGACTAGTAGTGCCATCCTAGGTTACCCTAGTTTGTACTCTAGCTGACTGGTCTTCGGATCCTTGCCTCTGAGGATGGACTAGTAGTGCCACCCTGAGCTGCGTGTCTCTTGCCCGACAGTGCCCCTCATCTAGCCCAGGGGGTGTGTCAAACATATGGGTATATGTTACAATAGGCTAGATAGGTGCGTACTCTTAGAGAGTACAACCCCTTAGCACAAAACTTATGTGTATCTCACATTCTACGCACTTCGCTACTTTGATAATATCCGTGGCGTGTTTAATTATTTCTAGTCCCGAATCATGTTACGCGAATGGGGGAGACTCCGACGAAAAGTGCATGTGAGAACGGGGTCATCATCTGGTTACCTTCAAAAGGCCTTGTGAAACCTCGACACTCATTTGTACAGTATACATGGTATGTGACTTATATTTAGGAATATCATTATGAATAGCATATAGCATTATCATCCCAATAGACTTATATGCAAAATGCATTTTTCACCTCTGTAGCTTCCTTAGAGAGAAACAAGGCGGCAGTTTGTTGTAGAAGTATAGCACTGGTGGCAGCTGATATTATTGCAGCATTGGCGGCAGTGCTGGCATAGCCTTTGGCTTCAGCTGCCATTGCCAAGCCAACCATGTGTGTCTCCATGTCTGTCATGCCACCTCCCGCTTGCACACTCTGGCCGCTTCCTTCCCCATGCGTGCCCCCCCTATGAGAAACTGAAGTGATGATTGTATTAGGAAAGGAATGGGTATACAAAGGTGAGGAGTAGGAGCGGGGGGTTTTGGTTGGGAGGTGACCACGATTATTGGTGACCCCAATAAGTTGAGTTGGCCAACTTATTGGAGGTCCAATAATCCTAGACAACATTATTGGAAGGGCCAATAATCTTGGTTGGGATTATTGGGGGTTCCCATAATTGGGAGCCCAACCAATTTGGGAACCCAACAAGGTTGGGAGCCCAACCCCCAACTTGGGTGTATACACCCTAGTGGGGTGCTTATAAAGTACCTAAGACAATGAAACGATGTAGGCTAATAGAATAGAGGGAGAATATTCTAACACAACCCCTTAGCCTACAGAGTGCCATAAGTCTAAGGAAGGTGAGGAGAAGCAACCCCTGAATCAGGGATTCCCTTGTGAGGGAGGGGCAAGAACCAAAAGGTGAAGGAGAGCCGCATGGGGACGGCGAGGGAGGGCCTTGGTGAAAATGTCCACAAGGTTGGCTGATGAGTCAATCTTGCGGACGGTGAGGTGTCCAGCCTGGACGAGCTCACGAACGAAGTAGTGGCAAAGCTCGATGTGTTTGGAGCGACCATGGAAAACGACCTCCTTTGTGAGGTGGATAGTACTGGCATTGTCGCACCAGATGGTGGGACAGGGCTGGGGAGCATCCAGTTCAGCGAGGAGGAAGCTGAGCCACCGCGCCTCCGGGGCCGCCATGGTGACGGCGTAGAGCTCTGCTTCGCAGGAGGAGAGAGCGATCGAGGAGGAGCAGGTGGAGCGGCAGGAAATGAGGCCGCTCGAGGTAGAATGCCTGAGAGAGGGAGATGGTCTTGGCCGCACGATCGCGAGAAATCTCCATCCCAAGGTAGTGGCAGACCTCCCCCATGTCCTTGCAGAGGAGGCGCTTTTGCAGCTCATCCTTGACCTGTTGGAGGTCTGCTTCGTTGTCAGCGGCAAAAAGCATGTCGTCGACGTAGACGAGGATGTAGAAGGGGGAGGGGGAGGTGCGCAGGAAGAGGCTGGAGGAAACCTGGGAAGGGCGAAAACCAAGAGCACGGAGAGTGCTGGAGAGCTTGGCATGCCATTCCCGAGGAGCCTGCTTGAGGCCGTAGACTGGGCGGCGAAGTTCCCAAATGGTGTTGGGAGGGAAAGGGAGGTGCCGGCCCTCGGGACGCTCCATGAAGATGCGCTCATGGAGTTCACCTTTGAGAAATGCCGTGGTGACATCCATCGAGTGCAGGATCATGCCGCGCCGGCCGACGAAGTCCAGAAACACGCGGACGACAGGGGGAGTGGCGGTCGGCGAGTAGGTGTCAAGGAAGTCATGGCCGTACCGATGCGTGAACCCTTTGGCCCAGTAGCGGGCCTTATAGACCGAGTCGTCGCCAGGGAGGAGCTTGACCCGAAATACCCATTTGCCCTTGACCACGTTGTGGTTGAGAGGGCGGGTACGTCGATGAAGGTGCCATTGCGGACAAAGGCCTCATTCTCTTTAAGGACTGCCTTGCCCCAATGAGGGTGGTTGACGCATGTCATAGCTTCGGGATAATCTCCCGGCTCGAAGATGATGGGCGCACCGGAGAAGACAAGAACTGGGGCGCCACTCATGCTGAAGGCGACTGCTTGGGTGTTAGAGAAGAGGTGAAGGCGAAGAAATTCACCATGGGAGTCTTCGATGAAGAGGGGAGAGAAAGGATGAGGATGGGAGGGTGGTGTTGCAATTCTGCTGCGCTGGTGAGGGGGGAGGCTGCGACACTGCGACTCTGCAACTCGGCTGCACGGCTGCTGGACCGGGGCAACTGCTGCGGGTGCGGCGACCAGGGAAGGCACTGGTGCGGCGGCGGGAGTTGCTGCGGCGGGTGCGGATGTGGAAGCAGAGGGTGCTGGAGCAGGTGCCTTTGCCTGAGGGGAGGGAGGGGCTAAGGGTGGACCAAAGAAGGGATCCATGGACCGAGTATGAGGGCGGTGGTGAAGGACAAGGGGAGAAGACACCTGGGGGGTGAAAGAGGAGGTGGGGGAGGTGGGGGAAGAGGAGGGGGGGGAGGGGGGGAAGGAGGTGGAGGGGGAGGAGGTAGGGAGAAAGGGGAGGATGGAACGGAAGCGGAGTGAGAGGGAGAGGGGGGGAGTACTGGGTCAAGGATGTCACCTGAGGAAGATGAGGAGGGAGCAGATTCGGGAGGAGGAGGTGCTGGGGGTGGGGGAATAAGAGGGAGAGGGGGGAGGAGGGGGGGGGTGACAGTGTCAGAGGGGATGAGGGGGCGAGGAGGAATGGTGAGTGGGTCAGGTGAGGCAGGGGAGGTGTAGTACGGGGAGGATTCGTCAAAGATGACGTCCCGACTACGAATGAGGTGACCTGAGGGGGGATGAAGGAAGAGGTAGTCAGGGGAGGAGGTGTTGTGACCAAGGAATACACAGGGTAGACTCTTTGAGGCGAGCTTCCCTGCTGTGCGTGAGCGGTCGGCCGGGTGTGTGAGAGCATACGCCCTGGAACCCCAGACGCGCAGGGGGGAGACGTCGGGTTTAGTTGACGTCCACAGCTCGGTGGGGGTGGTGGAGGGGAGGAGAGGGTGGGGATACAGGTTAGTGAGGAGGACGGCGTGGAGAAGAGCATAACCCCGGAGAGAAGGCGGGCAGGAGGCGTGAACGAGAAGACACCTGGCGGTCTTTGTAACTTCTCGAACACAAGCTTCTGCCACGCCATTCTGCTGAGGGGAGTGAGGGAGGGTGTAAGTGTGGTGAATACCATAGGTGGAGAAATAGGAAGAGAGATGGTGATTGAGGAATTCACCGCCGCCATCGGAATGGAAGCAGCGAACGGGACGACCGAAGTGGGTGCGCGCCTACTCGGCCCAGGCGATGATAAAGGCCGGTGCCTCGGCCTTCGTGCGAAGGAGGGAGACCGAGGTGTATCGTGAGCGGTCATTGACCAGGACGAGGAGGTAACGGTGCCCTTGACGGGTGGGGGATGGGTTGGGGCCCCACAGATCCATGTGGACAAGATCCAAGAGCTCTGGGGTGCAGAAAGGGTGACTTTTATGAGGAAGCTGCTTGAGCTTGCTCTGGACACAGATGGTGCAAGGGGGGGCGGGGGGGGGAGGGAGTGGGAGGAGAGTGAGGGGAAGATCATTGAGGAGCCCGGAGGCGACGGCCTTGTGGAGGGTGGCAAAGTTGGGGTGACCTAGGCGGTGGTGGAGGAGGATGGCAGGATGTGTAAGATCACGACAATGACACTGAGATGGGGGGGGAGTAGGAGGGGCGGGAGGGGAGGTGGGGGGAGGTTGCGGAGGAAAGAGGGGAGGGGGGAGGGGAGGGATGGTGGAGGCAGTGTGACAGGCTGACGGACGGGGAGTGTGAAGGGTGTATGTGCGAGTGCGAGGACACATGGGAACACGGACGATGAAATGACCTGTGGATGAGTGAAATAGTTCACAGTGGGTGGCGTGGCCGGGGTAAATTGTTGTGACCCCGGAACGTTGAAGTGCACCTTGGGAGACGAGGCTAGTGCGAAGGGAGGGGACATGGAAGCCAGTGACTGAACCTGAGGGGAAGAGGGGGCAGGGAAGAGTGGAGGTATGGCGGGAGGTGACCGAGAAAGTAGAATCGGCTCTAATGATGGTGGAGGGGTTAGGGAGGGCGGTGAGGGCACCAGCGTCACGAAGGACTGTAACACTGGCACAGTTGTCAATGACAAACTCAATGGAAGGAGGGGTGGGGTGAGACACGGAGTACTGGAAGGAGGTTTCATTAATAGACGCGGGATACATTGGAGGAATAGCAGGAGAAGCATGGCTAACATGGTTGATGGAGCCAGGAAAGGGAAATGGGGTAAAGCCAGGAGGTCCGGTGGGGGCCTGCGCAGGAGTAGCAAGAGCAGAGAGGCCAGAGCTCCAGGCGGAGGGAGGGGAGGGCTGCTGCTGAGACTGTTGGTGCTGCTGAGACTGTTGTAGCTGCAGGAGGAGCTGTTGCGGCTGTTGCTGGGACTACTGCGGCTGCTGGGTCTGCTGCAAATGCTGATTCTGCTGCGGCTGTGGGGACGGAAGGAGGGGCGTGACCTGCTGGAGGATGTGTGGAGGGAGGTGCTGTGCGAGGATGTGGTGAAGAGAGATAGAGGAGGGCTGATAGGCGGGGAGGGTACGAACATCAAAGGGAGTGGGAGGTGGAGTGATAGTGGACCAACGAGGGGGCGTGCCCGTATTGCCTCGATCAAGCCACTCATCAGTGAGGGCCTTGAAGCATGTGGTTGTGGCATGGGTGGTTTGGAGGCAGCGCTTACCCTTGTTGGGGCCGTTGCGGATGAGATACTGACATGGGGGGAAGCCGCCGGTACTGCTGGAACCACTGCTACCCCCGCGTCCTCCACTGCGCCCCCCGCCACGTCCACCACCCGATCGTCCGGCCGAAGTATCACCACGGCCAGCACCACGTCCTCCTTTTGCTTGGGCAGCATGAGCCGTCGGAGGAGACTGGCGGAGAAGCTCCGCTTCAGTTTTCAGAATCCATGCGGCTACATAGGCGGAGTCGGGTGGGAAGCTGGCGTGGACCTCATTGAACGCCACGCGACGGGCATCGTACATGGGTGTGAGGCCGTTGAGGAGGCGGCAAACGATGAGGGAGTCGGGAAGGGGAGAGCGACGATCGGCAAGGCGTTTGGCAGTCGTGAGGAGGCGGCGCGTGAAGGAGAGGGTGTTGGGGCAGGAGTTGAGGTTGATGTCGAGGAAGGCGCGGTGGAGCACTAGGAGAGAGTTGGTGTCCTGGAGGTCATAGGTGGCACATAGCTCTTTCCAGAACTCGGGAGCGGAGGAGGGGGTGATTTCGCGTTTGAGGGAGGAAGGAACGCATGCAGCGAGACATTTGCGGTTGGCAACGTTCCAGGCAGAGTGGCGACGACGGTACTCACAAAAGTCGTCAGCATACTTAGCCGTGGCGTCCTTGTGCTGCTGGAGAAGTGTGTTGGCAGCGTCGTGCGCAGCTTGCTCTGCGTCATACGCGTGCTGGAGGAGAGTGTACTCCGCGAAGTCCTTGTCATATTGGTGCTGCACGCGAGCCCAGCGATCAGGGTCGTCGGTGTAGACCAGCGGGGAGGGCTTGGTGGGGGCCGGAGGTGGGGCGGGAGGTGCAGGGGAGACATCAGCAGGATGCTCTGGGGGCTGCCCTACGTCAGAGCCAAGGAGAATGTCGAGGAGGCAGTAGTCATTGATGATTGCGGTGCCGCGTCGAAATGCGGCCGAGCACCGCGTCGAAATGCGGCAGGAGCGCCGCGTCGAAATGCGGCCGAGCGCCGCGTCAAAATGCGGCAGGAGTGCCACGTCGGAATGCGGCCGAGCGCCGTGTTGAAATGCGGCAGGGGCGCCGCGCGAAAACGCAGCGACTAAGGGCGCGTGGAGAGGCGCTTAAGGGCGTGGGAAGGGGCGCATAAGAGCGCGGGGAGGGGCGCTTAAGGGCGCAGGGAGGGGCGCTTAAAGGCGCGGAGAGGGGCGCTTAAGGGCGCGGGGAGAGGCGCGTTGGGCGCGAGGTGGCTAGGGATCGAACGAAGAGGCGTGAGCCATAAGCTATGAAACCATGTGAGAAACTGAAATGATGATTGTATTAGGAAAGGAATGGGTATACTTAGGTGAGGAGTAATAGGGGGGGGGGTTTGGTTGGGAGGTGACCACGATTGTTGGTGACCCCAATAATTTGAGTTGGCCAACTTATTGGAGGTCCAATAATCCTAGCCAACATTATTGGTGGGTCCAATAATCTTGGTTGAAATAATTGGGGGTTCAATAATTGGGAGCCCAACCAATTTGGGAACCCAACAAGGTTGGGAGCCCAACCCCCAACTTGGGTGAATACACCCTAGTGGGGTGCTTATAAAGTACTTAAGACAATGAAGCGATGTAGGCTAATAGAATGAAGGGAGAATATTCTAACACCCCCGTCCCCTTCCCCCCCTCCCACTCTGATCTCTGCATTCTTCGGCCCTTGACCCCGCTCGAGAATGCCCTTCTCTGCTTCTGAAATGCTATCTGCAAGCAGTGCAGCTGTTGCCATAGCAGGGGCGGGAGGAACGCCAGGTATCGTGATTGCAGCAGGGGAGGGGGACAGCTGCTGAGCCGAGTAAAAAAGGGAGACACACAGACGCGGGGCGGGGTGGAGAAGCGAGGCATGGAGAAGGGGAGTGGTGTGTGCAGGTTCAGGGGTATATGGAGGTTTGGCGGTGGGAGGGGAGGGGAGGCAGCAGGGGAAAGAGACGTGATGACAGGGGGAGGAAGGGAAAAGTGGTTGAGAGACGGGAAATACGGATGACAAAACTGGCGAGGGCATGGGAGCGAAGGTGACATGGCATGGCAAAGGGTAGAGGATAAAGGAAAGGCTTGACAGGGAAGAGTGAGAAGGGAGGGAGGATGGAGGAAAGGATGGGAGAGAAGAGAGAGGTAGAGCAAAAGTCTTTGCATCGACGACAAGGGGACATGGCATAGGAGAGAATGGGGGGACAACAGAGAGGGGGGGGGGGGCAGGAGAGAGCAGGAGGACAGCAGCAGGGGGACAGCAGAGATCAGGGAGACAGCAGGGGGACAGCAGAGAGCAGGGGGACAGCAGGGGGGCAGCAGAGAGCAGGGGGACAGCAGAGAGCAGGGGGAAACGAGAGAGCAGGGGGACAGCAGAGAGCAGGGGGGCAGGAGACTGCAGGGGGGCAGCTGAGGGGCAGCAGAGAGCAGAGGGGCAGCAGAGAGCATGGGGGCCATGCGTTCCCCTCTCCTCGCCATGTGTTCCCCTCTCCTCGCCATCCGTTCCCCTCTCCTTACTATCTGTTCCCCCTCTCCTCGCTATCCGCGCCCTCCTCTCCTCGCTATCCGCACCCTCCTCGTAGGAGTGTTTGGTGCGGGGGGGCGTTTTGGCTTAGGCAACGAGTAGTCAGGCCTAGGCTAGATGTCGCATTTCGTCACGGCGTCTAATGGCTTGTCTTGCCGTAGCTTCGCTTCGCAAACTACAGCGGGCACTGTGTCACATTCGCCAATCCCAGGTCGTTCCTCTGCGGGGACGGTATTACGCCCGAGGTCGCCTCTTCAAAAAGGGATAAAACCTTTTCCCCGTAGTGGGGGGAGTTGTACGTCGATGCGCGGACGGATTTTTTTTATGACCTGTGTAGTGGTAGCTAAGGCTTCCTACGCTTGATTCACTACGAGGTAATCTACTTGTGGAAACGTGATGCACACCCATGGAGCTCTTGAACGACGAGTTCTTGGGTTGTGGTCACACTCGACCAATTTGGTTGAGTTGTGCGACTTTTGTATTTGTCGCACCGTGTTCCGCCAAGGTCGTCTACTCGCAAAGTGTGTCGTGGTCCTCTCAAACTGTCGCAAAACGCTTCTTTTCATTTCGTTTGGTACAAGATGCTCCAGTATGGGTCGTTTATTCTGACCCCCAAAAAACAAATTTCTCAATCGCGCCCAAGGTGTGCTTCTTTAGACTGTATTACTATATGAACCATGTATCCTCTTGCTATAATCAACACTGTTATGTTACATTCACTTTGACATGGTTCATCGACCAATCAACCGCTTCCGTAAAGCGCCCTACTACAGTTCAATCCTGAACATCTTACGGACCATATTGGATTGCTTCAGTAAAGAGAGGGTTGTGAGTGAGAGGCTTGGTTTGGATCAAGCTTCGGAATAGCAGGTACTGTTTCCACTTCCTCCCTTCCCTTCCATCCATGCCCCCCTCCCCCCTTCCCTCTCCCCTCCCCCTCCCAAATTGCAGCTCTCTTGCCAACTCAACCTTCCAGACATATCATCAGGGTGCAATTCTCTGTACGCTGCAATCCTTCGCTGCTGCTGGCAGTGCCGTGAGGCAACTGCTATTGCTGCGAACCCTGCTGCCTCCTCCTTTTTCTCTTTTTCTTTTTTGGTTGCCTATCATGCACTGGAGAGGTGAATGACGAATGCTGTAAAACAACAATTGATAGCCTATACGTTTAGTTTGATGCGTAAGAATTGCACAATTGCAAATGTGCACTCACGTTCAATCAGTAGAATTGTACATACAATTGAATCTGGTACAGACCGAGCGCGGTGAGGTTTGCAGACTTCCAGCTGCAAACGCGGATTAGGCTCTGTACTAATGGATGTTTCGATACTGTACTTTCACACGCGGAACCTAGTTGTCGGTCGCGATTTCATTCGCTGAACGTCTCACCGACTTGGTTCTCCCTTCGCTGTCCAATCACGTTTTTCCGCAAGCGTATCTTATCACCACGTATGCCACGTCACCCGCTCAAACAACTGCCCCTCACTGTCCACGTCAGGAGTTGACACGTCTTTGGTGCCAGCCAGGGGAAGGTTTTCTTGTGGCATGGCAGCGAGCTGGGCTGGTCGGAGCTGGTGCAGACGAGTTACACACAATTCACGAAAAATCAGCGGGCTTCGTCCGAAATGCTGGCGCCCGTGGCGAGATTTGTCGCTGGTGTGGGGACCATTCCGGCGAAGCGATTTCGCGTAGCGCGTGCCGCATGCAGCCTGTTTGTGACGATCACACGACACGAGGCCAGAACACCACACACGACACGACAGGGCACGGCATTTGAGTTGCGTTGCGCGCTTCGCTACGGCATGGGGCAGGTTCTTCTGGGCGTTGTCGGCACACGCGCATGCTCAAGGCGCATGTAATAATAAAAACTGAAGGTATCTAGCTTGGTCTGGCGTGAAGCTACATAGTAAACTCAGTGCTTTAGAGACTTGGGAACTCGTTTTCAACGTGCACATGATTTTCTGCTCTCTCAACATTGCATAATTGCCCCCATTATCCTGCCGACCCGTCTAATTCCTTCTCAAAACCATGGCCTTCGCGCCTCGAAAGAATGCACTTTTCACACGGCTCATCGCGGCGGTGCTGCTGCTAGCAGCAATGGTACCGTCGGCTCAGGTAGCCGTCGCCACAGCGGCCGCGTCTGCAAGCGCGCCGATGAACGCCACGACTCAGTACCGCACGAGCGCCGCTGCTCTGGCGTGCAGCCGGTCCCCCGTCGCTGGCTTCGCGAAGAAGGTCACGCTCAAACCGGGGTACGTGCTGGGAATAATTGGACAGTTATAATGGGAATAATACTTATAATGGGACTTGGGTTCTGAGACGCGGGAACACGTTCCGCGCGGCAATCATCGCGCAGGCCAGCAGCGGCGCGCAGCATCATCCCGCCCCCCACCCCCCCCTCCCCCCCTCCCCCCCTCCCCCCCTCCCCCCCCCCCCCTGTCACGCCATACCCAACCATGTTTCCCCGTGACATTTTCCCGCCTGACATTTTTCCCCCTGACATTTTTCCCCCCGTGACATGTTTCCGCGTGACATTTTTCCCCGTGACAGACTCGTCTTCCACTGGAAGGTGGTGCGCGGGAACATGCTCCGCGGGGCAATCATCGCGCAGGCGACCAGCGGCGCGAAGAACGGGTGGATCTCGATCGCGTGGACCAAGAGACCGGGGAAAATGTACCCCGCGGACGCCGTCGTGGGGAACCTCCCCGCGCCGACCGCCGTTAAGGCGTACGCGATGACCGGCGAGAGCTCGTCGACCGTCAAGCCGTCGTCCGCTTTTACTGTAACTGCGACGACTGTAGCGAGGAAATCTCGATCCACTGTTATCCGGTAAGTTACTGCCTAGGGGTTTTGGTTTACGACGACTCAAAAGACAGACTGAGCGGTTGTAGCTCGTCGGCTGTAGCTCGTCGGCTGAAGCGCCGTCATGCGGTAACAGCGATATAGCGAGGAAATCTAGGACTACAGTCATCAGACGACCTGGAGTTGGCTCTGTTCTGCTGTCTTCCTTCGGCCCCGTAGAAAAATCCCTGCACCCGAAACCCAAAACCCTGTCCGTCTAAACCCTGAACGTCCAAACCCTGAACCCGAACTTAGGCTTAAAGCCCTGTTGAGTGTCGCGACCTTAAACTTATTGCATGTAACCAACCCATTCATGGGTGACGACGAGAGAGTGGTGGAGCGAGCGTGTCCTGAGAAGCCGAAGGCGTGAACGGGAGAGACTAACCGTGTGAGAGTAATCGAACGTAACGGTGTGGAGGGGAGGGAGGGGAGGGACTAACCGTGAGAGTAATGCGCCTGTAACTTCCCTCCCATCCCTCAGGTTCACGCGCAGCGGCTCGTCTGGTCTGTCGCCGACCAACTACGCTGGCAGCAACAGCATCATCGTCTGGGCTTACTCCTGCTCCCCTCATCGTCTTCCACCCCGCAGCTATGGTCCAAACCTTGTGTGTGTGCCTCATCTGTCACTTCCTCCCATAATCTCGCCTCTCAGGTTCACGCGCAGTGGCTCGTCCGGCCTGTCGCCGATCAACTACGCAGGCAGCAACAACATCGTCTGGGCTTACTCGGCCGCCTCCTCTCAGACCTTCGGCTACCATGGGGCAAACTGGTACGAATTCGCTGAATCCCCTGACATAACGAATTCGCTGAATCCCCTGACACTAGTACGAATTCGCTGAATCCCCTGACAGAACTCCCCCATCTGCTTGACTTGGCCTACTCCTTCGCAGAAACGCTGATTTAATTTCTGAGTAGTAGTCACGTCCATGTGTTAAATCTACTCCCAGAAACGCTAAGAGCAATCTGCTTGGGTTTCGAAAAACCCGGCCCTAACCATCTCACTTCCTACTGAAACCCGAAACCCCTGATTGCTTCCTCGGTAATGCTTTGCAGGGGATCGGCGACTATCAATTTGGCTTGCTGAGGGGCTCGCTTGATATGCTGATTGGCATCCCCGTTTGGAGGCGATCTCCTTGGAGGCGCCACTGTTTGCAATTGCGTGGTTTCAACCATGTGCTATATTTCTTACGGGATAGTGGAATACTTGGGTCAAGTTGGGCTAACATGCTACCTAACCTAAGTATGTTGCTTACATATCCATTAACGTTGCTATAATTTCTCTATATCTTCTTGGGCGTAGACAATCAATTCAAGCAATCAAATCAAATACAGCATTGCTTGCAAGGCACAATGCAGACTGGAAGGAAAATCAGTTACATACAATACAAATATACAAGCCTAGAGAGTCGGTCAGTTCAAGAAAGCAATGGCAAAAATATGTTATTCCCCCTCTGGATCCTACCCTCCCCGTGCTCTTGCTCACCCCTCACCTATTCCTGTACACAACGCCGCTCGCTACATTCAACGGGCCTGACTTGACGACTCTGCAACCCCCCAAATTAATACACCAAGTCACATCACTCGCGTACGCCTTGGGGCTTCTCAAGACTGCCTCGCATACCTCCCTCTTCTGCTGCTGTAGGTGGATCGGAATATCGCCATAGACGCCTCTCTCGGTTTCCTATACAAGTGGCGTAACAGCTGTAGCACTGTACAAGTCCCCGATACCTACAATGGCACCTCGCTTGGGTACGCTTGGGGGTTCCTCAAGGCTGCGTTGCGCACCTCCTCTCCTGCTGCTGCAAGTGGGCTGGAATATCGTCGTACACGTCACTCACTAGGTCCGACAGAGGCGAGGCGACATAATGACACTACAGTACAAAAACCCCAGTATGTCTATAGTGGTACATCACTGGGATACGCCTGTGGATTCCTTAAGACAGCCTCCCGCACCTCCTTCTCCTGCTGCTGCAAGTGGGCTGGAATGTCATCGTACACGTCACTCACTAGGTCCGACAGAGGCGGCTTGGGAAGCTTCTCAGCATCTTCCAGCGCAGCAATCACCTGAAGGGGCCAAAGAGACGCGGGCCAGAAGAAAATGATATGTGAAACAAGAGAAGAAGGATGTGAAACAAGAGCCAAGAACGCTCGGGAAAAGAAGGATGAAATACAAGAGCCAACGGGTCGCAGTGAGTGCACCCCTGTGCCATACGTCCTCAGCTATATGCATCCATAGGTATTTCACAGTACTGCTTTTGAGTCGACTCAAAAGCATATACATCCATAGGTATTCATAGCACTTGAAAGGCTCCAGGAGAACAAAACCAAAGCCTCACCTCTTCTCTTGCCATTTCTCTTGCTGCCTTCTCCCTCTCCTCGTCCCACCACCCCTTCCTCTCCAGCTACCTCCTGAACTGGGCTACTGGGTCCCTCTGAGTGCGCCAGTGTGCCATCTCACTCGCACCACCCATAATATATATGCATACACTCCTAAACGAAATCCACCCTCACCACTTCCCTGGCAGTCTTCCTCGTTGCCTTCTCCCGCTCCTCGTCCCACCACCCCTTCCTCTCCAGCAACCTCCTGAACCGGGCTACTGGGCCCCTCTGAGTGCGCCAGTGCGCCATCTCACTCGCACCCCCATACATCAACTTCTATGCATACATCAACTTCTATGCATACATCAACTTCTATGCATACATTGACATATCTGTACCTAAAACAGTGCGCACTCACCTCGTTCCTTGCCGCCTCCCTCGCCTCCTTCTCCCTCTCCTCGTCCCACCACCCCTTCCTCTCCAGCCACCTCCTGAACCGGGCTACTGGGTCCCTCTGAGTGCGCCAGTGCGCCATCTCACTCGCCCCGCGGTACCGAGAGGAGTCGTCTGACGTGCTGTGATGGCCCGTGCGGTACGTCATGGCCTGGAAAGGACAAGTGGGGGGGGGGGGGGGGGTGGGTAGAGGGGTTGACGGTGGAACAGGTCTGGGAAGAAAGAAAGGAGTCGTCAGATGTGCTGTGATGGCCTGTGCGGCATGTCATCGCCCAAGGGGAACAAAGGACGGCGGTTGAAGCATACCTCTGAGGCGCCTCAAAAATAGACTCCTCACGCATGGAAGGGGGTGAATCATACGAGAGAAAAAGGTCAAGGCTGGATGAGACAAGGGTCTCTCGGAGTGCGCCAGAGCGCCATCTCACTGGCACCTCGGAAGCGAGATCAATCATCTGATCTGCTGTGATGGCCCGTGCGGCATGTCATGGCGTGGGGGAAAATACGAGAGATCAGAGAAAGGATTCCCTGAAAATGGCGAATGCGCCAGTGTACTCGCCCCTCGGTACCAAGAGGAGTCGTCTGACGTGCTGTGATGGCCCGTGAGGTACGTCATGGCCTGGAAAGGGTAGGCGGGAGGATGGAGGGTGACTGTTGAGTCGACTCAAAAGTCACCTCGTTACAATGTCACACAACTCTGAGGTACGTCATGGCGTGGAAAGGATAAAAGGCGGAAGGATGGAGGGTGAATGGAAGGGTAGAAGGAAGGTAGAGAGTGGAAGGCTCTCTGTGTGCACCAGTGCGCCATATCACTCGCCCCTTGATAGCGAGAGGAGTTTTCTGACGTGCTGTGGTGGCCCATGCGGTACGTCATCGCCTGGAGGCAAACTACGAGAGAGAAGGTAACAAATGGACAGGAAGGCAGCCTCCTTGTAAGGGTCCCTCCGTGGGCGCCTTTTGAGTCGGATCAAGAACCAAACATTTAGAGAAGGTAACGAATGGATAAGAAGATGATCTTCTTGTTAAGGGTCCCTCCGTGTGTGCCAGTGCGCCATCCCACCCGCCCCTCGGTATGCCGTGACATGCTGTGATGGCCCATGTAGTATGTCATGGCCCATGTAGTGTGCCATGGCTTGAGGGGAGCAGTGGTAGACGTGATGGTATTTGGGACCACAAAAGACGCAATAAAGGGGAGTCATTTCCAGGTTGTGAGGATAGCAGAATGTTTAACCATGCTCAAGTAGTCAGTGGGAGCAGGAGCATACCCAAAATAAATTCGCTGAGGTTATGATTGTCCGCCTGAAAACATCGGCCTATTAGCTCAGCTGGTTAGAGCGTCGTGCTAATAACGCGAAGGTCACAGGTTCGAGACCTGTATGGGCCAGTTCTTGGGCACGTTTCTGGAACGGATTTGTTGTGATCATATGCAGTAGTATCACTGCGTTTTTCAGCACTTTTTCCAGCCCAAGTATGCTGCGCTAAAATTGTTGTTAGTGGTTACGGGGGTTGTGGTCACTGTCAAAGGCTACATGTGCTGCCTGGGAGTGGTTGTGGAGGATGTTGTGCTTTCTGTGTGTCTAGCCTTTATGAGATGCTACATGTATGATGGTGACAATTTGCCACCAGCATCTGCACCATGATTTCATCTGAAGAGAAAAGCCTGAACTAGGTCTGTAACTTCACCACAATTCACCACAATTCACCGCACTTCCCCACAATTCACCGCACTTCACCACAATTCACCGCACTTCACCACAATTCACCGCACTTCACCGCACTTCACCACAATTCACCGCACTTCACCGCACTTCACCACAATTCACTGCACTTCACCATGTCTCACCTTGACAATAATGACTCAACCACTCTCTCCCTCGCCTCTTTCACCACCCTCAGCATATCACTCTCGTTTGCCCCTCAATAACTTCACTTCACCACAGTTCACCGAAAGTCACCGCATCTCACCGCATTGCACCGCATCTCGCCCCTGAGAGGATGGGCTTCTCTGTCTCCATGACTTCTCCCTCACCTCCTTCACCGCCCGCAGCGGCGCCAGTACGTTTGCTGCTCGTGCATTTTACCACAACTCACTGCATTCAACCACTTCTCACCACACTGCACTTCACGACGTCTCACCTCTACAAGGAACACTTACAGCACGAGAGGAGACAACGTGAGGAGTATTCTGGGCATTCTTAAAAAACACTCACAGCACAAGACGACGTTGGGAGTATTTCGGGCAGTCTCCAAAAACACTCACAGCACTAGACAAGACAACGGGAGGAGAGTGCGGACGTAGACAAATCTCCTTCATCAGCGTGAGCGAGCAGGAGCATCCCCAATCCGGGCTCGGGGAATGAGTTGTGCATGAAGGCTTCGCTTATGCATCGACTCAAAAGCAGCTCCTTCAGCAGTGCGAGCAGGACATCCCAATAAGTGCCCTGGAATGAAGCGTACATGAAAGCTGCGCGCTCGGGCTAGCAGTCTAAAACAAACTAGAAATAATTTTCCAATTTAACGGCCTATTAGCTCAGCTGGTTAGAGCGTCGTGCTAATAACGCGAAGGTCACAGGTTCGAGACCTGTATGGGCCAGTTTTTTCCCGTGCCAGAATGCTTCAAATGCATGCACATTTTTTTCCTCATCTCACCACTTCTCACCACTTCTCACCACTTCTCACCACTTCTCACCACTTCTCACCACTTCTCACCACTTCTCACCACTTCTCACCACTTCTCACCACTTCTCACCACTTCTCACCACTTCACTTCTCACCACTTCTCACCACTTCTCACCACTTCTCACCACTTCTCACCACTTCTCACCACTTCTCACCACTTCTCACCTCTACAAGGATGGGCTTCCATCTCCACCACTCTCTCCCTCGCCTCCTTCACCACCCTTAACACTGCAAGCACGTTACTGGTGCCTGCCGGTCAATACCACCACACTTCACCGCAACTCACTGGGCTTCACTGCAGTGAACCGCATCTCACCACTTTTCACCGCATCTCACAACTTTTCACCGCATCTCACCACTTTTCACCGCATCTCACAACTTTTCACCGCATCTCACCACTTTTCACCGCATCTCACAACTTTTCACCGCATCTCACCTCTACAAGGATGGGTTTCCCAGTCTCCACCACTCTCTCCCTCGCCTCCTTCACCACTCGCAGCACCGCCAGCACATCGTTGCCATCCACCCGCACACTAGAGACGCCGTACGCCGCCCCTCGTCCTGCTATGCCGTCACCTGGGAATTTGGGGAAGGCCGGGGGGAGGGGAGGAGGGTATTAATTTGTGGAGAGGTCAAGAAGGGGAGGGGATGTAAGGAAGAAAGGGAGAGATGGGGGGGAGACAGCATAAAGCATCATATCCGTTGCCGTGCCTGGTGCTGGTGTGGTCGATTGTTTGCTATGTTGACTAGTAAGGCTGACTTTGAAAAACCACAAAAAGAGGAAGCATACAGTTAGGAGCAACAAGTGTAAGGCTGATTTGAGCATGATGGCTACTAACAGAATTAAATGATTCACAGAATCGACGTGGTTACTGTACCTCTGTACTGTTCCTTGGCCGGAGTGCTTATAGCCCATCCGTTGTTGCGGCATATAAAGAGTACAGGGGCCTCCAAGACAGCAGCGAAGTTGAGAGCAGCGTGGAAGTCACCCTGAAACAAGAAGACAGCAGCATATGTGACAATCAATTGCCTAGCTAAGAAACGCAATCACAAGCACAAGCACAAGCCAAAACATTAAAAGAAAAAAAAATGGAGACATTATTCTGAAGAAGCAGGCATCATCTCTTTCCACCCTCTCGCGTCCCCTCTTCGCTCACCAGCAACGCTCTCCTCAAATCAAGCCACAGAGCAACAGGCCTCATCTGCCACAGTCACCTACCCTCATGCCTCCACCCTCATACCCACCTCTCCTCTTAACGATCCATCTCCCCCCCACTCCCCCCCTTCCCCCCTTCCCCCCTTCCCCTCCTTCCGCCCTACCCCCTCACCTCACTGGCGGCGCCCTCCCCAAAGTAAGCCACGGAGCAGCATCCCTCACCGGCCATCTTCAAGCCATAGGCTGCTCCCACTGCATGGGGAATCTGCGTGCTGGTGGACCGTGGAATGAGGAAGATAAGAGGAGAAGGGGGAGTGGAGGGAGTGAACTGCGTGCCCTCAAGTGCTTAAGCCTGCCACGGAGATTTTTGAGTCGACTCAAAATCACATAAGGGGAGAAGGGGTGATAGGAGTCTAGTTTTGAGGCGCCTCAAAATTAGACTCCTATCATAAGAGGAGAAGGGGGAGTGGAGGGAGTGAACTTAGTGCCCTCAAGTGCTAAAGCCCGCCATGGAGCACCACCACTCGCCGGCCATTTTGAGGACATCAGCCGGCCACCCCCACCGCATGGGGATCTGCGAGCCGGCGGGACAGGGAGAGAGTTGAGCACGGGAGATGGGCATATCAGGGCACTCTCAGTAGCACCACCCCTCCCAGGCCATTTTTAGGCCATCGACCGGCCCCACCGCATGGGGGATCTGCGAGCTGGCGGGACAGGGTTTGAGAAGGGGGAGGAGCAAAGTGGAGGAAGTACTACAAGATAGAGCAGAGGAATCCCATGCGGGTGAAGGGAGTCAACCACACCCATACGCTTAAGGTAGGCAAGACCCCCCCCCCCATACGCCACGATTAAGAAAGGTAGCAGCAGGAAACCACTCACGCTAGAGGCAAGGAGATCGTGTGGAATCGGAGTTCTGCAGACCTGCAGTGCACCGGCATGGCATCTGCCTCCCCTTGCCAGAAATCAAGTGCTCTCTCCCCTAACGCATGAAGTTACCCGCTAGAGTAACCACTCACGCTAGCGCCGAGAGATGGTGTGAAACCGCAGCTCCGCAGACCCATAGTGCATGGGCATCTGACTCCCCTTGCCAGAAGTCAAGTGGTCTCTCCCTTACCACATGATATTACCCGCTAGAGTAACCACTCACGCTAAGGGCGAGGAGATGGTGTGGAAACTGAGCGCTGCAGACCCGTAGTGCACAGGCATCTGCGCCCCTTGCTTCTGTTCAAACAAGTCCTCCCTTGGCAGGTGAATGAGCCCTCCAGAGAACAACTCACGCTAGCGGCGAGGAGATAGTGTGAAACCGCAGCTCTGCTGACCCAAACTGCACCGGCAACTGGCGGCCCTTGCCTGCGTCCAGGTGGTCGATTCCTGACATCATGACACAAAACACCTCGCTGTAGAGGGGAGGAGATGATGACTCACGCTAGCGGCGAGGAGATGGTGTGAAACAGCAGCTCTGCTGACCCGTAGTGAACTGGCATCTGGCGGCCCTTGCCTGCGTCCAGCTGGTTGCCCATGCACTGGTTGGCGAAGTCCGGGAGGGAGAAACCGCGCCAGAGCAGCACCCCTGGCTCGCGGTACTGATGGGGTATTGGAGGCGGGGGGGAGGGGGAGGAGAAGGAGGCGGGCAGTGAGGCACCCTTGCCTGCGTCCAGCTGGTTTCCCACGCACTGGTTGGCGAAGTCTGGAAGGGAGAATCCGCGCCACAGCAACACTCCATGCGCGCGGTATTGATGGGAAAAAGCAGAGAGGGGGTGGAGGGAGAACAGGGAAAGGCCTTTTGAGGCGCCTCAAAAGTGGAGGGAGAACAGGGAACAGAGAACAGAGAACAGAGAACAGAGAACAGAGAACAGAGAACAGAGAACAGAGAACAGAGAACAGAGAACAGAGAACAGAGAACAGAGAACAGAGAACAGGGAACAGGGAACAGGGAACAGGGAACAGAGAACAGGGAACAGGGAACAGGGAACAGAGAACAGAGAACAGAGAACAGAGAACAGAGAACAGGGAACAGGGAACAGAGAACAGAGAACAGAGAACAGAGAACGAGAACAGGGAACAGAGAACAGGGAACAGAGAACAGAGAACAGAGAACAGAGAACAGAGAACAGAGAACAGAGAACAGGGAACAGGGAACAGGGAACAGAGAACAGAGAACAGAGAACAGAGAACAGAGAACAGAGAACAGAGAACAGAGAACAGAGAACAGGGAACAGGGAACAGGGAACAGGGAACAGAGAACAGAGAACAGAGAACAGAGAACAGAGAACAGGGAACAGGGAACAGAGAACAGAGAACAGAGAACAGAGAACAGGGAACAGGGAACAGGGAACAGGGAACAGGGAACAGGGAACAGGGAACAGAGAACAGAGAACAGAGAACAGAGAACAGAGAACAGAGAACAGAGAACAGAGAACAGAGAACAGGGAACAGGGAACAGAGAACAGAGAACAGAGAACAGAGAACAGGGAACAGAGAACAGAGAACAGAGAACAGAGAACAGAGAACAGAGAACAGAGAACAGAGAACAGAGAACAGAGAACAGAGAACAGAGAACAGGGAACAGAGAACAGGGAAGTGGGCGGAAAGGGGGGGGAAAGGGGGGTAATGTTGCACGAGGGGGGGAAGGGGGGGGGGAGGCGGGGTAGTGTGGCACGAGCCGTAGCGTGCGTCCTTCCCTGCTGTGGTTGTGTAGAAGGAGAACCGGCCCTGACTCTAAGGCCCTCAAATGCAAGGTGTGTACCTGTGCAAACACGTGGTCGTGTGGGTGAATAGCGGCAGCCGACGCTATGTTGACGGCCTCCTTCCCCGCCGTCGTCATGTAGAAGAAGAACCGGCCCTGTCTTTAGGCGCCTCCTTTTCAGTGCAAAGTACATGCGAAGGAAGGAAAGGCGTGGATACACACCTGGGCGAAGACGTGGTCGTGCGGGTGGATGGCAGCAGGCGGCGCTATGTTGACGGCCTCCTCCCCCGCCGTGGTCGTGTAGAAGGAGAACCCGCCCTGCCTTCAGGTGCCTCCCTTTCAGTGCAAACACCTGGTACCTGTCAACGAGGTGACTTTTGAGTCGATTCAAAAAACAAACACCTGGTACTTGTCAACGTACCTGGGAAGGAAGGAAAGGCGTGGAAACTCACCTGTGCGAACACGTGGTCGTGGGCGTGGATGGCAGCCGCAGACGCTATGTTGACGGCCTCCTCCCCCGCTGTCGTCATGTAGAAGGAGAAGCGGCCCTGCCGCTGCGCCTCGTAGAACACCGAGTCCATGGCTTGGAGCTCCACCATGGCCTGGTACATGCGCTGCGCTTCGGACTGGGTGAGCTGGAGGAGAGGAGAAGATAAGAGGGAAAGAGAAGGGTAGAAAGGAGAGAAGGAAAGGAGAGAAGGAAAGGAGAGAAGGAAAGGAGAGCACTTGACACCGAGTCCATTGCTTGGAGCTCCACCATGGCTTGGTACATGTGCGCTGCCTCTGGTTGCGAGAGCTGGGAGCAGGGAGGGGGCAGCGGGGGAGGCACTCAACACCGAGTCCATCGCCTGCAGCTCCACCATGGCTTGGAGCTCCACCATGGCTTGGTACATGCGTGCTGCCTCGGACTGGGAGAGCTGGGGAGCAGTGAGAAGGGACGGAGTGGGATCTCGCTTCCCTGCCGCTGTGCCTCGTAGAACACCGAGTCCATGCCTTGGAGCTCCACCATGGCCTGGTACATGCGCTGTGCCTCGGACTGGGTGAGCTGGGAGACGGGAAGGGGGAGAGAGAGGGATTGATGATCCTGCCGCTGTGCCTCGTAGAACACCGAGTCCATCGCCTGCAGCTCCACCATGGCTTGGTACACGCGCGCTGCCTCGGACTGGGAGAGCTGGGAGTTGGGGGGGAGAGGGGGGGGGAAGAGGGAAAGCGAGCGGGATTAACTGCACTGCCGCTGTGCCTCAGAGAACAGCGAGTCGTTGGCTTGGTACATGCGCGCTGCTTCGGACTGGGAGAGCTGGAGGAGAGGAGGAGAGGAGGAGAGAAGGGTGAGAGGGAGGGGGAGGGGAGAGCACCAAAAAAAGAATCCAGTGCCTGCAGCTCCGCCATGGCTGGTTGGTACATGTGCTCCGCGTCTGACTGGGAGAGCTGAGGTGCGTCGTTTGTGGTTAGTCTAAAGGGGTGGCTGTTCCTATCTCCCTTTACTTCCCACTCACTCCCTTACTCACTCCCTCACTCACTCGCTTCTGGTTCCCCTGCCCCTGCTATTACCCCCTCCCTCGTGGTCCAGCACTCGGAAGCACGGCACAGGCGACTCTGGCAGCTCAGGCACGAAGTGGAGCTCCGAGGTGAATGCCATGAGCGCTGTCCCTATCTTCCCCTCACTCACACCCTCACTCACTCTCTCACTCGCTCCCTCACTCACTCACCTCTGGCTCTTCCGCTCCTTCCAGCAGCCCTCCCTCGTGTTCCAGCACTCGGAAGCACGGCACAGGCGACTCTGGCGTCTTTTCTTCATCACCCACCACTCTTTCTGCTGTTTCTCCTGATTATACCCCCTCCTCCCAACACTCACCTCTGGTTCTTCTGCTCCTTCCAGCAGCCCCCCCTCGTGGTCCAGCACTCGGAAGCACGGCACAGGCGACTCTGGCAGCTCAGGCACGAAGTGGAGCTCCGAGGTGAATGCCATTCGCGCTCCTGGGAACTCGTGGCTTACTTCCACTGCCACTGCCGCTGCCGCTGCTGGTGCTGGTGCTGGTGCTAATGATGATGACGAGGAGGAGGTGGAAGCTGACGTGAAGGCTGACGTGGAGGGTGTCGTGGAGGCTGGCGTAGCAGCTGACGACAGTTTGGGCTCCTGTGGAGAAGTGAGACATTGGCAGGTAGGGGGTGTATAAGGCGAATCTTATGTCGACCCCTTAAGAAAGTAGGTTCTGGAAATTTGAAGCAGGTATTAAGAATAACTCCTGAAGAAACGACAATTTCTTGACGAACCAAAAAAATGCGGAAAGTGCAAACAGGGGAAAGGAGAACAGACGGAGAAGACAGCTGAGCCACCTGCTGCTGACGTGGCGAGCTCATGAAGCTTCGCACGATGCTTCTCCAGTGTCCGATTTCAGCAGTAGTCTGACCGGATGCGCCTACAGTAACTGGCGGAGTTAAACCAGCTGCTTGTCGCAGCGTTCGTTCAATTTCGCGAAAGCATCGCCGTGCGACAGCAATAGCGCACGCACGACTCGCCATGACGTGCCACGTGGATTCACAGGCGACTTTGCTGAGTCGTCTCGAAAGGACTCGTCTCGATAGAAGGCGTCTCGAAAAGAGTCGTTTATAAAGGAGCCGTTAACGGAACGGAAACAAGGAATATGAGACACCGGGGGAAGACTAGCGGTGCGTGCCCCAGTTAGCAGCAGAAGCACAGCCTGGCGAATTCTCTTGCTGTTTTCAGGGTGACAGGAGGTCTGTCACGTCTCCCACAATCTGAAGCAGGAGCGTCTGCCTCAGCTGCTGCTGCTACTGCTGCTCCTTCTACCACATCCAGTGCTATTATCAGGTCCAGCTCCTCCTGCTGCTGCTACTGATGAAATCAATGGCTTCCGCTGCTTCTCACACTTACTGGCATCTCAGCCTCAGGGCGGGGGCGTCCCGCGTGAATTGTGAGGTACAGTATCCCACAAGTCCGTAATCACTTCCTTCAGTGTGTTCACGCTGTCCACCGCTTTGGAACGCCACGCATCGAGCTATACCGAACGAAGTGATCTGGAAAATCAATCTCGGGACACTCTCAACGCCCCTCGGGAATCCAGAACCGTTTGTCCTGCGTGTGACGTGGATTTCTGGAGGTTGGAGTTGGTGATGCGTCAGAGAGAGCCCAGGCCAACACTCAGCAGCAGCAAGTCAGCAGTTCCAACTCCCTGCTGCCTCAGCAACTCATGTCTCACGGTCAGTGATTTGTCGCGAAAGATGCAGTCGCCGATGTGGTGTTACAGCTATGAGAGCATAGACATAAAATACTACAAAAATATCTCAGCTCACTAACTTACAATGGGTAACAAACATTAGGTACTAAAAATGCGTCTTGGCAAACGCATTTCTTGGCTCGTGCTCCAGAAATTGAACATCCATGGCATAATTTCTTCAAACACCAGCTTAGTTGTTGGCATCTTGCATGCGCACAAGCCTCTGGCCGATGACATCTGTCGGAACTTCGTCGGCTTCGTCCAATGGCATGTACTGCGCCATGATTGCCCGGATCTCAGAATCAACATGTGTCTGCTCATACAACACAAACACGCGTCAGAAATGAAGGGGTCAAGTGCGAAAAAAAAAAAAAAAAAAACACAAGAAATGGATTTTGTCGCAGAGGCAGGAAGCAAAAGACATGGAAGGACAAGGTGCTACGCATGCAACTGGGTAACGCATAGGTGATAAGGCTGCAGAAGGGCCTAATGTCTGCTCGCATGCACAGGAAGAATATTGGAAGTGGCATTCTTACACGAAGGTGATACTGGTACAGTAGATATCCAAGCCCTGCAAAAACGACGACGAAGGCGAGCACAATGCCCACTACTCCGCCCCAGAGGGTGCGAGGAGGAGCCGAGCTCTCAGATACCCTGGCTGATGGGTGTGAGAGAGTTGAAACATTGGGGGAAAAAACAAGAGCAGCAATGAAGAGCAGCACGATGCCTATAAATTCCAACACAGAGGGAGGTGGGGGAGAGGCCGTATGCAGAAAGAGGCCAGCAGGTGAGGCAGTTCCAGGTGGCGAGGAGGAGACTGCTGGGGGATGGCGTGGAGGCAGAGGAGGATGGGGATGAAGAAGAAGATGATGATGATGATGTGGATGGTGAGGGAGGGGAGGAGGAGGAGGAGGAAGAGGAAGAGGTGGAGGAAGAAGAGGAGGAGGATGATGAGGATGAGGGCAGTGGCAGCAGGCGCTTGGGATCATCCCACCTGCCCCGAGACGACGGCACTGATGCACTCATGCAGTCATCAGCATCATCATCAGCATGCAAAAGCAACGAACGACAACGAGCAACACAATGGCGGCTACTCTACCCTGAAATGGGGGGTGAAAGTGGGAGGCGAGAGGGGTGATAAGGTGACTTTTGAGTCGACTCAAAAGTCACCTCGATCAAGAGCAACACACTGGTGGCTCCTCCGCCCTGAAATGGGGCGTACCAGTGAGAGGTGAGAGGGGATGTGTGCGGACGGATGAGGGGACAGCCAGCCAACACCCGCTGTACCCCTTATCAGCTGCCAGCTGCCACTTTACTCACTGATGCACGCCTCGATTTGGTTGGTATACACCGTGGTTTCACCCACGCACGAGCACTCGTAGTACCACCCTGCCTGTACCCCTTATAAGCGGCCCCCACTCACTGATGCACGCCTCCAGCTGGTCAGTACACACCATATTTTCGCCCGCACAGGAGCACTTGTACCACCCTAAGGTGTTGCTCACGCCACCCTGTCTGTACCCCTTATTAGCTGCCTCCCTGCACTCTTCACTCACTGATGCACGCCTCGAGTTGGTCGATATACACCATATTTTCGCCCACGCACGAGCACTCGTACGACCCAAAGGTGTTGCGGCACTTGCACTCGGGGCACTTGCAGGCCGGGTGGGAGGGGGCACACTCGTCGATGTCGTTGCAGTGGTGGCCGTTGCCAATGAAACCAGGAGGACACACACACGAAGTACCAGAAGAAATGCTGCTGTCCTGCTTGGGGTGAGGGACGAGGAAAGGGGGGAGGCAGGAAGGGGAACGGACATTGCAGGCAGGGTGGGTGGGCGCACACTTGTCAAAGTAATGCCTGTTGCCAGTGAATGCCTGCTGCCAGTGAATGCCTGCTGCCAGTGTTTGCCTGTTGCGGGTGAAACCCGGGGGACACGTGAAGCAAGAAACAGAGCTGTCTTTCTTGGGGGGTGAGCGGTGCGGGGGGGAGAGGGCGTGGCCGGGGGGTTCAACTCGCAAGATCGAAGCTTCGGAAAGAAGAGAGCCGAGAAGAAAGAGAGAGACGGCAGGGAGAAACTCAGAAGGCGGAAAGGAGAAGGTAACTGGACCGCTGCTAAAACTGCTTCTCGTTCACATGAAACGACTTTTGAGGCGCCTCAATAGTAACTGGACAGCTGCTACGACTGCTGCTTGTTCTCTGAGTACGCACCGCAAATTTTCTTTAGAGCCGACTGGAAAGGCACCACAGCGGCCCAGCAACTCACATGGCAAGCGGTGTATGCCTTCCCCTCGTGCTGGGACTGCCAGCAGCCCCCACTGCCATTTTTTAGGCGCCTAAAAAATTATCACAGGCACTCACATGGCAAGCGGTGTATGTCTTCCCCTCGTGCTGGGACTGCCAGCAGCCGCCGTTGCCCACCAGGCACCGGCCCACACCAGCCGCTGCACATGGCATCAGGACATATAGTGGGCGCATATGGTGGGAAAGAAGAGGAAGACGAATCCGAACGGACAACGAGAGCAGAGGGGGAGTAGATGGTGGAAAGGAGACAGACGAAGGCGGCTCACAGTCGATGCTGGACTAGAGTGAGATGGCACTTACGCTCGCACTTGATTGTGCAGGGTGTTTTTCAGAATTTCCAAAAACACCCTGCACAACAACAGACGGAGACGGCTCACAGTCGAAGCTGGACTAGAGTGAGAAGGCACTTACGCTTGCGCTTGGTGTAGCCATCCCCTGTGACATACACGTCCAGGGATAGTGCACAACCATGCATGTATGCCGAGCAAAGCACTTACGCTCGCACTTGGTGTAGCCATCCCCCGTCAGATACACGCCTGTGGCAGGGTCCTTGGGGCACTCGCACACACGGCCTCTGAACGTGTCCTGCAAGGGTGGGGAGGGCAGGATAAGCCATGGGGCATTAGAACAGGGGGCGTGAGGCAGGGCGACTCTTGAGTTTACTCCCACGCCCGTGGCAGGGTCCTTGGGGCACTCGCACACCCGGCCTCTGAACGTATCCTGTGAGGAAGGAAGTCCACGGGGGGCAGGGAGCATCAATGGAACATGAATGGGAAATATAACTTATAGGCGACCCTTGAGTTGCCTCCTACGGCTGTAGCAGGGCCCTTGGAGCGGCTTGCTGCGGATCGAATCCAACTCCTTCTCAGCACACCCTGCCTCTGAGCGTATCCTGCGATGGAGAGGGCAGCGACAAGCCGTGGGGCATTAGAATATGATGGCCCACGGCTTGTCGCTGTGGTTCTTGAGTATACCTCCACGCCTGTCCCAGGGTCTTTGGGGTCCCTGTGCCTCAAGCTGACTTTTGAGTTGATTCAAAAGTCGCAGGATCTTTGGGGTCCCTGTGCCTCAAGAGTCTATTTTTGAGGCACCTCAGAAATTGGGGTCCCTGTGCCTCAAGGGATCGGGATAGTGGGGGCATGTGGCGTAGGTGCCCTTGCGTTGACCACGTGACTCCTGAGTTGCATCTCTCACCCCCCCCCCCCTCCTCCCCTGGCAGTCCAAACAGTCGGGCTGCGATCCTGACTGTTGTTTGTGACCCTGTTGGTCTTTGGAACGGTCCAAACGAATCATCATGCGGGAGAGGTGTACCAACAACACGTTCTGACCCTGCGAACAAAAAGAAACAAGGCTTGAGTGTGACTACAGAAAGAATGTGATTCAACCGTAACTTACACGGCACGCAGTGAGGTTGTGCCCCTGCCAGCAGCCGCCATTGTTGCTCAGGCACTCGTTGGTCTGCACCTCTGGCGAGACGAGTCAGGAGAGACGGGGGGGGGACAAGGGAAACGGCACAGACTGTGTGAAACAGCAAGCAGAGCGCTGCAACGGCAGTGAGCAAAGAGAGTGCTGTGAGGTTTTGCCCCTGCCAGCATGCCCCGTTGCTGCTCAGAGAACTCGTTGGTCTGCACCTCTGATGATGTGCGGGGGAAGGGGAGGGGGGGGGGGGGGGGGGGGGGGGGGGGGGGGTTGGGGAGAAAAGGCAAGCCAGAAGGCAACGAGGTAAAAAATTGGCTGCTGATGGCAACTCTAATCCCTGATTGGCTGCTAATTGGTTGCTGATTGGCCACTCTTAAAGCTTCTTACGAGTTTCTGCACACAATATTTCGGTGAGCCCCAATGAACTTTGCAAGAGCTAAGTACACTAATGTAAGCGCGTACCCACTCCGTGAACGTACCAGCTCCAGAGCAGATGGCTTTGGGCACTGCCTTTACCTCCAGCTTGCTTGCTGCTCTCCTCCCATGAGCCAACACCCCTACTACGATGAGCATACCCATTCCATGCCACATAGGGCTCTGTGCACGTACCAGCGCCAAGGCAGATGGGCGGCTCTGTGGACTCCTCAAACCCCGCGCAAATGGCCTTGAGCACCGCCTTGGCCTCCAACTTGCCTGTGATCACCATGCATGCAAGCATGTGATTGCCATGCATGCAAGCAAGCATGTGATTGCCATGCATGCATGCAAGCATGTGATTGCCATGCATGCATGCAAGCATGTGATTGCCATGCATGCATGCAAGCATGTGATTGCCATGCATGTGATCACCATGCATGTGATCACCATGCATGCCATCACCATGCATGCATTAAATTTCCATGCATGACAAACCATGATGTCAATCCATGCCATCGCGCGCCATCACATTGCCGTGACATGCAATCACACACCAGAACATGCCATGTGACATGCCACAAAAGCCCATGACATATAATCACGAATCATGGCATACAATCACGAATCATGGCATATAATCACGAATCATGGCAGGCTGGAGAGATAGCCGGATTCCTGAGTCGACGCAGCTAAGAATATAGCAGAGTCGGACTGCAGAAAAAACAGTATAATGATAAGATTTTTTAACTGTAGCAAGCCTTCTGAGAGTAGAGCCAAAACTTAGACAAACTAAATGGCGAGAAGGAATGCAAAGAAAACTAATTAGTCAGAAAGCCAGGCGCAATAGGCCCAAGCATGTCGTGCGAACGCGTTTTAGACAGAGATGTGCAGAGCGCACTACTGAAACGTGCTCTGGCTGAAGCGCGTTTCATTTCAACCTGCTCATGGCAGGCTGGAGACAAACGTACGTCGGGTCGTGCGTTGATTAAAGAACAAGTTAGCCGTGGTTCAGCCAGCTCAACTCTTGACTGAAATCCACCACCCACCTCTGTACTGCACGTTATTGATCACAATGGTTGGTAACATTGTAACATCGCTCCTCCCACGCGTTCCCACCTGGGAAACGAAAGCATACATGAGGGGCAGGAAGGAAGGAAGGAAGGAAGGAAGGAAGGAAGGAAGGAAGGAAGGAAGGAAGGAAGGAAGGGAGGAAGGGAGGAGGGAGGAAGGGAGGGAGGGAGGAAGGAAGGGAGGAAGGGAGGGAGGAAGGGAAGGAGGGAGGGAGGGAGGGAGGAAGGGAAGGAGGGAGGAAGGGAGGAAGGGAGGAAGGGAGGAAGGGAGGGAGGGAGGGAGGAAGGGAGGAAGGAAGGGAGGAAGGGAGGGAGGGAGGGAGGAAGGGGGGGAGGGAAGGAAAAAGGAAGGTGTGCCTTGAGTCAACTCCGAAAACGAGAAAGGAAACGAAAAGGAGAAAGGAAACGAAAAGGAGAGGGGAAACAGAGTGGAACATCAAGGGTGGAGACGAGGGTGGGAGGGGAGACGAGGAGAATGGGCAGGGGGGAAGCTGGAAAAGGGGGGGGGGAGTGGGGTGGGGGAGAGGAGGCTGGGAAAAACTGGTGAAGAGGTGGGGTGGGGGTGCAAGGTGGCGAGGACAAGGGATAGGGGGGTAAGGGAGCGGGTGAAGTGCTCAGTGCACTAGTTGCTCACCTCTTGTTCGACAGCTGGCCACTGTCTCCCGTGGCCAGCTAGTGAACAAGAGGTGGGCTGGCCGTGCCTCTCCACCCTACCTGTGGATCCTGCTCTGCGGCGTTTCTGTGGGGCTCGCCCATGCATCCTCTTGTCTCCCCCCTATACTTGCCTCCTTCTCCCCCACCTCTGAGTGCCTCTCGCTCTCCCCTCCCCCTACCTGGGCGTCTTCCCCCCCACCTGGGCGTCCTGCTCTGCAGAGAGCACGGGGTTGTCGGCGTTTCTGTTGGGCTCGCCCATGCATGCGCGCACCTTCTTGGCGTCAACCCCTGCGCAGAAATCATGCCAGTATGGGCCGCGCCCAGTAAGAAAGAAAGGGCACTTTGAGTCAAGTCAGTGTATTGAGGTTAAGCTTGTTGGGTTCGCGCCTGCACGCGCGCACCCTCCTGTTCTTGAGAATTCTGAGTCAAATCCGTGTCTCCAGCCTGTTGGGCACTTTGTGTCCGTGCCTGTTGGCGTCGCCCATGCACGCGCGCACCTTCTTGGCGTCGATAGCTGGGTGAACGGGACAGAGCAGACAGAGGAGGAATACCAAAGCCAATGCTTTTAAGCGTATGCCGGTATGTCTGGGAAAACCCCAAAGCACGCTTCTCTTGGGCCCTCGCGCTTCTGTCGCCCATGCGTGCTTGCACTTTCCTTGGACAAATACCCCACCAATGCATGTCTGCAAATTCCTTTTCAGGGTAAACGCCCAAGATTTCATACCATCTCAGGTATCATACTCCCACTACAGCCCACGGCACCCCCGTCTAATTCGCCACGCGCCACACACACAGCTGCCGCAGATTCTCAATCACCAACTGCCACCTGTCATGCCCCTTGTCACAATCCCACGCCTTTCAAAACCTACCATCCCGTCATGCCCCTTGTCACAATCTCACACCTTCTGCACCTGCCGGGCGTCATACCCCCTTGATGCAAGAGTCACCAGCCTCAGATGCACAGACAGACATACGCACCCACCCAGTCCAGTAGGTGATTTTTTAGTCGACTCAAAAATCGCCTCAGATACACAGACATACAGACCCACCCAGTCCATGAGATCCAGTCATCGCAGTCTCAGCGCACTCCTGGTTGAACTGCTTCGCCTCCATGCGGCACCGCTTCTTGAGGTCAGCAGCGTACTCCCACCACAGCCACATGGTACCATGCCCCCATACGAGCAATCGCACTCACCCAGTCCAGTCATCACGGTCTCCGCACACTCTTGATTATAATTCTTCTCCTGCATGCGGCACCGCTTCCTGAGGTCAGCAGCATACTCCCACCACAGCCACGGCACGCCCGTCTCATTCGCCACGCGCCACACACACAGCTGCCGAAGATTCTCAATCACCACCTGCCGCCCATCGTACCCCTTGTCAAAATCCCCCTCCGGGTCCGGGCAGCAGTACCGGCCGTTGTTCACACACTGGAACTTGCACTGGCGGGTCTCCTTCAAAGTTTCCGGGCAGAACCAGGTCATATAGTGCGGCGTAAACAGTGTAAACCCCTGCTGCTCCAGAATGATCGCATACCCCTTGAACTCCTCTAAGAACTTCGCCTGCATGTCACACTTAGTCCCGCACTCATCATTACTATTCGTCCAGAACTCATACTCCACCCGCGCGTCCGGATGCGGGAGCGATTCCCGCCAATCAAGCGCCGCCACGACCATTTCTTTCTTCTTCAAAGCGGATTTGATGGCGGTCGCGGTGGACTTCTGGATGAGAGCGGAGGGGATGGAGATGTTGCTGATGAGGTCGCCCGCCTGCTTCGCCTCGGGGTCGTCGTCGGGGGAGTCCATGGTGATCAGATTCTCGTTCTGGTCGTCCGCAATTAGGACAGCGGATGCCCCTGCCAGCTCGGCGTTCCACACCTTCTCGGTGAAGTAGCATCCTGAGACAGAGGGTTGAAAACACACGGGGAAGGCCACGGTGATCAGATTCTCGTTCTGGTCGTCCGCCATCAGCACTGCAGATGCTCCTGCCAGCTCCGCGTTCCACACTTTCGCGGTGAAGTAGCATCCTGAGACGGGGGGAGGGGGCGTAGCGTCGGGAAGGGAAGGGGGGTTGTGGGGGGGGGGGGGGGGGGGGGGGGGGAGGAGGAGATGAGGGGGATTTCGCAAGGGAAGGGAGGAGTCTGAGCTGGCTATTGAATTTGAGATTCGCGGTAAGGAATTCGACGAGAGCCTGAGACGCGGCGAAAACTAATCTGAGCCTGAGCCTGCGACGCGGCTTGCACATTCGAGACGCGACGAACCTGAGATGTGTACTAAGACTTTTGAGTCGACTCAAAACTGAGACGTGGCTTGCGCATTCGAGATGCGACGAACCTGAGATGTGTACTAAAGACGGAAACTTACAAGGACTGGATATATGGAGAATCTGATGATGGCTAAAAGCGGGGAAGACTAAAGGGCGGATGAATGACTTAGCCAGGGTAAAGAGGATTTGAGAACGATTGATTAAAAGAATGGCTTTCCTCCACATATCCTCGTTAGTGCTCGGCCGATGATGCCATGCCATAGTTATGCGAGAATCTCCTAAAACAATTGTGAGACCTTAACGCCGTGGATTTACCACTACAGGCTTAGCTAGCGAGTGGACAGCCTTACCTCCCCTGTCGATGAGGAGAATGTGCGGGAGCTCAGCCGCCGATTTCCTGCCGTAGTTACTACGCGACGATTTCTTGCACAGTTGCGTGTCCTTATCCGGGTAAATCACCACCCCCTGAAGGGATCCCCCATATTGAGGGGTCCCGAAATTCGCTATAGCGCTCTGGTACTCTCCCTTGATGTTTTCGGGGGATGAGATTACTAAGCTCTGCATCTCCACATGGAAGGTGCATCTCGCTCGCGGAATGCTCGAGCTGAGAAGGCCAAGCGTGAATATCAGTACCCAAGTCGCCATTGTTGGAGCGGTATAAGCCATCCTCCTAAGGCAGAAGGGACGACTGAAAGTCAACGACGCAACGTCGACAGAGCTAAAACCGTCGCTAAGAAATCGCCAAAAGGTATGTGGATGCTCTTGGTCAAGCCTTCTGCCCAGCAGCCAAGCACTGATACAGAATTCGCAGCCTCGTTCCCAGCCTCAGGGGGTGTTAAAAGTAGCGACGGACGTCAAAATGAGCTAATCTGACGTCCGAAACCCCGAAATCCCCGAAAGTGTTGTGACGTCATTTTCGTGCATTTGCGTCACTTTTAACAATGAAAATTCCCCAAACTGATGCCCGACTATGAAATTTCGAGCAGCCACCCACTTTTTGCTCATGCAAATTTGCCATTCTTTCTAGCTCACGACACTTTGACGAGCCTCGCCAAGCAGATTTTCGCCTCAGCTTGAATTCGACTTGCGAGGTGATGCGACAGCAGTAGGTGGTTGTGTTACTATTTTTCTGCCCATTTTGGACTGCCCGATACTACCCCCGAAACCTTTTTTCCAAAACCAAGCTCCCGAAGTGCTTTTAACACTGACATCTGATCTACAGAAGTCCACACAGTATGGTAACCCGTTTTCGTGAGTCCTGACATGTCTAAACGTTAGCTCGCCCTCTACTTTTAACATTCCCTCACGATGGGTTTCGCTCTGTTGAGTGCCAGGTGGAGGTGAAGGTTGTCTTGAAGAGCCAGCCTTGTTCCCAAACGCTCGTCTTCTTGCGGTTCAGCGAGGTGCCGCGCGTTTTTAGTGCGAGCTGATTTTGACCTAGAAGTTTGGCATGGTAACGAGAGGACAAATCGAGGAAATGTATTGCAACTGGGTATTTGCGGAGGTTGTATTCACACATCCCCTCTCAGCGGGTTCCGTAAGTAGCACAATGGTTGTGAGAATTGGGTTGTGTTGATTTTCTGGTCATTTTCTGGCGAACGACCTTCTGAACCCGAACCTGGCAGAACTGGGTGTGAAAGTGAGTAGTTCTGTTCAAACTGGACGCCTTCTTTCTTGTGGGATGTTTGTTGACAGTAAAGCCTTGTGGTGCTTCCACAGTTAGCGAACAAGCCCCGTCACAGAACTTGTGTTGCGAAGAAACTGGTGGCATGCAAGTACAGTACTGCCTTCACCTACGAGTCACGACCAGACAGACAGACCAATCACATCGAAGTCTGAAGCCAGACCCAGCTGCAGCCCAAGCCTTGGCTCGTAGTCCTCCTGACCTGTCGGCTTCACAAATTTCGGGGGGCAGTGGACTGTTGTGCGGCTTGTATTCTCAACAACCACCGAGCCAGAAATTCTCCGTCCTTAGATTCTCCGTTTCTGTGTAAATCAAGGCTCTCTGTAAACTTTTGTACTTTTCAAACACACAGGATCCTGCAGCAACAGAAGCTTGGGCTGGTGGTGTCCCCCAGTATCATCACCTTTCGATATACTCGTGAGTGGAGTGATTTTCGCGAAAACCCTTTGGCGGCATTGTCATGTACGCGTCGGCATCACCAAATTCGCACGGAGCTGAAAGCCCACTTCGACTAGCCGACATTGCGGTTCGCCCTTGTCAGGACCATCACGGGGTACTGTACTGTATGGACTGCGCACGGAACTGCGTGTGTGGTGATCGCGCCTCGAACTCGTTCCCCCATCCACTTCGTGTGGGCGTTGTCGCCTCTTCGCGAAATGCTTAGCGGGGGGAAACCCACTTCGTAACCCAGTGTGCGTTTTCGCATATATCTCGTCAAGCACACTTTGAACAACCTCGCCCCATGTCTGGACTTTCCTTCCGTCCCTCTCCACCACCACTTCCAACGATCGCATTGCCCCCCTCCCTAATGTGGCTGATCAGTCGTTCCCCATTCTTTCACGCACCTTTAGCTAGATTGCCTTTTCCACGTGATAGCAGCAGCCCAACTTTCCGTTTCAGTGTTGCTTACTGGAAAACCTAGACTGGTAGCTCCTGGTTCACCCAAACCATCTTAGACCCGCTTGAGCGGGAAAAAGAACTCTTAGTAGGCTGGTAGCTGCGCACTAGACATGTCGCTTTCCAGGAGTGCAACGGTCTCTGCGGGGCTGGCCGCAATCCTGTTCTGCCTCGGCGCGTCGTGTTTCCATGGTAATTATTTATTTATTTTCAGACTTGACGACCTCTCCTGGAGGGGCAGTTCGCACTCAGGGGAGCCATGGGAGCTATCACGTGCCAGCCCAGCTGATCAAGCATCTGATTGAAACAGAATAAGGGTTTCGCAATATGGCCCTCCGCCCCATCAGTAACCATTGCTGTGCAGGATTGGACCGTATTGAGCATGACGCAAAGATTTTAACATAGCCACTACTCCCCTCGTTGCTTTCTCTCCTCCTCTCCTCCCACCACCCCGCCCCGCCCCTCCCCACTTTCGACCTGTCTCTCCCTTCCCGCCTTGCCCCTTCCCAAAAGCAATCTTTCCAGCAGCCAGTCTGGGTCCCTTTTGTCCTCACACACACTGTTCTCTCTTCCCCGATTTTTTCCCCCAATCACCTCGTCTTCTCACCTTCCGCGCATGTCTTGCGCCGCTGCCTCCTGTACGAAACTTCTCCAGGGGAAACGCGGTACAAAAGGCCTACAGCCCCTTCCGTTTCTTTTCCCACCAGCGCCCTTTCCTTTCCTATCCGTCCTTACTTCCTTCCCTTCCTCCCCTTCTTTCCCCAAACAGGCGCTATGGCAGCGAAACTTCTGCCCAATAACGTGGTGCAAGGCGGATACGGCCCGTTCCTCGTGAAGGCCCTCGGGATGAACGCGCCTCTCTCCTGATCTTGCTCTGCCTTATCCTCTTCCTCCTCCTTTCTACCCCTTCCCAATCAGGCGCGACTGCCGCAAAGCTTCTTCCCGAGAACGTGGTGCAAGGCGGGTACGGCCCGCTCCTCGTGAAGGCCCTCGGGATGAACGCGACGCTCGAGTACAACCTGACGCAAGGCGGGAAACCGGTGGTACCAGATGGAGTCAATGCAACGGTAAAATCAGCCAGCGCAGGCACCGCGAGCAAAGCATCCGCCGAGCCGCCGGTCTTCTCGTGCAAAATCAACGTCACGGGCAAAGTGAAGGGCAAGCACTCGTCGCTGTTCAACCCGTGGGATCCGTGGACGCGAGTGGGACTGTATAAGGGGAAGAAGGGGCTGTACGGACAGATGATCAACCGGGATATCAAGGGGGTTTGGTCGTCGACGGGATTCCGCGGGCGGATCAAGGTTTTCACGGCGAAGCTCCAGTTGAGTAAAGCGAATGCCTCGGCTATAGCGAAGGCTCCCGCCGACTACTACGTTCAGATCACGTGGCCGCCCAAGAAGATGTCGGACTGGTATTTCACCATCAGGGGTCAACTGGCGTAGGAGAATAATGCGAAAGGCTTTTCGCATGGGATGTAGGATTCGCTAGTGGAGCACCAGTCGCATAGAGTCGCGGAGCCAACTTTCAGTGTTATCGCCTCGCCTCGCGTCGCCTCGCCTCGCCGCGCCTCAACTCGCCTCCCATGAGCAACTCGCCAACTTCCGCCTGTTATGCCCTTGGAAGTGCCGACGCCCACAGAAGTCTGCATGGCCTGATGATCTCAATTATGTAAGTCAGGCGAGATTGGCATTTGCTGCTGGACGCGAGACTAGGGGAGCCAATTTGAGGCATTTGTTATGGGAACACCAAGAGGAGGGTGAGTCTGGACATCTGTATAGCAGGCGTGTAATTTTCTCTTATGGTAGTGACATGACCAAGCTCTGGCGGTTTTCTATGACATGGGTGGTTTCTTTATCTTTCGTTCTGCTGTGCATGCTTGTTGCAGCTAATTTTGTAGCGGTTGTTTATGTAAGCTCATGTAAGCTGTATTGTTGGAGCGTTAAAACCCGCATCCCAAATTGTACGCATTGGGTATGAACTTTGGGCTGAGGTTTCACGAAACACGCTAAAAACTCGCAAGGGTGTTTCAGCTCGCGAATTGGAAGTAGTTCGTGGGCCGTCAGATTTACAATTGCACATCTGTTCTACATGGTTTTGTGAAGGCCATGCACCTTGTTGCATGGCATATGTTTCTATCAACACAAGAGGTCATTATTGGAAGTCCACGGACTTGTTGGAAGAGGAAAATTACACCACCCTGACGGAAGTGGGCGTAAACAAACTTGTCCACGCTGGCTGTTGCAGCAGCTTGGAGTCTGCCTATGTGGATGCACGGTAGCTTCCCGAAGCCGCCAGTGGAGATTCGCAATGGCAAGCCACATCATACCTCTCAGCATTCGCCACGTCATGAGTCACTTTGTTTAGATTAGAGGAGCGAGCAAGGGAACCTGTCGATTCAGAGCCAAATTTATCGAATTCTGCCCGACTGGGGGGAAGGGGTGCATTCCCAACTGGTGCCAGCACAGCATTCGAATCTGTCGACTCTAGCGTGTGGCGGCCAAGGAGAAGGGACTGGAAACATGCTTCGTTATAGCAACATTGTTGGAGACCCCAAGGTTCGCTGATCCAACATCCCCATCTAGAGACAGTTCCTAGTTCTAGACACCCTCAGGGCGTGTAGTGTTTGTTTTTGGCCAATACCCTACCGAACCGTTTTACGGAGTTACTTTATTCTTTCGAAACGCAATCCAGCTCACTCAACCGCATTCTGACGTACCCTTGGCACACGCCATCAGAGATACTCTTTCCAGGACAAATCTCTCAAACAAGGCTGCAGTTGAAAGGGAGCCGTATTTCCTTGATCCCGCTCACACGGCAACCGATTTCGGTTCTGCAGGTTAGCCAAGCAAGCTATCTCGTAAGCCAACCCGCGTGTGCGTCCGCCCACCTTCTGAAGGCTCGTCAGGCTGTTCCGCCGACAGATTTTCTTTCAGCTTCTTGAATCATATAAAAGAACCCGTCGCGCGTTGCTTGTGCTTTTTTTGGCGACTGCGGCAAGAGCCTTCCGCCTGAACGCAGTTGATCCAGGCACCTTAGGACGTTCCGGCGGAATCGTTTTATCCAGCCAACAGGACACGTTTTGTGAGCTCCGCTTATCTTCTCGTCGTCTCAGCCATTACTGCCAGACATTTCAATAGAGTTTTTTAGACTCTTAGCGTCGGCTGATCATGGGGACCGCAGCGCTGGCTTCGCCTCTTTCCCGGCTCCACGCTACCGTGGCGCTATCGTCTGGTTCCGAGAGACGAAACTTAAGGTATCGTACCAGCACTAAGTTGTTTCGATCTTATCGTTCCTTCAATATGCCCTTCGGCCCCCCGCTCGTTGCAAACTGCAATGCTGGGTACGTTTTTTTCGCATGAGTGCTGCTTCCGTTTTATGCCCTCTTTACAGCCGTTGCTCGTTTTGTTTTGCGACTAGGGTTACTGATCCCCTTAGTTTAGTTTGGCTACTTCTCCGGGTCTGTGAATTCCCTCCACTCTTCTCCCTCCCCTCTCCTTCCTTCCGCCGCCCCCCTTTTTGGGTATCCCCGTCACCAGCCCCTCATCCATCGCCTACGCGTCGTCTCAGGGGACGTTCTTCAGCGGCAACGGCGCTAGCAGAGCCGCCTTTCTCTCCGCCTCCAGTCGCGGGGGGGAAAGGCGGAGGGGGAACGCCCTTGTGGTCCGCGCAGATGCGGTGAGTCGGGGTTAGATGCGGTGACATGGTTTGTATCGGATGGTTGGTTTCGAGATGTCTGTACAAAAACCTCATATCCAGTCGCTTTGCGGAAAGGGGAAGCCCTTGGTTCTAACGCATATGCGGTGAGCCAGAGCTCGTATCGCGATGAGGCAAACGTCTGGAAATGTGATGAGCTAGATGTCGCCGATAAAAACGTGGAAACGCGGGGATAAGACTTAGTGCGAGACAGTGCACATACTTTGAACGTGGAAAACGTGAATATTGTGCCAATGTGAGGAAAATGTTGTGTGCTTAGATCCGTGAGAGGCAAAGGTCTGTATGCTGGTTTCGCTGTATTTGCAGGGCTGCTACTTGGTGTGGAGAATGGAGAAGAGCGATAGGTTATAAGGGGTGTTGTATGCGCGTTTCTTGCGTTTCTTGCGTTGCAGGACTACTATTCGGTGCTGGGAGTGGAGAAGAATGCGGACAAGTCACAAATAAAGAGTGGTAAGCAAGCACAAGCGCACGCCCAAGCACAATTACAAACTCCTTGCTGCTCGCGCTCGCTTCTCCCGTCTCACACTACTACTCGGCGCTGGTGATTTTTGAGTCGACTCAAAAATCGCTCACTTCTCCCGTCTCACACTACTCGGTGCTGGGAGTGGAGAAGTCACAAATAAAGAGCGGCTAGCAATCAACCAAGCACAAACACTTATCTTCCACCTTCACGCTCTCTCTCTCTCTCTCTTGCCCTTCCCATCATTCGTTCGATAAATCGCGCTTCTTCGTGCTCACTTCCCCCCTTCCCCCCTTCCTCCCCCCCCTTCCCCCCCCCGTCCTGTTCTCCTCTCGCCCCCCTTTCTCAGCGTATCGGCGCTTGGCGCGCAAGTATCACCCTGACGTGAACAAGTGAGTGTCCAGGTGTTCTTTTGTTAAGGCAGGCGGTCCCCTCCCACATGGCTACCGAAGCCACTTCACAGCACAGCCATGATGCAAGTTGGTTTTTGGGACTCCTCCTAAACCGACTCACCCCTTATGGCTACCGAAGCCACGTTACAGCACAGCCATGATGCATCTACTGCGTGCTTCGCTGTTTGCAGAAGCCCGTGCTCTTCTGTAAACAGAAGCCCGTGCTCTTCTGTATTATTCCCGATTCTGCTCGTTCCCTGTACAGGGCACCAGAGGCTGAGACCAAGTTCAAGGAAATCAGTAACGCGTATGAGGTACGTCTGCTTGCCACTGAATTACATGCTCCTGCTGAACGCTTGAGTCAACCTCGTCAAGCAGACGTATATCTTAGGTATTTTAGTCCCCCTCTTCCGAAGAGGTCAACCTCTTCTTCAGAAGACCTCAACCTCTTCTAGTCAACCTCTTCTGGTCAACCTCTTCTGACCACACCTTTCCGTGAACCCCTCCAACCTCAACCCCTTCCCCCTCGACCTCCTCCCTAGACAAACCCAAACTCCCCTCCCCTCGCCCCACTCGCCACAACCCCCCCTCACCCCCTCTTCCCCCTCCCGCCCCACACCCCCCTTCCCAGTGTCACCAGGTGGTGTCTAACGATGAGAAGCATTATCTTTGCATCAGATTTGGCGAGACGATAGTCAAGGACGGAGCTGGCGTGGTACAGCCTTCTCTCTTAGTCCCTCCTTTCCTGACCCTCAATCCTGCCTCCCTCCCCCCCCCCCCCCAACCCCCCCTCCCGCCTTCCCCCTCCCTATCTCCCACCCCAACCAGGTGCTATCTGACGACGAGAAGCGTTCGTTGTATGACAGATTCGGAGAGGCGGGAGTCAAGGGCGGCGCTGGCTCGGTACGTCTCTCTTCTCGTCTATCGCCCTCGTCCCTTCTATTGCTCCCCTTGCTTCTATGGGTCCCCTGGTCTCCTTGTCCTGTATGTACTCCTCTCTCCTGCCCACCCTCCCTCACTCGACCTTCCCGCCCTCCCTCCTGCTGTCACAGAAGCCAACCCCCCCTCAACCCCCCGGCCCCCCCTCCACCCCACCAACACCACCCCTCCCTCTCTTCTTTTCAGGAGGTCAGCAATCCCTTTGACCTGTTTGAGACGTTCTTTGGAGGACGGATGGGCGGCATGGGCGGAATGTGACGTTGTAACCCTACATCCCTCATTGTTTTGAGGCGCCTCAAAACTAGACGTTGTAACCCTACATCCCTCACTTGTTCCCCCCTTCCCCACCCTCCCCCCTCCCCCCTTCCTCTTCCCCTCCCTCCTTTGTCTCCCTCTTTCAGGAGTTCAACAATCCCTTTGACCTGTTTGAGACCTTCTTTGGAGGGCGGATGGGCGGCATGGGAGGGATGGGCGGCATGGGCGGCATGGGGTCTCGACGCACTGCCCCTGTGCAAGGGGATGACGAGAGGTGAGATGCGGTGGAAGGGTATGTAGTTCTGTCGGGTGCTGGGGATTTTTTTGCCAAAGTTGCATGGGCTTCGGGTATAGGCGGGTGGAATGCGCGGTGCGGACGGAATCAGGGGGATGGGAGGCATGGGAGGCATGGGGTCTCGACGCGTTGCCCGAGGTGAGATGCGATGAAATTGGGTTATGAGGGGTGAAACTCTGGTTGGGCATGTGGGGTGTGGGCCGTTGGAACATGGATGCCATGGTTTCCCTCCCCATTCCACCCTCCCTCCCACCCAGATACGACCTGACCATTGATTTCCTGGAGGCGGTGTTCGGCTCGGAGAAGCAGATCGACGTGTCGCGCATGGAGGCGTGCGGCACGTGCAAGGGGTCGGGCGCCAAGGCGGGCACCACGCCCACCACCTGCTCCTCCTGCAACGGCCAGGGGCAGGTGGTGTCCGTAGCCAACACGCCCCTGGGCATGTTCCAGCAGGTCACCACGTGCCCACGGTGCGGGGGGAGTGGAGAAATTTCTACTCCCTGCCCCACCTGCAGTGGCGGCGGGCGCGTGCGCAAGTCCAAGCAAGTCACTCTCAAGGTGGGTTAGGATACCTTGGTCTTCCTTTGGAACTCCCAGGTGCAATGGGTAGGGGGAGGGGCAAGGGCTTTTCTTGAGGCGCCTCAAAGCTCCTTGGGGTGCAAGATCTTCTCCCCCTGTGGGACCGACAGTGTGCATGGGCACGCTCAAGGCATCATTTTTTTAAATACGCCAGCAGCTCTTTTTTTTTTTTTTTTTTTTTTTTTTTTTTTTTTTTTTTTTTTGTCTTGTGGTATTATGTTCTCCCTCCCCCCCCATTCCTCTTCCCTCCTCCCTCACACCAGGTGCCAGCAGGAGTGGACAACGGAAGCAGGCTGAGAGTGAGGGGGGAGGGTGACACAGGGCTAACAGGCGGCCAATCACTTGTTCTTTGTTCTCCCTTCTCCCCCTACCAGGTGCCAGCAGGAGTGGACAACGGCAGCCGGCTGAGAGTGAGGGGGGAGGGCGACGCGGGGCTGAGAGGCGGCCCCCCGGGGGACCTCTATGTGTTCCTCTCGGTGCGCCCCGACCGCGAGCTCGAGCGCAAGGGGGCCGACATCCTACAAACCCTTAAGGTCTCGTACCTAGAGGCGATCCTTGGCACGACTAAGCAGGTCCGGACGGTGGATGGGCCGGTGGATCTGAAGGTTCCGGCCGGGACGCAGCCTGGGAGCACCCTTGTGATGGCCAAGCGCGGGGTGCCGGTGCTTGGGAAGCCGAATTTGCGCGGGGACCATCTGGTGAAGGTGCAAGTGGAGATTCCGAAGTCGCTGTCGGGTGAGGAGAGGAAGCTGATTGAGCAATTGGAGGAGATGAGCAAGTCCAAGGCGGGGTCACGGTGATTGTAGAGGGAGGATGATGATGGGTGGATGAGATTAGAATGTGGAGCATGCTAGAGAGGTGATATTGATTTTGGGTAGTACGTGTTATTTAGCTGGAATGATCTCGTTTCTCCAGATCATTAACGAGATTGATTAATGGAAACGCTTGAAGTAAACACTAGTTCACATGGATAATAGGCTTCAGGTAGAAAATAATATACTTGTTTGCTGACAACTGCAGGTACAAACGAACAAGCTTCAGTCGAGTCACCGATCGGTTTTTTTCTTCTTCTGGCGCGTTCTCTGCTTGCCGCCGATTGCGCCTCGCCGTAACACTCTGTCAACAATGTCCAACACCTTCCTTTCCTCTTCGTCTCCGCGTGCGACTCTGGCGAAAACCTGGGAGCCATTCACGGGAATCCGCGGTCCGAGCAACATTTTCTCAGCGTGCCAAGGCGCTATAAATCCAACCCCAGAAATTCTCTTCCCATCAAACTCAAACATCTCGTCAGCTCGCAAATTCTGCTCCTCAGCTGCCATTTTCTCGGCGCATCCACCGCAATCTTCGAACTCAAAGCCAGTAAAATATTTCAGCGACGAAGTAGCTCTCCTATCGAAGCTTATTCGCCACTTAGTACGAAACTTCAGCAACAAGATAAGAGGCGTTTTCCCGTTCGGCTCGCCGCACTACTAGTTTCTCAATGGCACGGAATTCAGCTGCGTCTCTCGTGATCTTCGCACTCTTCGCCACAGGTGAGCACTTGGCGACCTGCCCAATTTGGGCGTGTCCCATTCTATTACCATCATAGTCCGAGTCCCGTCCCTTGAATCTGTTCAATATCCAGATTGCGTCCTTGCATGAAAATCTCCTCAGCTAAATCTGACAACCATCTCCTTTTCCCACGTTCCATTCAAATTCAGCACTTTTCGCACTACAAACCGAGGCGAGGTTCCTACCCAGCGGCATTCTTCCCACAAATCGCCTTCCAGCCGCCCTCAAGCCATCCAGCGCAGCCGCGGCGCTAAAATCCAACCTCACAGCGTCCCTGAACTCCAGCCTCGCGGATCTTGAGTCGTCGTTGCGAGGCCAAGTCGCGTCCCTCGACGCGGCTCTCAAGGGCCGCCTCGAGCAGGTCGCGGCGAGCCTCAACGGCAACGCATCAGCCGCCGATGCCGCCCTCCATGCGCAGATATCCACGCTAAAAGCCAACCTCGCTACGCTCAACAGCACCCTCGCCGATCTCAACGCCACGCTGAAGTCAAATCTCATCTCAGCAGCGAATATCTCAGCTGCCAACATCACATCAGCCCTTAACGCTCACCTCAACGCTCAGATCGGGGCGATCAAATCCAACATTTCCGCCATCAGGGCGAGCGTCGACGTGCTCAACAAGGACCTGGCGGGAATAGTCGGCGCGGGGGTTGCTGCCAGGCCTTCTGGGGTTATTTCCGCCAGCGTCTCCTCTGCTGCAGCGATCCGCGCGCTGGTGAGGCAGCGGCTGTCGAGGAGAATGGGCGCAGTGACGCAGCGGATCGCGGGGGTCAACGCGAACGTGTCGGCCGTCACACGCGCTCTCTACAGCGTGATCAACGGCGCTCTTAACGCGACTCTTAGCGGCGCTGCTAGCAGCACTGTCAGCGATGCTCTCAACGCCGTTTTGAACGGCAGCCTGGCGTCGGGTGCTGCGAGCCTGCTGCCCCAGCAGGAGGGCATGCTGCGGGGGGCGCTCACTTCGTGCAACGGACTGCAGACCCTTCAGGCTGGCGCCGCCAACGTCCAGATCCTCAAGACGTAAGAAACCCTAGCCCATTCCCTCCCCCCCACCCCCCCTCCCCCCCCCCCCCCTTCCCAACACATTTGTAAGTTTTAAATCTGACTCGGGCATTCAACTTCTCACATGTCCTGTCTGCTATTCGTCACTTGTCACAACACGGTCTCTGCTCTCGTGTTACACTGGCCCCTGTCTTCTCCCCCTGCAGCTCACTAACTACTTTTCCCTCACATCTCCCTGCCCTCCCTTCCCCCACTGCAGTGGCTCCAGCTACATTGTCTCCTACTACCTCTACGCAGCGGGCATCAGCGAGGCTCCTCAGACCCAGGCCATCTACAAGGGCAGCCCCTGCAGCAGCACCGACGCCACCGTGGCGCTGAGCCTTCCTGGCACATGGCAGCTCATGAGCGCTGCATCCTGGTCCCTGGCCAATGTTGTGAGCGTGTCGGCTGCTGACGTGGCGGATGTGCTGGCGTCCCTCCAGGAGATCACGAATGACAACCTGTACCTGGGGTCCTCTGGGCGTGATGGTGTGCTTTCAGGAAAGATGATTGGTGGGAAGTTCTAAGTTCCGTAGCTTTATAGGGATGATGGTGGTAGGAACATTACAGATGCAACAACAGCCATGACTGACGCATTTCTAAGGTAGTAGCCTAGAGAAGGGTTGCATCTGCAATGTTCCAGCCAGCATGTAGAATGACCAGGCATAGGTAGGTAGCGTGTAAAGATACTTGCGGTGCTGTAGCTGGTCCTACAGCAATTCATGCGCTATAGTTTGCGGTTTACTATTGGAGTCTATATTGGGCTATCTCTCTGGTTTATCCTTCCCATAAGCTGATTACATGATGTGACGTTTGTCTGAGAAAGAGAGGACTTGCTCTGGTTAGGACACAATAATAGGCAGGAGCCTCTGCACCAGTGACGATCACAAAGGCACAGCGGTGGGGCATGTTCCTCGTGACTGGACTTTGCTGGTGGCACCTAAAAAGCGACGACTTGAGCGGTGCAGTCAGAGCATATTGTCAAAATTATATAAGTTATAATTTAATATAGGCTTGGTAGGTTGTTACTGAACCTTTCTGTAGGGGGTACAAACCCCTCCTTGTACTCCCCTCTCTTCCTAATCCACACCTTTCTTCTCGACATCCTCTCACCTCCTAGATCCGTTTTTCCTCACGCCATTCCATGGCGGTCTTCTTCCTAGTAACCTAGCCAACCTAGCCTCCTAAGTTTAAGAACCTTTAGTCCCAAGTTTCTAAGATGGTATCAGAGCCGGTCGTGTCCACCGGACCCTCTCCCTACGTTCCCGTTGCGTACTCCTACTGCATTCGCAGCCTTCGCGGTTTTCTGCCAGCCTGCCGTCGCGTCGCGGCGCCAGGATGTCGCGACGGCCCCTTGGTGCCTGCCGTCGCGGCACCAAGATGTCGCGACGGTCCCTCGTTGCCTACCGTCGCGGCGCCAAGGTGTCGCGACGGCCCCTTGTTGCCTGCCGTCGCGGCGCCAAGGTGTCGCGACGGCCCCTTGGTGCAGCCGTCGCCCGTCCGCCTCGCCGCTGCGGCATTGACGGTGCGCTGTGGCGGCGTCTAGGGCAGCCGCTGGCATTGTCGGACTGCGGCCGACCGAGCGACGTCTGTGACGCAGCCGGACCTGCCGCCCGCTCGCCAGCCACGGGCGTCCCTCTGGACGCCGTCCTCCCGCCAGTAAGCGCCGTGCCATTTATGGCGCGTCGCTGAAGACTCGCCCCGCTTTCCCCCATTCTCCCTTCCCCCTGCGTCTTCCCTTCCTCCTGTCGCAGCTGCTGTCTTCTGCCCGGACGTTGCCACACCGCCGAGAGCCCTCAGCCGCGGCAGTCGCCGCCTGTCGTCAGCGACTCAGCCGCCTTGAGCCAGAGCTCCGCTGCTGCTTGACGCTGACCCGCCCAGACGCCGTAGGCTGCCTCGTGTACGGGGGTGTGTCAACGCTTTGCACGAGGGTCAGATACCCGGCTAAGCACGAGCTTGAGGGTGTGCGGGGTTAGGGGGTGGGTTGGGTGGGTGTGTGACTACCAAGCCTAGGGGGTGTGTCAAAATTATATAAGTTATAATTTAATATAGGCTTGGTAGGTTGTTACTGAACCTTTCTGTAGGGGGTACAAACCCCTCCTTGTACTCCCCTCTCTTCCTAATCCACACCTTTCTTCTCGACATCCTCTCACCTCCTAGATCCGTTTTTCCTCACGCCATTCCATGGCGGTCTTCTTCCTAGTAACCTAGCCAACCTAGCCTCCTAAGTTTAAGAACCTTTAGTCCCAAGTTTCTAAGACATATCACCGGCACCGCTCATTCAAATGTACACCCGCCCTTTTTGCAGCCTGGCACTCAGCTATACAAGCCCTGGCACCTTACGACCTGTCCAGCATGTCAATAGTGCAGAGGTTAACCAGATGTCCGCCTCAATACTGTTTCTCCAACTGTCAACCCCCTTGTCACGGACCTGCCCTGCCATCTTTCGAGCTGTCCAGGAACCCGCCTAAAAAACCGACTGGTTTCAAGACTTGTCCAGCATGTCGGCGAGGTACATATTAACAAGGAACCTGCCTCGGGATTGCACCTCCAGCTGTCGCTCCCTGGCTGTATACTTGCCTTTCTGCAGCCTGTACCGGTACGTCACCCCCAGCACCACGTAGCTTTCACCCTCAATCTCCACTGTCTCGCCGCATTGCGTGTTCTGGAGAGAACAGGGGAGAACCATGGGGAAAAATAGATGAATGGGAAAAAGGTATGAAACGCTGAGGGAAACAGGTATGATGAATGGGGTGGGGAAGAAGAGAGCTCTCGCCCTTGATCTCCACAGTTTCGCCGCATTGAGTGTTCTGGAGAGAGAAGAGGAGCATTTGACGGGAGAGGCGGAGCGAGAGCATATTTTGAGGTGACTTTTGAGTCGACTCAAAAGTGGGGACGTTACTCCCATACCAAGTACCCCCTCGCCCTCGATCTCGACAGTTTCTCCGCGTTGAGTGTTCTGGCGTACTGAATGCACGGGGAAACGGGGGGAGGGGGGTGGGAAGGGGAGGGGGAAGGGAGGGGATGCGGGTTTAGCATTTTCAGCACTCATTGCACTGTCCACACTGCGTGTTTTGAAGGATAATGTGAGCAGGTTGGAAGAATGGATGGTCGGGGAGGGGAGCGAGACTAGCCAGGGAGAGAAGGGCATGGTTGGGCATGGGAGGGCATGGGTGGGCATGGGTGGGCATGGGAGGGCATGGGAGGGCATGGGTGGGCATGGGTGGGCATGGGTGGGCATGGGTGGGCATGGGAGGGCATGGGTGGGCATGGGTGGGCATGGGTGGGCATGGGTGGGCATGGGTGGGGATGGAGGAGGATGGGTGGGGGAGGTAGACTGGGAGAGAGTGGGCACAACACTGAAACGTCTCGCCTCTTCCTGTTGATCGAACGCAGTATGTGCATTACAAATTATAGAGAGGACAGGACAAGAGGACTAACCCTTGAAAGTTGACGAAAACTCAGGTGTTTGTCTCTTCTCTCACGTCCAACCTCCGAGCTATCCTCGTTACAAACTCACCTGAGGCAGGCAATGGATCCCCAACTCTCTAGCTGGCGGAGTGGTTATCTTTATTGCGTACGGGTGCTGTGCCACGTCAGCCTTATCGCCACCCGCACCTAGAGGTCCGCTCTTCCTCTTGTCGCCATACCCGCCCCTCCCGGAGTCCCCATTCCCGCCTCTCTCTCTATTCCCCCCTCTGTCTCTGTCGTGATGCGACGACCTACCCCGCCTACACTCCACTAGCAACCGCGCGGGAGCTGGCCGGCCAATCAACGCTCCTCCTGCTCCTCCTGCTCTTCCTGCTGCTCCTGCTAATCTGTCTCCTGCTACGTTTCCAACCGATGCGTTCCCGGCGGCTGCGCTTACTACAGCAGGCCCTGCTCCTGGCGCTACGGGAATGCCTCCTGTGAATCTGGAACGGATTCGCGAGCACATGCGGTCGACGGCCGCAGAATGCGGGGCGTGCATTAGCCGCTGTGGAGGTGACACTTGCATGTTGACGGACGTCTGGGCCGAATGTCGACGGATCGTTTTTTTTTAGACAAGCTCGCTGTCGGATTTCTCGCGGTGCTAGCCAGGTAAGCTGAAGGAATGCGTAGATGTTTAGTCAAATGGATCCCGACTTTTGAATCGCGGAAGTGTAGCCAGTACGAACTGAGTGAACTGCACGTAACAAGAAGAAACTATCCGACTGGCCTTGGATTCGGGTGTAATCTAGAATGCTTGTTCCAACAAGCATACACCCTAATTCCAGTGAGAGTGGCTGTGCTGTACTCGAGTTACTATGTCAGAGTTAATCTCTTCCTTTCTGTCTGAACTGAACTAAACTCCGTCAATCCCTCACTCAAAAAGTTGGGGCACACTTTAGCGGCTTGCGATTGGCTGAGTGCGGCAAGAGGGCACTGAACATGAACCAATTCCGAGGAGCCTGGACTCGAGAGCGTCTGATTCGATCAGTGCTGGTCAGCCAATCCAGTGCTTACATCCTGTTGCTGGGCAGAGGAGCTTCCAGCTTGGCGTGAGGGGCGCTTGCGTCATTGTGTGACGTGGCTCTCTGTGAGTGATGGAAACTCAGATTCTGTGGTCCTAGTTGTCCAATGTAAAATAAAAAACTATGTATGCATGCGAAAGTATCATGGCCTCTTGTATGCGGTCCTCTGAAATAGAAACGGAGCTTCCTGTAACATGGACATCATATGAATGCGCGGATGTCCGTTTCCGTGAGTTTCATAGCCTTGATTGATCGGGCCTTGGCGTGAGTGGGACAATCAACGGATGATCTTCCCGCCTGCTTCCGAACGAACCGCAATTTCCACAAACGTCAAATCGCCAACCAATCTCGTGCGGGCCGCTTGTCCCCAATCACGTCCACACCACCCAAACAGCCCCAAGCCCCCACCCCAACCAGCACTCCATCGGACCGTCCACTCAATCACCTTTGTCGAAATCCAACCATCCATTGAAAGCAATCCATACTTCTGATTGGTCAGGTCACTGTTAGCCCTTTTCGTTCCGTCCCGTCACGGTTCGGAATTCCCTACGCTCCAACTTCCCGCATTCGTTTCATCGTGACCATGTCGGCGCCATTTCCCATCACCCCCCAAGGTCCGCCTTCAAGTCTCCCGGCCGCAGTTCCCGGAGAAAATACTCCTCTTCCGAGTGTGCCAAAAGGGCTGCACTTCTGGCCCTGCCCTTGGCGCCGTAGGTGCTGCTAATCCCAAGGCTGCCGTGAGATGCGGCCAACGTCAAATGCAAAGGCGGAGGCTGAAATTTCTGCATTCCTTCTGGACGGTTTCTTGCATTGCTGTCTTGTTAACGCGAACGTCGTAGTAGCAGGTCGGTTCTCGATTGGTCACAGGAGCCATCGAACTCGTGTCTGCTCCTGCTCCCCGAGCCAAGACCAGTTTGCTCCAACGAACCGGGCCCTTTCCACCTAAGTCTTACCTGATTCACGCCAAACTCTCGTCCTTCTGACTATGGCCAGGTTTAGACGATCTTAAATTTCAACAATCGAGACGCCTGAGGAACATTTGGACTGACAGGGTGAATCATACGCGTCGTCCGCCGTACCGCGTTCCCACAATTCCCCTTCCGAGGTGACTTCGAGTCGACTCAAAAGTCACAATTCCCCTTCCGGCTCTTTCCCTACTCCTGAAATGGCGTCGCGGGTTCAACAACTCAGGTCTCTGATCCTGTTTCTGGCTTCGCTATCAACCATCCTTCCGTCCATCCTCGCTATTGGCCTCTCGGCACAAGGCCTCGCCAGAGTCAGGGAGGCCAGAAGACCTTCCTTCGCCGATCGATCCCCGCTACAAGCAGCCTCGCTCCCCGATAGAAGGAGCCTCGCTACAAGCCCGACGACAGCGGCAGTCGAGCTGCTAGCGGACGTGGCAGGCAAGGCGTCGGCGCTGAGCGACCAGATTTTTGCCGTCAAGTATGGGGACAGAGATACCATCGCCTTTCGTGGGGTTTTGACGGAGGTACAGTTTGAACCCATTAACTCATCGACTTTTGGGCAGACTGGAGAGATGTTGAGTTCTTGTGAGTGTTCTGAAGCAGCTGCTGACTCACGCTCAGGACATGCTACTACTGGGGCTGATACTTGTTGTTTATATTTTTCCTTCGTCGGCTTCCTTCCGTCTCTTCCGTCTCCCCTCCCTCCCTTCCTCCTCAGGCGTCTCTCATCGTGAAGAACCTCGATTCTGCCGCCACCAATCTCGCCGACGCCGTGCGAGGGGGCCCGGACAATCTCGACCGCAAGGAGCTCAACGAAGCGATCGCAGCCGTCGGATTTGCGCAGACGAGCGCGAACTACCTCGAGATTGCCTTGCAGGCGAATTTTCAAACCGTCAGCGACAAGACGGTCCGTCAACTCCAGACGGCCGCCGTCGCCTTGGCGGACGGTCTTCAGACGGTCAGAGCCGTTCTGGCAGAGCTTAAAAACTTACGAGTCGAGCGCGCCTTCGCCGCTGCCCTCTCGACCAATCTGAACCAGCCACGTAGCGACGCCGTCGACCAGCACCAATCGCTTGCCGAGGTGTTCCAAGCCCAGCTCACGAGTTCCAATAACGGGGGAAAATCAGACAAGCCGACGCCGAAAGCGAAGGTTGACGTGAAAGGGAGGCCGGTGGGCCACCACCCCCCGGGAGTGGGCGGTAAGGGAGGGAAGAACGTGGGGAGGTATGAACCGAATAAGGGGCACCACTCGGCAGGAAAGGGCGGACACTCCAGCCCAGGCAAGCAGACGTCCGGGACGATCAAGAGCGGCAATGCCCAGGCCAGTCAAACCACCACTAAGAGCCCGCCTAAGAGCCCCGCTAAAAGTCCCGCCAAGAGCCCCGCTAAGAGCCCCGATAAGAGCCCTGCCAAGAGCCCCGCTAAGAGTCCCGTGAAGGCGCCTATTCGCGCGCCTAGTACCGGGTACAGAGCAGTCCGAGCGGCGTCTACTAAGGCGGATAAGACGGTCGCTCTGGATGGCAGCGGCGATTTTAAGAAGATTCAGGATGCTATCAACTCGGTGCCGGACAATACCGTGATTTATATCAAGGCGGGAGTGTACAACGAAATGGTGACTATATACAAGAAGGGGATCACGCTTCTCGGGGATGGCATTGACAAGACGATTGTTACTGGATCCGCCAGCTACTCATCAGGCTACGACATCATCACATCAGCTACTATCGGTGAGTAGTACTCGAACCAGCAACACTAAAAGCCAGCAACACTTGCTCTTTCACTTACCAATCTTGTCATTTTCAACTAGGCGCTTCCCTCTACTGCCCTCTCTCCCCTGCTCTTCACTCTCACGCTCCCTACTTCCGTCCTCTCCTGATCCGTGGCTCTACTCACTCACAGGCTCCAAATCTCGCGTTTCCCCCCCTGTAACCCCACACAGGCGTGAATGGTAACAATTTCGTCGCAATGTACATGACCATTCGCAACACTGCTGGCCCCTCGGGGCTCCAAGCCGTGGCCCTGCGCTTGGATTCTGACCAGGCTGCACTGTACCAGGTCAAGGTTACTGGTTACCAAGATACACTCTTCTGCTCCACGGGCCGTCACTACATAAAAAACTGCATTATTGAGGGCACGGTGGACTTCGTTTTTGGTTACGGAGCTGCGGTGGTGCAGTCATCTACACTCAATGTGCTTAAATCGCCGACTTGGACGACAACGGTTCTGGCCTCTGGGTGTTACCAGTCCGGGGCGCTGTGTGGGATTGTGGTGGTTGACAGTAAAGTGAATGGTGACTATGGCGATGTGTACCTGGGCCGGCCGTGGAAGGACTATGCTGCCATGGTCTTTATCAACACTGTGCTGCCGACGGTGAGTGGGACCTTGCTTGCTACTGCTGTTCTGCTCTTCAGTGATTTTGACTTTGACCTGCTCTTGACCTCTCCCCTCTGCCCCTTCCCAATGTCTTCGACCAAAATCAGTCTCTCTTGCCATCCCTCACATTTTTTGTTTGATTTTGCAGAAGGTAAACAAGAACGGGTGGATGCCCTGGAAGGTCGATGAGACATTCGGTGGGAAGCCCTTCTTAGCGGAGTATGGAAGCAAGGGAGCTGGTGTCCAGTCATCCAGGGTGTCGTGGGCGCGACCTGGCGTGGTTTCTTCACTATCACAAGTCAGCAAGTACTCCCCGAATAACTTCCTCTCGCTGAACTCGTGGATTGGGAAGACAGGGGTTCCAGTTTGACTGCCTTGCTAGGCAAGTGCCACACAAATGATAATTTTAGGGTTCATAGTCCAAATTATAGGTACCCTCTAATAATTTGTTGTTTTGACTCAAGGAGTGTAGCAATCTAAAGAGAACTTTGGCTTGTCTCCACTCAACAGAGGTACAGTGCGGTCCCCACACCCACCTCAACCACACCCCACATCCAGACACCGCGCCAACCTACGGCCGCACCCAGACCAAACAACGCCACGTTAAGTATGCCAGCGTGTCGATCAGTGATTGAGCCTCTCCAACGCTGAAGGAGCCACTCAGCGTGAGCCACAAACATGGACGAGAACAGCCAGCCGCGAAATCAATATGTGACCAATTTTTCCAGGTTACTATGGTTCTCGAAAATCGCGTGGGCGCTCTTTCTCAGCACGAAGCTCGCTAGCTTCGTGACGTGAGCGTCGCAAAATGTGGTTCATCGCCTGAGCCAGCGCATTCTGGCACAGAACACGCGCGGAAAAAAAATGCTAGCTTCAACCTCCACCGAGATTTCATCAGTGACTGACAGTCCATGGGCTTTCCTGAACCAAGAAGCCATGGTTGGACGGACAGGAGGCACAATAGGGCTAGCTTAGCACTGTCGTAGGTTAACGCCACCGTGGAATGCCAGGCGTTAGAGCTGGTAGGATCGAGAGACGGAGATCCAGTTTGAGCGCTTTATGTCAAAGCACGTCTTCTTTACATCTGTGACCAGTCCAGTTTGAGTGCTTTTTGTACGTCCTTGGACGTTCTTGGGCTGCAGATTTGTGAGTCAGCCTAATTTTAGTGATCAGTAAGCGACCCGCGGGCTGCTCTATTAGGCATGGTCTTAAGGTAGCTGATTGAATTCTGTAATAGAACTGAGGACTGACTCTCTTCCGTGCTAGATTCCTTCACACTGGTTCATTCAGAAGCATACAAGATATATTACAGGAGAGATAGTTAGGAATCTATTGAAATTAAAGCGCCATACCCGGATAATTGTTTCATAAGGTGAGATACTCAGATTTGTTTGTGCGTTTCAACAGTTGCAACTAAAGAGATTCGAAGCCTCAATTTGTCGAGACTAATGTCCTGTCATAAAACCCTCCTCCAGATGGCAATCGCACCTGCTGCTGCTGCTGCTGCTGCTGCTGGAAAAAACATCCTGGTCGGTGCTCACATCCTTGTCACCTCTCTTGTCTTCTCCATGGCCACTGGCCCTGGCTGGACCGCAAATGAATGTGAGATTCTTTTCTTACCATTCCACCGATATGTTTTTGGATCAGTTGTGCATGTGCAATCCCAGGCGTATGATTTTGGTATGACGATGGTTTGACAGGCATCATGCAGGAGGTCTGAACTTCATTGTCACACAAATACCCCCGTCAGTCAACTCCCCGCGCTACCCTTCCCACCCCCTTCCTGGAACAGAACCCCCAGTCCCCATTTTCTCACCCCCCCCTTCCTTCCTTCCCCATCCTTTTCCCCCATCCTTTCCCCTCGTCCTTCCCCCCCCATCCTTTCCCCCCATACTTTGAACTGTCCTTCGTTTTGCAGCTTTTTGGGCCGCCTTTTGCGGCCCCAACGACCCATACAGTCCAGCCTGTATTAGCGGAAACCTCCTCTTCAGTCACAACCAGCCACTCAGTCGATTGCATGATGTCACACAGTCTCGCATGACATCATCAGAATCACCATCGGGTCTTGCACCCTCTCAAGCTAACCACTTCCCAAATTCCTCCTCCTCTTCGTTCTCTTCCTCCTCTCCCTCCATTTATCCCTTCCCGTCGTCTTTATTCCCACCTGCGTTCACCAATTCCACGTGGCACCACCTCCTGATGCCACATCAGCACCATCAGCTCCATCCGTTTCTCCCGGATACTTTTCCCTCGCACCTCCACCCGTCCTCTCCCCTCCCCTGGAGCTCCCTTGAGCAAATCTCAGTTTTTTTCCAACGGGCAGGAGAGGAAAGATTTCTGCCCAAGTGGATCCACATCTTCTCCCTCTCCCCGTGCCTCCAGCATGCCTCCTTCCTCTTCCTCTCCTCCTTCCTCCTCCTCGCAACCCTCTCCCACATTCTGATCCTTCCCAAACCTAATCCCGAACCTAGCTCCAAGCCTGACTCCCAGCCCCGTAGAGCCCAGAATGGTACGGAGAGGTCAGCAGGTACGGGGGGGAGGGGAGAGAGGGGAGTGCAGGAAAGTTGTGGGGGAAGGGAGCAGAAGGGAGGGGAGGAGTGGCGTGCAGGACTGTTATTCTGGCCTGCGCTCGTCCTCTCTATCATTGCAGCTGCCTGCTGGACTGGGCTTCTCCTGTGGGAGATTTTACCTGGCTTCCGGACGCATCCAGCACCTCCCCACAGTCTAGCACCGCCCCACGAGCTAGCATACGCGGCAGGGCAGACCGTCACGTATGCGCTGGTGGCAAGCGTGCTGCTGCTGTTCCAGAGGAGGCGGGACGCTACAGTGGTGGGGTCGGCGCGGGTGTGGCTGTTCTTGAACGCTGTGCTTGTGCTGATGCTCTCTATGGTCATTCTGCTCCGGCTCTGGAGCAAAGGCCAAGGGAGGGGCTTGGGGGAGGGATCTGGCGTTGGATCTGGTTTGGGAGCTGGTTTGGGATTTGGTTCGGGAGGTGGTTTGGGGTCTGGAATTCGAGATTGGAACGAGGAGAGGGTGACTGCGTGGAGCGATTTCCTGACACTTGGCAGCTTGCCATTGGCTGTTTTCTTGGGGGTGGTTGGAGTGCTTGGCAGGCCTGGTTGGGCTCGTCTGGACCGACGGATGGGAGCGAGAGGAGGAGAGAGAGGAGGCGAAGGGAGGGAAGAGGAGGGCGAGGGTGATGGGGAGGAGGAGCAGCAGGAGGAGGGCGAGGGTGGTTTTGAGGAGGGTTTGAGGAGTAGGCTGGTTGTGAAGGGGAGAGCTTGCCTTACAATCGGAGATGAAAGCGACTCTGATGAGGACAACGATTCTGATACTAGTGAGGATGGCGGGGAGGAATTGAAACCGGATAGCGAACTGGGAGTCAGGAATATGCATCAACCGCAGCTGGGGCAGCAGCAGGGGCAGCAGCAGCAGGCAGTGGTGGTGGCCACTGTGTCTCCGTACGCCACTGCAAGCTGGCTGTCTCGTCTCTCTTTCTCCTGGATATCTCCTCTTCTGGACACAGGCAACCAGAATCTGCAGCTTCAGCAGCAACAGCAGCAGCAGGAGCAGGAGCAGTGGCAGGAGGAGAAGGAGGAGGTCCCAAGAGATCAGAAGCAGCATCTGATCTCACTACAGGACGTGCTGTGCCGGCCACCTTCTCACGGCTGCGATGCCATGTTCCGTGCCTTTGATGCCTGCTGGCAGACGCAGCTCGCTCTGGCTGCTGGGGGTACTACTGCTGCTGCTGCTGCTGCTGCTGGTGCTGGTAGTAATGCTGCCGCTGGTAGCATTTCTGCTGGTGCTGCTGCTGGTAGTGCTGAGGCTACCGTGACGACTCCGCTGTTAGCCACCCATGACCAGCAGCAGGGGCACGAGCAACCGCAACTGCAGCAGCAGCAGCAGCAGCAACAGTCCCCTGCCATGCTCTCCCGCTTCACCGCCCCCACGAAGCCCTCTGTGGCCCGAGCGCTGCTCGCCTGCTTCTGGCGTCCCCTGCTTTTCACGGGCCTGCTCATCCTGCTCAAGGCGGCAGTCATGTATGCCGGCCCCCTGCTTCTGTCTAGATTTGTGGACCTCGCTGCGGGGAAAGGACAGTTTGAAGGGGAGGGTCTGGTGCTCGTGGCGGTGCTGCTGCTGGCTAAAGCGACAGAGACGGCTGTGGGGCACCAGTACAACTTTCAAGCCCAGGTAAGAGTTGTTTGTAAGCCTAAGAAGTGAGGGTGCCTGTATATATGGTGGTCGGAAGATCTCTGCTCGTCACAGGCGTTCTCATCCTGCTCAAGGGGGCAGTCATGTACGCGGGCCCGCTGCTGCTGTCTAGATTCCTGGACCTCGCTGCGGGCAATGGGCGGTTTGAAGGGGAGGGTCTGGTGCTCGTGGCGGTGCTGCTACTGGCCAACGCCACAGAGACGCCAGTAGGGCACCAGTACAACTTTCAAGCGCAGGTGAGGGTTGTTGTTTTCTGGCCCAAATGGGGGTTTGGGGTTCTCGTACGGTGGTTGGAAACTCTCTGCTCGGCACGGGGCTCCTCATCCTGCTCAAGGCGGCCGTCATGTACGCGGGCCCGCTGCTGCTGTCCTGATTCGTGGACTTCGCTGCGGGGAATGGGCGGTTTGAAGGGGCAGGGTCTGGTGCTGGTGGCGGTGGTGCTGCTGCTGGCCAAGGCCATCGAGACGGCTGTGGGCCGCCAGTACAACTCCTAGCCCAGGTGAGGTTTGTGGTTTTGTAGCCACTCATTGGTGGAGGCTCGTTCTGAAGCAGTAGTCTGAGAGTTGAAGGGAAGATGATTTTTGAGAATTCTAAAAAGTCGCATTGGTTGGGGCTCGTTCGGAAGCAGTGATCTGAGAGTTGGAAGGGACGGCCTGCGACTGCACTGCCCAGCAGGGCGAAGCAGCAGCAGCAGCAGCAGCAGCACATGGTGGCTGGCCGAGATGTTCAGGTACATGTGCACTGATGTGCTGCTGCCCTGAGCAGGAGGTGCAGGAGACTCATGTGTGCAAACATTTGCTGCGAACTCTTGATTTCAGCTGGTTCTATCTCACTTGGTTGTATTTCCATCTCCTCTGTCCTCTCCACACACACCCTAGGGCCTAGACTTGGCTAGGTTTTTTAGAATTCTCAAAAACCTAATACAATTGCTTTTGAGTCGACTCAAAAGAACACCGAATACAGCCTAGGTGCGGACTCTTGAGTTCAGCTGGTTCTGTCTCCCTCCCCTCTGTCTTCTCCCCACACAGTCCCTAGGGCTGGAGATGAGGGCAGCACTGGTTGGAGCCCTGTTTCACAAAGGCCTACGTCTATCGAGCCAGGCGAGGTAGCGGCACACGGTGGGCGAGGTGGTGAACTACATGTCCACGGACGTGCAGCGCCTGGCTGAAGCTTGGCCTGGAAAGTTTCTCCCTTCTCTCCCTCTTTTCTGTCTTCTCCCCACAGTCCCTAGGCCTGGACATCCGAGCAGCACTGGTTGGAGCTCTCTACCATAAAGGCCTACGTCTATCGAGCAGGGCGAAGCAGCGGCACACGGTGGGCGAGGTGGTGAACTACATGTCCACAGACGTTCAGCGCCTGGCGGACCTCATGCTCCAGCTGCACAACGTGTGGGTGCTGCCGCTGCAGATCGCCATTGCTCTGGTCATCCTCTTCAAGGTGAGCCGGGGGCTGAGGAGGCTCATCGAATAGAGTGGGCGAGGTGGTGACAGGCGGGCCTCATGCTGCAGCAGCTGCACAACGTGTGGGTGCTGCCGCTGCAGATCGCCATTGCGCTCGTCATCCTCTTCAAGGTGAGATGGGCACCAAGGACAACATAAGCCAAGGTCTGGCGCATGAAGGCCACCTCTGAGGCGCTCTCCTCTCCTCTCCTCAATGCGAGTCATCAAGATCTACGCCTGGCAGTAGCCACTAGCTATCACTGCCAACCCTCCCTTCACAAGCCTCTCTACTCGCCTCCGTGCCGTAGTGGCGCAGATCCTCAAGGCCAAGTTCCAGCGCTCCTCTGAGGCGCTCCTCTGAGGCGCTCCTCTGAGGCGCTCTCCTCCATGCGGATCATCTAGCTCTGTGCCCAACGACACGGGCGCTCTCCAGCCCATACTAGCGCTCCGTGGACAGGGCGCTCTCCTGTCTGCTTGGCACACACATGATCTCTCATCCCCTCTCCTCCCCTCTCCCCTCTCACTCCAGGTGGTGGGTGTCTGTCTGCATGCTGGAAGGGCTGGCGGTGATGCTGGCAGCCATGCTGTTCAATCTCCTCATCGCCTCGGCCCTGCGCGCCACAGTGCCTCAGATCCTTAAAGCCAAGGACCGGCGCATGAAGGCCACCTCAGAGGCTCTTTTCTTTATTCCTTCCTCCTCTCCTCCCCTCCCCCCACCCTTTTGTCACTGCAGGTGGTGGGTGTCTGCATGCTGGCGGGACTGGCGGTGATGCTGGCAGCCATGGTTTTCAACCTCCTCATCGCAGCCTCTCTCCGTGCCGCAGTGGCGCAGATCCTTAAAGCCAAGGATCGGCGCATGAAGGCCACCTCGGAGGCGCTCTCTGCCATGCGGGTCATCAAGCTCTACGCCTGGCAGACCTTCTTCGAGAATCAAATCAAATCGCTGCGAGATTCCGAGGCCGGCTGGCTCGGCAGGTACGAGGAGTGTGCTGGTTTGGGTTCGCTCGCTGTTTTGATGCTGTTGTGGGAAATGGGAGTCGCTTTGCTGTGGCTGGCTGTTTTTTATTTTGAACGACACAGAAGCACACTCCGATGCCGGCTGGCTCGGCGGGTATGAGGAGTGGGTTGGTTCGCCGTCTCGTGTTGCTGTTGTGGTGTTCGGGAATGGTTTTCTCGCTCGCTTGTGTCTCCCGCCCTCCCGCTCTCCTCCTCTCCTCCCCTCCTCTCTGCCTTGTCTAACCTTGGGTCCGCGGCGGGTGTTTTTGAGAATTCTAAAAAGCTCTTCTAATCTCTGTCTGGCTCGCTAATCCTTGGGTGAAGGTCTCTCATCCTGAATCGAATCTCCGTCTTACTCTCTGAAGTGCTGACATTCTGCAGCATGGGTTGTCAATGCTGTCTGACACATTTCCCCCCACCCCCAGGTACATGGCGATAGGTGCGACGAACATCTTTCTGCTGTGGCTGTCGCCTCTAGCCGTGTCGGTGGGCACGTTTGGCGCCATGGTGGGAGTGGGCGTGCCGCTCACGCCTGGGGCTGTCTTCACTGCCATTGCCACATTCCGCATTCTGCAGGTGAGGAGGTGAAAGGGGAGGGGAAGGGAGGGGTTGGGGGGGAGGAGGTGAATGAAAGCGGGAGGTGGTGGCAGTGGGTGTGCCACTCACCCCTGGGGCTCTCTTCACTGCCATAGCCACCTTCCAAATCCTGCAGGTGAGGGGTTGAAAGGAGGGGAGAGGAAAGGGGGGAGGGGGGTGGGGTGAGTGAAGGGGGAGGGGTGGCAGGAGTGCTCGTCCCACTGCCTTGGTGGTTGTGGGCGGGCTGCTCACCCCTGGAGCTGTCTTCTCATTACTTCCATTGCCACATTCGGAATCCTGCAGGTGAGGGGGGGAAAGGGGGGGAGAGGAAAGGAGAGGAGGGGAGCGAAGGCGGTCGATGAAAGGGGGGCGCCAGCCACCCGTAGCTGGATGCCAGCCACCCGTAGCTGGATGCCAGCCACCCATAGCTGGACGCCAGACACCCATAGCTGGACGCCAGCCACCCATAGCTGGACGCCGAGCATACCAAGCGTACCAAGCAAGCATAGAGAGCATGCCAAGCGTACCAAGCAAGCATACCGAGCGTGCCAAACGTACCGCAAGCATACCGAGCATACCAAGCGTACCAAGCAAGCATACCAAGCATACCAAGCGTACCAAGCAGGCATACCGAGCATATCAAGCGTACCGAGCATGTCAAGCGTACCAAGCAAGCATACCAAGCGTACTAAGCAAGCATACCGAGCATACCAAGCATACCAAGCTAGCATACCAAGCATAACATGAGTACCAAGCAAGGATACCGAGCATACCAAGCATACCAAGCAAGCATACCGAGCATACCAAGAGTACCAAGCAAGCTTACTGCGCATACCGCGCATACCAAGCGTACCAAGCAAGCATACTGCGCATACCGAGCATACCAAGCATACCAAGCATACCAAGCAGGTATACCAAGCAAGCATTCCGAACAAGCATACCGAGCATATGGGAAAGAGAGGGAAGAGGAGGAGGAGTGCTATTTTTACTGCGATGGTGACTCACACCTGGTGTCTCTCCATTTGGGATTGACGAAGAGCTTCGAGGGTGTGGAGTCGTGGCTCGGTGCTGGCCTCGTGACATGGCGAGGTAGGGAGGAGTTTCCCAGGGTATCATTCGGTACTGTATTGTGCACCAATTCTGAAAGCAGGCAGCAACACCCATTTGTACAGTAAAGTGACGTCCCCTGAGCCTAATGTCACTTGTCATATCTTGTAAAGCACTCATCCAATATGTCGCACATGATTACATTTAGGTCTTTTAAGCGAGTTCTTTAGTGATCTACACCTTGGGTATTTCTGCCTTCCAATTGCACAGCTTTTCCTGAGAACTGCAGTATAATCCCAAGAGTGGCCAATGCAACTCCTCCTTCCCGCCAAAATCCACCCGCGCTTGAGTTCTCCTGCGAGCCCTCGGCTTGTTCGCTGACTGGCAGCCAGCAAGTGCTCTCACAATCTCTGGACTCTCCTACACCAAGCTTCCATTATGGAGTTATTGTGAGAGCGCTTGCTGGCTGCCAGTCATTGAACAAGCCAAGGGGTCGTAGGAGAACTCAAGGGCGGGTGGATTTTGGCAGGAAGGAGAGGAGTTGCGTTGGCCACTTTTAAGATTATACTGCAGTATTCGGGAAGGGTTGTGCGATTGGAGGGCATAAATACCCAGGGTGTAGGTCATTAAAAAACTCGCTTAAAAGGTCTGAATGTAATCCTGGGCGACAGATTGAGTGAATGATTTACAAGATGTGACAAGAGACATTGGGGCTCGGGGGACGTCATTTTGCTGTACAAATGGGTGTTGCTGCCCGTTTTCAGAATTGGTTCCCAATACAGTAACGAATGACACTTTTGGGAAACTCCTCCCTATCTCGCCATGTCACGAGGCCTGCACCGAGCCACGGCTCCGCACCCTCGAGGCGCTCCGTCAATCCCAAATGGAGAGACAACGGAAATTGTATGCGGTGGTGCTATTTCTATTGCCACCTTATGTCCTATTGAACCACCCAATATTCTCGCGGTCCACTCCCCTCCCTTCGCCCCCTCAACCCCTGCAGGAGCCTCTGCTCTGCTCTGTGGTGGCCCAGGCCTTGGTGCTGGTCAAGGGGGTCACCATCTTCCGTGTCCTCTGAAACCCGCGCCCCATTCCCCCCAAACTCCAACATTCGAAATGCCCTGTACTGAAACCCCTGCAGGAGCCGCTGCGGTCCTTCCCCTCGGTGGTGGCGTCGATGGCCCAGGCTTGGGTGTCGCTCAAGCGGGTCACGTCAGGACCCGTATCCCATTCCCCTCAAACACCACGTACCTCACACTCACACACATGCCTCACATGCCTCACATGCCTCACATGCCTCACATGCCTCACATGCCGCACATGCCTTGCGCTCAATCCCCTGCAGGAGCCGCTGCGGTCGTTCCCCTCAGTAGTGGCGGCAATGGCACAGGCCCTGGTGTCCCTCAAGCGGGTTACCTCTTTCCTGTTGGAGGAGGAGATTCAGATTGATGCTGTGCTGCGACTAGAGGGGAAGGAGGGAGGGGCGGGAAACACACGGGGTGTTGCGACGCCATTGGAGGAGAACAAGAAGGGGTCGGAGAATGGGCGGGTACTTCAATCTGGGGGCAGGGAGAGAGGGAGTGGGAGAGAGGAGGTGGAATGTTCCGGCACGAGGGGTACCGTGGCTTGGGATGGCTTGGCTGGTGGTGGCGGCTTGGCTGGTGGTAGCGGCTTGGCTGGTACTGGCTTGGCTGGTACTGGCTTGGCTGGTACTGGCTTGGCAGGTACTGGCTTGGCAGGTGGTACTGGCTTGGCAGGTGGTGGTGGCTTGGCTGGTACTACTGGCTTAGCAGATGACGTGGTGGTGCGGGTGCAGGGTGGGGTGTTCAGCTGGGATGGGGATTCCAGTAAGCCGACGCTATCTGGAATCGAGTTGGAGATTAAAAGGGGGATGAGAGTGGCTGTGTGCGGGGCGGTGGGAGCGGGCAAGTCCAGCTTGCTGTCATGCCTACTTGGGGAGATGCCCAAGATCAGAGGCGAGGTGAGCAGTGTGTTTTCTCTTTTTGAAGGCCTCAAAAGCGGTGGAGGCAGGCAAGTTCAGATCGGACTAGTGGCTTGCCTGCTTGGGGAAATGCCCGGATCTGAGACAATGTGAGAGGGTCACCCTAGAGGGTCGCACAGCCTTCAAACCGCACTACCTTCTCCCTGCCGTCATCACCATCAGGCCTCTTGCTAAAAGGGTAATTACCCTTAATGTCGAGAAATTAAGAGTAACGTTTCCAGAGATTCCGTTTTTTTACGGTGCGATTTTTCCCCGAGTCCATCCAACTTACAATTTCGCTCGGTGCATGCAATGTGCAATCCCGTTTTTTTACGGTGCAATGTGAAAACAATTTCGCTCCGTTTCTTAGCCTAACGAGTAACTTTTTTTGAATCCGTACGGGCTATACTTGCAGCAGGGCAGTCAGTAGGGGGTAGCGATGCCCGACCCCCCGCCCCCCCCCCCCCCCCCCCCCCCCCCCTCCCCCTCTTTGATTCCTTACTAACCGAATTCGTAGAGGCCGATTCCTTTCTGTAACGGTTTTTTTTGGGGGGATTCCGCCTGTTAACAGGTTATGCAGAGGCGATTCCGTCCCCTTCCGGAATACCCTGGAGCTTAGCGAGAGGCCTGATCACCATCTCTCATTCTGTCCCTTCCTGCCCTCTTTCTTGCTGCAGGTCACCCTAGTGGGCCGCACGGCCTACGTCCCCCTGTCCGCATGGATCCAGAACGCCATTGTGGTCACACCCTTTCCCCCCTCCCCCCTCCCCCTCTCTCCTGTTCCCCCTCCTGTTCCCCTTCCTGTTCCCCCTCCTGTTCCCCCTCCTGTTCCCCCTCCTGTTCCCCCTCCTGTTCCCCCTCCTGTTCCCCCTCCTGTTCCCCCTCCTGTTCCCCCTCCTGTTCCCCCTCCTGTTCCCACTCCCGTTCCCCCCTCCCCGTTTTCAGGTCGCCCTAGTGGGCTGCACAGCCTATGTGCCCCAGTCCGCATGGATCCAGAACGCCACTGTGCGCGACAACATTCTTTTCGGGCAGCCCGTTGACCGGGCGCGCTACAGCCGGGTGCTGCAGCAGTGCGCGCTACAGCTGGACCTGGCACTGCTGGCGCACGGGGATGCCACACAGATAGGCGAGAGGGGGGTCAACCTGAGTGGGGGCCAGAAGCAGAGGATCCAGCTGGCCCGGGCGATGTATGCAGGGGGAGGGGGATCTGGGGGAGGGGGAAGTGGGGGAGGGGAGCGCAGCAGAGGAGCAGATCAAAAAGAAAAGGAGCAGGGGGATGGGGGGGAGGGGAAAGGGGGTGCGGATGAGGGTCAGGGGGGTGCTGACGTGTTTCTACTGGATGACCCCTTCAGTGCCGTGGATGCACACACTGGCTCGCAGCTCTTCACTGTGAGTCTGATTTCACACCTGTAATCCATCTACGACTCTACCTCATTTCCCACGACACCACTATAGACTTCTCTCAACCCCCAATAGCTCCCTTCAATATCGCCCTTTTTGAGTCGACTCAAAAGTCACCCCAATAACCTCCCCGCAATGTCTCCCCGCCCTCCCCCTCCTCCCCCCCCTCCTCCCTGTCACCATTTCTCCTCAAATCTCCCCCCTGGCAGGAGTGTGTGCTGAGGGGCCTAGCTGGGAAGACTGTCATCCTGGTGACGCACCAGGTGGACTTCCTGCCAGCCATGGACCTCATTCTGGTCAGTCATGTGGCTGCCATTTGACTTGTTTGATTTTTGTCGACTCTGTTGACTTTGTTCGTTCGATACATCCTGGTGAGGTAACGCACCAGGTGGACTTCCTGCCAGCCATGGACCTCATTCTGGTGAGTCTGTTGACGGCCGTTTGACTTGGTTGACTCTGTTGACATTCTTGCAACATAATCAGCTGGACTTACCGCCAAGTATGGACCTCGTGCTTGGTTGACTTGATTGACTCCGTTAAGCTTGTTGATGCGGTCAGCTTGGTTGGCTTGGCTGACCCGGTCGACTCAGTAAAGTCTGTTACTTGCATGGCAAGCTTCCTCGTGTTTTGATTGACTCAGGAGTCAGTAGAGAGCTCAAGCAGTCACTCTCCCCCTCTCTTCTCGCCCCACTCCAACCTCACACTCGCAGGTGACGAGGGAGGGGCGCATAGTGCGGTGTGGGCGGTATGCCAATCTCCTGGCACAGGGAACCGACTTCTCCTCCCGTGTATGATGGCATGCTGATGCCGCTGGTGCCTCCTTTCTTTTCCCCTCTTCCCCCCCACACGCAGGTGATGAGGGAGGGACGCATAGTGCAGCATGGGCGCTATGACGAACTGCTGGCACAGGGAACCGACTTCTCCTCACTAGTGGACGCTCACACCGACGCTATGCACTCTCTTGCTGCCACTGGCGCTTGTGATGCTGCCTCTAATGCTGCTGCCACTGGTTCTGCTGCCACTGGTGCTGCTGCCACTGGTGCTGCTGCTACTGGTGCTGGTGTGGCTGCTGGCGATGTCACTGCTACTAGTGGTGCTGCTTCTGCCGTTGCTGCGGCTAATACTGCTGCCGCTGGTGCTGCTAAAGCTGGTGCTGTGGGCACTGTAGCCCTGTCTGCCACTGCTCCCCCTACCACGTCCTCAGATGCTGCTGAAAACCCTCCCTCCTCCTCCTCACCCTCCCGTCTAACCCCTCAATCCTTCTCCTCCCCCTCAAGCTTTCTGCAGCGCCTCAGAAGCTCTCTGGGGCTTGCTGCTGCTGCTGGTGGTGCTGCTGGTGCTGCTGGTGGTGCTGCTGGTAATGCTGCTGCATCTCCTCCTGCTGCTGCCAGTGGTGATTCGCCCGCTGCTTCTGCTGCTGCAGGTCGAGGGAAAGGGAAGCAGCAAGAGGCGGCAGCGGAAGGAGGAGTCGTTGGTCCGAAGGAGGGAGAGATAAGCGAGGAGGGGGAAGAGGCACGGAATGATGGCAGCAACGAGGAGGGCGACAGAGCGCGTGAGGGAAGACAGATGGTGGACATCGGGAGGACAGTGGACGGACAGAGGGCCGATCAGAATGGGCTGCAGGCCGGCGAACACACTGGGTCTGGGAACGGAAGGAAAACCAGCAGAGATGAGGCGGGAGCCAGAGCAAGCAATGAGTCAGGGAGTGAAAAGCGCAGGAGCCGCTGCAGAAAGAACAAGGCTGGCAGAACCAGCAGCGGTGGCAGTGGTGGTGGTAATGGTGGTGGCAGTAGCAGGCGCAGTATAGGGCAAGCGGGAACCGGCCAGCTGATAAGTGATGAGGAGCGGTCGTCGGGCCGAGTGGCCTTTGCAGTGTACTGGGCGTATCTCACCGCCGCCCTTGGCTGCTGGCCCATCCCCGCCCTCCTATTGGTGCAAACCCTCTGGCAGACGCTGCAAATCGGCTCCGATTGGTGGCTTGCCACGTACACATCCACCTCCGCCCCCTCCTCCTCTTACCATTCCTCCTCCTTCGCCTCCTCCGCTTCCTCCTCCTCCGCCACCTCCCCATCTTTCCTACCCCCCTCCTCTGCCTCGTCTTCTTCTTTCCCCATCAACCTTGGGGCCCCATCCATCACGCCCGTTGGGTTTCTGCGGCTGTACGTGCTGCTAGCGTTGGGGAGTGTGCTGTTTGTGCTCGTGCGCACAGTAGCAGTGTCGTGGATGGGGTGGGAGACGGCTCAGACCCTCTTTGCCCACATGCTGCACGCTGTGTTCCGAGCGCCCATGGCATTCTTTGACTCCACTCCTGCTGGCAGGGTGCTTTCCCGGGTGAGTGTGTCGCGTTGAGATGTGGCGTGTTGGGTGATCATGTGTGCACCAGCAGCCGTCTCTTGAAGTGAATGTGGGGTGATTAGGTGTGCAGTGTGGTAAACAGGTGTGCAACAGCAGTCCTCTTTCATGGATGGGGTGGGAGATGGCTCAGGCCCTGTTTGCGCACATGCTGCATGCTGTCTTCAGAGCGACTTTTGAGTCAACTCAAAAGTCATCTTTTGAGTCGACTCAAAAGTCTCGGGGTGGGAGATGACTCAGGCCCTGTTTGCGCACATGCTACATGCTGTCTTCCGAGCGACTTTTGAGTCGACTTAAAAGTCATCATCTTTTGAGTTGACTTAAAAGTCTTGGGGTGGGAGATGACTCAGGCCCTGTTTGCGCACATGCTGCATGCTGTCTTCCGAGCGACTTTTGAGTCGACTCAAAAGTCATCTTTTGAGTCGACTCAAAAGTCTTGGGGTGGGAGATGACTCAGGCCCTGTTTGTGCACATGCTACGTGCTGTCTTCCGAGCGACTTTTGAGTCGACTCAAAAGTCATCATCTTTTGAGTCGATTCAAAAGTCTTGGGGTGGGAGACGACTCAGGCCCTGTTTGCGCACATGCTGCATGCTGTCTTCTCCCAGTCAGTCATGATGACTTGGGCATGATGACTTGGGCATGATGACTTGGACATGACGACTTGGGCATGATGACTTGGGCATGACGACTTGGGCATGATGACTTGGGCATGATCACTTGGGTTGGGTATTCTCCTCACCGCCTCGTCCTTCATCACTAGGTCTAAGTTCCGTGAACCCATAGCCATTAAGCGTTAGGGTGGGCAGCAGCGAAGAGGAAAAAATTTAGCAAAAGAGTGACAGTAGGTAAATTGATACCCTTGTTTAAAAATCGAGATTTTGAAGTTCCAAACTCAACTCCACTAGAAGATTAAAACGCAAACTAGTTTCGGCTGACTGGGACAGGCCCCAAATCAGACCTTCATCAGTGCTGGTGGAATTATAAAAGTGAGTTTACAAGCGAGCTCTTAAACAGAAACTGCGCTACGAAAACAACAACTTCAAGGTTGGAACAACCGCGGCTGAAATCTGGTCAGCCAATCCAAAACACCCTGGAAAGTTCCAAGGTGCCAGGTCTTCATTCCTCGGGACGTGTCGTGGGTAACCCACATCTCGCCAGCTGGTGCTCAGGGAGCCTCGCGCGAACAAGTAACTTTTGTAAGTTACGCCCAGCCTTCCATGCGACAAAAATTCTCTCAGTGTATAATCCGTGTGTAATGAGTCTATTTTTGAGTCGACTAAAAAATAGACTCATTACACACGCTTCATCACTAGGTCTAAGTTCCGTGAACCCACCCACCTTTCTTAGTCCCTCTGTCCTCCCACCCATGGTCCCGCCTGCAGGCCTCAACGGACCAGGCAACGGTCGATCTGGATCTCCCGTTCCGCTTCGGCACGGTGCTGTCGCTGGTGTTCCAGCTGCTCGGCATTCTCACCGTCACCTCTCTTATCACGTGGCCGGTGCTCTTCGCCATCGTGCCGCTTGCGTACTTCTACTTCTCCTATCAGGTTTGTGTGAGAGCAGGTGCATGTGACATTAAGTGTGTATGAGACCAGGTATCAGTGCACCACTCTTCCTTGACTCTGTCGCCATTCTCACCGTCACCTCCCCTCCTTCATCACATGGCCGGTGCTCTTCGCCATCGTGCCGCTTTCCTACTTCTTCTCATACCAGGTGCGCACCATAGCCCAGGCGTAGTGTCCCGCGGAAGCCTAGTGTCCCGGGGAGGCATAGTGCCCGTGTCACTGCCATTTTCATCGTCACCCGCTGCATCACCTGGCAGGCAGGCATGTGCCCGTCGCCTTTGATAGGAGTCTAGTTTTGATTTGAGGCGCCTCAAAACTAAACATCACCTGGCAGGCATGTGCCCGTCGCCTTTGTGCCTCCGTGCGATGCCAGTGTTTCCTTCCTGTTGCCTTGACATTACAACACCTCCTCATCCCATGCAATGCCTCCATGCCACGTGTCACTCTTTCCTCAGGAGTATTACCTGACAACATCTAGGGAGCTTTCTCGCCTGGATGGCATCACCAAGTCGCCCATCATCGAGCACTTCAGCGAGTGAGTTTGAGGACGTGCTTATATCGAGTACACGTGACGGAGTGGCTTTAGCGGGTGTCTGTTGCACTCAAGTTCGCGCAAAGAAACGGTTTTGTGCATTTAACTGAGAAAGTTCTTTTGTGAGCGTGTGACGAAGCCTCAAGCTGGCCATATATCGACTCAAAGGCACCCGACTTAAAGCTCGCTTGTGAAACCGATTTAAACAAACTGCTCCACCCCCCCCCTGCCTTTCCCGCCACCGACTCCACCCACCCCAGGTCACTAGTAGGAGCAGCGGTGATCCAGGCCTTTGCTTCGGAGCCTCGGTTCGCCCGCCGTAGCACAGATCGAGTTGGCTGCAGCACGTTGCTTGTGCTGTTGCTCTAGCTCCATCCATGCGCCTCCACCCCCCCACCCCAGGTCCCTAGCCAGAGTAGTAGTGATCCGAGCCTTTGGTCCTCCTCCTCCCACCCCCCACCCCCCTAGGTCGCTGGCGGGGGCTGCAGTGATCCGCGCCTTTGCTCAGGAGCCACGATTCGCCCGCAATAGTGCAGCCCGAGTGGATGCCAACACGCGTGTGGCGTGGTGCAGCCGCGCGGCGGTGGAGTGGCTTGGCTTCCGCCTGGAGCTGCTGGGGTCGCTGCTGCTCTGCTTCTCCGCGCTCATGCTCACACTGCTGCCGGCTTCAGTGGTGTCGCCAGGTAGAGTGAGACAGTGTGTCGGTTTGTGTCTGTGTGTGGGAGATAGTTGGGTGGGAAAGAGAGTGGACTGCAGGCTCTCTCCTGTGGTCTCTCCCTCTCTCTCGAGGCCTTCTATTCGGGGTGCTGGTTTGAGAATCAGATGGTGTCAGTGGAGCGAGTCCGCCTCTTCTCGCCTTCTACCCTATGTCGTTTTTTTTAGACGACTCAAACGCGCTTCTACCCTATGTCTTTCTTTTGAGTCGACTCAAAAGCGCCTTCTACCCTGTGTCTTTCTTTTGAGTCGACTCAAACGCGCCTTCTTACCCTATGTCTTTCTTTTGAGTCGACTCAAAAGCGCCTTCTACCCTATGTCTTTCTTTTGAGTCAACTCAAAAGCGCCTTCTACCCTATGTCTTTCTTTTGAGTCGACTCAAAAGCGCCTTCTACCCTATGTCTTTCTTTTGAGTCGACTCAAACGCGCCTTCAACCCTATGTCTTTCTTTTGAGTCGAATCAAACGCGCCTTCCACCCTATGTCTTTCTTTTGAGTCGACTCAAACGCGCCTTCTACCCCATGTCTTTCTTTTGAGTCGACTCAAACGCGCCTTCTACCCTATGTCTTTCTTTTGAGTCGACTCAAACGCGCCTTCTACCCTATGTCTTTCTTTTGATTTGACTCAAAAGCGCCTTCTACCCTATGTCTTTCTTTTGAGTCAACTCAAAAGCGCCTTCTACCCTATGTCTTTCTTTTGAGTCGACTCAAAAGCGCCTTCTACCCTATGTCTTTCTTTTGAGTCGACTCAAACGCGCCTTCAACCCTATGTCTTTCTTTTGAGTCGACTCAAACGCGCCTTCTACCCTATGTCTTTCTTTTGAGTCGACTCAAACGCGCCTTCTACCCCATGTCTTTCTTTTGAGTCGACTCAAACGCGCCTTCTACCCTATGTCTTTCTTTTGAGTCGACTCAAACGCGCCTTCTACCCTATGTCTTTCTTTTGAGTCGACTCAAACGCGCCTTCTACCCCATGTCTTTCTTTTGAGTCGACTCAAACGCGCCTTCTACCCTATGTCTTTCTTTTGAGTCGACTCAAACGCGCCTTCTACCCCATGTCTTTCTTTTGAGTCGACTCAAACGCGCCTTCTACCCTATGTCTTTCCATCCATGACTCTCCCATTCTGTCCCTTACCCCCGGACCTACCCCAGGCCTGGCAGGCATGTCTCTCTCCTACGGGCTCGCTTTGTCCCAGGGTCTTTTCTTCGTTGTGTGGGCGTGGTGCGGGCTGGAGAACCAGATGGTATCAGTGGAGCGGATTCTGCAGTTCTCCCACCCCGCAGTGCCCTCTGAAGCGCCTCTGGTCGTTCACAGCCATAGACCATCTGGGGACTGGCCGCAGCACGGGCGGGTGGAGTTCGACAATCTGCAGGTGGGTGGTGGATGGATGGCCTTCAGGGAAGAGCGTGGTGGTGCGGACTTGAGAACCACATGGTATCAGTGGAGCGGATTCTGCAGTTCTCGCACCCTGCAGTGCCCTATGAAGCCCCTCTGGTCATTTGGTTGTGCCTAACCACCAGCCGATGCCAGACTGGCTGCTGTAGCAGGGGCAGGCGGAGTTTGACGGCCTTCAGGTGGGCGTTTGACGGCCTTCAGGTCGGCGTTTGACAGTCTTCAGGTGGGCGTTTGACGGTCTTCAGGTGGGCGTTTGACGACCTTCAGGTGGGCGTTTGACGACCTTCATGTGGGCGTTTGACGGCCTTCAGGTAGGCGTTTGACGGCCTTCAGGTGGGCGTTTGACGGCCTTCAGGTGGGCGTTTGACGGCCTTCAGGTGGGCGTTTGACGGCCTTCAGGTAGGCGTTTGACGGCCGTCAGGTGGGCGTTTGATGGCCTTCAATTAACCAAGTCACTTGCTCTCCCCAACCTCTCCCCCTCCCCAGGTCCAGTACCGGCCAGACCTCCCCATGGTGCTGAAGGGAGTGACTCTGACGATACAGGGCGGCCACAAGGTCGGCATTGTTGGCCGCACTGGCAGCGGCAAGTCAACACTTGTCGCTGCTCTCTTCCGATTGGTCGAGCCGGCGTCCGGCAGGGTGCTGATTGATGACGTGGACATTGGGAGCATCGGATTGGGTGATCTGAGGGGGCGACTGGCGATAATACCGCAGGACCCGACACTTTTCCAGGGGCCTATCAGGATGAACCTGGATCCCGCAGGGGAGTACAGCGACGCGCAGATATGGGAGGTGAGTCTTGGAGGGAGTAGAAAGAGCAAACAGCCTGGAGGCGACTTTATGGGGCGGCTGCCGATAATACCTCTGGATCCAACGCCGTTTCCAGGGGTCTTTTAGAAGTACAGCGACGCTCAGACATGGGAAAGGGCCCTGAGGGGACAGTTGGGGGATACAGTAAGGCATATTGCTTTTCTGTCTGATTGTCTCCCTCACTCCCTCCCTCCCTCCCTCTCTCCTGCCGTCCCCCCCTGCCCTTCTTCCTGTCTCCGTCTCTGTCTTGCCTCCCCTCCACTCCTTCCCTGCCTCCAGGCGTTGGACAGATGCCAGCTGGGGGATACTGTCAGAGGCATGGAGGCGAAGCTAGAGGCACAGGGTAAGACTGTAGAGGATGGGGTGTACTGGGTTGGAAGGATTAGGGGGGAGGTTGCAATCGGGGCTCTGGTCAAGCATTAAAGAAGCCCTTGTAAGGCTGCACTCCGTATAGACCCTCTTCCACCTGTACAAAGTGAGGTTTGCTTCTCTGCCGTTTATCGTGTGGGCGTGTGTGCGTCGTGGTAGGAGTGGTGGAGGGAGGGGAGAACTGGAGCGTGGGGCGGAGGCAGCTCTTCTGCCTGGGTCGACCTGCTTCACCTGGTGACCTTCTCCGTCGCATCCACACCTCTTGTACTTCCCTTCGACCTCCCATGGCTCCCTTCCCACGCTTTTTGCTGCAGTGGTGGAGGGAGGGGAGAACTGGAGCGTGGGACAGAGACAGCTCTTCTGCCTGGGTCGAGCCCTGCTCAAGAACTCGCGGATTCTCGTGCTGGATGAAGCGACGGCGTCCGTTGATTCTGCCACCGATGTGGCGATCCAACGGACGATAAAGGAGAGCTTCGGCCGGGCCACCATCATCAGCATTGCGCACCGGATAGCAACAGTCATTGACAGTGATATGGTGGTGGTGATGGACCAAGGTGAGTCAACAAAGGTGAATTATAGGTGATGTATTCCGTGCAACTCACCAGCTGAGCTCAACCATGCCTCGTCATCTCTCCCCTTGCCACCTTTGCCCCAATCCACTTCCTAGGTACCGTGGCAGAGTGCAACTCACCAGCTCAGCTTCTGCAAGACCCCGAGTCCATGTTTTCTCGCCTGGTCGCGGAGTATGCAGTTCGATCATCCGGCCTTGCAGACATTGCCAAGAGCCTATCACTTGAGAGCCTTGCCAATGCTGCTCTTTCATGATGATGCTGAGGCATATGGTGAAGACGTGAATTTGGACTGAACATGGCTACCGGTGTATGCAGGGCTCTCGCTAGGTATTTTCCACTTTCTAGGCGATCAGACGGGCCCTTAGGGCCTGTCCGATTATCAGACGCCCGATCTTTCAGTTTCTGAATAATCAGAGGTTTTAGAGTAGAGTTTCTAGGAGATCAGAAGTTCCAGCCTTACATTTCTAAGTTTGTACCTAATCATTAGGCGAAAACGATATTTCACCAAATCATTAAGCCATTTACCTTATCAGAATCACAATCTACATTTATAGTGCCGCGCACATCTACAGCCTCATCATCGTTCTTAAGACACTTTTTCTTCTTGCTGACCGCCTTGTCTTTCTTCCTCTTCTGGCTGAGAGGCGGCTCAGCTGGGGACATCGCGACATTTGTTGCCTGCCGCCGCTGCACTGAAGCACGGAAGTTAGCCATGACATCTTCCCACATCATCGGGTACTCTAGCAACGAAATGCACATCAGGTCAGTCAGTCGGGCATCGCACAAATTCACACGCAACCAAGACTTAGTGATGTTCTGGCGGCTAAAGCCGCGCTCGCACTCTACTGTGCTGAGAGGCAGAACAGCAACAGCCACCCACAAGCGGACGAGGTTGGGGTAGGAGGTGCGCCAGTCTTCGGATCTGAGAATGTTCTTCAAGCAGTTGTGGAATGACGTATCCTTGTAATGACTGTGGAGCATGCGTGTGAATCGAGGCAGCTCCCTTTCCGCCTTGCCCCAATCAACTCCTGAACAGGGCAGGGTAAATAACCACAAGTCACTAAGTCACAGCCTGACACATCACAAGGTGGGAGGGGGGGGAGGGCTTCCACGTGCATGGTTAATGTAAGGTTGAGTGAAGAAATCCTCACCCGGCAAGGCACACTGCTCGGCGTTGAAGAGGACCTTTAGTGAACCGAACCACTCGGCGCACAGACGGTCGCGCTTTGCAACGGAGTCGGGGTAAGCGTCGGGGAAGAATTGTTTCGACCCACGGAGACTGTTGAGGCTCTCCATCCGCGACTCCAAGTTGCGGATGATGGCCTGCACAAAAAGGGTGACAAGGGAGATGCATGACTCCATGTCTCCCTCACTCTTCTGGCCTGACAGAGCTTTCTCGTGCAGCTTAAAGGTGTGAGCCGTCGGGTTGCCAGCGCCGTCAATGCCCTCCACTGTCACCATCCGCTTGTTCTTCGGGCCATGCTCCTCCAAAAACTCGGTGAGTAGCTTGGAATCCTCGCCGAAGTTGACGCCATACTCCACGTAGCGAGAGCGGAGGATGCTGCATGTGTTCTCTACTAGCTGGGCCACCTTGGTGATGTCGACCTGTGGGAAGGACATAAGGTAAATTAGTTGAAGGGACAGGAGAGTTAATAAGTTTAGGAACAAGATATTAAAAAGTGCACGCAGGGGCACAGCGCTGGAACTTCTTGTTCAAGTTGTTGAGCTCCTTAAGAACATCAGCCAGGAAAAACAGAAGGAAGTGGAACTTAAAGCTGCTAACGACATGGTACATGTCATCATCGAACTCATACAACAGCAACACTGTAGCCGGAAAGACTTGCACGAGACGCTGAATGGCATCACCGCGAGACAACCAGCGAATGTCTTTGATACCCTGCATTTCGAGTGTCGTGTCGTGGATGAAACTCTGCAGCTCCTGGAATCTTGAGTGCACGACAATGGAGCGGCCAAGGATGTCGGCTAGGCTTCGGACGACTTTGTCGACGATATCGAGGTCAGGACAATCGTTGGCAGCGTCCTTAGCCGCGAGCGCCTCTCTGCAAAGAGCACGTAACTAAGATTAGCGATGTTTCTGGATGCCAGGGTACCACCATACAACTGTATGATTCAACAATCTCACATGTAGCAATGCAATGACAGGACACGAGATGCGGGACCCTGGCGCGAAGCTGAGCGACAAGGTTGCGGTTTGCCCCCGTCATGACGCTGGCTCCATCAGTGCTGATACCACTGATTTTGTTCAGGTCTACGGAGGTGGCTTCAAGGTGGTCCAGCAGCAGCGTCAGTAGAGAGGTCGCATCACACCTCTTAACTGTTAGGTGCCCGAAAAACTCGGTCACCACCTTGGCGTTCTTCATGAAGGTGAGGTACACAATCATGTGTTTACCACGCCTCCTATCGGTGCTCTCGTCGAGCTGGATGCCCACGAATGGCGAATGTTGAATGTGCTTCATCTGCTGTGCTCGTAGGTAAACGGCGAGTGCTTATGTGATTTGCTTGGAGCCGTACCTACAGCAGAAAAAAGATCAACGATTAGAGAGTTTTTAACATTTAAGTTAACCAAAACGATTGCAGAGCCCAACTTACTCAGATTGGTAAGACCCGGGGGATTTCTCGGGGATGTGGGGAGTGCGGAGATCATAGAGAAGACGGACCAGAGAAACAAACATGGCAATAGAAGCATCAGACTTGCAAATCCAAAGCACAACAATCATCAACTGCCTGAGCCGCGCGTCGGCTCCCTGATTGTCGTTGAAATCGACAATGCTCGGCTGCGCAGCGTTTAGGCCATCCAACTGTTTCTGCCGATCCTCCGCAGCCTCGTGCTTCTTGCTTTGGGAGTGCTTCACCATCGTCTACTTCTGAATATCGACAGCTCCATTGCCGTATTTGCCGTACTGCCACTTCGGAGGAGCGTGCGCCATGCACAATCGACACTTCATGCACGGACGTCCGTCGGGGCGTTGGTCGATGAGCACCCAGGGGAATTTTCGCACCCACTGCTCTTCGACCTTCGCCTTCAGTTCTGCAAGAAGTGCATCGGGGTCGGGGATGAGACGAGAGTGGCTTCCCGTGCTCGGCGTCGGATCAGAGGCTGAAGCAGACGTTCCCGCATCTGGGGTCGCAGATGGCGTTGCATCAGCAGCAGGTCGGGAAGTCTCTAGCCTGATGTGAGGAACTCGGGTACGCGCAAATCGAATGGTGCTTTGCGTGTACCTTCCAGCAGGCAGTCTTGAAGGCAGCGCTGGGATCGTGGCTACTGAGAGTGGAGGCGAAGGGATCCCCGCGGAAGCAGTGGGAGAGCTAGGAGAGGCAGCAGGAGTGGATGCGAGCAAAGGCTCAGCATCAATGTCCGGGAGTAAGTCAGAGAAAGGTAGAGGCACGGCTGGGGAACTAACAGCTAGCGCGGGCACGGCCTCTGGCGTCTCTCGCCTAGGCGGAGGCTGGCGTAGAAAATCCAGGCCCCTCATTAGGGGTGCTGTAGCAGGAACGGGCTGTGCTATGGCGGCGGCGCCGTCATCAGTGGAGGCGCTGCCAGCCATCTAAAACGCATTGACGCAGCAAACGAGTGAGGTACGCTACGAGGCATGTCCAACCTGGTGCGGTAACGATAGTGAAACCAGGGCATACTGGCGGACAGGGGAGCTTGTCGAAGAGAAGGGTGAAGAAGAAAGGGAGTTCCCCACCTCTCTTTCAGCATGCATCGAACCGCAAGCTGTTTCAATGCTGTAGATTAGAGTGTTCCCCCTAAGATGAAGGTTCGTGGGGAGGCCAGCTAGGAATGCATGTTGCGACAAGCCAATGGGAGAGTATGCTGCAATGGCTAATAGGACAACCCAATTGGAGAGGCCCGGCTGCCTTACATAGCAGGACAAGCCAATGGGAGGGGCTCTGCCCTGTCTAACAGGACAAGCCAATGGGGGAGAGAGATGCTGCCAATACATGGATGCACTGAGGGCAATTGTGGAGAGTCATTGTGTGTTGGAAGGGGATGGGCCAATGAGACTACACGGCTGACTCAATCGCCCACTGCGGCGCCACACCGTGAGCAACATATGACTCAGCACTTGTCTCACCGACGTTGTGCTGGCGCTGAAACTATAAGTAATGATGCCCCACTGGGCGTGCTATCGAGCGATTTGCTGTACACGCGGGGATTTTGGGGGGGCTGGATGCAACCTCACAGTAATCGGTTTCAGACGAACGTATTCGCTAAGTCTGTAGAATCTGAAGAACAAGAACACACTTTCTGAAATTTCAGAAGGACTATAATTCAGTTTCTAGGGCATCAGAAATTCTAGAAATACGTTTCTAAAAAATCAGAGGAACGCCTAAAAAAGAGTCTGAAAATCAGACAAACAGACGGATTTTGTCTGATGTCGAGAGCCCTGGGTGTATGTTTATACAAATTTGAGATATTTTACATGGCATCGTTTCGATATGTTTTCAGATGCTGATGCACATGCCATATGTGAGCTTATAAGCAATATCTTTTTAAAACATTTCATTTATGTTGTAGCTATAACGTGAGTAAGTGTGAATGCTAATTGTAGCTTCATGGCTGATTTCAACGTTCACCGATTTCGACAATCCCGAAGTCAGCCAGTCACCGTGGCGGAGGCCATCCTCAAGCACCACAGCCATTTTCATCCACCTCTTCTTTCCTTCGGCCTTGGCATCCAGATTCTGGAATTCTGATCCTTTCACGGAGCCACGGCACGGCGCCATTCTTGGTGAAGCTCACTTCCTAGCGCTTTGGACAGTGGCCGCCGTTCCCCTTCGCTACTAATATCGTTTATTCTCGCAGTGCTCGCGACGATGGATAAGGTGCGTTGCTGATCCGGACTTCATCCGCCGTCAGGTTCCGTTTGTGCGTGACGGTCACGTAGATGTAAGGCAACGCATACATTACTAATCCCTTGGCTACTTAGGCATTAGTCTTCGCGCTTTAGGCATCCTCAGGCGTGGTGGCTTACACCTACCAGTTTCTACCTCAGGAGCTGGATTTTAAAACCCTAGACCTCGCAACCAGCAATCCACATTAAGGATGCTTTTGCATATGCGAGCCTTGACATGGCATGAGATGTTTGAAAAATGCGAGGGCTACCGTGTAGCGAGCTTCTTGAGGCAATCTAAGTTACAGAACTTCTCTGGCATCATCCCATTGCTGACGTTTCCAAGTCGATAGAAGATTGTTTTGAGACGTCTCAAAACCAACCTTATATCACGTTTCCGAGTCGATAGAAGATAGTTTTTAGACGGCTACAATCTTCTATCACTTCTCTGGTATCATGTCATTGCTGACATTTCCGACTTGATATTTCGCTGACCATTTTCACGCAGCCTGTCAGGAAACATTTTTTTCTCATTTTACATCTTCTCCCTTTTCATTTGCGACGCGACGCTCCACTACTTCACGCTGCGTTCTCCTCCTTTCGATCCATCAGGATCAAGCCGCTCCCGCAGCAGAGACCGTCGACGCGACGGCTGCAGCCGCTGCTGACCTGTCAATCGCCGATAAGCCGGCCGCTGAGCACAAGGAGCCCAAAGAGAAGAAGGAAAAGAAAGAAAAACCCAAGAAGGAGAAGGTTCCCAAGGAGAAGAAGCCCAATCAACAAGGAGGCGGCGGAGGCGGAGGAGGGAAGAAGGAGGTGAAGAAGGAAACGCTCCTGGGCTTGTCGGTTAAGAAATCGGAGGACTATGGGAAGTGGTACTCGGAGGTGGTGGTCCAATCAGAGCTCATCGAGTACTATGACGTCTCCGGATGCTACATCCTGCGACCCTGGTCCTACTCCATCTGGGAAACCATCAAGGTACGGTAATACTGACATCAACGTGTGACATCCGATTCAAGGTAGCACGGATGCTCTGATGTCGACTCTCTGGTCATAATCCGACCCTGGTCCTTCTCCTCAGCCAGGGGACAATCAAGGTGAGGTGAGATGGGTACTGGGATATGGAGGACGATGGGAAATGGTACTCGGCGGTGGTGGTTCAATTCAATCAGAGCTCATCGAGTGCTACGACGTGTCCGGATGCTGCATTCTCCGACCCTGGTCCCACCCACTCCGTCTGGGAAACCATCAAGGTATTACTGGCTTCCTTATCAGATTGTTTTGCTTTGAGGAGAAGGCACTGTTGATGTTTGAAATAATATCTCACACACAATTTTCTCACGCTCGCTTTCTCATGCTTGCTCGCCCTCCTGCCTCCTCCTCACGCTCCTATCCCCTCTTCTCTCCTCGTCCCTCTCTCCCCTCCCCTCTCCCCTCAGGATTTCTTCGACGCGGAGATCAAGCAGCTGGGCGTGCAGAACTCCTACTTTCCCATGTTCGTCTCTGAGAGGGCGCTCAACGCCGAGAAGGACCACGTCGAGGGCTTCGCCCCTGAGGTGAGGGACCGTAACTGTGACTGCAGTGGGCTTGTTTGTTGGGATTATAGCGAGAGGGACAATTTCAGCAAGAAGGCGTGCAAAGCTCCTACCTACTTCCCCATGATCCGTATCTGAGAGGGCCCTTAGTGCCGAGACGGACCATGTTGAGGGCTTCGCTCCTGAGGTGAGACTGTGGCTTCGAGTGTGATTATAGCGAGAGGGATACGTCTGATGTGCTTGTAGTAATGTGAGGAAGTGAAGTGCAGTGGTGGTGGTGGTCGTCGTCGTGGTGGTGGTGGTGATGTGCTTCATCTACGCCAAGGGGACCCATTCTCAATATTCTCATCCGTTTCCCCTCTCTCCTCCCGTTCCTTCTCTTTGCAGGGTGTTTTTGAGAATTCTCAAAAACACCCTGCAAAACCAAGGGGACCCATTCTCAACATTCTCATCCGTTTCCCCTCTCTTGAGGCGCCTCAAGAGTCGCCTCAAAAGTCGATTCAAAAGTCGGTTCCCCTCTCTCCTCCCGTTCCTTCTCTCAGGTGGCCTGGGTGACCAAGTCAGGCCAGTCGGAGCTGGATGTGCCCATCGCCATCCGCCCCACCAGCGAGACGGTGATGTACCCCATCTACGCCAAGTGGATCCACTCCCACCGCGACCTGCCGCTCAAGCTCAACCAGTGGAACAGCGTCGTGCGCTGGGAGTTCAAGCATCCCACGCCATTCATCAGGTGGGGTCGAGTGTGTGTGGGGGGTGCGAAGAGGAGAGGAAGGGGGGGAAGGAGAGGGGGGCTTGGGGGGGGAAGACGAGCGAGTGCACGCGTGTGGATGGGATGGGCACGAGTGAGGCAAGCTCAACCACTGGAACAGCGTCGTACGCTGGGAGTTCAAACTCCCTACTCCCTTCATCAACCCTCTCCCACAGGAGCCGCGAGTTCCTGTGGCAGGAGGGCTACACGGCCTTTGCTTCCTCCCTCAATCACACATCCTCCTTTCCCTCCCTCCTGCTCACATCCTCCCCCCCTCCCCCCCCTCTGGAGCAGGAGTCGCGAGTTCCTGTGGCAGGAGGGCCACACGGCCTTTGCGTCCAAGGAGGAGGCCGACGTGGAGGTGTTGGCCATTCTAGAACTGTACCGCCGCATCTATGAGGAGCTTCTAGCCGTGCCTGTGGTGAAGGGCGTCAAGAGCGAGCGCGAGAAGTTCGCAGGCGGGCTCTACACCACCACTGTGGAGGTAAGCAGTGGGATTCAGCCGTGGTATGGTGAGGTGGATCTGATTTGAGCTCTTAGAGGTGGTCGCCTGTAGCCACCCTGGCGCTGTACCGCCGCATCTATGAGGAGCTGCTTGCCGTGCCGGTGGTGAAGGGCGTCAAGAGCGAGTGGGAGAAGTTCGCAGGCGGGCTCTACATCACCACTGTGGAGGTCAGTGTTGTGGGGTGTGAACAGCTGGGTTGTAGCGCTTCTCTGGTGCATGTGAAGGGCACGTGGAGGTGGTGCACTGCTAGCCTGTGGCCATTCTGGAGCTGTAGCGCCGCATCTGCGAGGAGCTGCTTGCCGTGCCTGTTGTGAAGGGCGTCAAGAGCGAGAGGGGGAAGTTCGTAGGTGGGATCTACACCACCACAGTGGAGGTACGTATGAAGAGAGAGTGAGGGTGAAGCGTTGAGGAAGGGAGATCTGAATGGAGGGATAAGTGTGCGGGAGGGCAGCGCTGAATTTTTGGCGCCAAACACCGTCCTCCCGTCTCGCCCCTCTTTGCCCTTGTCTGCAGTGGAGTCATTTTTTAGAATTCTAAAAAATGACCCTGCCAGGCGCTCATCCCAGCAACCGGCAGGGGCATCCAATCGGCCATGTTGCACTGCCTAGGGCAGAACTTTGCCAGGGTGTTTGAGATCGAGTTTGAGGACGACAAGGGCGCCAACCATGCTGCTCCCTCCCTCCATTCCCTTCTCTCTCCGCCGTTTCCCCTTGTTTTCTGCCCTCCTGCCCTTTATCTGCAGGCGTTCATCCCAGCGACGGGCCGCGGCATCCAGTCGGCGACATCCCATTGCCTGGGGCAGAACTTCGCCAAGATGTTTGAGATCGAGTTTGAGGACGACAAGGGCGCCAAGCAGATGGTCTGGCAGAACAGCTGGGGGCTTTCCACGCGCTCAGTGAGTCACAGGGGAACGCCTGCTCAGATTGGAGTGATGCTGCACGGTGCTTGGTGCATGCATGGTGCATGCACGGTGCTTGGTGCATGCATGGTGCATGCATGGTGCATGCATGGTGCATGCATGGTGCATGCATGGTGCATTCAGGCAGCAAAGGCCCGGTGGTGTTCCCCTTGAACATGTTGTACCCCTCTTCCCCATCTTGTCTTTTTAGTTGACTCGTAAGTCATATGCATCCCTTCCAGTGTCCCACTTCCCCTCACCTCCCCCCACCCCCTCACCCTCAGACCGGAGTGATGGTGATAGTGCATTCAGACGACAAGGGTCTGGTTCCCCCTCCCTCCCAACGTGGCGCCCATCCCAGCCATAGTGGTGCCCATCCCCTTCAAGGACGCCCACAGCCCGGCCATGGTGGCAGCACCAGCTGCGTTGGAAGCCCCTATACCTCATTTTCGTGCTCCATTTTCTCCCCTTCGTCACTTCCCCCCCCGCGCATCCCCCCCCTTCCCCCTCACCCTCAGATCGGAGTGATGGTGATGGTGCATTCAGACGACAAGGGCCTCGTCTTACCCCCTAACGTGGCGCCCATCCAAGCCATAGTGGTGCCCATCCCCTTCAAGGATGCCGACCGGGCGGCCGTGGTGGCGGCAGCGGCTGACGTGGGCAGCCAGCTGCGGGCAGCGGGGGTCCGGGTGAAGGAGGATGCAAGGGATAACTACTCCCCGGGCTTTAAGTACAACTTCTGGGAGCTCAGGGGCGTTCCTATCCGTGTGGAGCTGGGCCCCAGGGACCTGGCCAACAAGCAGGTGAGTTGAGCACAGAACTTACCTCACTTCATCAGAGCTAGGGACAACTACTCCCCGGGCTTGAAGTACAACGTCTGGGAGCTGCAGGGTGTTCTCATCCGCGTGGAGGTGGGCTCCAGGGACCTCGCAAACAAGCAGGTGGGTGGGAGGTGGGTGGGTGTGCGGCGGGTGGGAGGAGATGGCAGAAGGTGCTCTTGTTGGTGCTCCCATGGTTCTCAGTGTGACTTGGCGGCTTTCCCCACAAACCCCAGAAGGTCACCCAGTGGGACGAGTTCCTGATCATGCCTGCAATCGATCGACGCAAAGATGATGGTGCTGAGGGGCTTGCACGCAGCATACGGATATGCTTGGGTCCTCCCTGTCCTCCCTTTCCTCCCCGTCCTCCCTATCCCACTCAGGTGGTGTTGGTGCGTCGCGACACCGGAGCGAAAGAATCCGCCCCGTGGGAGGGGCTGGGCGAGCGGGTAAAGGCCCTCTTGGCGACGATTCACGCGGACATGCTGGCGCGGGCCACCAAGGAGCGCGACGAGAGTATTGTGAAGATCACCAAGTGGGAGGAGTTTATGCCGGCCATCGACGAGCGGAAGATGGTGCTGGCGCCGTGGTGCGACGAGGAGGCGGTGGAGGAGGATGTGCGGAAGAGAAGCGCTGCTGGGGAGGGTGGGTCGGCGAAAACGCTGTGCATGCCATTCGAGCAGCCGGAGCTGCCGGAAGGTACGATCCTACTAGTGCAATGTGGCCCTAGAAGTATGCCGCGTGGATGCCATTGACTATGGAAATGTCATGCCGGCCATCGATGCGCGGAAGATGGTGCTGGCGCTTTGGTGTGATGAAGAGGCGGTGGAGGAGGATGTAAGGAAGAGGAGTGCCGCTGGAGAGGGCGATTCGGCCAAGACGCTCTGCATGCCATTTGAGCAGCCAGAGCTGTCCGAAGGTATGACCTTATAATGAAGGCTATTATAGAGAGGGGTGTTGGGTCATAGCACCCTTGTGCCTCCGATAGATGCTTGGAAGATGGTGCTGGCGCCGTGGTGCGACGAGGAGGCGGTGGAGGAGGATGTGTGGAAGAGAAGCGCTGCTGGGGAGGGCGGGTCGGCGGAAACGCTCTGCATGCCGTTTGAGTAGCCGGAGCTCCCTGAAGGTATGTGTGTGTGGGCATGGTATAATACCCAGGTATGGATGGTATGTCACAGCATGGCATGGCATGTCATGGCACAGCAATGCTGGTATGTGGAGCCGGTGTACGGCTCTGATATGAGTCATCACAGGAACCTGTAGGTATGGCCCCTTTTGGCTCATCAATTCATGATAACTCTCCCCCCCCCCCCCCCCCAACCCACCCCCCCGCTCTTCTCCCTCCCTCCTCTCCTCCTTGCCTGGCCCTTCCCTTTTCCTCCTGCCTTCACTGCCTTCAGGCACGCTCTGCTTCGCCTCGGGCAAGCCAGCCAAGAAGTGGGCTCTCTGGGGCCGCAGCTACTGAGGTTTCGCAATCCAGTGTTACACAGTAGTTTGCTGAGGTCCATCCAAAAAGCAGAAATTGTTCTGGCAAGAAATGGATGATGCTTTGTGGCACTATTTACTGAAAACCCCAAGGGCACCGTGGTACTTCTAGATTAGCTGAGGGTATCAATCAGATACTGCTCTAGCCTCTTGAGTAACCGCAAGTTGCAACAAAACCTGTTATCTGGGTAACCTGGCCCCCTCTGATATCTCACGCTGCATCTGGTGGTGGAGATTGCAGCGCATTCGGACCACAGCCTTACCCTCGAATCTGTAGGTGCCTAAAAAATAGACTCGCGCATTCAATCCACAGCCTTGTTGCCAATTTGCCGTGCAGACTGCTAAGCAAAGAAGTGCAGCACTGAAGGCCAGGCCCATGCTTTTGCATTCCTGGCACTTTTGAGTGGGTAAATGAACACAACCGTGCAGTGCAGTCAATCTGGAGTTGCAAGGGCAGGGGAGCAGAGGGGACGGAAATTGGGGAAGAGGGTGGGGGGGAGGGATGGGGTTTTGTGAAGGAACCAGACTGCCAGACTACCACTGCAGTTGCTGCTCCCTCAGAAGAGCCGTGAGGAAGCAGGAGAAGACGTAAGTGATTTGCGAGTCAGCTCATACGTCACCGGGAGTCTTACTCATGGCTCGCCTTGACCCTGCAAACCCCCCTGCACCGCCCGTCGAAAGAGGAATCTCGAGCTGCTGCCGTTGCAGGCACAACCACTCGCCGAGAAGAGTCATGAGGAGGCAGGAGAGGAGGGAGGTGAGTCATGAGGAGGCAGGGAAAGCGAGTAAGAAGAAGGGACTTACTCATGGCTCGACTCGACCCTGCAGGTCCTCCTCCTGCTCCCCCAGTGCTCAAAGGAATCTCCCTCTGCTCCCGTTGCAGGCACAGCCACTCCCCCAGGAGAGTCATGAGGAGGCAGGAGAGGAAGGAGGTGAGCCAGAAGGAGAGGGAGGCGGGCGGGCTTGCGTAGAGCAGGCACAGCAGCGCGTGCAGCAGATGCACCGTGGCCGCAAAGTCGAGACACTTCTTGGTGCGCTCCACCACCACCACCAGGTAGAAGGCTCTGGGGGAAGGAGGAGGTGAGGGAGGCGAGGGAGGGGAGCGAGGGGGGAGGGGGGGGGGGGGGGGGAGGAGGAGAGAGGGTAGTGGGAGGGGGAAGTCGAAGGGTTTACAAGGCGCACCATATGAATATTCACGCATAGAGCCAACTCAATGCCACAAGGCTTTTGCTCCCCACCCCTCACCCACCCACCCTTCCCGCCCTCGACCCTCACCCCTTTCAATCCCCCCCTGCACCTCACCCCCACTCCACCCACTCCTCCCGCAACGCACGCACCCTACAAACGCGTTCGCCAGAAACGCGAATATGCAGCACCAGCCGACGAAGCTGGAGACGGAGATCACGGAATAGTCGAAGAAGTACTTAAGCGTGAATCGCGGCACGTGCGACCCGACGAAGAGCCACAGAAGCGCGCCGAGCGAGAGGTAGAACAAGGACTGCAGGCACGCGATCTGCGCCACGATGAGCCACGGGTCCCACACCATCGCGCCGTAAAACATGGCGACGACTCGGCGCGCAACGGCCTCGTGGAGGAGCTGCAGCGGCCGGAACCCGCGCCGCTTCGCCTTGCTGTCCGTGGTGGCTGTGTTGAGGCGCCTCAAGAAATGAGGCTAAATTTGGTTCGAGGGGGTAACCACCTCTTTTTCGAGGGTGTAGCGAACTTCGCCTTGCTGTCCGTGGTGGCTCTGGTGGTTGCCGTTCACGGCGGGGCGAAACGCTTGAATTCGGAAGGTATTAAAAGAAGCAGAACGGATTCTGTTACTTAATACAACCGATCTACAATACGGGCGGTACGGGCGGGAATTTCCGCTGGCGATACGGCATCGTGCACGTCGAGCCTAGAAATGTAACGCTTAGATTCAAAAGGTACCAGAAGAGGCGAGACAGATACACGCCTAGTGTTCTGGACCAGAGATTGGGCCACGTCGTCTACGTTATCGCCGAATAACACGGTCGAGCATAACGAGAAGTCGCCTTAATTCGAATTAGGAAGTCGGGAGAAAAGGATGGCAAGGATTGCGGCAAGTATGCAACCAGGTAGGCCGAAAGCGATGTAACTTAAAGCGAGGGTCTCGAGAAGCGAAAACCAAACCCGAAGGTTTTGGTTTCGGGGGATCTCGAAAATTCCGAGGTGTGGTGAGGGTGCTAGTTGGGCGTTGTTACTGTTTCGCTAATTTCGTCAACCCAAAACCAAACCTTTTGGATTTGGTTTTTTGCTTCTCGAGACCCGCGCTTTAAGGGAATAAATCTGCGTCCTAGGGAGTGAGGAACAACGTGCCAGATTTTGTTACGGCCGAAGGTGTGCCTAGGATTAGATGAGAGCTGGTGTGGTACGACGCAGTGTCCTTTAGTACGGTATATTGCTATCTGACTAATAAACTACAAGACGCACACCTTACAAGCAAAATCTTCCAACAAATTCTTCTTAGAAATGTTTCCACTATCACACCAACTGTTGGCCAAACAAAATGCATATATTTTCAATAAAGAGGGTTCTACATAAAACATGCTGGTTGGAACATAACAGATGCAACCCCTCTTCCTACTTACTCCATTTTCAAGGTTGCTGCATTTGTCATGTTCCTACCAATCGTCCCCTTTGCAGTCTCATCAATACTTCCCACCAATCATCCTTCCTGAAAGCACACCATCACTCCCAGAGAACCCCAGGTACAGGTTGTCATTCGTGGTCTCCTGGAGCGATGCCAGCACATCTGCCACGTCAGCAGCCGACACGCTCACAACATTGGCCAGGGACCAGGATGCAGCACTCATGAGCTGCCATGTGCCAGGAAGGCTCAGCGCCACGGTGGCGTCGGTGCTGCTGCAGGGGCTGCCCTTGTAGATGGCCTGGGTCTGAGGAGCCTCGCTGATGCCCGCTGCGTAGAGGTAGTAGGAGACAATGTAGCTGGAGCCACTGCAGTGGGGGAAGGGAGGGCCAGGGAGATGCGAAGGAAAGTAGTTAGTGAGCTGCGGGGGGAGAAGACAGGGGCCAGTGTAACACGAGAGCAGAGACCGTGTTGTAACAAGAGACGAATAGCAGACAGGACATGTGAGAAGTTGAATGCTCGAGTCAGATTTAAAACTTATAAATGTGTTGGGAAAGGGGGGGGGGAGAGGAGGGGCGGGGGGGGGGTGGGGGAGGGGGGAGGGGGAAGAGGGGGGTTGGGGGGGAAGGGAATGGGCTGGGGTTTCTTACGTCTTGAGGATCTGGACGTTGGCGGCGCCAGCCTGAAGGGTCTGCAGTCCGTTGCACGAAGTGAGCGCCCCCCGCAGCATGCCCGCCTGCTGGGGCAGCAGGCTCGCAGCACCCGACGCCAGGCTGCCGTTCAAAACGGCGTTGAGAGCATCGCTGACAGTGCTGCTAGCAGCGCCGCTAAGAGTCGCGTTAAGAGCGCCGTTGATCACGCTGTAGAGAGCGCGTGTGACGGCCGACACGTTCGAGTTGATCCCCGCGATCCGCTGCGTCACTGCGCCCATTCTCCTCGACAGCCGCTGCCTCACCAGCGCGCGGATCGCTGCAGCAGAGGAGACGCTGGCGGAAATAACCCCAGAAGGCCTGGCAGCAACCCCAGCGCCGACTATGCCCGCCAGGTCCTTGTTGAGCGCGTCGACGCTCGCCCTGACGGCGGAAATGTTGGATTTGATCGCCGCGATCTGAGCGTTGAGGTGAGCGTTCAGGGCAGAAGTGATGTTTGCAGCTGAGATATTCGCTGCTGAGAGGAGATTTGACTTCAGTGTGGCGTTGAGATCGGCGAGGGTGCTGTTGAGCGTAGCGAGGTTGGCTTTTAGCGTGGATATCTGCGCCTGGAGGGCGGCATCAGCGGCTGACGCGTTGCCGTTGAGGCTCGCCGCGACCTGCTCGAGGCGCCCCTTGAGAGCCGCGTCGAGGGACGCGACTTGGCCTTGCAACGACGACTCGAGATCCGCGAGGCTGGAGTTTAGGGAAGATGTGAGGTTGGATGTTAGGGCTGCGGCTGCGTTGGATGGCTTGAGGGCAGGACGAACGCCGCTGGGTAGGAACCTTGCCTTGGCTCCTAGTGCGAAAAGTGCTGCAATTTAAGAGGAATTCGGAAAATGGAAATGGGTATCAGGATTTACTAACCGAGGAGTTTCATAAGCAAGAACGCAAGCTGTTCAAGTTGAACAGATTCAAGCATTTGGTGTCCTTGGCACAGGACTCGGACTAAACTACTAGCAAAGGACACCCAAACCGGACAGATTGGCCAAGTGCTCACCTGTGGCGAAGAGTGCGAAGATCGCAAGAGAGGCTGCTGAATTCCGCGCCATTGAGGAACTAGGAGTACGACCAGAGTAAGGAGCCGGAAAGCACCTCTGATATTAGTCGCTGGAATTTCGTACTAAATGGCGAGTAAACCTCGACAGGAGAGCTACTTAGTTGCTGAAATCTTATTTCAGTGTGGAATCGTTCGAAAGACTGCGTGTGGAGGCGCTGAGACTAGTGGCCGAGGAGCTGAATTTGGGAGCTGAAGAGATGTTCGAGGTTGATGGAAGGAGAATTCCCGAGGCTGGATTTATAGCTCCTTCGCATGCTGGGAAAATGTGGCACGGGCCGCGGATTTCCATCGCGTGACTGGCTGCTACGCTTCGTCCGAGTCGCACGCGGAGACAGGCAGTGAAGGAAGGTGATGGACATATGTTGACAAGGCGTTACGCCGAGGCGCAAACGGCGTCAAGCGGAGAACGTGGTGTTGGAAAAAGACAGAACAGAAGCTATAGGTGACTCGACTGAAGCTTTCTCGTTTTCGTCAGGAAACAAGCCAACCCCTTCCATTATGCACTCAGCTGCTGCCAGCAAAGAAGCCGATTTTCAATATGAAATAGTGATAACGTCAAGCGTCTTTAGTAATTCATATCGAAAGCACCCCCAGGTTCCTTGGCTTGCCAAAGAATCACATCTAAACCAAGTACCACTCCTAACCCAAGCATGACTCACAGCCCAAGCATCACTCTATGCCTAAGCATTACTCTGTAGCCCATGCTTCACCCTCATCCTACCTCTAGTGGCGCTCCAAACTGCGTCTCTTCCATAAGGCTCTTCCTGAAAACCCTCGCGCTGTTCTCTCATTACTGCAGAGCAGACTCGACACACAACTGTCGCAACTCGACTTTAGAGCCAACTCAAAGGACCATACGCTTGTATTGTGAATGTAGCATCGCCCTTCCCTGTCGTGGTTAGCTCACCTCCGGCGGCGCTCCAAAGAGTACGCGATGCGCCCCACCATGAGCCACGGGTCCCATATCATGGCTCTGTGAAACTTGGGGACGACGCGGTGAACGAGCTGGAGCGGGCGAAATCTGCTCCGCTTCGCCTTGCTGTCCGCGGTGACTGTGTTGCGATGCCTAAAAAACTGAGGCTGCTACTGTTTTGAGACGTTAGAAACCTTCTACTTGCTGTCCCTGGTGGATGCGGTGGTAACTGTCAACAAGTGTACGTATATAGATTAGCTAGGTCATATTTGTTTATAGCATAGTGTTATGAATTATAACTCAGAGTATTGCGCATAATACTATGGGGGAAAGTTATTACAGAATTGTATAGAATGTTCATAGAAATGAGGCCTAGGCAATATATAGGTGTGTTGACCAGGTTGAATGTCGAGGGTTGGACCAGTCCAGGGCTCGATAGTCCCGAGGGTGACAGGGTTAAAATGGGTTCGTGGCGACTCGGGATCAGGTTGGGGTCGAAAAGGTCGACGGGGGCTGGTTTGGCACGTGATTTGAGGGCCGAGCCTGCGGACGCGAACTGTTCGCGTGTACTCGCTGTGGCAAGCCCCAGTGAGGAATCGTAATTTTTTACACTCTCCTACCTTCTAAAGGAAGGCACTCCCTGTATCGAGACCGAACCTTTTAACTAAGTTAATCCCCGATATGACTGTAAGTCTTCAGCCCTGTGACGAGCGTAATGATTACGTTGGTATGACGAGATCTTGCGGTCGATGTGCGATCGATGGTCAGAAAGTGTCGAAACGATCGCTTTAATTTCAGCTGTCGAAGATGGTCGAATTCTTCTACTTACCAAACGGGCAAGGGCAAATACTCTAGCGGAAGACAATGAACAGTGAAACTGTCGAGTGGTCGATTGATGATGGCGCGTGGCAGATGAATATCTTGAAATGATAACTAGCGAATAACCAGCGTGTACATCTCCCAAACTGCTTCAGAGTGGAAAACTACTCTAGGGAAAACCGTTACAAGGGTCTTGAAACTCATGAGTAACTGCTCCGGAAGACTCCCAGACAAACTTAACATTCTGCATGAGTAGGAGCACTGCTTGCGAGCTGGTCCCAACACAGCTCCAACAGTACTGCTGTAAAATCTTTTCGTCTCGATACTTCTGCTGTCGATTCAGATTGTGAGGCAAGGTCTTGTTTACACAATCAGGCGAATTGAGAATGAAGGTGGTAGCGGGTAGTGGCGAGAGGAAGGCGACGTTGGCGATGGCCTGTAACCTGTACTGAACCACTCCAATGAATATCCTCGAAATGAACCAGGGGTCAAATGACGCCAGCTGCATCAACTTCTTTGTCCGTACATGTCGAAAATTTCGGGACGAGCCGAAACTGCTGCTGCGCTTCTCCTCCTCCATGCACCCAAAATATTCTGAGAATATCGGTCGATGTCGCGCGTACTCTTGAAGATATCGGGCATAACTCCTGCTGTAAACTCTAGAACTGCTCGTCAAACCCACCGAAAATGTCATAACCACTCGGTACTTAGCAAATACCATAACTCCGCTTGACAGCTTCCCGTAAAAATGCCCAGGCGTCACGGCGTCCTTTAGCAGCACCCCAACGGTTTCTCCACCAGCTGTACGCATAAACTGAACCCTTTATATTACGGTTTACTAGAGTCCACCGCCTCGGCATGATGTTTTGGCCGTCGATCAGGGTCAATGCGCATCCTACGCCGTCGATCTTCTCCTAGCTGTTACCCAACTTTAAAATACTCTGGTACCCCTGCCAGCCAGCCGTGGAGTCGTTGACCCATCTCGTGGCTGCTGCATGTTACCCAAGACCGCTTTGCTGCTGCTTAACTAACTATGAGAATCCGCAGAGATAGGAGTGCGCACGCTTCTAGTCAGAGGAGCTTTAACGAGCTCGCCTACTGACCGCTGGACAGCTCCCTCCTCCGTCTGAAACTCGTCAAACTACACTCGCAAAAGTCGGAACCTCCTTCTGCTGCACCAGGTGAAACCTTCAGCGGCAACAGTAACTCCTAAAATTTTGGGGACACTCCATCAGCATAGTGTACTTCGCAGGTTCACCCCCCTTATTCACCCAGAAGCCGTCGATTAATAAGTCAACACTGCTACTTGGTGGGAATGGTGATTTTCGGGCGACGTAGCTGAGGGATTTGCAGCCCGTATGCCGCTAACCCATCTGCTCCAGTACTCTCGTCGTTCTTCTCCCACTGCTCCAACTCCTGGCAGTTAACGCTTTCAGCGACCGGTGGAAAAACACTTAATACACTCCCAGGGGTGATGGCCGCCTTTTTCGTTGATCGTGGGGGTATGAAGCGCTAGTCCACGAAAAACGCCTCCCCACGCGGGAAGTCGCCCTCGCTGAGTACACTCACTCCAGCACAGCGTCATCACCTCCAGATGGCCGTCGTGGTGAATAGCGCCGAGGTCGTTAATCCCAGCTACTCCCACACAGCTGCACACTCGCACGTTTCTCGTGTGATTGTGTCGTTCCGAAATGTCGGATCCGCCCATTGCCAAAATAGTGTTGAAGTCCCGTCCATCGCCTGCAACTAGCCTGCCGGAAAACGCCGGGACCCGCGACACAGCTACAGTTCACCCTGCAGCTTCATTGCGCACCAGACATACATCGCCGTACATCCCGCCATTTTCGCCACCCCGCGCGCTCCTGACGACCTACTCCCGGCCGCCTGAGGACTCCCGTGCACTTGTCTTCTCCTGACGAAGCCTTCGCTTTTTTTCGGAAGCCAATCCGAAGACTCCATCCGAACACCCGAAATTACGAAAGCTCTAACGAACATACCCGAGAAACACAGAAAAAACGTCGCCCACTCTTCGACAAGAAATAATTCTGTATACGCCCAGGGAAGGGGAGGACCGGCCAATCCCAGCTGTCCAGTGGACAGGATCTGACGGCATCGGCAACGCCCGCGCAATTAATCTCCGCGATGTCTGCTCGCCATCAGCATCCTTCCGCCCCCTTCCCCGATAGGGTCTGCTTCCCTATGGGAAGCATAATGTGCAGGAAAGTAGCTCTGATATCAGCTGATATGAATTATAACTCAGAGTAAAGCGCAGAATTCTATAGGGGAAAGTGATTACAGAATTGTACAAAATGTTGATAGAAATGAGGCCTAGGCAATATATAGGTGTGTTGACCAGGTTGAATGTCGAGGGTTGGACCAGTCAAGGGCTTGATAGTCCCGAGGGTGACGGGGTCAAAATGGGTTCGGAGCGACTCGATATCAGGTTGGGGCCAAAAAGGTTGACGGGGGCTGGTTTGGCACGTGACTTGAGGGCCGAGCCTGCGGACGCGAACTATTCGCGTGTACTCGCTATGGCGAGCCCCAGTCAGGAATCGTAATTCCTTACATCTAGCTAGTTTAGTTCTTAGTGAGTACAGCCCTCAGGTGTCGATGGTTAGTTTTTTTCCGCCGTTCCTCTCGCTTCCGCCGTTACGCACGTTCTTCTTCTTCTTCTTCTTTTCTTCTTCTTCTTCTTCTTCTTCTTCTTCTTCTTCTTCTTCTTCTTCTTCTTCTTCTTCTTCTTCTTCTTCTTCTTCTTCTTCTTCTTCTTCTTCTTCTTCTTCTTCTTCTTCTTCTTTCTTCTTCTTCTTCTTCTTCTTCTCTTCTTCTTCTTCTTCTTCTTCTTCTTCTTCTTCTTCTTTCTTCTTCTTCTTCTTCTTCTTCTTTTCTTCTTTCTTCTTCTTCTTCTTCTTCTTCTTCTTCTTCTTCTTCTTCTTCTTCTTCTTCTTCTTCTTCTTCTTCTTTCTTCTTCTTCTTCTTCTTCTTCTTCTTCTTCTTCTTTTTTTTTCGCGCAAGTGACACTCTTTCCATTTCGCGCACCTCCCTTGCCCTCCAATTTCGCGCTTCATATCCTCGAGCACCTCTCTCTCCCCCCCCCTTCTGTAGTGTTTGATTTGTTCGTGCGATAGTCAGCAGGCCAGCACGCCAGCCTACATGCTATCGAGCTCGCCAGCCAACGCTCCAGCTAGCTAGCCAACCCGTAAGCCAGCACGCTAGCCAGCTCGTTAGCAAGCTCACTAGCCAGCCCGCGCCTGCCAACGCCTTAGTTCGTAGCCATCCCACCTTGCGTCAGCCCGCCTACTTGCCTGCTCGCCAGCCCGCTAGCCTGCACGCTAGCCTGCTTGCCGGCTCGCCCGCCCGCCGACTCGCTTGCTCGCCTGCCCACCAGCCCGCCTGATCTCTAGCCCGCCTTCTCGCCTACTCGCCAACCCGCCAACTCGGCTGCTCGCTAGCTCGCACGCTCGCCAACCCACCTGCTCGCCAGCCCGCAAGCCCACCTGCTCGACAGCTCGCACCCTCGCCTCCTCGCCAGCCCGTCAGCCCACCTTCTCGCCAACCCACCTGCGCGCCTGCTCGCTAGCTCACCTGCCGGCCTGCTTGCCCCCTCGACTGCTCACCAGCCCGCCTGCTTGCCTACATGCCAGCAGTGCCAGCAGCCAGCGCTAGTAGCCAGCAGCCAGCGCCAGTTTCGCGAGTGCCAGCAGCCAGCACCAGCTAGCTCGCTAGCGCCAGCCAGCGCCAGCAGCCAGCGGCTAGCAGCCAGTGCTAGCAGCCAGCACCAGCAGCCAGCAGCCAGCAGCACCAGCAGCCAGCAGTGCTAGCAGCCAGCGCTAGCAGCCAGCAGCGCCAGCAGCCAGCGCCAGCATCCAGGCAGCCATCTTGCTGACTCACCAGCGCCACCAGCGCCAGCAACCAGCAACCAGCGCCAGCCGCTAGTCGCCAACAGCACACTGGCCAGCAGCGAGCAGCCAGCGCCGGCTGATGCCGCCCACTGCCACTACCGCAGCTAATACTGCCCGCTGCCGCCCCGTTGCTGCCAACTGCCACCCACTGTCGTTGCAGCCGCCACTACCGCGGCCACTGCTGCGCCACTGCAGCCGCTACCGCTGCGCTACAGCCGCCTCTGCCTCTGCAGGCCACCACTGCTACTCCTGTCGCCACTGCTGTTGCCCACCTTCAGCTTTGGCCTCCAGCAGCCGGCCACCTGCCACCAGCACCAGTCACCAGCCACCAGCAGCAGGCCGCTGACCCTCAGCCGTCAGCCGCAGCCGCCACCACTCGCAAGCCGGCCACTGACCACCAGCCGCCTGCCGCCAGTCGCCAGTCGGCTATCTGCCACGTGAGTCCCCCGTGCCCTATGGACTGTCCTTCATCGTGTGCCGCCATTCCTAGTGCCTCCTAGCTAGCTCCTTGGCGTACTGCTCCTAGTAGATCCTCTCGCACGTACTTCCTCCTCGTTTGCTCCCCACTCCTCCTAGCACTCCTAGCCTACCGCTAGCCGCCAGCTAGCCGCTACTGCCGTCTTACTCTGACTAGCCGCTGCTGCTACTAGCCTCGTGCTCGCTGCCACTGCTCCAGCCACAGTCGCCTTTGCTACTACCTCTGATTGTACTCTCTAGCACCTATACCTCCCACTACTCTTCTCCTCGTTTCTAGAGTTCCTCGTCGCCTCTCCTCTCGGCATGATGGCTTCGTTCGGGTCAGTCTCTCAGCCAGACCGCTGGGTACTTCCCTCCGCTCTCCGATTTCTTGCCCACCGTCTACAGCTGGTGAGCCCGCACCTAGACTACATGCTCCTAGAGGATCACATTAGTTACCTCCTAGGCTTCTGTCTCCATAACCTCGACATGGGCCGATCGACCGAACCCATCCGGATCCAGCCGTATCTGGACTCGGGTCGATCGATCGGACCCATCCGGACCCGGGCCGATCGATCGACCAAACACATCCGGATCCATCGACCGGACCCATCCGGATCCATCGATCGAACCCATCGGATCCAAATCGATCCGCCGGACCATCTGGACCCGAATCGATCGACCGGACCCATCCGGATCCAAATCTATCGACCGGACCCATTCGGACCTGGGTCGGTCGACCAAACCCATCCTAATCCAGCCCCATCCGGATCCGAATCGATCGACCGGGCCCCATCCGGACCCAAATCGATCGACCGGACCCATCCGAATCCAGCCCCATTCGGATCCGAATCGATGGACCGGGCCCCATCCGTGACCCCAATTGATCGACCGGACCCATCCGGATTGATCGATCGAACCCATCCGAATCCGACCCCATCCAGATCCAAGTCGATCGACCGGACCCATCCGAATCCAGCCCCATCCGGATCCAGATGGATCGACCGGGCCCCATTCGGACCCGAATCGATCGCGCGGACCCATCCGAATCCAGCCCCATCCGGATCCGAATCGATCGACCGGGCCCCATCCGGACACCAATCGATCAACCGGACCCATCCGGATCGATCGATCGAACCATCCGAATCCGACCCCATCCGGATCTGAATCGGACCCCATCCGGATCTGAATCGATCGATCGACCCCATCAGGACCCGGGCCGATCGTCCGGACCCATCCGAATCCAGCCCCATCCGGATCCAGATGGATCGACCGGGCCCCATTCGGACCCGAATCGATCGACCGGACCCATCCGAATCCAGCCCCATCCGGATCCGAATCGATGGACCGGGCCCCATCCGGACCCCAATCGATCGACCGGACCAATCCGGATCGGATCGATCGAACCCATCCGAATCCAGCCCCATCCGGATCCGAATCGATCGACCGGACCCCATCCGGACCCGGGTCGATCGACCGGACCCATCCGGATTGATGGATGGAGCCCATCCGAATCGGACCCCATCCGGATCCGAATCGATCGACCGGACCCCATCCGGACCCGGGCCGATCGTCCCAGACCCATCCAGATCCAGCCCCATCCGGACCCGATTCGATAAACCGGGCCCCATCCGGACCCCAATCGATCGACCGGGCCCATCCGGATCGATCGATGGAGCCCATCCGAATCCGACCCCATCCGGATCCGAATCGATCAAGCGGACCCCATCCGGACCCGGGCCGATCGTCCCGGACCCATACAAATCCAGCCCCATCCGGATCTGATTCAATCGACCGGGCCCCATCCGGATCCGATTCAATCGACCGGGCCCCATCCGGACCCCAATTGATCGACCGGACCCATCCGGATCGATCGATCGAGCCCATCCAAATCCGACCCCATCCGGATCCGAATCGATCGACCGGACCCCATCTGGACCCGGGCCGATCGTCCGGGCCCATCCAAATCCAGCCCCATCCGGATCCGGATCGATCGATCGGGCCCCATTCGGACCCAAATCGACCGACCGGACCCATCCGAATCCAGCCATGTCCGCATCCGATTCGATCGACCGGGCCCCATCCGGACCCCCATCGATCGACCGGACCCATTTGGCCCCGCGTCGATTGACCAGACCCATCCGGATCAATCGATCGAACCCATCCGAATCCGACCGCATCCGGACCCGAATCGATCGAGCAGACCCATCCGGACCCGGGCCGATCGTCCGGACCCATCCGAATGCAGCCCCATCCGGATCCGGATCGATCGATCGGGCCCCATTCGGACCCAAATCGATCGACCGGACCCGTCCGAATCCAGCCCCATCCAGATCCGATTTCGATCGACCGAGCCCCATCCGGACCCCCATCGATCGACCGGACCCCATCCGGACCCCAATCGATCGACTGGACTCATCCGGCACCTAGTCGATCGACCGGACCCATCCGGATCGATCGATTGAACCCATCCGAATCCGACCCCATCCGGATCCGACTCGATCAACCGGACCCATCCGGACCCGGGAGACCCTCTAACTCCCAACCCTAGAAGCCCAAACCCCCCAACTCGATTGGGGGTGGACGCAACGTTTGCATCTCGCCTTCTTGCCTCGATTTTTTAATAATTCTCCCCCCTTTTATCCTTGATTCCTTAATTCTTTATTCTGTCAGTCATCATCCGTTTGCACGATCGGGGGTCGCAAAAAAAAAAACGACCCTTCTATATCGATCCTATCCTCGCGGGCGGCCAAGCAAGGGGGGTGGAATGGAAAGACCCTGCCCTTCTAATACGGCAGCTTGTCCCATCGGAGGGAGGGGTCCGGGGATCCAACCCTCCTGATGGGCCAACCGACCAACCCAACCAGCCGGCACCCTCGCCCTCGGTTGCCCTTGCCCTTCTCGACGTCTTCTCGCACTTCACCACAGGGTTCTTGTTGGACCGGAAGGACAATGTGCCTACCGTTCTCCTCCCGTGGCTTCTCACTATTTGCACCCACCACCGCCCTCCTGTAGGTCGCTTACACTCTGACCGAGGTGACCGTAAAGCAAGGGGAAATAAGGCATGTCGGAAACTAGCGAGTTAGGAAGCTAAAAGCGACTATGTTGGCTGAAAGGCTATGAGATTAGACAAATCTGTCCGTGGAATGCCGATTTCCCGTGGGAAGGCCCCAAAATCAGACCGAAACAAGGTTGCAATCGATTTGTTATGGTAACAGTATGGTTTACTCTGGTATGTATCAGATGGGGTTCACGCTGATGACCTTCCGATATTGTTTCTATGAGAATGGCGGCTGACGCGTTGCCGTTGAGGCTCGCCACGACATGCTCGAGGCACCCCTTGAGAGCCGCGTCGAGGGACGCAACTTGGTTGCGCATCGACGACTCGAGATCCGCGAGGCTGGAATTTAGGGACGATGTGAAGTTGGATGTTAGGGCTGCGGCTGCGTTGGACGGCTTGAGAGCGGCTGGAAGGCGAATAGTGGGATGAACGCCGCTGGGTAGTAGGTGATAAGATTCGAGATAAAGACAAAAGAGTATGATTGTATGGTTGAATAGGACAAGAGTGCAACAGTAGAACAGTAACACATATATATGGGATTTTAATGTGCTTGTAAATAATTGGAAGAAGGGTACTCAAGTGAGTACAAGGGGACTTGTGGAGAGAGAGATGCTTGTAAAGAAGAGTGAGAGACTTACTTATGTGTGTCTTACAAGGTAGAGAAGCTGTAGAATCTTGGGAGCGGTTCTTGATAGAGGAAGACTTGCACTTGGGAAAAGGGTCTTGAGCTTGGAAGAAGACCACAAGCTTGAGAGGGGACCACAATCTTGGATGTGGTTGAAGGAGAGGGTCTTGTGCTTGAAGAAGGGGTCTTCCTACAAGCTTGTGGCTTGGTAATGCACCTTATACTCAAGTTGGGTATAAGGTGGTCTAGTGCTTGAATACTTCTCTAATCTAGGAACTTTGTAAGAGTACTCTGAGAGCATAAACTTATATGAAAGAGGATAATATAGTACAGGCCTTATAATACATGGTGGATACAAGGACATGCATGAGAGAGAGACCACTCATAGTAGTCTAGGAAGAAGAGTAGCATGGTAATACCATCTCTAGAGACATAGAACATGAATGCTAACAAGGAGCCTTTGTAGTGGTGTGAACTTGAGGAGCTTGAAGTAGGCTTGAAGGGGAGCTTGAAGGAGAGGAGCTTGGAGGTGCCTTGGTGTACTTTGAGAAACTTCTTGAGATATTGGAGAGGATTCTTGGTGAAGATGAATAGTAGCAGAGCATGTGATGGTTGTTGAGGCTTTGGTGACCAGGAGTTGTAAACCATGTGGTGTTGGAGAGAAACTTGGATGAATTGGAAAGGAAGGAAAGGAGGAGGAATGAAAGCTTTGTTGAGTTGGAAGGTGAGGAATGTAAGGAATCATGAGAGTCTTGTGTGATGATATGGCAACTTAGATGACTTGGGATAGGAAGGAAGGAAGGAATAAATAAGGGGCATGTGGAGGTTGATGACAAGGAAGGGAGGAATGTGCTTGAGGCACATGTGAGGAGGATTATTGGTTGGAGTGATGACTTGGAGCAGTTCTTCGTCCAGTAGAAAGAGAGAGCACATGGAAAATGATGAAGAGTCATGTGCCTTGAGGAAGGAGTTGGAGATGAATAGGAGGATTTGTTGGAAGCTTGGTTGAGGTGGACTAGGAATGATTATGAGAGTTGGGGAAAATTAAGGAGTAGTTGGGAGGCCTTAGGTTGGAAGAGATGAGCTGGAAACTTGGGTTGGAAATTTGGTAGGTAGAGTAGGTTGGTTTGGTGGGAAATGGGTTGGGGTAGGTGAAGAATTGTAATGAGCGGTTTTGGAGGAGGAGGGGTTGGAGTGGAGAGAGAAAAGTGGCTCGCGCATCACGTGCCACTCACAATAGTAGGAACCTCGCCTCCGTTTGTAGTGCGAAAAGTGCTGCAATCCGAACAGAAAATGACGAGTGAGATTGGATACCGGTATTCGGCGAAGGGTTTTTTTATGGAATTTCATACAGCTTCGAAGACAACTCTTGTAAGGATGCTCACCTGTGGCGAATAGTGCGAAGATGGCGAAATTGGCAGATGTATTCCGTGCCATTGTGAGACTAATGGAAAGTCGAGAGTGTTGGATAAGACGAACACGTATCGCTACTAGTTATAGAATGTTGTAATTTTGCAGGTGAGCTGTTATGAATTAGGGATTGTAATTATGAATTATGAGTAATAACAGGTAGTGTAATAAAGGATTCGTGATTCAAGAGTGTCGATACAAATGAGGGTCGAGGCATTTTTAGGCACAAACAGAGCTAGCCGAGAACCACGCGAAGAGGTTGGGGCGGCTCGGTTGGCGAAAGCCACGGAAGCGGTGCGCGTCGAGGTTTGGGTTCGTGAAATGGTTCTGGGCCGAAGAAGTTGGCCGAGCCTGGACTTCCGAGAGTCAAGGGCATACGCGTTGTAGTCAAGCCCAGTAAGGAAAAGGGAATTACCTTACACCACCCCCTCTTCCGGGATGAGACTACCCACATCCGGAACACGTCGTCGATGTAAATAGTCCCCGACGGCTTTGTGTTCGCCGAGCATAGCTGCAGGGACCCAAAGATCGTCGCCAGTCGTGCGATCGACCCATCGTACAAGGAAATCAACGGCCGTTGTATCTCGATGGCCTCATATGCAATGAGCGAGAATCTTGGATGGCTCGATCATTGGCTCGGGTACTGGGTTGACCGTAGGATTAATGTGCTGACGGTCGAGATTAGTCGTACTCGGGACGAACGTGTTAACTTATATCTTTGACATGTAATTGGTAGGCTTGATAGGTGGTACTGAAACCTACTGTAGAGGGTACAACCCCCCTCTTTGTATCCCTCAGTCTTCTATTCTCGATCTCTTTTCTCTCGTCAACTTACTCTCCTAGCTAAAACCTCTCGCCTACTTTCATGGCCACCTAGCGTATTTAGTTCAACATGGTAACACAGCAGGTTGCCCTTCCCCGGCCTGCTCCCCACGCTTCCGCCGCGTACTCGTACTTCAGTCGTCATTTCCGCTACTTTCATGCCGCCGTCGCGGCCACGCCGCGCTGCAGTGATGGCGTCATGGTGCTGTCGTTGCAGCCCCGACGCGTGACGTCTTAGGCGCCACTGGTCCTGACGCCCGCACGCCAGCCACGGTCGTGTTGCAGAAGCCACGCCCCCCTTCCATGCATCCCCTCTTCCTCGCCGCAGCCGATGGCTGACTCCCGCTGGCCGTCCCACCGTCGCGGAGCCTGGCCATGCCGCCGAGTGTTGCGAGCCCCGCCGCCGCCGCCGCCGGTGTTGTCGAAGCCGACGCCGCCGCCACTGTCGCCGCTTGCGTTGGGGCCATGCCGCCATACGCCGCCGCCGCCGCCACTGTCGACGCTGCCACCACTGCCGACGCCGCCGCCGCAGCCCTTGCGGTCGACGTCGCCGCCTCATGCGCCGAGGGGTTGATAAGGCTGGTGTAGCCGTCGCTGCTACTGAGTATGGGGGTGCTAGATTTAGGCGGTGTGTGTGGTGTGCTTTCGGCTACCAAGCCTAGGGGGTGTGTTAAATTATATCTTTGATATATAATTCGTAGGCTTGGTAGGTGTTACTGAAACCTACTGTAAAGGGTACAACCCCCCTCCTTGTATCCCTCTCTATTCTATTCTCGACCTCTTTTCTCTCGTCAACTTACTCTCCTAGCTACAGTAAAACCTCTTGCCTGCTTTCATGGCCGCCTAGCGTATTTAGTTCAACAGAACGGTCGCAGGAGACTAACGTGGAACGAGTCACGAATTGGCCAGTCGACCGGCAGTTGCAGCTGGGCGGTGTCTGGTGTCACCATGCAGGTGATGCGGAATGGGCCGCAAAATCTTGGTCGTAATATATTTGGGAGGGGAATTCCCAAATTTCTGGTGTCGAGCAGGTCCAATTGCCCAGGGACAAGTGTAAAGTCTCGGCGTCGTCGGTCAGCTTGCTGCTTAGCCCTCTGGTTGGCTTTGAGGATGGCATCGGCGGCTTTTTGCTGAGACTGTCGGAGATTCTCGATGAACTACTGAGACCTTGGTGCCGGATTTTCTATTGGTGGGGATAGAAGGGCTGTCGTATCGATCCCGTGATCAAGGAAGAACAGAGACTGAGTAGTCGTGGCCGATGGGGCGTGTTGTGCGCAAACTCGATCAAGGGAAGGGAGTTTTCCCATAGGGTCGGGTCTGTGCACGTCGTGCGAATCAGCTGCTCCATCGTCTGATTGGTGCGCTCAGTCTGGCTGTCCGATTGCGGGTGATACGCCGTGGACAGATGCAGACGTGAGCCATATTGCTGCCAGGTTTTTGTCTAGAAGTTGGACGTGAACCGTGGGTCATGATCGCTGATGATTGCCGAAGGGATGTTGTGTAGCCGCACAATGTTAATAAGGAAGAGCTTCGCTGTCTGTTTGGCAATAATCGTCGTCTTGCAGGCGGCGAAATGGGCCATCTTGGTCAACCGGTCCACGGCGACGAGAATCGCATCATTACCGCTTGAACCAGCTGGCAGGCTAGTGACGAAATCCATCGTCACTTGTTGCCAGGGTCAGCTGGGTGGCTCGAGTGGCTGCAGCAATCCAACAGGTCAAAGCTGAGAAGACTTCATGCGTTGACACGTGGCGCAGGAGGTGACGTACAGTTGCACTTCTGTCGGCAAATCGGGCCATTAATGATTACGGCTCAGTAATTTGGTGGTTTTGTCGATGCCGTAGTGACCCGAGAAACGCGAGTCATGTGCCTCCTGGATCAATAATTCCCGTAGGGTACGGTAGGCGGGAACCCAAATTCGATTAGTACCGGATTTTATGTAATAGGCCCCTTGCTTGTCCGTCAGTTGGGGATGACTGTTAGTGGTGAAGAATGGGTTAGTACCGTATCCGTTGGTAAATAGGCCAGTTAGCAACAGGCTAGCTTGGGTAATTAGGCCAGCGGCGGTGTGGACTAAAGGGCGGGTGAGTGCGTCGACAATGTTGCTAACCCCCTGCTTGTAGGTGACTTTGTAGTGGAAGTTGGACTCGAGGTAGTCGAGCCAGCGAATCTGTCGGGGATTCAGTGTCAGTTGGGCACGGATGAACTATAGCGACTTGTGGTCTGTTTGGACTGTCACGTCAGTGCCCGTCAGGTAGTAGCGCCAGACTTTGACAGTGTGAACGATGGCGAGTAACACCTTGTTGTGGAAAGGATAATTTCGCTCGGCCGGGTTCAGCTTTCGTGACTCGTAGGCGATGGGTTGAAAGATGTCGCCAAAGTCTTATAACAGTACTGCGCCAACAGCCAGATCGCTAGAGTTGGTGATGAGCTCGAACGGACGGTGAGGATCTGCAATCCAAAGAACCGGAGGTGTCGTCAGGAAAAGTTTGAGCTTTTCGAACGCAGCCTTCTACTCTCCCCACCACTCAAAAAATGTGCCCTTCTTCAGGAGATCCATGAGAGGGGAAGTCACCCCCGCCATGTTCAGAATGAAATGGCAGACGTGCTGTAATTTACAATCCCCAGGAAACTTTGAAGTTCGCGGAGATTAGCTTGCGGCTTCCAATCTTGGATGGTCGCAATCTTCTTTGGGTCGATTTTATCACCGTCGATGGAAATGACGTGGCCCAAATACTCCAGTTTGTGCTTTAGAAACTCGCACTTAGAGCCCTTAGTGATGAGTCGGTGCTGCTGCAAGAGAGAGGAAACTGCTTCCAAATATTTCAAATACTGCTCCCGGGTAGTGCCGTAGATTAGAATGTTGTCGAGGTACACGATGACGCATTTATCCAGCAATGGCAAAAAAACCTCGTTCATTGTTAACCGGAACGTCGAAGGCGTGTTTGTTAAGCCAAAAGGCATAACCGTGTACCCGTAACTCCCGTACCGGGTCCGAAACGCCGACTTGTAGCAGTCAGGTTCATTTACGCGGATTTGGTGGTAACCGCCTCGCAGGTCAATTTTCGAAAAGAACTTGGCTCCGCAAAGTTGGTCGATGAGTTCGTCGGCACGCGGGATAGGATAGCGGGACTTGATGGTAACCCGGTTCAAGGCGCGGTAGTCAATACACATTCGTAGGCCGCCATCTTTCTCAGGGGTGAACAGTATCAGATCCGCGAACGGTGAAGTGCTGGGGCGAACGAAACCTTTCTCGAGCAGGTAGTCCAGCTGGCGTCGAAGTTCATCCAGCTCGGTCTGCGTCAGCCGCCATTGAGTCCGAACTGTAGGTTGCGCGCCGAGCTCCAGCTCGATTTTGTGGTCATGGTCGCACTCAGGTGGCAAACCCGGCAGAAGGTCGTGTGGAAAAATGTCGGCGTGTTTCCGAATCACCATCGCCAAATCATCCGGGACAGCTGCGCAGAGCTGTCGATGTCAGTCAGAGTGTCGACGGCCGTTGATGCGATCCATCGGACGGTGTCCAGTTGCGCCCCTCGAATCATGACTCGCTTGATCGTCACTGTGCTGACCGTCGATGTGGTCGAATCTTGACAACTCCACTTAGGTAGTCGTCGCCACTCGCCACTCCATTTGATGCGACAATCGCCTGTCCGCCAGTCAATGCTTGGGTTGTATTCGCGCAGCCAATCGTGTCCCAGCAGCATATCGCAGCAATCCAAAGTTGTCGCCAGCACCGTCGTCGTAAAACTGGAATTTTTGTCGCATGTTACTTGCACATGGTGTGCCGTCAACCAGTCGCGCGTCAATTTCGGGCATACGGTGCTCTAGCTGCAATCGCAATTTTTTCGCCTTCGTCACGTCCATCAAACTGTGGCTCGCCCCGCCATCAACGAATATTTTGATGCGGGTGTCGCCAACTCTTCCTTCAACCAGCACAAGCCGATCAACCGGTTCAGCCCCCTTATTCAGCCAGGAATGGTCGATAGCCCAAATCGGCACTATAGCCTGGTGGGGGTGGTGGCGTTTGGGCGACGCAGTCAAGTCAGTAGGTGGCCCATCTGCTATTCATGATCTCCATTTTACGACTGCTTCTTGTCGTTAGCTAAGTTCTTCTTCAGCTGCGGGCAGTCCCTCACCATGTGACCCGGCTGGTTGCAGTGGAAGCAGGTCCCCGAAAATACTCAGGCTGCAAACACGTCCACGCCGTTGATTGATGTGTGTTGGGGCTGGCCTCGAAAGCGATTTCCCTCACGGAAACCCGCTCTCGCGAGTCCACATCGTGCGTCCAGCGTGTCTGCTATGCGAACGATTTTGTTGAAAGTCGCCGAGGCTCGCAGGACGATCTCTTGCTGAATCTCCGGCTTGAGACCACCCACGTAGCGATCGATGCGCTCGTTTTCGCAAGCTCTCCGATTTTATCGCAGATTGCCAAAAACGACGCCGTGTATTCTTGGACAGAGCCCAACTCTCTCCACATCCGAAGCTTTGTGCGAGCATTTTCGCGCATGGATATGTGCTTGAATCTGCCCTTCAAAGCTTCACCCCAAGCTCGTGGCCTCCAAAGATCGGTTCTGCCTGCGTCATTGATGAACTCAGCTCCCCATCTACCGCCCGTTGATTCCTTGCCAGGACTCCTCCCCCGTCTAGATGCATGCGCCACCAGTCGAGTGACGGTCCCACCAGCAGCGACACAGCCAAGTTGACACGTGATGCGTTGTCATTAATACTTGCTGCCGTGAAGAAGATTTCCATGGCGAACAGCCACCCGCTTACTGTAGGTGTCCTGTCGGTCGGGTTGAACGGTGGTGCCATCGGAGGCTTGATTTTAATGGTCGCCCATGGTTTGCTGTGGAATTCTTCAACTGCTTCAGGTGTCGCCGACGCCCTCGCTTCGCTCGCAACATCTTCGTCTCTGGTAACAGGCCGCCCCTGACGCGATTCACCCCGCGTCTGGCGAAGCGACGACTTTTCGTTGCGCAGTGTATGTACTTCACTTCCCAGCGACTTGAACTTATCGGCGAGTTGTTGAAGATAGGCCTGCAGTGTCGTCACTGTAGCCGCCCTGGCTTGCAACTCGTCAAACTTCTCCTGAGTCACGTTCCTAACACTACGACGGGCAGAGGTTTCCGGCGTGATAGACATGCTGGAAATTTTACCTGACAGATTTGAGGGTGCACACACTTTTAGTTGGATGAGCTTTAACGAGCTCACCTACCAACCGCAGGCCAACCCGCTATTCTGTCGGGTCCTCTCCCGATATAAACGGACTACTCTACGAAAGACTAAGCGGGCAGGAATGGGGCTCTGATACCAGCTGTTATGAATTAATCAGAGTAATAACAGGTAGTGTAATAAAGGAGTCGTGATTCAAGAGTGTCGATACAAATGAGGGCCGAGGCATTTATAGGCACGAACAGAGCTAACCGAGAACCACGCGAACATGTTGCGGCGCTTCGGTTGGTGAAAGTCACGGAAGCGCTGCGCGTCGAGGTTTGGGTTCGCGAAATGGTTCGGGGCCGAAGAAGTTGGCCGAGCCTGGACTTCCGAGAGTCGATGGCGTACGCCAGGCCCATAGTTATTAGGATTTTAACGCTGATTTTGCTTTTTTCAAGGTGTTCTCTTGTACCAACCCTGATGAATCAGCTTGAAAACGAAAGAACCAGGGCCAACCAGTAAGAAAACCACTACGGAAAACTGATTTTCAGGGTGTCTTTTGAGATCAACACTGATCAATCAGCATGGCCTAAAACGAATTTGAGGGCCTGGCGTACGCGCTGTAGTCGAGCCCAGTAAGGAAAAGGGAGTTTCCTTACATATTATGGAATTTCAAACAGCTTCAAAGGAGAAGGGGTTTTTTTGCAAGACTGCATATTATGGAATTTCAAACAGCTTCGAAGACAACTCTTGTAAGGATGCTCCCCTATAGCGAAGAGTGCGAAGATGGCAAAATTGGCAGATGTATTACGTGCCATTGTGAGACTAATAGTAAGGCACGATTGTTGGATAAGACGAACACGTATCGCTACTAGTTGTAGATGTTCGAATGTAAGAATAGTTTACTAGTGTGGAAAACCTAGAACATGTACCTGTTGGGGTTGTACTCACTAGAAGCACACACCTAGGCTAGCCTATAACTTCTACATACAGCATATGTATAAGTTGACACACCCCCTAGGCTAGAGAAGGGGTGGTGCTAAGCAAGAAGCACACAGCTCAAGGTGGCACTACTAGTCCAACCACTGAGGCAGGGGTCTGGAGTCCAGTCAGCAAGGCTACAAACAAGACTAAAGCAAACTAGGGCGGCACTACTAGTCCAACCACTAGAGGCAAGGCCTCAAGGCCAGTCAGATAGGTATATGTAGTAGAGAGTACACAATCAAGGTCCTAACAAGTGAGTAGCTATAAGAACAAGACCAAGCTGTACACAGTGCCACTGATCATCTTTAGGTGCAAGCGCCTTCGTAAAGATATAAGTTGTGTTGGCACCAGAGGCCAAGTGAACTACGCAGGCATGGCGACGCTGCTGTAGCTCGCGCAGGAGGAAGTACCGCAGCTGGATATGCTTCGCTCTGCCTTCAAGTCGAGGCTCCTGGCACAGGAGAATCATGGCCCTGTTCTCAGCGTACAGGACCAGGGCAGAGCTAGGCCGCTCACCTAAGTCTGTCAGCAAGAAGGTAAGCCAGCGAAGCTCCTGTGCCACCATGGCACCGTCGTAGATCTCAGCCTCACAGCTGGACTAAGCAACAGACGATGAGCGAGTGGATCTCCAAAAGATAGCACCCAAACCAAGGCTAAAATAGTAGCTGTGAGATGACCTGAGAGTCTCAGAGTGGTCTCCCCAAAGAGCGTCCGTGTGCCCAGTGAGAACCACTGGCCTGCGTCCTCCAAGCACTAACCCCATGCCCGATGTACTTGCTAGATATCGCAAAACCCTCTTAGCGGTCGACATGTGCTGTGATCGGTGTCTGCCAGTGGCCACAAAGCGAGCTTGGATGCTGAGAGGGTATGCGAGATCTGGGCGAGTGCAAGTCATCAGGTACATGAGGCAACCCACCAGCTCTGCGTAGGGGCCGCTAGGCTCTACTGGCTCCTCAGGAACGGGAGCGGAGAGCCCATGGTCTACAGGTAGAGGTGTGGGCTGTGCGGAGGAGAACTGAAGACCGAACCTCTGAAGGACTGGACGCACCAAGTGTGACTATGTCAGAGTGATGGTGCGTGCTGCTCTGTCCCTGGAGATCTGCAGGCCAAGATAGCGACGCAGCTCTCCAAGGTCAGTGCAGGTGTGTCTCTTCAGCAGCTCGGCCTTCACGGAGGCCAATGCGTCCCTGTCAGCAGTAGCGAAGACCAGGTCGTCTACGTAGACAAGGATGTAGAACGGAGTCTGGCCAGAACGCACAAAAAGTGAGGGGTCAGCAGAGGACGGAAAGAACTGCAGGTCTGCTAGCATGGCACGCAGCATGTCGTGCCACTCGCGGGGAGCCTGGCGCAGGCCGTAGACCGGGCGACTGAGAAGCCACTGGGTCCCAGGAGGGAAGGTACCAGTGAAGCCCTATGGTCGATGCAGGTAGACCTGCTCGTGTAGGCTACCCTCAAGAAAGGCAGTAGAGAAGTCGAGGGAGTGAAGCTCGTAGTCGAGCTGTGCTGCTATGTGTAGCAGTGCACGAAGAGTAGTCATCTTCGGGGTCGAGGCGAAGGTCTGGAAGCAGTCCACCCCCTCGCGCTCGCTGAAGCCTCTAGCCACGTAGCGCGCCTTGAAAACAGGCGGCTCTCCAGGGGGGCGCTTCACCTTGAAGAGCCACCGACCATCGACTACGTTCACCCCAGGAGGGGGAACTGCGTCGACGTAGGTGCCGGTGGACCTCCAAGATGTCATCTCCTGCTCCATGGTAGCTATCCACTGAGAGGCTCAGGGTCCCGAGGTGGCCTCAGCGTAGGTGCGAGGGGTCAAGATGTCGAAGGCGTCTGGGTCACCCTCTGGGACTAGGAGCATGGAGCCGAGATGGGGAGCGGCCTCAGAAAGGAAAGCAAGCTCGTACTGCCTGTCCTCTAGAACGTCACTGCCAACGGCAGGCACACCCCCGACAGACCGAGGACGGGCAGGGTCAGAGACAAGAGTGGTAGCGTAGTCAAGACGGCGGGTAGAGGCGAAGTCAGCGACAGCAGCGACAGGCGCGTCAAGGCGCGAGACTGGAACAGACGGGTCGGTAACTAGAGAGGCAAGGACTCGAGGGACAAGGGGACGACCGGCACGGAGGTAGTCAGACAGCGGGGGAGGTGCAACAACAAGCGACGAGGGAGGAGGCGAGGGGAGGAGGGGAGGACGAGACGAGTGGGAACGGAGCAACATAGGGTGGGAGCGCAGGACAAGAGAGATGGGACAAGCACGTGAGGGACGGGGAGACCAAACGTGGGACGGAGGTGTAGGGTCAGGAGACAGCGGAGGGGACACAAAAGGGGAACGAGGAGGAAGTCGGGCCGGAGAAGAGTCCGGGGGCGGGAACACAGGGCCGTAGACAAGAAGGTGAGAAGGTGGTGGGGGAGACACCGGCGAATGGACTGGGGAGGGAACACCGAGTAGGCGAAGAGCGGAGACCGGCTGTGGCGGTTGCTGCGGCGGCTGGGTCTCGACCCGCGCACCGGCAGGGGCACGCCGACCGCCGGAAGAGCACTCAACAGCAGCACCCCCAAAACCAACACCCCCAGAGCGAGAACCCCCTCCAGCACCAGCGGCACCCCTAGGCCCGCCGGGACAGACCACGCCAAGAGCAGAAGGACGAACACTCTCCTCAACGCCAGCACCCCCAGAGGCCAAGAGCGGCAGCGGCGACTGCGGCGGCGGCGGCGGCGGCTGCGACAGCGGCGGCGACTGCGACAGCGGAGGCGTGGACACCGGGGAAGGGCCGAGGGGACCACCAGAGTCTCCGCCCTGGACTTACTAGGCGGAGACACCGGGCAAGGACGGACTGGGGGGACCACCAGAGTCAGCAGACTCCTCAACTGGGACAACCGACGGGAGGGGAGTGACATGCGAGACACCAGACGGGGCAGGACGAGGGGGGAGGGGAGCAGGGGCTACCGAGGGAGAGGGGTCAAGGAACAGGGGGGGGAAAACCGGGAGACCTTGGTGAGGGAAGCGACGGTAGAAGGAGACATGCTCGTTAAAGGTGACGTCACGAGAGTGAAGGAAGCGGTGAGACTGCGGGTGGTAGAACAGCCAGTCAGACGAGTCCAGGGGGAAATCGAGGAAGACACAGGGGACAGTGCGGGCGGTGAGCTTGTCCGTGCTCGAGGCACGAACGTGAGCAAGGCAACCCCAGACGTGGAACGCAGACGCGTCACCGGGGGAACCAGTCCAAAGGAGGGTCGGCGAAACCTTCGGCCGCTGGGAACGGGGCCACAAGTTAAGCTGGTGAGCAGCGTAGCGAACAGCGAACGGCCACTGAAAATGGGGGGCATCGGCATGAATCATGGAGGTACGAGCAACCTCCATGACCAAGCCGATGCGGTGCTCAGCAACCCCATTATGCTATGGCAAGTCCGGCAAGGTGTACAACTGGGTGATGCCCTCCGCACGACAGAACTGGCCAAGCCAACCAGAGGCGAACTCGCCGCCACGGTCAGAGTGGAGACACAAGACGGGGAGACCGCGGTAGCCACAACCCACGGTAGAAGAACGTTGGGCACGTCGGCCTTCCGCTCCAGGGGAAACACCGTGGTGTAGCGTGTGTAGTCGTCGACGAGCACCAGAAAGTAGCGCTCCCTGCGCGGTCTGGGGACGGGGGCAGGGCCGCAAACGTCCAGGTGCAGAGTCTGAAGGGGAGCAGTAGCAGGGCGAAGCGAGGAGGAGTGAGGGGCACGGTAGAGCAGTCGAGGGGGGAAGGACGGGGAGCGACGCGGGGAGGCCTAAGACAAGACCGTGCTGAGACATGTGACGCAGACGCGGGAGAGCAGGGTGACCTAAGTGGTGGTGCCACAAAAGGGACGGGTGAGTGAGGGACCGGCACGAGCACGCTGCAGCGACCTGGGAGGACGCACCAACCGGGGGGGAAGAGGTGTCGTGGGTAAACAGACCGGACACCGGGTCCCGGGGGAACGTCGCAAGGGGGAAACCTAAGACAGCAAACCGCTCGTGCCCAGGGAACGTAGTGATGACGTCGAGGTCCTGAAGACAGCCGACACCAACCAGGTTCTTGGAGAACGAGGGAACGTGGAGGCCTGTAAGAGAGCCCGAGGGAACGGCTAGACAGGGAAGGGAAGTGTAGCTGCGAGCGACGACAGGACCCGCAGAGGGGACAGCGAGAGCGACAACAGCAGGCGCGGCGAGCGGCGTTAGCGTGGAGCAGTCGCGGAAGAAACAGGCAGAAGCACCGGAGTCGAGAGTGAAGGACAGCGAGGTTGTAGCAAAGGCCGTGAACGGGGCCGGTGCAAGAACTAGGCTAGTCAAACTAGGCAGTCCTACACCTGACGCAGCAGGGGAGGCAAAGCTATACAAGGGTGCTACACCTAAACTAGAGTACACAGGATAATAAGATCGAGCAACACTAGAAGCGTCAGCATACAAGGCATGCAAAGCAGCACCTATCTGATCCATATCTAACTCAAAGATCGGCACACCCTGGCGAAGCAGGCTGTGCCAGTCGAGGAGGTCCGGGGCCGGGCCAAAGCGACGACGAAAGAGATCGTCGAGGCGGCAGAAACAGCGGGCGGTCAAGTGCGGGCGGCGGCACAGAGTGTCACGGAGAGGCTCGGTCTGAAGATGGTACTGGCAGGTCACACCAACGGAGCTGCCGGTAGACGCCAAGCTGCGCGGGCCGCCACCACGGCCACCACCTACGGAGGTGCCGGGCCAACCCGGGGTGAGGCGAGCCAACGGCTGGGGCTGGGACAGCTGCTGCGACGACTGCGACTGCTGCGACGGCTGCTGCGGCTGCTCCTGCTGCTGGGGCAATAGCTGCTGCTCCTGATTAGCTGAGGCAGTCCCTTCAGTAGAACCACTGTCCCCGATACCACCACTACTACAACCAGCTCCACTACCACGCCCTCCCTGGCGGGCACGACCGGCGCGGCGCGAGCGCTGCTGCGGGTGTACCGCAGCTGCAGTCTCGGCCAGAGGGGTCACAGTAGCAACCGCAGCCGAAACGTTTGTAAACGTGCACTGGGAGGGGGCACAGCCGTGAAAGATAGAGACTGCTGGCGCACCGCTCGACTGAGGGATAGTGCGCTGGCGAGTCTCGATATCGGTCTGGGCGGTGACAAAGGCTGTCAGGGTGAGATCACCAGGGTGCTGGCTAAGGATGTGGTCGCGTGCACTAGCAAGGCGGTCAGGCAGGCGCATAGCGATAAAGTAGAGGGTCATGCAAAAGGGGAGGGGGGGGCGCAGTGAGCTGGGCAGCAGTGCTAGCAGTGCGGTAGCGAGACTCTAGGGCTCGCAGGTGGGTGGCAAGGTCAGCAACACTAGGGAAGGAAGCAAGATCTGGGAAAAGCATAGGGAAGAGCAGGCGGCCTGCAGTAGCGGAGGCAGGCTTGGAATAGCGGCCAACAACAGCATCTAAGTAAGCCTTGGCGGTATCAACTGTAGCAAAACGCGAACGCTCAGACACAGGGAGGGCGTGACTGATAGCGACCTGAGCAACTGCATCGCGAGAGTCCCAGACGGCACAGGCAAGTGCGGGATCGGCGAAGTCAACCGCGTAGCCCTCAGCGTCCAGGCGGAGGACGGAGTCAGCCATCGTGCAGGGTCAGTGACACAGGGACATAGCGGCATAGCTCCACAAGACACAGAGGCACAGCTCCACAGGACACCGCGGCACAGGAACACTGCAGCACAGCTCCAGGAGGACGATTGCAAGACGCTCCAACACGGGCAAGCAGAAGACACGGGACCGGAGACTCGAGAAACTATGCCAAGCAGAAGACACGGGGTCGCAGGAGCCGGGCGTGCACTGGGAGCTGTGGGCCGCAGCAGCCGGGCAGGCGAAGCGGGGCCGAGCGGGCGCTAGGGCGGGGCGGGTTGGCGCCAGGAGGGGCCGGGCAGGCGCTAGGAGGGGCCAGGCAGGCGCTAGGAGGGGCCGGGCGGGCGCTAGGAGGGGTCGGGCTGGCGCTAGGAGGGGCCGGGCTGGCGCTAGGAGGGGCCAGGCGGGTGCTAGGAGGGGTCGGGCGGGCGCTAGGACGGGCTGGGCGAGCGCTAGGAGGGGCCGGGCGGGCGCTAGGGGCCAGGGTGGCGTGGAGGGGCCAGGCAGGCGCGACGGGGCCACGCAGGTGCGACGAGCCGGGCGGGCGCAACGGGCGGGTGCTACGGGCCGGGCGGGCGCGACGGGTGCTACGGGCAGGCGGGCGCTGTGGGCCGGGCGGGTGCTACGGGACGGGCGGGCGCTAGGGGCCAGGGTGGCGCGGAGGGGCCAGCCGGGCACGACGGGGCCAGTCGGGTGCTATGGGCCGGGGGGGCGCTAGGGGCCAGGGTGGCGCGGAGGGGCCAGGCAGGTGCTACGGGTCGGGCGGGCGCTAGGGGCCAGGGTGGCGCGGAGGGGCCAGGCGGGCGCGATGGGGCCAGGCTGTTAGAAACTAAACTAGGCAGTAGGAAGGAACAAGGCCGCCATAAATGTGGCGGCGGGGTTTAGCTAGGAGGTGGACGAGAGTGTCGAGAGAAAAGAGAGAGTTGATTAGGAAGAGAGAGGAGTACAAGGAGGGGTTTGTACCCTCTACAGAAAGGTTCAGTAACAGCCTACCAAGCCTATATTAAATTATAACTTATATAATTTTAACACAAGCGGGTGCTACGGGCCAGGCGGGCGCTTAAGGGCCGGGCGGGTGCGAGAGCTAGGTAGGGGGAGGGAGAGGCTAGGGCGCAGGCGGAAGCGGGCGGGTGGACCTAACCTACTCGTGATACCATGTTAGAATGTAAGAATAGTTTACTAGTGTGGAAAACCTAGAACATATACCTGCTGGGGTTGTACTCACTAGAAGCACACACCTAGGCTAGCCTATAACTTCTACATACAGCATATATATAAGTTGACAGTAGAATTTTATAATTTTGGAGGTAAGCCTCGGCTGACTCTCCTAGCAAATTGCTGAGCATGCTGTAAGGAAATGGGGCTTTTTGCAAGACTGCATATTATGGAATTTCAAACAGCTTCGAAGACAACTCTTGTAAGGATGCTCACCTGTGGCGAAGAGTGCGAAGATGGCGAAATTGGCAGATGTACTCCATGCCATTGTGAGACTAATAGTAAGGCGCGAGTGTTGGATAAGACGAACACGTATTGCTACTAGTTGTAGAATGTTGTTATTCTGGAGGTGAGCCTTGGCAGACTCTAGTTGCTGAGCGTGCTGTAAAAGAGCTGATTGAGAAAGCTTGCTTTCTTGTCCTTTGCAATAGGCATCGTTCTCATTTCAGGTGGCATGGTACAATAGTCGCTTACTAGCTTATAAGAATCTAAACATGCACACATCATGATCCTAGTTGTGCGCTCCCGTTCAAGTGACCGGCTGTCAATTAGAGATGGGCGATTGTCTAGAGGGGGGGGTGGGTGGGAAAGTTGACTGAGCCGTTTGAAAAATGAGAGACGTGGGTGGAGGTAAATGAGCTCCAACCCACGTATATGTAGTTGGAGAAGGGCGAGTAGCGCGCTTCGACGATGCCTAATGCTTCAGTACAATCAGCTTCGCTTTCACAATACACAATTTTTGAAAAACACTACGTGTGTTAAAAAATTATAATATTGAGAAAGCTTGCTTTCTTGTCCTTTGCAATAGGCATCGTTCTCATTTCAGGTGGGGTCGTTGAGACATGTGCAGTGGGGGCTTGCGGTGGCGGAGAAGTGCCTCAGCGTGTTGTGCAGAGGATGGTGCCGCCGCCGGGTCTTGCAGGCGTCGAGACGCGCCAACCAGATGATCGGTCGCGGGCGTGACGTACATCTCTTTCGCGGTTTCACTATGCCAACGGCCCAGGCGTTTGAAGATCCTGTCAGGAACCCCGGAGTTGGCAGCAACCGTGGCCGCGCCTTTCCGAAAGGAGTGGGTGCCTAGGTGCTCTTCTCCCAGACCGATTTTTGCGAAGGCTTCCTTGCACCAGTTGCGGATTGTGGTGTATGAGGGCGGTCTGGCTGTGCCGTGGCTTGGTAGGTGGGGTCCGAAGACCCGGATGAGCGGTCCCAAGGACTGGAGGCTGTATCCTGCGAGTTGGATGAGCCTCTGGGTGCCCTGGACCGGACAAAAGGGTCCGGGGCTTGCCGCGATAGGGATCCATGTGCCTTGGCCGGCTTGGTCGGTTTTTGAGTGGGGGATGAGTAGCCACATCGCTTCATCTTTAAATTGGATGTCTTGCCATTGGATGGCCACCAGGTCCGAGTAGCGCAAGAAACCGGCGTACATGAGAATCGAGATCAGTCCTTTTTGGAACACAGCTGGGTTAGTTGACTGTAGGAAGGAGGCTGCCATATCGTGAACCTGATGGAGTGAGACTGGCTCTTCCATCCTGTTAGGGCGCGGGCAGTGTCGCTTCGCGAAGTCGCGCACTTGGGAGGTGAAAGGGCCGGTGGTTGGGCATGTTGAGCCTGTCATCCTGTGGGCAAAGCTCACGACGGAGCATGTGAGCTGAACCACCGACAAGGAGGCCTTGCGTTGGATGACATACACAAGGTAGAGCGCGAGGGTCATGTCCGATGCCGGCAAGAACGTTAGGTTGACCTTCGTGCAGAAGGCGCGGAACTTCACCCAGTAAGGCTCGTATGTTCGGATGGTCGAGTCGGCACGAGAGCGGGCGAGCATGGAAAGCAGGTCATGTTGGAGCTTTGGAAGCAGATCTGGGGACAGGCAAGGGAGTCTAGTTAGTCAAATATCACGCGGAGTGCGACGATAGTGCTGTTGGGTAATCCTGTGCCTGAGAATGCTTGACGATGTGTGCCGACTATAAGACACTGGCTGCCGTGTGTAAGAGGGATATGTGCTTGGATGTGTGGGTCCCACGATGGAGGGGAGGGCTGGAGGAGTGGCCACCAGCTTGCGCCAGGCCAGTGTGGGACTATGAGGGTGAGAGATGCGCTCGTGCGTTGTGCGTGATGGAGTACTGCGGGGATGAGTTGGGGCGGTGGGAATGCAAAGCTGTTCTCAGCTGTCCAGGCAAGTGAGAAGGCGTCGGCTGCTATGGCATCGGGGTGGGGGACCTTAGAGCAGAAACGCGGCAGGTGTGCATTTTGGGGGTTGGCGAATAGGTCAATGGAGTGGGGCCCCCAGCGACGCTCGAGGAGGCGAAACCATGGGAACTTCAACGAGTAGTCATCGTGGTCGACTAGCTTGGAGAGCTCGTCTGCGCGACCATTCAGATCGCGTGGGATCCATTCGATGATTAGCCGAATCTCGAACTCCATGCATTTTTGGATGATGTCTTTGCACGTGGTGGTGAGGTCGGGACTTCGGGAACCTCCTTTGCGAAGGATGAAGAACACGCCCTGGTTGTCCACCCGCACTAGCACGTGTTTCTTCCGGATTCTAGGCGCGTATGTCTGTAGCGCCCACAGCACGCCGGCGAGCTCTCTTTGTGTGCTGGAGGTTGGATGAAGGGCTCTGGGCATTGCCGCGCTGGCCTCTATCGCGGCTCCAGGGAATGTGTTCAGCGTGGCACCCCAGCTGTGGGCACTTGCGTCTACGTGGATGATTGCATCGTAGCTGTGCCGCACATGGAATGGGGCACCGTTGAAACGGTCGAACTCTTGGATCCAGAATCTCAGCTCTTCGATGGCGGGTGGGGAGAGGATGACCATGCTGGTCCATGTCGGCGCGTCGTTGATTGTTTCTAGCATGGCGTGGCTGAACGCTCGGGTGGTGGTGCCGAGTGCGACAGCCATCGATGCCAGCATGCCTGTAACTCGGGCCAGTTGCCGGACTGGGACTTTCCGCTGAGCTGAGCTTGCGCGCAGTAGGGCATGGAGGGTGGCGTTGAGTGTGGCTCGCCGCTCCTCGCCGATGGAGAACCGGCCGGCCTGTGTGTCAAGTTCTACGCCAAGGAACCGAAGGTGCTGTGTTGGTATCAGCTTTGACTTTTTTGAATTGAGTACGAGCCCGGCAGCCTTGAGATCGATAACGATCCGTTGGCACGTGGCTTGAGCGTGTGCCTGGGTCGGGCACAGGAAGAGGATATCGTCCACGTAGGGTATTACGCGAACCCCCTGCTCCCGCCATCGTCGAGCTAATTGCTTGATGAGCTGCGTTAAGACGAATGGTGCTGTGGCGAGGCCGAACGGCAAGGATCGGAAGGCGTATGTGCACCCGTTGAATTCAAAGCCGAGGAACGTCCGGCACGAGGGATGGATGTCGACATGGTGATAGCCTGATTTCAAGTCGATGGAGAACATCCAATCTCCTTGGCGGGCGAGGTCCGCTACGCGGTTGAGTCCCTCATATTTAAATTTGGGGACGATTATTGCGTCGTTCACCTTTCAGAGATCCAGAATCAGGCGACACTTGTCTTTTTGCTCGACCACGTTGAGTGGGCTTATGCATCTCAGTTTCGCCGCAGGAATTTGGATGGCCGCGCCGGTCTCGGTGAGTTCAAGGATGGCCATGCGCGTGAATGCTTCGTGGGTGCGTGCACCGGCATGGTTGCGATCGTGAAAGGCCGGCGGCGGCCCGAGTTTCCATGGCATCCAGTATCCTTTGGCAATGGCTGAGAGGATGAAACTGCTAGTGCACCACGAGCTCCACCAAGCGAACGTGGTACGTAGGCGACCACGCATTTTGGTGACCATCTTGTCAGTAACGGCGTATTCGTAGGGGTCACTGTTGTGAGCGCATTCGCGAAGTCTGGTGCCTGTGGGAGTGCCATCATGCAAGGCGAAGCAAGGGACGAATACTTGAGTTCATCTGCAGGGCTGATGCCTGCCGGAAACCTAGAGCGTGGGGGGGGGGGGGGAGTGTGAAGCCTAGTGGCTGAGAAGGGCGTGCCGTGTTGAGGTGCCACATGCGAGCAAGATGCTTGGGTCGGTGGTTGCCTGCGCTTTGAGCGGGTCTGAGCGGCGTGACCTGCGTGTGTGTCGGTTTGCACGCCCGCGCATGCCGAGCTTGCGTTCGAACCTGAGCCCCGACATTTGCTTCCCTTTGTGCCCTCGTATTCCCACAACTTGTGCCTTCACTCGCGCTTCTACTCGCGAACACATGTTACCCTCTTATTGCCTCCGTCGCTTGCGTTCTCATTTCTTGGGTTTTGAGACTCAACGCCCGTGTTTTTCTTTCTTTCTTTCTTTCTTTTTCTTTCTTTTCTTTTATGTCTTTCTTCTAGCCACCTCTTGTGTGCTTGTGTGGCATGCGTGCGGTGTTTTGTTGCTGTTCCCGTTCGTGGGCCATACCGCGTGCGTGCGCGCATGCTTATGTGACTCGTTTTTTTTTTTTTTTTTTTTTTTTTTTTCCAATGCCAAGTTGGGCAGCCCTAGATGAGGCTGGTGTGGCTGTTCCTGTATGCCCACGGAGGGGTAATGCGTAGGGTCCAGGGTGTAGCACACCGGGTTGGAGGGTATGCGCCTTGTAAGGCTCGCATAATGCTTGAATTCTGTTTTTTCTTTCTTTCTTTCTTTCTTTCTTTCTTTCTTTGCATGTCCAATCGGGGAGCAACTCTGTGTGGGTAAGTGGCGGGCCATTGGTGTTCCTGATGGCCTTCCTTCTCTGGCCGGAGGTGCTGCGTGACATGCAGCGGGGGTTGAGCCACCCACTATGCTTCCCCGTTCCGTGCTCAATCCCCCCCCCCTTTTTTTTTTTTTTTTTTGCTGCGCCTCTTATGGTGCTGCTCCCCCATTTCTCTGGTTATATTAGGGGACCAAGACCTGAAAAAAAATGAAGGACCGCGGCTCCTTATTTTAACCAAGCTTCATCTCTACTCAACTATGCTCCTAGGCATGCAAGGTACGCCTTGCAAGGTCGGGCTATCATGTGGGACCGAGGGGGTATGTTCCCCTTCCTTTGCTCTGAGCCTAGGGCCTTTGATTGGCCTACACTAGGGCTGGCCCTCTGCCACCCGTGCCCCTAAGGGGTGGGCCCAATGGCCTACGCACACACCGGGTGCCTTGCGCCTTGCGCCACTTGCGCAAGCGCCCATGGCCCGACCCCTACACCACTGGTGCGGGTCCTTGGCCACCATGCCCAATCGCCGGGCAGCCGCTGGCCACATGCCCCGGCTGGCCACAGCGGAAGCAAGTGCCTCGGAAGCCACAGAATTCTCCCGTAGGCGGCGGACCACGCTTTGGCACGAACGGCATGGGCATGCGGCCGCCTCCGCGATTTCCACGAGCAAAACCGCCCTCGGCGCGGTCCATTGCGGCCACGTCAGCGACGGCCTGCTTGAAAGGCCTTGAGGTAAGCAGACTCTTCTGCTGGTACAGCTTGAAACGCTTGGCCGTGCGGAAGTCGGAGGCGTCTTCGACTTGGAGAACTTCGAAGCGTCGCGATATGAGGGCGAGCGCGTCGGCGAGGAATTCGAGGCCGCCCGGCGCATCGCCGTGCTGCACCTTGAACTCGGCGTGCTTCAGGTATGCCCGAAGGTCCTCCAGGACTTCCGCTTGCTCGCGCACGGCCGCGTTGAGGAAAGACGCCGCCGAGAGGGTGGTGTTAGTGGCCGGGAGTGGTGGGAGGTGCTCCATGGGAATTGAATTTGCAGCAGTGTCGGGGACCTCACCAGCGTCATTATCGGAGTCGTCGCTGTCGTTGTCGGCCGCCGGGGCAGGCGGGATGCTGGCGACGGCGTCTTTGGCAAGGCGTGGCGTCTTGGTTCCGCGTGTGGCCTTTTCTGTTTTTGCAGGTTCTTTTTTAGCAGATTCAGAAGCAGCAGGTTGAGCAGTTTCGGCGGCCGTAACACTCGTCGCCTGCTGCTGTAACAGCGTCAACAGCGCGTTGACCTGCGCAGGGGTCAACGACGGGGTCAATGTCGGGGTGGGCGGCACGTCAGACGAGGCAGCCGCGCGCCCCCTTTTTCGCTGGCGAGAAGGACCCGCCACTTGCGGGGCTGGCGCGTGCTGCTCCTCGGCGTCAGGCGCGAGTGGCTGGCTCTGCCCAGCCACTTGCGCGTGTGGCTCAGAAGGGGGCGGGGGCGCGTCAGCAGGCTGACTGTTGACCTCGCCCCCTCCCAGCAGAACGTCAACCCCAGTTGGGGCGGCCGCCCCTTCTTGTGCCCGACGCTTGTTGCGCCGGTCACCCGCAATTTCCGGGGCTTGGCGAGTAGACTCGGAATTGGGGTGGCCGGTGACGACGTTGGACTCGCCGCGATTATTCGTAGTCGGAGCCATGACAGATCGGTGAAACTTAAAAATGTCGGAGAGAAGAGTCGAGGGAGACTCGCCGCGAGGCAAAGTTCTAGTCTTAGCCAGCTTGAACGGGAGAAAAGCTAGAGCGGGAATGTTGACTAAGCCGTTTGAAAAATGAGAGACGTGGGTGGAGGTAAATGAGCTCCAACCCACGTATATGTTGTTGGAGAAGGGCGAGTAGCGCGCTTCGACGATGCCCAATGCTTCAGTACAATCAGCTTCGCTTTCACAATACACAATTTTTGAAAAACACTACGTGTGTTAAAAAAATATAATAAATTGAGAGCTGAGGGTGAGTGTTCCAGGAGTTCTGAATTGCTTGATGGAAAGTGGAATTCTGGAGTTCGATTTCTGGCTCCATGGGACGCTGGGAATTTCTCTCTCGAACCGCGGATTGAGAAAGCGTGATTGGTTGCGAGAATTCCGTCAAGTCGCAAGCAGAGGGGGGGCTGGGGAGCGAAGGTGTTGGGCTAGGTTGACGGGGGAAGTGTCACTGGGGCGCAAATGGTGCCAAGCGAAGGAAACGCCGAAAGAAAACGACAAAATGCTCGATGACCCGATTGAAGCTTGCTCATTTTTCGTCAGCAAAACAGAACCATAACGTTCAGTACTGATCAACCAAGAAACGTGGAGGACTTTTTTATTACCACATATTGACAGCAAATGGCATCCCAACTATTCAAGCTTACCAACACTTCTGCATCACGCGCAACCCTTTTCCCTTGCGCCAGAGCATTGGAACACAACCTAGACTGCCTCAATTTTCTCATCCTCCATGCTCTTCTTGCTAAGCGGCAGGAGATAGACCACCGAGTACGGCACTGCCACCGCAATGGCTGCCAAAATCGGCGCCAGCCAGTAAATCCAGTGGTTTGTCCACACCCCTTGCCACACCGACGTTCCAAACGCTTGTGCAGGGTTAATGGTCCCCCCCGTTAGAGGCACACCCACGGCGGTGGTCGTAAGAATGGAAAGGCCAATCATGAGGGGTGCAATTGCGATAGGGCCCCTGGGATCCACGGCGGTGGCGAAAACGGTGTAGATGAGGAGGGTGGTGAACAGAAGCACTCCCAGGAAACCCGCACCCGTCGACGTGCCTGCAGGTAGCGACGCCGCGCCTAGAACTCTCTGTTGTGGCGAAGAAAAGAAAGCAACGGAGAATATAATTAATCCGAAAAAACAAATCTTGAGTCATGGAACTGCATGCGCGAGAGGAGATAGTATAGGAAAAGTTTGACGGAGGAGGGGGGGGGAGGGGGCGGAGAGAGGGGCTTTCACGCACGTTGAGGGCGGATGGCAAGACGGCCGTGGCAAGGCCGACGCCGACCAGCGCACCCACGAGCTGGCCGATGATGTAGACGGCCGCGGATACCACGTCGATGAGCCCCACCGCCAGCATGCCAACGGTGGTCGCCGGATTCAGGTGGCCCCCGGAAATGCCAATCGTCCCGGCCACAGCGAGCGCGTAACCCACGCCGTTACCCAACGCAATGATGACCACGGTCGTGAGAGGCTCGATCTTGGCTCCAGGAGCTGCGGTAGAGAAATTGTGCAACATATTTGATTAGTTACTACATGAAATGGCCGTGGGAATGGAACTGAGAAGTGCATTTGATGCGACCGAATTTTATGGACTTTTCGTTGTAAGGACCTTGGACTTTCTAGTTAGGACCTTCACCAAGTTTTTTGTTTTTCTCCCAGATAAGAACGACTGGAATGCGAACGAGATGGTAACGGCGAGCTGGCTTACTGGTCACGAGCGAGCGACTCACTGGTGACGGCGGAGCAGAGGACGCCCTGGAAGACGAAATACATGGTGCCGACGATCTCCGCGATCGCGCACTGCAGCAGCGCCATGGGCGGCTTGAACTGCATCCACTGCTTGAACACCTGCGGAGGCGCCATGACTCTTCCTTCGGCTGGACTCGGAAGTGAATCGAAACCGAATCTGACCCACGACTAACGTAGGGACGGCTAGGACGCTACCGTAGGTGAAGGCAGAGGCGAGCCGAGCTCACGTGCTTACGCTTGGAGAGAAGAGAGTTGATCTCAAACGTGCTAAGACCACGATTTCGAGCTTCTATTTATAGCCTAGCTGGTACTAGCCGAGCCAGCTCAGACGGAATAATCTCCCCCTCCTCCTCCTGACCCCCCTTCCCCCCACTTCCCCCCCACCTCCCCCTCCCAGCCCTGAAGATAAGCGGTAGATTCATGAGGGGGGGCGGAACCTCGAAGGCACCCAGACCGCATTATGGCTGCTAGGAGACTACCTTAGTAGCGTCTGAGGTTCCGCCGAGGCGTCTGACTGGAACGTGAGGTTCCGAGCGCTTGGCGACACTGCGAGACGCCGGACGCAGCCTCCTGGACAGACGGACGGACTACGTCTTGACATGGAGTCGTCGCAGTCACTCTCAGAACCTAAGAAGGATTGTGTACCGCTCAGTACACATCCCGTCAATCTCGGCTCGGCCCATGAAAGGAGTCGCATCCTCCTCTCAGTTGTACAATAATCAGGATTTCTCAACGTCAGCCTCCGCCGTGGCACTGCTTTCCAGGTTTCCAGGTCAGGTTGGGATGGTGAGGTAAGACCTGATGTTCCTAATCAATCCTGGGAGAGAGGCGACACGCTGGAGGCGAGGGGTTCCGCGTAGGACTAAGTACTTCTCCTCTATCCCTGCATCTGGTGCAGGGAGTACCAGCCGGGTTTTAGAGCCAGGGGTGCCACATCGCTCCCATTCGGGTGTACTTATCCGTGTTCCTCACCGCGATTCTCGATAAGGCAGTGTTACTGTGCACAGACAACCGCCATGGCGGTGAGAGAGACCTCGCAGGGATACGTTAAGGCAGTCAGCCATGTGGTGAGTCTAGTCAATGACGTGGTGTGTATTTACAGTACCGCTCTAGACACGTGGGATGACAGGCAAGAACAAATCTCGGGGCTGAAAAAGGGGGAGGGCGTGATTGTGGGGTGGGGGGGGTGGGGGATGGGGGGGGGGGGGGAGGGAAGGAGTGGTCGTGTGTTGTAGAGGGCTTCAGCGGGCTGGTACTGGCGCTTAGTCGGGTTGCCCTTTGGTCGATTTCTTTTCCGGTAAAGTCAAATGTACTTCGCAAAATGGCAATCACCCGAATCTGTGAGTGATTCTGCACCTCGGGTCTGACCCGAGGTTGACCCGCGGTCGAAGGAGCTGCGGGGTTTAGAGGCTCGACCTTGGGTCCAGTGACTTTGACGGTCGTGCGCCTACAAAGATGCAGAAAGTCGCAAAACGAGCTGTCCATGTACAGCAAACCGCAAAGAGTTGTCATAAAAGCGCATTGGGAGGTGTACATTGCCGGGCAATGCACTTGCTCCACTTGTATTCCGGTAGGTTTGTCTGCGAACGGTATGTTTCCAGTGAAGCAGCCGTCAGAAGTCGTAAGATCCGAGGCAATTTTTTCCAACCTCGGGTGTTCCCGTGTGACACGATTGTCAGACACGAGCTCTAAAATTTTCCCTACGATGCACCATCCCGCCATGCAGGAGGGGAATCCGGTGCGTTCGTGCGATGCGAGCGACGCTGACACAAAGACAGGGACCTAGACCAGGCCTCTTGATAACAGGGTAATTGCCCTCGATGGCGAGAAGTTTAAAGTAATGTTTCGAGTGATTCCGGTTTTTTATCCGTCCAGCTTGCGGAAACTATTTTGCGCGATTCCTTGGCCTCATGGATAACATTTTCCCGAATCACTACATGCAATTTGTAGGGGGGAAAGCGATCCCCCCAACACCCGCCCCAACCCCAACCCGGCCCGGACCACCCCCCCCCCCCCCCCCCCCCCCCTCCCTGCCGTCGTCGGAATGGCACCGTGGAGCTTCTTATTCGTTGGAAGGGCTATGATCCTTCTGAGGACAGCTGGGTCTCTGAGCCCGACATGGGTAACGCCCGTCGTCCTCTGCATGACTACCTTGTCAAGCAGGGTGTTACTTCTACCACCCAGCTTTGAGGGGGGGAAGTGTGAGAGTACGACCCCGTTACACCACTTTTCCTTTTCCATATTTCATCTTCATTTCATTCCTCTTTTTATCTCATCTCCTTTTGCCTCATATTCCCCATTTTCCATTATCCTTTGGTTTCTTCCCTTATTATAATTATACCACCGACCAAGCATGGAATGTTCTAGACACGCTATCTAGCGTAATCCTGTCGTAATCTCTTAAAACCAATAGCCTCGCGTGGCTATACGCAGGGTGATTCTATTTTCTAGAAGGGTCTATTCCTTTAGATAGGATAAACCTGGTTACTTGATGTACTCTGGAAGTATAAAAGCGCCTTGTACTGATCGATAGTGCAACCTTTCCTCGACACATTCGATCCTGTGACACTTGGTAATCAGAGCTTTTCTCACTCGACCGCGCTCAGCTAAGCGGGGATCCTGCCTCGAAAAACCGCCGGGGGCGACTAATTCGACGCCGATTCTGGTAAGCACCAGCTCCGCGATTTTCGAATTACCCCCTCCGTGCGTGTTTTGAACAGGATGGCAACATTCGACAACACCGAGGTTACCCAGCAGCTCTTCGCGCGCATCGCAGCCCTTCAGGAGGAAATGCGAGCGGATCGCAAAGCGTGGCGAAACCAGTTCGTGCGAGTAACTCGACTCACCGGAGCGCAGCACGAGACGACAACGGCGACGACGCAGCAGTCGCAGCAATTTCTCGAGGCTCCAAAACCGCGCCCACCTGAGCCGTTCGATCCGAGCGATCGAAACTCCGACGCCCGCAGATGGATCGCCGGGATGGAGATCTACTTCGCAGCCGTCGGATGGAGCTCGCCAGTCTAGGACGGTCAACGTGTACGACTCGCGGCGACACTGATGCGAGGGCCGGCACTCGAGTGGATTGGCGGCAACAGTACTTTCATCCACGGTGAAGCCACGTGGCAGCAGTTCCGCGCCGACCTGCTGAAACGCTTCGAACCGATAAATTCGAGTTTCCTTGCCCGGGAAAAAATTCATCGACACCGACAGTTCGGGAGTGTAGCACAGTACACGCAGCAGATGGAGGAATTTTATAACCGCATTCCCGACCTGACCGAAGGGGAAAAAGTACAATCGTACCTCGCCGGGCTGAAGACCGAAGTCAAACGACAAGTCGCAGCGTCAAACTACGCGAGCTACAGTGACGTCGTTTCGGCAGCGGAGCGCTTCGACATGGTCAACGCCGGAACACGACGGACGCATGTCGGCAGTACGCGACAGGGCGACCGCTCGGCTCACCCCACGTTCGCCGACCCGATGGAAGTCGACAGATTCGAGGGGCGGCCACGTCCGAAAAACACCAACTACACGTGTGATTTTTGCGGGGTGCCGGGCCACCGAATCTTCGACTGCAACAAAATGAAGACCGCACGCGCAGAGTATCGGGCACGCAACAGTGGCGGAAATCTTTCGGCCAATCAGAAGACAAAAAACGGGAGTCGCCAGTGATTGCGGATCTAGCTGGCGAAAATAAAAAGATCCGAAAGCGGCCGCGGGATTCCGGAAAAATCAACTTCGACGAAGCTGATTCGACGCGAGAAGGAGGAAATGATGGGGGAAAATCTCCACCCCACGACCAGTCTTCGCCAGGGAAAATCGCCGAGGAAAAATACGACTCCGCGAAAAAAGACTCTGCCGAGACAGGGAAACTCCTTGAAGACCCAAGAAATTATAAGAATTCGTTAAATTTATCTTATAAAGATGCTTTAATGAAAACTTATGATGTTCGAGGGGCTAGAGCCTTGGAGAAAATTCGGGAGGGACTCCAAAAGAAGCAGACAGCTGTGGAGATTATACCGGTACCGGACAACTTGGGGACCAAATTAAGGAGTGTGGAAAGAAGCCGACCTTTCCACGGAGTCAACGTCCTCTCCCGACACCAGCCCACAACGACTACCCGCTCCCCAGGGAAGACGTCGGTGGAGCTGAAGCAGCTCAAAAGGAAGCTGGGGGTCTACAAGAAGCTGCACAAACCCCGAACTCCTTCTACGGATGCATCCAGTTCTTCGGCATCAGTGACGCGCACAGTCGTCAAGGAAACTCCGGGCCCTGGAGAAGAGCCGTTCTCCAAGCAGCCGCGGCCAGCTGCTAGCTCAGGAGCAGATAGCAACGAAAAGGTGTGTACGGATTATTGGGATGTACCCTATGACCCCATCAATGAAACTATCTTTGGGTACTCCGAGCAACGCCCGCCTCTCGTGCTCGAGGTCATCTGCAAAGGACGACGCCTCCAAGCACTCGTGGACAGCGGAGCGTCTCACACCGTCTGCGACAAGGCAACAATCGACCGACTTCGGGAAGAGTACAAGCCTTCAGGATTCTCTGCAACGATGGTGGATGGCAGCAAGCTACCAGTACACGGCAAAGCAGTAATACACCTACAAATTGGACCACTGCGCTGGAGACCTGCACTCCCCATCACCAACATCAAAGGGCTTGACTTGATCTTCGGGCGAGACTTCCTGAGGAGATTCAACCCCGAAATCAACTGGGTGAACCGCACCGCAAGCATCTACAACAAAGGACGGAGAGTACAGCTACCCAACTTGGACGATACTGGAGATATCCCAGTGGAGACACTCGCACGATTCGAGAAGGACGTGAAGCGGACCGACACCGGGTTCCTGGCAATAGCAACAGAGGTGGAGAATGACAGAGAGAAAGCCTCGGAAACTCCAGAAAAAATCAAAGAATTACTGAAGGAGTTCCAAGACATTCTTCCTGACGATCTTCCGAACGAGCTACCGCCATACCGAACGCATCAACACGAGATTGTGGAGGAACCGGGTTCGAAACCGACCTTCCGAGCACCATATCGGCTCAGCCCTACGGAGCTGAGTGACATGAAAAAACAGATCGAGTATCTCCTAGCCAAAGGACTCATCCGGCCATCTACTTCACCATACAGTGCCCCAGTACTCTTCACACCGAAACCGGACGGAAGCTTGCGCATGTGCATCGACTACCGAGCTCTTAACAAGCAGACCATCAAGAATAAGTATCCGATACCACGAATCGATGACCTGCTTGACCAGCTTCGGGGAGCTACGGTATTTTCCAAACTGGATCTGCGGTCCGGATACTGGCAGATACGGATGGCGGACAACTCTATCCACAAAACTGCTTTCCGAACTCGGTACGGATCGTACGAGTATTTGGTCATGCCGTTCGGACTCACCAACGCGCCGGCAACATTCCAAGCCGAAATGAACCACATTCTACGACCACTTCTGGACGAATGCGTGGTGGTGTACCTGGACGACATACTCATCTACTCACGCGACATGAAGCAGCACGTCGAACACCTGCGACGCGTCTTCGAAATTCTTCGACGGGAACGATTCTACGTCAAACTGTCCAAGAGCGAATTCGCCCTGGAGAAGGTCCAATTTCTAGGACACATGGTGAGCGCTCAAGGAGTTCACGTCGACCCCAAGAAAATCGAAGCCGTACGTACGTGGAAGACACCCGAGAACGTGAAGGAGTTGCAGCAGTTCCTAGGCTTCGCTAATTACTACAACAGGTTCGTGCCACAATATGCGAAAATCGCAGCACCACTCACGAATCTGCTGAAGAAGAACACGCCCTACAAATGGGAACCAAAGCACCAGGAAGCCGTGGAGCAGCTGAAACAAGCACTAACATCCGCACCGGTGCTCATCTTGCCAGATCCCGAACGTGACTACGTCATTGAAGCAGATGCCAGTGATCAGGCCGTGGGTGCAGTCTTGATGCAAGACCAAGGGAATGGACTGCAACCCATTGCCTACCTCAGCAAGAAACTGCACGGGGCAGAACTCAACTACCCGATACACGACAAAGAGGCTCTTGCTATCATCATCGCCTTCAAAGCGTGGAGATGCTATCTCGAAGGACGAAGAACAACCGTCTACACCGACCACTGCTGCCTGAAATATTTGAAGACACAACCCAACCTTTCCAGGCGGCAGGTCCGGTGGATCGACTTCCTCGAGACACACTTCCACTACGACATCGTGTACAAGCCCGGCCACAAGAACAAAGCAGACGCGCTCAGCCGGCCTGCACACGTTGCCGCGATTCAGGTCGAAGGGATGAATCCACTACTCAAGGGACTCTTCACACCCGGGTATGCCATCGACCCCGAAATTTCCTTGGCAGAAAAGCGACATCTGCTACAGTGGGACAGTGACATCGCGTACCGGAAAGGATCAACAAAAATCTGGGTACCCAATTACCCTCCTTTGCGCCAGTTACTACTCGAAGAATACCACGACGTCCTGTACGCCGGACACTTCGGTAGCAACAAGACGCTCACCGGTATCGCCAAACACTACTACTGGCCCCATATGGCAGACGACGTCCAGAAATTTGTCACCTCGTGTGATACATGTCAGCGGATGAAGAGCAGCAAGCAGAAAAAGGCGGGACTACTGCAGCCTCTTCCTGTCCCAGAACAACCATGGCAAGTGGTTAGCCTAGACTTCATCACCGGGTTACCAGCTACCTCCAGCGGTCATGACGCCATCCTTGTCGTCATTGACAAGTTCTCCAAAATGGGACACTTCATCCCGACACACACGACGGCACGCACCGAGGAGACAGCACAACTCTTCGTTCGTCACATCATCTCACAGCATGGCATCCCAACTACACTCATCTCCGACCGAGACCCCAAGTTCACTAGCAAGTTCTGGAAGGAACTTATGTCTCTGCTCGGCACCAAACTCGCCATGTCATCCGCATACCATCCGCAGACAGACGGACAGACCGAGCGCCTCAACCAAATTGTTGAGCAACTCCTCCGAGCAGCCTGCAAGGACGACATCTCCAAATGGGACTTGCACCTACCCGTACTGGAGTTTGCCTACAACAACGCTACACACGCCGCTACGGGACAGACGCCGTTCTTCCTCTGCTACGGACGCCACCCACTCACACCACAGAAACCGACAACACCAGCAACAGTCCAACCTGCACACGACTTCATCACAACCATGCATCAGCTTTGGGATCGGACCCATAAGCGCCTCCTTGACATTCAACAGCAACAGAAGCGCCAGGCCGATCGCCATCGCAACGACCACACCATTTCCGTGGGAGACCAGGTTCTCCTTGACACCCGCAACCTGGACATCAGCCATCTCCCATCTAAACTTCGACCTCGCTTCTGCGGGCCTTTTCTCGTTGAAGCACAGGTCACTCCTGTTACCTTCCGCTTACGCCTACCAGCTACCTGGAAGATTCACAACGCCTTCCATGTCCAACTTCTGAAGCCCTACCGAGATCCTAATACGATCTTCGTCGGACGCCAACCGCCGCCGCCGCCACCCGTCCTCGTCCAAAATGAACCCGAGTACGAGGTCGAGTCCGTGCTTGCACACCGCCGTCGTCGGAATGGCACCGTGGAGCTTCTTATTCGTTGGAAGGGCTATGATCCTTCTGAGGACAGCTGGGTCTCTGAGCCCGACATGGGTAACGCCCGTCGTCCTCTGCATGACTACCTTGTCAAGCAGGGTGTTACTTCTACCACCCAGCTTTGAGGGGGGGAAGTGTGAGAGTACGACCCCGTTACACCACTTTTCCTTTTCCATATTTCATCTTCATTTCATTCCTCTTTTTATCTCATCTCCTTTTGCCTCATATTCCCCATTTTCCATTATCCTTTGGTTTCTTCCCTTATTATAATTATACCACCGACCAAGCATGGAATGTTCTAGACACGCTATCTAGCGTAATCCTGTCGTAATCTCTTAAAACCAATAGCCTCGCGTGGCTATACGCAGGGTGATTCTATTTTCTAGAAGGGTCTATTCCTTTAGATAGGATAAACCTGGTTACTTGATGTACTCTGGAAGTATAAAAGCGCCTTGTACTGATCGATAGTGCAACCTTTCCTCGACACATTCGATCCTGTGACAGTTGGCACCGGAGGCCAAGTGTACTACGCGGGCCTCACGACACAACTCGAGCTCGAGCAAGAGGAAGTACCGCAGCTGGATGTGCTTCGCTCTGCCCTCAAGTTAAGGCTCCTGACACAGGAGGATCATGGCCCTGTTGTCAGCGTACAAGACTAGGGCAGAACTAGGCCGCTCGCCTAAGCCTGTGAGCAAGAAAGTCAGCCAGCGGAGATCCTGTGCCGCCGTTGCACCAGCATAGATCTCAGTCTCACAGCTTGACTGGGCAACTGACGACGAGCGGGTGGACCTCCACGACATGGCGTCTGCACCAAGGCTAAAGCAGGTTTCTCAGCGTCGTTCGCCCACGAAGCGTCTATGTGCCCTGTAAGGACTATGGCCTGCGCCCTCCTAGCAGCAGCCCCATGCCCGATGTTCTTGCTAGATAACGCAAAACCCTTTTAGCGGCCGACCAATGATGTCGTCGGTGTCTGCCTGTGGCCATAAAGTGAGCCAATATGCTAAGAGGGCATGCAAGATCTGGACGAGTGAAAGTCATCAAGTAAATGAGGCAACCCACCAGCTCAGCGTAAGGATCACTAGGTTCTATACACTCCTCAGGGACTTGAGCCGAGAGCCTGTGATCTACTGGCAGAGGTGTGGGCTGTGCGGAGGAGAACTGAAGACCGAACCTCTGAAGGACTTGGCGCACCAAGTGTGACTATGTGAGAGTGATGGTGCGCGCTGTTCTGTCCTTGGAGATCAGCAGGCCAACGTAGTGGTGCCGATCTCCTAGGTCAGTGCAAGTGTGTCTCCTCAGTAGCTCAGCCTTCACAGAGGCCAGTGCGTCTCTGTCTGCAGTAGCAAAGACCGGGTAATCTACGTAGACTAAGATTTAGAACGGGTTCTGGCCAGCATGAACAAAGAGCGAGAGGTCTGCAGACGACGAGAAGAACTGCAGGTCAGCTAACGTAGCACGAAGCGTGTCATGCCACTCGCGCGACACCTACCGCAGGCCGTAAATCGGGTGCCGGAGGAGCCACTAGGTCCCCGGGGCGAAGGTGTCGATAAAGCCTGGCGCACGGCGCAGGTAGACCTGCTCGTGCAAACTGCCCTTAAGAAAATATGTCGACAAGTTGAGAGAGTGCAGCTCGTGGTCACGCTGTAATGCTACATGTAACAGCGCCCGAAAAGTAGTCATCTCCAGGGTTGGGGGAAAGGTCTGGAAGCAGTCCACAACCTCGTGCTGGCTGAAGCCTCTAACAACTTAGCACGCCTTGAACACTGGCGGCTCTCCAGGAGGGCGCTTCACCTTGAAGAGCCACCATCTATCAACTACGTTCACCCCAGGCGGAGGAACTGCGTCGACGTAGGTGCCTGTGGATCTCCAATATGCCATTTTCGCGTCCATGGCATCTATCCACTAAGAGGCCCAGAGTGTCGAGGTCGACTCAGCGTAGGTGCGACGGGTCGGGATTTCGAAGGCGCCTGAGTCCCCCTCATGAGGCGCGGCCTCAGACAAGAAAACAAGCTCGTACTGCCGGTCCTCCAGGACGTCACTGCCAAGGGCAGGAGCACCCCCGATGTACGGACAGGGTCAGAAACCAGAGCGCTGGCGTAGTCAAGGCGGCGGGTAGAGGCGAAGTCACTGACAGCAGCGACAAGAGCATCAAGACCCGAGACAAAAAACAGACGGGTTGGTAACGAGGAAGGCAAGGACCCGAGGAACAAGAGGACTAGCGGCATGAAGGTAGTCAGACAGAGGAGGTGGAGTGACAACAAGCGACGACGGAGGATGCGAAGGGAGAAGGGGAGAACGAGACGCATTGGAACGAAGCAACATCGGGTGAGATCGCTGGACAGGAGAGACAGGACGAGCACGAGAGGGACGACGAGACCATAAATGGGATGGAGGAGAACGAAGGGGGAAACAAGCCGGAGACGAGTCTGGCGGAGGAAAGACAGGGTTGTAGACAGGCAGGGGAGGCGGCGGCAGGGGAGGCGCAGGCGGGTGGTCAGGGGAGGGAAGGCTGAGCTGGCCAAGGCGGACACCGACGACGACTGCTGCGGCGGCTTCGCCTCGCCGACAACAGAACCTCCAGCTGCACCATGGCTACCTCTGGAACCCTCCACTCCAACATCCCAAAAACCATAACTCTCTCCATCACCGTCACCACCCCCGAGACTGCTGGGACAAGCCAAAACATTAACCCTAAGACTAGCACCCCCAAAACCAGCACCCCAAGAACGAGAACCCTCTCCAGCACTGGTGCCACCCCCAGGACCGCAAGGACAAGCCACGACAGTACCCCCTGGACTAGCACCCTCCTCAACGCCTGCACCCCCAGAGTTCACGGACGGCTGCTGCTGCTGCAGCGACGGCGGCTGCGTCTGCTGCGGCGGCGGCGACGGCGACGGCGACGGCTGCTGCGATGGTGGAGGAGGAGAAACAGACAGCGAGAACTGCGCAGCGGGGCTGTCAGAGTTAGCCGACTCCTCGACAGGGACAATCGACGGGAGAGGAGTGACGTGAGACACACCAGACGGAGCAAGACGGGGAGGGAGGGGAGCAGTGTCTACCGGGGGAGTGGGAACTAGAAACAAGGGCGGAGAAACCGGGAGACCTCACTGGGGAAAGCGGTGGTAGAAGGAAACAGAGTCGTCGAAAGTGACGTCACGCGAGTGAAAGAAGCGGTGAGACGGCGGGTGGTAAAATTGCAAGTCAGACGAGTCAAAGGGGAAACCAAGGAAGACACAGGGGGGGGCAGTGAGCTTGTCCGTACCCGAGGGACGAACGTGAGCAAGGCAGCCCCAGACGTGGAACACGGACGCGTCACCAGGTAACCCGTTCCAGAGAAGGGCCGGCGAAACTTATGGCCGCTGGGAGTGCGGCCACAGGTTAAGCTGGTGAGCGGCGTAGTGAACAGCGAACGGCCACAGAAAATGGGGTGCACCAGCATGGATCGTGGAGGTTCGAGCCACCTCCATAACCAAACCGAGCCGACCGGAGGCAAACTCGCCGCCACGGTCGGAGTGAAGACACAACACGGAGAGACCGCGGTGGACGCGCGCAGCTACGATCCACAGGATAAGAACCTCAGGCACGTCGGCCTTCCGCTCCAAGGGAACCACCATGGTGTAGCGCGTGTAGTCGTCAAAAAGCACTAGAAAGTAGCTCTCTCGACGCGGCCCGGGGACAGGGGCTGGGCCCCATGATGTTCAGGTGTAGGGTCTGGTGTGGCGCGGTGGCAGGGCGAAGCGAGGAAGAGTGAGGAGCACGGCGTAGCCGGCCCTCGACGGAGGGCGTGCACGGCGGCTCAGGCGAAGGAGGGGGGGCCGGGAGCGACGTAGGGAGACCTAGGACAAGACTGTGCTGAGACATGTGACGCAGACACGGGAGTGCGAGGTGACCTAGGCGGTAGTGCCACAGAAGCGACGGGTGAGTAAGGGACCGACACGAGCAAGCTGCAGCAGGGGGACTCGGTGTCACGGGAAAACGTGGTGAGGGGGGTACCTGTGGCGGCCTTGGTATAGACTGCGTACAACTCGTGGCCAGGGAACGTAGTGTTGACGCTGAGGTCCTAAGGACAACCGACACCAACTAGGTTCCTGGAGAATGAGGGGATATGCAGGCCTGTAAGGGAGCCAGAAGAAACCGCCGGACAGGGAAGGGTAGTGGAGGTACGGGCAACTACCGGACCTGAGGAAGGGTCAGCAAGCGCGACAGCAGCAGGGGTGGCAAGCGGTGTGAGCGCAGTGTGGTTGCGGAAGAAGCAGGTAGATGCACCAGAGTCAAGCGTGAACGAGAGCGAAACGGTAGCGGCAGCCAGCGGAGGTGCTAGTGTGTAGCCTAGGCTAAACAAAGCAGAAGGTCCTATGCTTGACGCAGCAGGGGAGCCTAGACTACACACAGGAGGCATACCTATATTAGGCAACACATAGTAATAAGGTCCGATCACACTAGAGTCATCAGCATACATGGCATGCAAGGCAGAGCAAAGCTGATCCATATCCATCACAAAGACAGACACATGGCGACGCACCAGACTGGGCTAGTCGGGAAGGCCAGGCGTAGGGCCGAAGCGGAGACGGAAAATATCGTCGAGGCGGCGGAAGCAGCGGGCGGCAGTGTGACTGGTACGATCACACACAGTGCCGCGGAAGGGGCCAGTCTGGAGCTGGTACTGGCAACCCACAGCGCCGAAGCTACCACCCGACGCCGAGCTGCGATGGCCACCACCGCGTCCACCACCACCAGAGGCATCGGGTCACCCCGGCGGGAGGCGGCCCCACTGCTGCTGCTGCTGCTACTACGGCGGCTGCTGCGACTGCTGCTGCTGTGGCTGCTGCTGCTCCATGGCACCAGACCCGGTCCCCTCGTCGGAACCACCGTCCCCGCCCCCACCCTCACCACCCCCACTACCCTTCCCCCCGCCACGCCCCCCCTTGGGGCGGCGGCCCCTACCCTGATGCGGCTGCGCTGAGGCCGCATCAGCGGTCTCATCAGTAGGGGCTGTCTCAGCGACAGCAGCAGAGACGTCAGAGTAAGTACACTGGGAGGGAGCACAGTCCTCAAAGATAGGGACCGCCCACTACCACTAGACTGAGCGATAGTGCGCTGGCAGGTCTCTATCTCAGACAGGGCGGTAACAAAGGCGGTAAGGGTGAGGTCACCTGGGTCCTTACTAAGGAAGTGGTCGCGGGTAGTGGATAGGCGGTCGGGGAGGCGCGTGGCAATGAGGTAAAGGGTGGCACAAAGCGGCGGAGGGAAGGAAGTGAGCTGGGCCTTAGTGCTAGCGGCGCGGTAGCTAGCCTCAAGTGCTCGGAGGTGAGTGGCTAGGTCAGCGACAGTGGGGAAAGCCGCAGGATCAGGGAACAACATGGGAAAGATCATGCGGTCAGCTGAGGCTGACGCGGGCGTAGAGTAGCGCGCAGTGACTGCATCTACGAATTCCTTGGCGTTCGCTAGAAGGGTAAAGCGGGGATGCTCAGACAGGGGGAGGGCATGATTAATGGCAAGTTGCGCTACGGCATCGCGCGACTCCCAGACAGCGCGAGCACGCACAGCAGCACAAAAGGCCTCACGCTCAGCAGTGGTGGGGGCATCAGGGAGGGCTGTAGGCGCGGGGGGGCGGGGAAGCAAACCATCGACATGAACAGCCAGGGAGTAACCGTCCTGGCGCTAACCTGTCAGGTGACGGCGAAGGTCGACAAGCCACGCATCGAAGTCGATCGCCCACCCCTCCGCGTCCAGGCGGAGCACAGCGTCCGCTATCGCACGGCCTCAGCTACACGGCGGTACGGCGACACGGCGGCACGGCTCCACGGCAGGACGGCGCCACGGCGGCACAGCGCACAGCGACACCGCGGCACTGCAGCACGGCGACACGGCGGTATGGCTCCACGTCAGGACGGCGCCACGACGGCACAGCGGGACGGCAACACGGTGGCACTGCGGCACGGTAACACTGTGGCACGGCGACGCCGTAGGAAGCTGGGGCCGGCAGGAACGGGGGCCGGCTGCGGTAGGGGCGGCGAGCGAGCGGAGGCCGGCGAGCTAGGGCCTACGAGCGAGAGTCAGCGAGGTGGGGCCGGCGAGCTAGGGCCGGCGGGCTAGGGCTAGCGTGGTGCACGGGGCTAGTGGGGCGCGAATGGACTCAGCGGGGCGTAAGGGACCAGCGGGGTGCACAGGGTGAGCGGGGCTTGACGGGGCCAGCGGGGCGCGAGCGGGGACAGCGGGGAGTACGGGGCCAGCGGGGCGCACGGGGCTTCGGGGCTCGACGGGGCCAGCGAGACGCGAATGGGGCCAGCGGGGCGCACAGGGCTAGCGCGGCTCGACGGGGCCAGCGGGGCGCGAACGGGGCCAGCGGGGCATACGGGGCCAGCGGGGTGCACAGGGCTAGCGAGGCTCGATGGGGCCAGCGTTGCGCGAACGGGGCCAGCGGGGCATACGGGTCCAGCGGGGCGCACGGGGCTAGCAGGGCTCGACTGGGCCAGGGGGGCGTACGGGGCTAGCGAGGCTCGACAGGGCCAGCGGGGCGCGAACGGGGCCAGCGGGGTATTCGGGGCTAGTGGGGCGCTAAGGGCCAGCTGGGCGCTAGTGGCTAGGGCGGAAGCGGGGGTGGGCGGACCTAACCTACTCTGATACCATCTTAGCGTAGAACAAACTGTCTAGAATGAGGTGGTACAAGGGGATATAACGTAAGGGGTTGCACTCTATATAAGCATGCACCTAGCTAGCCTATAACATATACAAATTATACCTATGTTGACATCGAGATCCTCGCTTGAAGAGATACTTCAGAGTGGTGAGTGGAAATTCCGGGGTTGGAGTTGTGCTTGAAGCAATTCTTACAGAATGAAAGCAATGTGTATGAAATGGTATTTCATTCTAAAAATTGTGCCATGTGCGACCAGTAAATATTTTTTATAACTACACTGGTTTAGGCGTTGCCTTGGGACGCCCATCTGCATAAGGCAGTAAGGTCTCACACAGCATAACGGCATACCTGACAACAGTATAAGAGTCAACAAGACACCTAACCAACGCTCAGGTATAATAGCTTCACTCCCTCAAAACTCTCGAGTGCAGAGATCCCTAAACCCCATATTGGCCCCGGCCAACCAATCATGGTACGTATTCACCCCGCCATACGCCCCCAGAATAATCCCGCTCAGCCCGATAACCGAGCCGAGTGCGAAAATGATCACGGAGGGCTTGCCGTAGCGCATGACGATGGCTCGCACGATGGAGAGGCCGGAGAAGGCTGCAAACATGGCGATGCCTGCAAATACTAGAGCGACCTCGATGGGGATGCGGCCGAGCAGGTAGAACTCGAGCACTGAGAGGGAGGAGGAGAAGACGACCATGAAGGTGGTGGTCGCTGCTGTCACCTGCCAGGGGGAGAAGTGTTGGTGGGGGGAGCATGGGGGGGATGAGTTGGTGGGGGGGGGGGCATCGTACAAGCAACAGAAACTTTTGTCAGGAGGACACAGGATGGCCCACCACCTGGCGAGGCAGGTGGAGTTCGAGCAAGACTGGCCCAATGACCATGCCGCCCCCGATGCCTAGCAACGAGGGGGGGGGAACAGCATACAACCTACAAGGACCCACCTGGGGTGGCAAGTTGAGTTCGAGCAAGACTGGCCCCATGACCATGCCGCCTCCTATCCCCAGCAGCCCGCCCATGACGCCAGCAACGAAGGAGCAGAAAGGGTACCCCAGCAGCTGCTGCATGCCCCAATGGGTCGAGTGGTAGGCGCCGGTGCCGTGCCCATGCCCATGCCCCTGCCTCTGCTGCTGCTGCTGCTGCTGCTGCTGCTGCTGCTGCTGCTGCTGCTGCTGCTGCTGCTGACTTTGGCTGGGATTCTGAATCTGAGTTTGGCGCTCTAATGCACCAGCACCAGCACCACCAGCAGCACCATCAGCAGCGCTATTCTGCCTGCTTCGCCCGCCCCTGCCCCCCTGGCCGTGCGCGCGGGACGAGCGGGACGCCGAGGGGTGGGAGCGCTTGTAGAGGCGCCAGGCGCCGATGAACGTGGCGAGCAGAGCGACGGGAGCCTGCAGCAGGTTGAGCAGCCAGTAGGGCGCGCTGCAGTCCGCCGTGTGCTGCTTGGCCACCTGCACCGCCAGGAAGACACCCCACACCACCAGCAGCTCGAGCACTGACACCCAGTCGACCAGTTGAAAGAGGGAGGCCTGCCAGGGGAAAGGCCAGGGGAGAGCGAGGGGAGAACGAGGGGAGAACGAGGGGAGAACGAGGGGAGAACGAGGGGGGAGCCGAGGGAGGGGAGAAGAGAGGAGGCGAGGAAAGCGGGGGAGAGCAAAGGGAGGGAGGGGTGTTGAGTGGAGCAGCAGCCAGTAGGGCGCGGTGCAGTCGGTTGTGTGCTGCTTGGCCACCTGCTGCTCAGGCTAAGCACCACTCATGGCCTGAGCAATATTCTTAGCCTAAGTACCACTCTTAGCCTAAGCCACTCTTAGCCTAAGCACCTAGCCAAAGAGCCACTCTTAGCCTAAGCATCACCCTCATCTTACCTCCAATGGCGCTCCAAAGTGTAGCTCTTCCATAAGACTTTTAGTGCGTCCTGCAGACTTGCCTCCTGCTCCTGCTACTCCTGGAGCTGGTGCCTCTGGTTGCAACAGTGGGGTGGTGAGACCCCCTGAAGCAGCAGGGACCAAGGAGGGGCCCTGAGTAGCAGAATCAGACCCTGAAGCAGCAGCAGGGTTGGAGGCTTGCTGCTCGGGCCTCTCCGCCTCCCTCCCTTCAGCCCTCTTCTCCCTCTCCCTCTCCCTCTCCCTCTCGCTCTCCCTCTCCCTCCTCCCCTCTGCTGCTTCATCCTCCATTTCACCTGCCTCCACATCTAAGAGCCCCTGCACTGGCATGCCCACACGCACCCCTCTGTTGAATTCACCTGAGAAAAACCCTGAACCGGCACCAGCACCACCGAGACCATCATCGTCATCATCACCATCCAGAACTCCAGCAGCGACAGCCGAAGCAGCAGAAAGGGCGGCGGATAAGCCAAACCCGCCGCCAACCCTGCCGGCGCTGCCGCTTCCCCGGCCGTAACTCCCGGCGCGAGGGCTCAGCCCTCCTGCGCTGGGGCTGACGAACACTGAGGGGATCATCGGCTCGTTTGAACCCAGGATCGTGCGACCGCTGCTGCTGTTGGTGTTGGTGTTGTTGCCACTGGCAGTGGCAGTGTTGCTGGTGGCAGTGGACGTTGCGGCGGTGCTGGTGCTGATGCTGATGTCAGCACCACCAGGAACACCGCTTATGGAATGCCTCCCATGCTCAAACACCCCCGGTCCCGTACCTCGACCCAACCCCGGCATCCCCTCATAGTGAGTCTCGCTTTCGAACCCAAACACGCCCCGCCGCGCCAAGCCTTGGTACCCCACAGCCCCATGTTGGCTGGCCTCTGCCGGCTCGCCCACGCTCTCGCAGTCGAAGAGCGCGCGGGTAGAGTCGTAGTGGTGCAGCACGGAAGGGAAGCGCATGACGTCGGACCAGGAGGAGGGCAGTGACGTGGTGCGGTCCGAGGGGAGCAGACGGGGGATGATGGGGCGGGGAGGGGGTGCTGGGGGGGGGAGGAAGGGGGGGGTGGGGGGGGGGACATGTGAGTTGGCTATGATTTGTCTTGCAAACAGCTGAAGCAGAGAGGGGAAGCGCATCACATGAGACCAGGCGGAGGGCAGTGACGTGGTGCGGTCCAAGGGGAGCAGACGCGGGATGGGGCGGGGAGGTGGAGCTGTGGGGGGGAGTGTTGGGGGGGGGAGAGAGGGGGGTTGGGCAGGTGGGGGGGTGGGAGGGGAGTAGGGGGACCAAGGGGGGAGGAGCAAAAGGTCGATTGCCCCTGGTGGCCTCTGCATAAAACTCGTGCAGGGTGGAGAAGCGAAGGATATCGGACCAGGAGGAGGGGAGGGAGGTGGTGAGGGGAGCAGGCGCAGGACGATGGGTCGGGGAGGGGGCGCCAGGGGTGGGGGGTGGGGGGGGAGGAGTGGTCTGGAGGGGGGTGGAGGGGGACAGGTGGGGAGATGCGAGGGGAAGAGGGGAAGAGGGGAAGACGGAAGGAAGCACAGATCAGATTCCGAAACAGACGTTGCAGGACTCGTGCAGTGCAGGGCAGAGAAGCAAACCACATGGAACCAGGGGGAGGGGAGGGAGGTGCTGGGCTGGGGGGAAAGGGGGGGGGCGAGGGGAAAGAAAGGGAAGGGCTGGAGGGAGGGGAGGTCCGTCATATGCCCTGGATGGGAGGTCCGTCATATGCCCTGGATGGGAGGTCCGTCATATGCCCTGGAGGGGAGGTCCGTCATATGCCCTGGAGGGGAGGTCCGTCATATGCCCTGGAGGGGAGGTCCGTCATATGCCCTGGAGGGGAGGTCCGTCATATGCCCTGGGCAGCATTTAACCTTAGCTCTTACGACAATGAGGTGGAATCTGGGGTAAATGGACAACCGATGGCTTCGTCGCAAGTAAAACTGGGGGGTAAATGAAATACAACTGGGCCGTGGAGGCACGAACGCATGAGCGCATGTGGACATGTGGGCATGAACGCATGGAAGACGACGTGATTACCGGAGTTCGCCAAACAAACATGGCACACGATCATGATTCAGCCAACCTATCGCCTCTTAAACGCATGAGTGCATGTGCATGCGCATGTACGCACTCACAGGCATCACTGAAGGAGGGGAGGGGAGTTGCTCGCACTGCTGAGTGCTGGAGGGGTGGAGGGAGGGAGAAAGGGAAGAGAGGAGAAAAGGAGAAATGGGACCGAATGGTTGAGGGGAACCATGAGAAAGGGAGGGTGGATGTGAGTGGGGAGGGAGTGGGGAGATGAGTGGGGAGGTGAGTGGGGAGGAGAGTGGGGAGGAGAGTGGGGAGGTGAGTGGGGAGGTGAGTGGGGAGGTGAGTGGGAATCGCTAGAAAGCAGCAGCAGAGGGGTGGGAGTGAGGACCATGGAGAGGGGAAACGGCCAGGAGAGGGGGAGGGGAAATGCCCCTATCTGAGGAAGCAATGAGAAAGTTACTGTGCTACTAACGCATGTTACTGTGCTGACCTGTGCTGACCTGTGGTGACCTGTGTTGGCCCGTGTTGACCTGCGTTGACCCATGTTGACCTATGTTGACCTTTCGTTTTGACCAGTGTTGAACTCTATCCTCCTGTGTTTGACCTTGGGAGACTAATGCTGTGCTGACCTGGTGGGCCAACTGAGACTCACCTGATGGGCCACCTGAGACTCACCTGATGGGCCACCTGAGACTCACCTGACCTGAAACTCACCTGATGCGCTACTTGTGACTCCTTCGTCCACATGGCCACACCCTTGTCCAGCGTCTTGTACGTCATCACTGCATGCATGGGGTGGGGTGTTGGTATGTATGGTATGTATGGCATATATGGCATGTATGGCATGTATGGCAGCCGAGATACACTGAAAAATGAGTGCACATCACAACAGCACTCACACAGCAGCAGCAGGAAGAGCATGACAGTGATGAGCCGGGGAGGAAATTCGACGTTCCAGGTGACCCGGAGGCTGATCCCCAGCAGCAGCAGGAAGGCGCGGCACGGCATTTATGCAGCAAGCATACACCAGTGCATGCACATGCATACTTACGAAGCAGCAGCAGGAAGAGCATGACGTGATGAGCCAGGGAGGGAAGATCACGCTGCATGTGATCCCCAGCCCAGCAGCAGAGTCGGCTGCAGCACGAATCGCTATGTATGGCATGTGTACCAGACGCATGCACAAGCATGTAGCACAGACGCATGCACAAGCATGTACCACAGACGCATGCACACACATGCATACTCACGGAGCAGAAGCAGGAAGAGCATAACAGTGATGAGCCATGGCGGGAATATAACGTTGCATGTGACCCCGAGGCTGATCCCCAGCAGCAGCGTTGGCTGCATGAGGCGCGCCAAGCCATAGTCTATGAGGGGCTGGTCGAACGTGGGGTGCTTCAGCTGCACGTTGAAGCACACGCTGGCGATGGCGCCTCCCATAATCATGGCTGGGGAAGGAGGGCCGGGGGGCGGGGGTGGGGAGGGGGTGGGGGGAAAGAAGATGAAGGGGAAAGGGTGGAGGGTAAGGGGAAAGAAAGGAGTTGTGCCATCCAGTACTCTATCAGGGGCTCATCCCCAGCAGCAGCGTTGGCTGCATGAGGGGCGCCAAGCCGTACTCTATCAGGGGCTGGTCGAACGTGGGGTGCTTCAGCTGCACGTTGAAACACACACTGGCGATGGCGCCTCTCATAATCATGGCTGGAGGGGAGGGGATGGGGTAAGGGGAAAGTGGGAGTTATGCCAGCCTATCAGGCGAATAAAAGCCTATGAGGCGAATAAAAGCCTATCAGGCGAATAAAAGCCTATCAGGCGAATAAAAGCCTATGAGGCGAATAAAAGCCTATGAGGCGAATAAAAGCCTATGAGGCGAATAAAAGCCTATGAGGCGAATAAAAGCCTATGAGGCGAATAAAAGCCTATGAGGCGAATAAAAGCCTATGAGGCGAATAAAAGCCTATGAGGCGAATAAAAGCCTATGAGGCGAATAAAAGCCTATGAGGCGAATAAAAGCCTATCAGGCAAATAAAAGCCTATCAGGCGAATAAAAGCCTATCAGGCAAATAAAAGCCTATCAGGCGAATAAAAGCCTATCAGGCGAATAAAAGCCTATCAGGCGAATAAAAGCCTATGAGGCGAATAAAAGCCTATGAGGCGAATAAAAGCCTATGAGGCGAATAAAAGCCTATGAGGCGAATAAAAGCCTATGAGGCGAATAAAAGCCTATGAGGCGAATAAAAGCCTATGAGGCGAATAAAAGCCTATGAGGCGAATAAAAGCCTATGAGGCGAATAAAAGCCTATGAGGCGAATAAAAGCCTATCAGGCAAATAAAAGCCTATCAGGCGAATAAAAGCCTATCAGGCAAATAAAAGCCTATCAGGCGAATAAAAGCCTATCAGGCGAATAAAAGCCTATCAGGCGAATAAAAGCCTATCAGGAGAATAAAAGCCAATCAGGCGAATAAAGGCCTATCAGGCGAATAAAAGCCTATCAGGCGAATAAAAGCATATCAGGCGAATAAAAGCCTATCAGGCGAATAAAAGCCAACACCAGAAGGGAACAGACGACTTAGGAGTGAGGCGAACAGGCGAATAAAAGCCATGGGAACAGGCGAATAAAAGCCTTGGGAACAGGCGAATAACAGCCTTGGGAACAGGCGAATAACAGGCGAATAAAAGCCTTGGGAACAGGCGAATAAAAGCCATGGGAACAGGCGAATAAAAGCCTTGGGAACAGGCGAATAAAAGCCATGGGAACAGGCGAATAAAAGCCTTGGGAACAGGCGAATAAAAGCCATGGGAACAGGCGAATAAAAGCCTTGAGAACAGGCGAATAACAGGCGAATAAAAGCCAGCAAAAGAAGGGAACAGACGACTTAGGAGCGAGGCAGTCAACACAAGCCTTGGGAGAGTGTAAGCACAGCTGGATAAAGCCATTGATGTCGTCACATCGTAACACAGCAGCAGGTTTAACATGGGGAGAGAGGACTTTGTAAAGGGGCACAGACAGCTACGTCAGTGGAGCACTTGACAGGCACATCAGCAGAGCAGACGTGCTTACTCACATTTAGATAAAGCGGTGGACGTCTTGGCGTCGTGGCCCGGCAGCAGATTAAACATGGGCCCGAACAGCGATATGAGTGGGGCACTTGACACGCACTTGAGAGAAGTGTTCAGGGTTTAGTGTTCACACACTCAAGCAGGTGACTCAACTTACACTTGGATCAAGCGGTGGACGTCTTGGCGTCGTGACCCGGCAGCAGGTTGAACATGAGGACGAAGAGCCGTAGCAGTGAGGGTGCATACACGAACGAACCAGGTACACTTGAGAGCAGGTGGTATGACTCACATTTAGACAGAGCAGTGGACGTCTTGGCGTCGTAGCCTAACAGCAGGTTGAACATGGGCACGAACAGCCCGCCTCCGCCCACCCCCCCTGCATTGGCGAGAGCTGCTCCCACCAGAGAAATAATGCCCGCTAGCACGACCCGGGGACCGAACACGAACGGCTGTTGTGGGTGGGGGGGAAGGGGGAGGAAGGGGGAACGGGGGAGAAAGGGGGAACGGGGGAGAAAGGGGGAACGGGGGAGAAAGGGGGAACGGGGGAGAAAGGGGGAACGGGGGAGAAAGGGGGAACGGGGGAGAAAAGGGGAAAGGGGGAGAAGACTTGAGAAATCGGGAGAGAGCTGGGTATGGGGACAATGGCTGTGCAGTGGAAACAAGTGTCCCCAGCATTCCAGTCAGCATGCATTCGCGATAGCTGCTTCCGTCGCACGAGGGAGAGATAAGCCCCGCCGCCAGCACGACTCGAGGGCCGAGCAGAGCACGAAAGGCTGAAAAAGGGGAGCCACGGGCGAGGGAGGGGGAGGGGGAGAGGGAGAGGGAGAGGGAGAGGGAGAGGGGTGCTTACCGGCCATCTCTTGTCCCCCAGCCATGCGGCAGTGGGCTTAGACACCGGCAACAGGGGAAGCAGTGGACACGTGAATATGCTGCTCTCGCTGCTGCTGCTGCTACTGCTGTTGTTGCTGCTGCTGCTGCTGGTGCTGCTGGGACTGCTACCGAAGATACCACTGTTGCTGCTGCTACTGCGTCTGTGGCTGCTGTTGCTGCTTCCGCCATGGTCGCTGGTGCTATGGGCGCCCTGCAGAGGCGACACCAGAAACGAGTGGAACCGGCCAAACAGCCCCCCGTGCCTGCCTCGCCCGCTCGTTTCACTCACTCCCGCCACCCGGAGGGTTTTCGGAAATTCTGTTCCGTGCGCTCCAGACTGGCGCAGAGCCCCACCGGTCTCGCTCCCGTTCCCCCTCTTTACAATCACACCCGGTCCTTCCACTGCTCTCACAGAGGCCGTCTCATGCGCCGCCGCCGCCCTCTCTGGCTGGAGCCCGTCCTCTCTCGTTACTGTCACATTCGGCATAGTCACGTCCCATGCTGTCACCTCCGGTATTGTCACATTCGAAGCCGTCGCATTTGCCTGACGCAACACGGCATCGGACCTTCCCCCGTTTGTAGAACCTCGGATAGAGTCAACCCCGGCGCCGAGCACAAGAGAACAGGAGGGCAGCAAGACGAGCAGCAGCAGCAGCAGCATTGCCATTGTCGGCATCATCGGCAGCCGCAGCCTCGGGTGTTTTGACGGCAGCCGCAGCAGCAGCAGGGACGGCGGCAGATTTCGCGGCATCAGCGGCATAGAGGGCATGGGCGGAATGGCGGAGAAACCGAGGGGTTGTCAAGGAACGAGCAAGGGGGCGATTTCTCCAGGAGAAGAAGGCCGCTCGAGCAGATTTAAAGACCTTGGGATAGTCTCGTTGGAGGACCTCGCGCTCTAAGCTTGGCCTCGCGCTCTAATCCAACGAAGCTAGTGGCTTGAGTAAACGGAGGGAGCCTGCTAATGGTTACCCATTGAGGTCGGAATGAGACGCCTCCTGAAAGGAAGGGCGAGCCTGGTGAAACGGAGACCTATCGACCCAAGCAAGGCGGCTGGACGTACTGGTAGCGATTAGACTGGAATGGGGATCATGGGAGCACGTGCGCGCGTGTGTCAGGCATTCTTTCATCTGCCATGGAATCCGAATGAAGCGTCTCGCGGAAATGAATCTCTCAGTGAATAAAGGGTAAGAGATGACGCTCTGATGCTGGAATTCACCGGCACTTTCCAGCCAGATGACACTTTCTGATGCTGCTGATGCGGCTGATGGGAGTCTCAAAACTAAATGCGGCTGCTGCGGCTGCTGCTGCTGCTGCTGATGCCGCTGTTGTGCTGAGTAGTCGTCGCCGAACAACTCCTGGTACGAGTTTCGCAGGGAGCCTCGCAGGGAGAGAGCGTCGCAGGGGAGTCTTGCGACGCTGATTATGTATCTCGAAGACGCTTGCTCACCAAGCGTGTTTCACATGGAAGAAGCTCTACTCCGGCCGCCAAACCGGCTCCTACTGCACCCACTCCAGGGAGCGGAAGTTTCGGATGAAAAAGGGGGGCGACCAGATTCGAGAACGAGAACCTTCTTAGGAAAGCCGGGAAGGTACGTCGCGGGGGATGGAGGGGGGGAAGGAGGAGGCGGAGGCAGCAGAGGGCTATCCGGCGGAGGGCAGCGGCGGGTCTTCGGCGGAGGTGGCGGAGGCGGCGGAGGCGGCGGAGGCGGCGGAGGCTCTCTGGCGGCGAGAGCTATCCCGCGGAGGCTGCTAGTATGCGGCAAGGGGAAGGGAGCGGGATGATACGGGGGCCAGAATCATGGCGGCTTCGTGTGCGCGATCAGAAGAGGGGGGGGGGGGGTATCTGACCCAACGATCGAAAGGTCCGACCTGAATGTAATCCGACACTCCGAGTCGTCTCGTCTATAGCCTCCAACTAAGGCCGCGTCTCTGATTTGCCGCGACGCTGCGAGTTGCTAAGTAAAGCCTGGATTACTCCGAGTCGTCTCGTCTATAGCCTCCAACTAAGTCGCACGTCGGCGACGGACAAATGACTCTCTGTCTCGCTCGTCGCAGCAGCGGCAACAGCGGCAGCAGCAGCGGCAGCAGCAGCAGTAGCACCTCCGTCGTCCGTTGCGCCTCGTTCTGCCTTTGCGCGGTGACTCCAACCGCACATGTGCAGCGGAATGGCAGTGGCGGACGCGCGTAAAGGGGAAACGGGGAGACGCGAAAAAAGGGGGACGCGAACTGGGGGGGACGCGCTTCGCTGAAAGAACCTCGTTAGTGAAGGTTTGAATGAGTGAATCTCGGCGGCCCGTTGCGAGACGGAGGCAGAAGAAGGCCTGAGTAGCGACCAGCCACGTGTACTGTATCCTTTTCGAGTGCTACGCTGTGCTACAGTGGGTGTGCTAGCCAAAATGCTCCAGTGACCCCAGTAGCTGTAATGTACAGCGCAGTAGGACAGCGTCGCAGCGTCGCAGCGTCAGCGTCGCAGCGCCCGAGTGCAATGCTGTTCCAGCGCCGTGCCTCGCATCGTGTTGTCGCTCTCCGAGCCACGTCAGCAGGTGTGATCAGGGACGCGTCGCGCGCGACTCACGGAACGGAACCAATGCTGCAGCCATTCGAGCACTCTGCAGCACGCATTAGGGTTTCTACCTATCCTCATCACCTCCCCCCCAGAGCCCCCCTGGGTTGCGCCTCCCCGCTGGACGGAAAGCAGTACAGTACAGAACGATATCCGCTCCTGTATCTCCGCCTTCTGTAAGTCGTGCTGCTGATTCTCGAAAGCGCACAGAACCCTACCCGCTCGATATTATCAATCACCTCGCGGACTTCCGTGGTACGCGCAGCAGCAATTCAGAGTGCCATATCGCTCGCCCTATTCAGAGTGCCATATTCAGAGTTCAAGTTGCTGCAGGTTGGGTGAATCTGGCGTCTTGAACTCAATTTACGCGTCGCCGAGATGATGCGTTGTTTCTAGACGAACCGGCTTGGAAAACCCCATGTGGCATTCAGGGGAGGCGTCCAATGACTGGTGTGTGTGGTGTGGTGGTCCATGCTGAATGGGCATGACCCTGAATGTCCTGATACGATGTTTTGGAGATAGTACACTTCACACACTTACATTGAAAAATAATGGCAACTTGCTACATTCTCTCATGGTTGAGATACATAGAAACAATAGAACAACGTGTGTTCATGTTGGAACCCATAGCTAAATTATTCAGATACACCTAGACCAGCTAGTTAGCTCTATTGGAGTAGCGCAGTATGCTTGGTACGGCTATAAGGGTAGAATATTGCATTTCAATTCAGTTTTAATCCATAATGAAAATAAGAAATGGTTAACTAAGTGTTGGGTGGACCCTCATGCTTACCTACAATTCACCAATTGAAGATAAAAAAAACGCTTGTATACATCTCTACCCGCATTCTTAGTGCAATTTTGTGTACATACATTCAGACTGAATCGGGCCGAAAATACACTTAGACTGCGGTATTTTTACACCCAGTATTTTCACAGAGGGTGCCGCTAAGAAAGTATTTACCCCCCGAAAGCAGCTCCTGAAGAGCAGATCCGGATACCCTTGAAAAACAATTTGAACTTGGGTTTCTGTACGAAACGTTTACTGCTCGATTTAGTGTTTGACGAGTCAGGAAATCCGACATCAGCTTAGGCAGTGCTCAAAGTTTTTGCCCGCGTGGAGTCTTAAAAGCTTAGGCCGTATGGACAAGGGGGAATGTCTACGCACTCAGAAATGGTCAGGGTGGAAACAAAACAAATATTTTGCCGCCCAGTTTCAGGGTTTCAAATTACCGCGGTCTAAGTGTACTTCTACAGCCAATGAAGCCACCACTACCAAATCGTTGGTTGGCTGTAATGGTGGCGTGGCAGGTTTTGTGCCACTCAGGCTGGCGGCGTCACTGCCTCGCCGCCAGTCAGGTTGCACACGTGTGTGTGCTTATCGTGAAGGAGAATTGCACACACAAACGGTTATCCTTGACGGGCCGTGCACCAGCCCATAGATTCTGGCTAGCTAGGCCTGCTCCGAACCGAGGTTGCTGTCTCCGAGATTGCGCCCAGGTTGCTCGCTGGTACGCAGTGTGCTGGAGGTCCCTGCTCGGCAAGGTGCTGCCTGTATGCATTGAAGTTCAGGCGCCGTTTTGATAGCGTCGCAAAGTGCATTTCAAAGGGGTACACATGAGTGACATTTATGTCCTGGTTTCTGGTTGCGAGGTTTCGAACTAAGCGCCAGCAAAACCCCAATGCCAAGAAGCTCTATTAAAAGCCCCCCACCCCACGCCCCCTCCTCGCGAACCCCTACCCATCACCAAAACTGGTTTGGGATGAAACCGACAACTATACGGCCGCTTGTCGTCGTGTGAGTGTATTGACGTGACACCAGAGCTGGCAAGTGCTAGAAATGACATTGCACACCCTTCCAGGAGGTGTCTAATTTCGCATTTCTGTGACTTCGGGGACGTCACAAGAAGGTACAGTACGGTGTGTCTTGAGTAAAGAACGGATTGGAGCAATACAAATCGGTGCCGCGACGTAAGCCAGTGAAACTTTAGACACCACGCATTTCACACGCACCATAGCTGGTCATGGCACAGTACAGTACAGAAACAATGCCTTCAGGAACAACGATAAGGAACAAGGATAAGTGCACCACAATGAGCAGGGTGCTGCACCCCTGGCTCTGAAACGCGGCAGGTACTCCCTGCACCAGATGCAAGGGTAGAGGAGAAGAACTTAGTCCTACGCAGAACCTCCTCCTTCCAACGTGTCGCCTCTGACGCGCGAGTGATTCGGAGCTCCATGTCTTATGTCAGGAGCAGAAATCAGTCCGGCCTGACCTGGAAACCATTGCCACGGCGGAAAG